>OZ010794.1:160906436-161526590 GCA_963932465.1 Maratus speciosus
ACTTCTAAAAATTGATAGCAGTAAATTATCAATCTCAATTATCAAATATCACACTCACGTCTTTATTTTCATCTCAACACACATTTTATATTCAGTAAATTTATATAATTTTAAAAGTAGGGCAGAGTATAGATGAATGAGACAAATCTCATATTTAAGACAGTAATTTTAAGCGTATACAGTGCTAACTTCAAAGCATTGTTTAAAACAATACTTAAATATTTAGTAACGTATTTGCACGATAGTTTCAATTAAGAAAGAATTCTTGTTTAATTTTAATAATTTTAATAGCTTTACTAATTTTATAATTTTCATAATTTTTATAATGCATACATATTTTTCCAAGCATCAATGGAATAGTTATGAAAATTTGAGAAAAAACATATTCTATTCTACACTACAATGACAAATTGTATTTACCAATTTTTGATAACATATGTTTTAATGTTTTACTGTTTTAAAAATAGAAAATATTCTAGATATATTTTGCAAGGTTACTTCCTTTTTTTGGTACATTTCCCCATGACTAGTATTTTGAATACAAAAATACGTTTAATTTTAAGCAATGATCGCTATCACTGGTACTTGAACTATAATGTCAATATTGAAAAATATTGGATTTACATTGGAAATATTTGTAATGAAATATCAAAACTTTATATTGCAGCTATTTATAACAAAATATCAATATTGCGAAAGTATTTACTTCATGTTAGTAACATTAATAATGAAATTACAAAATGTTTTTTGCCAATTTACATACTTGTGCATTATTGAAAAAAATATTTTGCAATTCCACTATTAATATTTCTATTATAAAGTAAATATATTTTTATTTGCTTGTAACTGTTATTTGATGTATTGCAAACAAATAAAATATGTAAATTTTATTAACTTTACTGAAATTTTTAAACATCAGGAAAAAAAATTAATATGATGCATTATGAATACAAATGCATTAAATTATCTGTTTTGACACTGAATTGAGTCAAACATTTGCGCTCTTTCACATTTATAATATTATTTGAATTAAGATAGCATCATTATTACACTGAGATAATACCAAAACTAAGTGTTTCAAAATATTTCATACCAGAAAAATATACTGAGAAATACCAGTGTCAAATCTCAACCGAGTAGGCATTGTGAACGTGCATGTGGCATATGGAAATTAAAACTAACTCGTATACATAATATAGCAGTACCCTTCAAGGGGTGACGCGACACAACTGTTACCCGTGAATCCTTGGAAATACGTTTAAGGAACCATCGAATTTGTAACGATAATGTTTCCTTTTTCATTTCCGCAATCTGGCTTTGTATTTAAGAATTATGAAATTTCCATGTTTTTACAGCCCTTCTTTCTTCTTCTTCTTCTTTTTTTTTTCTTTTTGAATAGCACATGGCGCCACTGGATTGTTTTCAGGATTTTGGATGTTTCAGCTTAACTTTTCCCAGTTTGAATTTAATTTTTAAGATGTAGCATATAGATTTTTTTCTTGCCGATTTGTATTTTAGAAAATTTTACTCCTGATGATGGATTTTAAGAGTAAGCAGAAACGTTGAGATTTATTTTATTCACGTGTTTATTTTATATCATCTTTTCATTTATGAATAAAATGTTGAATTTATGAATAATATGTACGTTGGATAGCAACATCTATTTTGTTAAGTATTGGATATTACAACAGAAAGTCCTTAATTATTATAACTTTTTTTTTCTTCACAAGAGCTATATTTTCAAAAATTATATGCTTTTTTAAAATTATAAAATACATAATATCAATTTTTTTTTTTTTTTTTTTTTTTACTTAATTGTAAAATTTAATCATAAAATACAATTTAAAAAGCTTGAAAATATAAACAATGAACACTTAATTTTCAAAATATAGAAATACTTTTTTAAGCAATTAAAAAATTAAAGAATTTTCTCTCGAAACTAAGCAAAAAATATCATTTATTATACTTTTGTTTTCTTCCCATTTCTTTGAGCCAAACGATTGTGGTGTCAATTTTGAAAACAATATATGTCTTGAAGTAATGTATTCAATTAACTTGAAAACAATAGAGTTCATTTCGGAAACATTGTTTACTATAATGGAACAAAGTATGTATCCAAAATGTTGCCTAATTTTAGCTTTTATGATACAGGGATGTCGTTAGGAGGTAGAATTAGGTCATTCTATGCATGACGTAGAATATAGGAAAGGGTTAGTCATTAGCATACATACTAGAATCCTTTGTTTTGTTAGAATATACATAAAATTAACTTTATATGTATTCGACAATTATTTTGTTTTATTGTAATCCTATATTATTCTTATATTAAGATATATTGTTTTATAATATATATTGCCGTTTTTAGTTAAGGTCCAGGACAGGACTGATAAATATTTATGTATTTAGTCGTACCATACATTAATAAAAATTCATAAATAAATAATTAAATACATTAACAACTATAATAATAAAATAAATAAATAAATAATCAATAATTTGTAGCAGATTTCAGTTGAAAATATTCTAGAATAAGTATATAGCAGAGATTAATTTTTTTACAAAATGTAGAACAATTAGAATAAAAAAAAATCACTGCTAGGAATAAATGTCTCTACCCTGTAATCAATATCCGAAATACAATCATAGATGCTTTAATGATACAAATGGATTAATTTAAATCCCATACTCATACGTCAATTATATGACTTTAAAATGTCGTTAGCCAGTTCATTTCTGGACATCTTGCATATAGTGCACAGTTAATAAAATTACTATTTAATCTAATTTCTAAAGCAATGGTAAAGTACATGAAATAAACAATTACATTATTTAAAAATAATATATTTAATGAATTTTCAATTATTTTTACATTTGTTAGATACATATTTCAGGTATACCACTGGCGAGTATTTTTTAAATCTATGTTGCACTACTTGTTCAAAACAAAATTCATTTACGTACAGCTTGATAACATTTGCAAGAAAAATATATTACAAAATGTATTTTTTTTTAAATAGCGGTATGGATAAAACATACAAAAATAGTCACCTGTGGCAGCCCTGATATTTGCAAATCAATATGCATGACGCGTATACTTTTCAAAGTTTCAATTGAATTGTTAAAAATCATTATGACATGACCATAATAAATGTATCCGCGGATATTGAAACATCCATAAGCACCAATATTAAAAAAAAAAAAAAAAATAGTACATCGTTTTCCCCTATATATGATAATTTATAAAAAAAAAAAAAATCATTATTCAAAAATGCTGTGTAAATATTTTTCTGGCATTTATTCAATTGCATTTTATATTACATTAGTTCTTTTTTCTCTAAAATATAAAATGAAATCATTTCTAATAATTTCGCTACATTTTTAGTGCTAATTAAATTTTTACTATTAAATTTGATTTTCGAAACTATACATTGCGAAATAACTATAAATTGTATATATTTATTTAGTTTCGGATTTTTTTTTTTTTTTTTTTTTTTTTTTTTTTTTGTTCACCTTTGATATGTTTATATAAAGCTTTTATAATGAAACATTTTAATCTTTACTCATTTCTTTGCTTACACAAACAGTATGCGACCTAAGTCTTGTAAAATTTCGCAATACTAAATTTATGCCAATAGGAACATTTTTAATCTTTTATTTTCCATTTAAATCGAATAATATTCTATAACGTGATCTTGTGAAATTCTTGTACATTAAAGATTTGCCATAAGATTAAAAAATGTTTTTAATCTTTACATCTTATCCCGACACAAAACATATATTTTATCGTTAAAGTTTCGTCGATTTTAGCATTTATTAATTTCGAGATAAGGGAATTTCTTATGCATAAAACTCAAAGAAACAGACTTAATTAAGAATAATAATAAAATAATTTTCCATATTTTATTAATTTTCATTTTATTTGTAAGGATCATATTTTATTTAATCCAAGCAGTACAATTAAATTTATTTATAATTTATTTATGAATGCTTCCTGTTTAACAAAAAATCGTTTAATAATGCTAAATTCTAACTATAGCAATTTAACATATTCAAAAGTTATATCTCAGCTATGTGAAATTTGAAGATTTATTTATAATTAATATTTTAAAACCGCAAAGTAACGTGAATTTTAACAGACGCTAAAAGTAAAAAAGTTTAAAAATAAATTTATTAAACGAAAATACCTCTATTGAGAGTTAATATTCCTTTTATTAGAAACTATACATTCGATAAGTAACACAGTCCTTTAAAGGAACGAAGTATATTATTGCTATTAACACAGTTATAACCCCATAATTATCGCTCCCGTGATATTCACGGGCTGTGTCAATCTGTATAAAATATTAAGATTATTTGATTCCCACAAGTTTTATAAAATAGTGCAATTCACTTTATTATGGTACGATTTTACCTGTCCTTAAATAAGGTGAATATTTTTTTTTTTCAAAAAAGTGGTGGCAATAAGCAATTTGAATTTTAAAACCGTAATTTAATACGACCGTTAAGGGGTTAATAAAATTGTCTAGATTAACCCCTTAACAGTGTGGCCCGAACTGGATTCGGGTAAGAACACTTTGCTTGCTTCGTAATTAAAACCATTTTGATACCACTAATTTGTAACTGTAAATTTGTCTTTATTGATTGTCAGATATTTTTCGATTAAGTAAGGTAAATATTTTAGTATGGAAAAAGTGGTGTCCAGCCCATTTTTAATTTCTTTGCAAGAAAACAAATGATTAAATGACACAGTTAAGGGGTTACTTGTTAAAAAATGTATATGAGGACGTGTGTTTAAAAACTCACCTTATCCAAAATTTAAAAAATAGTGTTTTCTCTATCAATCCGTTATACTGGTAAACATGCATAGAAAAAATCATTACAATCTGAGAAAAAAAAAGTTTTATCTTGTATTACTAGCATTATAAAATATCCGTGTACAATGTAAACCAATGGATGGAGTTAGAGGTTCCCAAATGGCGATTTCCCAAAATTTGATTTTCTGTATAAGGCGAGTTTTGAAACTGGCGTCCTCATATATATTAGTAATTTCCATTTATGTTAAAATACAGGGTGGCAATAAATAAAGGGCACGTGTTTGAAGGGTTCTACAAGCTAAAGTATTTGAAATATTTAAAAAAAAAAAAAGATTTGATATTTATACTGTTTAGAGCATGGCGGAAACAGGTTATACACTCGATATAAAAAAAGAAAAACACATTGTGATGTATAAAAATAATTATAGATAATTATAGAAAAGAAAAAAAAATGAAAACAAGGAATTCCCTCCAGTTAAATTCAGAAACTTTTTTAGTACAGATTTTATGTCATAATAGTTCGTTATGATCATTAAAACTTTTAATAAAAAAGTTTAACAATTTTATTTGTACAATATTCTTTTTTTCTTTTCTTTATTTCTAAAAGCTGTAGTATACAGCAGCATCTAACGGAATAAAAAAAAAATTATTTTATTTTATAGTTCATTCTTATAATTACAGAATTTGTTTCCGTATTTTCTAAACAGTGTAAATGCCAAATCTCTCTAAAATATTACAAATAATTTTGCTTCTAGAGCCCTTCAAACACGTGCACTTTAATTTTGGTAACTTTGCACATGAGCACGTGGTACCAGTTAATCCATTTGTATCCAAATTGTGTATGTAAGGTATTTAATTTTTATTCAGAAATTCGTAATCCCTACCCGAAATTCTTAATTATAACTTCTGCTTTATATAATGACAGGCGTAAAGTAAGCACTCTTTAGCAGCAGAATTTAGGTTTTTTTAAAAATCCACTTATTATGTGTTTGAATTATAGCTTTTTCTTATTTCAAAATAATTTTTTTCGTAAATACCGGTGTCACATATTCATTTCAGCATTATAGCAATGGAAGTGCATTGTCCCTGAAAGGGTTTACGTAAATTTAAACAAGAAATATTAACTAACATAACCCATCAGGGGAAAAAAATACATCTCTTCGTAAAATGCTGAAATGATTTAATGACACCAGAATTGCCAAACAAATTTATTGGTATAAAATATAGAAAAACATTTATTCATGTACTTAATAAAATAAAATTTTTCTTTTCTAAATTCTGATGTCAATCTATCATTTAGGGTTTAACCCTTTCCAGTCAGCGTTATTTTGAGTGAGAACTACCAGTAACTCTGCATCATTTTGACTGTGGGCTACAACAATTCCGCGTCCTTACACAGATATTTTATTCGGTCGGCACCACTTTTTTAAAAGAAGTTTCCTTAAAGTAAGTAATTAAAAAAATACTCTGATTAAATAAGGCAAGTTTTATTTTCCTTTGTTACTGGTGCCACAAACAAATTTTGCAAGAAAAGATGATGTCACCGTAGCGGCGACAACGGAGTACAAAGGATTAATATTAAGTTGTTAAAAAATGAAACACCACCTTTCAAGGGGTGAGTTAACACTTTTTACACGAGAGGTTAACTCACTGACCACTAAACTTCCCAGGTATTCCGCTTAAATCGGGGCTCCAGATGCTAAGGACACCACTAATTTCTTACAGTTTATTTCGGGATCTTCAATCTCAAAAAAGTCAGTCATTAGATAATGCGAAGAAAAGTACTTTAAAATAGGGCTAATTCCATGAAAACTTGTCATGTCTGTCACACAGCTTAAAATCGCTATGTTTGTTGGCTACCAGTATTTTAGAACGGAAGAATGTGACTTATTTTATCGGAGATATCTCATCAATTGAATAAGGTGAAACATTTTTTTCGAAAATAACGGTGGCCAACAAGCATATCGATTTTCAGGCGTGTGACAGACGTGACAAGTCTTCATGGAATTAGCCATAGTAGTTCCCAGAATTTTTGAAGCACCGATTTGCGCGGAGTATGTGGCAACGATAGTGGTTAATGAGAGTCACATACTTTCCTTTAAACTTCTTTAAAATGTGGGTTAAATTGACCAAGTGTAAACAAGTTTCGAACCGGAAGTTTACTAAAGAAATTAATTCAAATAGATTTTATAGAGAAACATTATTTTAAATATATAATGATACATCAAATAAATTTTCTGGTATGTAACGCGTATAACCTGGATTAACTTAACTCCCATTTTAAGGAAGTTTAGTTGAATGGTGGCAAGTATGGAATAACCTATCGAGTGCAAAAGGTTAAATAATTTTAGTTTTATACAAGATTTAAATACTAATTTAAAATTCGCAATAAAAGAAAGATATACCCCATTGCAATGAAATAGATTTAGTCTTAGAAAACATTTCAGTTAACCCCTTCGCGACGGGAGCCTTTTACGAAATGGTTATTACTTTGCTACCGGTTTTAAAAAACAGAAGTTTATGCCTATTCAAATTGGGAAAATGCTCGGATTAAATAAGGCAAATTTTACAGTAAAATTTTACTGGTGAGGATAAACGAGGATCCTTAGGCCTATTTCCGGCACGTATACGTGTCGCTAGTCCCCAAGGGGTTAATGGTGTAAAACTATTACTTCAAGTATTGAATATTTATTTCTAGGTATATTTGACCTCTTAAAAAATATTCAATTATGTTTTTGTAAAATTTTCAGACTTTTTTCTGTATTTTTCTAAAAAAAAAACAAATCTTCTTTGACATTCAATAGTCCTCTAAAATTGAAAAAAAAAAAGTATACATTATTTCTGATTTGAAATTAATTAATACGAAAAATATAAAATAAACTAATTTATTTTAATTATTACAGGGTTTTGCTCCGATAGTTAATTTCCAGTTTACAGTCACAATGTATAAATGAAATAATTAAACGGTTAAACCTCATTTTAAGGAAGCGGTTTATTAAAGCAACAAAGACATTTATAATGATTTTCAGATGCGATTCATAATTAATGTATATATTTTTTAAAAATTGACTGGTATTTTTTGAAAGATTGCTTTTATCTATAGAGTCATAATTGGCAATTTGGAGTTCTTAAGGAATGAAAAGTGAAACGTATTATTGAATGTTTCGCTCTTGAGATAACTTTTAATTACGATAACAAAAGTTTTCTACAATATTTAAATATTTATTTCTGAGCTTAGGTTTTTCAAGCAAGGTTTTTTTTTTTTTTTTTTTTTTTTTTTTTTTTTTTTTTTTTTTAAGTCTTATTTAACTGCATTTCTTTTTAGAATACTGAAAAATAAATTGTATAAAATTTGTTAATTAATTTTGGAATTTAAATTACCTTTTCAAACATAGTATTTTTTTTAACCTTCCAGTGATCTAAAATTACCTAAAACAGAAATAAATACTTTATTTAAATGTCTATTGTTGATTTTATTGAGTTAATTGCTAAGTTTTGTTTCGTAACAAATAAATGGAATAAGATAGTTTTATAAATTTCCCTTCTAAAGAAACCTTCAAATTAATGTAAGATAAACATTTCTTCATGATACATAATTTATTAAAATTTGTTACTAATAATTAATAACCAAAACATTCTTTCATTTTCTTAAATTTAGATCTTTTAAATTTTAAAATTGTTTTTTCTTTCGCAGTAAATAATGACCAATTTGAGAATATTAATGAACTAATGTAGGGCATAATAAAATCGTTTATAAGTGAGATAGATTTAATTAATTCTGAATAAAAAACATAGCTACAATATTTGAAATAAGTTTATCTTTGTTCTTCAGCAAATCGTTATTTTCTTAATTTTGTACCAACTGAATATTTCTTGATTGGTTGTTGCTGAATTTTACATATTGCATGCATGTTCAAAGCTAAACCTTTACTTACAAAAAAAAAAAAAAAAAAAAAAAAAAAAAAAAAAAAAAAACAGTATTTGTAACAATAACGATAACAATAAAACAATAACGAGGTTTTAAACCTCAATTTAAAGGAAGCGGTTTATTAAACCAGCGAAGTCCTTTATCATGGTTTCCAGATTTGATTCGTAAATCATATTTCTAACATGATTTTGCATTCTATAAATGATTGAATAGTACTTTTTTTATTTGATGTTTTGTATTATTTTGTGTAGTCATAATTAACAGTTTGGGGTTTTTAGTGAATGAAAGGTGCAACGTAGTGAAAGTTTTACTGTTGGGATAACTTTTAATTACTACAACAAAAGTATTTCTACAGTATTATTAAATTTATTTCTGGGTTGTTTTTTAACCAAGGTTTTTTATTATGTTAGTTTAAATGCATTTTTTTAGAATACTGAAGAATAAGCTGTATAATATTTGTTAAATATTTTTTGGAATTTAAATTTCCTTTTAAAACGTAGTATTTCTTTATCCATTCCGATGAATCTAAAATTAATTAAAAAGAAAACACTTACGGTATGTAAATATCTATTGTTGATTTTATTGAGTTAATTGCTAAGTTTTGTTTCTTAACTAATAAATGGAATAAGATAATGTTATAAATTTCCCTTCCAAAGAAACATTCAAATTAATGTAAAACAGACATTTCTTCATGATATATAAATTGTTAAAATTCATTCGTAACAATTAATAACCACAATATTCTTCCATTTCTTTAAATTTAGACCTTTTAAATTTTAAAATTGTTTTCCTATCACAGTAAATAATTACCAATTTGAGGATATTAACCCCTTAACGCTCGAATTAAATTACGGTTTAAAAATTCAAATTGCTTATTGGCACCACATTTATGAAAAAGATATATTCATCTGATTTAATAACAGGTATAACGCTATTAAAATATGGCCAATTTCACTATTTTATGAAACTGGCAGGAATCAAACAATCTGAGTAAAAGACACAGCCCGTGAATTTATGACGGGAGCGAGAATTAAGGAGTTAGTGAACTAAAGTACGGTATATTGAAATCGTTTATCAGAAGATAGCGTTTATTAATTCTGAAAAAAGTATTGCTACGAGACTTCATATATGAACTTTGTTCTTCAGCAAATCCTGATTTCCTTAGTTTTGAACCAACTGAATTTTTCTCGATTGGTTGTTGCTGAAATTTACATATTGCCTGTTTAAAACTGAACATTTAATTTTATATAACAAAAAAATTCGATAACAATAAAAAAATAACGAGGTTTTAATCATCGATTTTAAGGAAGCGGTTTATTAAAACAGCCAAGTCATTTTTCATGGTTTCCAGATTTGATTCCTTAATCATAGTTCTAACATGATTTTGCATTTTCTAAAATATTTGATGGTACTTTTTATTTATTTTTTTTTCACTTTATTTATTTATTTTTGTAGTCACAATTTGAAGTTAGGAGTGCTTAATGAATGAAAAGTGAGACATTGTGAAAATTTTACTCTTGAGGTAACTTTTAATTACTACAACAAAAATATTTCTACAATATTATAAAATTTATTTCTGTGGTTGTTTTTTAGCAAGTTTAATGATTATGTTGATTTAAATGCATTTTGCATTTTTTAAAATATTTGATGGTACTTTTTATTTATTTATTTATTTTTTTACTTTATTTATTTATTTTTGTAGTCACAATTTGAAGTTAGGGGTGTTTAATGAATGAAAAGTGAAACATAGTGAAAATTTTTCTCTTGAGGTAATTTTAATTACTACAACAAAAATATTTCTACAATATTATAAAATTTATTTCTGTGGTTGTTTTTTAGCAAGTTTAATTATTATGGTGATTTAAATGCATTTTGCATTTTCTAAAATATTTGATGGTACTTTTTATTTATTTATTTATTTTTACTTTATTTATTTATTTTTGTAGTCACAATTTGAAGTTAGGGGTGTTTAATGAATGAAAAGTGAAACATAGTGAAAATTTTACTCTTGAGGTAACTTTTAATTACTACAACAAAAATATTTCTACAATATTATAAAATTTATTTCTGTGGTTGTTTTTTAGCAAGTTTTATTTATTATGTAGATTTAAATGCATTTTTTTAGAATACTGAAAAATAAATTGCATAACATTTGTTAATTAATTTTTGGAATTTCATTTTCCTTTTAAAGAAAGTATTTATATTTATCCTTCGAGAGAATCTAAAATTAATTAAAACAAAAAACTTAATTTATTTAAATTTATAGCGTTACTTTTTGGGAGTCAATTAGTAGGTTTATTTCCGTAATAGATAAATAGAGTAAGTGATTTTTTTTTCATTCCAAAGAAACCTTCTAATTAAGGTAAGAATGATTTTTCTTCATGATATCGAATTTGTTACAATCTGTTTGTAACAATTAATAACCAAAACACTCTTCCATTTTCTGAAATATAAACATTTAAATCTTTAAAACTGTTTTTATTTGGCAGTACCTAATTACCAATTTGATGTTCCTAATGAGGGAATGCATGGTAATTCGGCAAATATTCGGTAACACTAATCATACCAACAATCGATCATTTACTCCGAAGTAATAATGATCTACCATTACCTTTAACACTTTCAGGGGCTTTTTATGCCCATTTTCCTAGTGCACGTTTATGCGTAAAATGATTAAATCAATCATCGATACCAGGATTTAAAAAAAAAAAAAAAGAAAAAAAAAAGAAAAAAAAAAAAAAAAAAAAAACATTTCAAAATAAGTAAAAGCTTTTCTTTGCCTACTTAATAAAAGGAAATTTTTTATTCCAAAAGAGTGGAGCCAATACGGCATTTGGGAATTAAAATTAAGTGATCCAAAAATGAACCACTGCCCTTCAAGGAGTTAAAGATATTATTTTCGAAAAATATATGTGAGAATTACATCTATACACCTAATTTGCAAAAAAAGTCTGCCGCATATTAAAAATTTGTAGATGTATATATGCCTTAAACGATTTTTCAAAATTATTACTGACCTTCGTAAAAAATAAACTAATTAACTAATTTATCTTACAAAAGTAGTTAATCAAATTACGAAAAGGAATGTAGGTAAATAAGATCAATATTCGTCGTTGAACAACATTTTTCAATTTCAAATAAAGTTCCAATCTCATTGAATTTAGTAGATTGTACTTTTATAAATTGTCATATATGAAATAAACAAAAACATGCATTTCCCAAATAAAAAAAAAAAATAAACAAAAACAAGAACCGAAACTCCTTTGTGAAACACTTTAAAACAGAATATTATTAATCCATTAACGCCTAGTGGCATATTTATAGATCGCTAGACCTAGTGGCAAGAAAGTGCTTTTCACACCAGTAAATATGGAGAAAAATACAGTATAACTTTAAAAAAAAATCCGGCATTATCGGGACAGAGACAATACCGGATTTTCGAAGGAATGTCAAAAGTAGTAACTAGGAATATCAAAAGTAGTACTATATCCTGAATAGTGCCTTTGACCATAATTGATTACGTTATTAAGTTATAATTAAGAAGGACTAATAGAAAATTAAATGCAAAAATAAACTTACATTAATTGATATTTTCTGTTAAAGAAAAAAAAAAAAAATCTGCTAAAGAATGAAACTATTCCTTTTCGTGCAATTTCGGAAACATCAATGTGAGTTTTGTTTGCTTGAAATTTTTTGGCCGTTCTTTAACAAGTTTTTCTAGTATTTTATATAAATGAAGAATTTCTATTACGGATCTATTTCGAAAATGCTGTTTTGTTCTCTAAAGCAGATATTAATTCTCGTCAAATTTATATATTTTTCTAGTGACACCTTTTCTTTTGCCTGTTGTTCATCCCCGTCTTTGGAGCTGTTACTAGCGTTATCGGCAGTTCTAATTAGCACAGCATCGGAAGAGAGGCTCCAAAGAACATGCACATTAGACTCCATGCCATTGCTGAGTAATTGCGCAGCTCTCAGAAAAAATTTGTTCAGAAAATAATCGCCTCTGAAAAATTTTAAAAGTGCCAAATATTATTATTATTTTTTTTTTTTAACTTTCGATCTTGAAGTTTTTAATTCATAAACTATTTCTATTTTTCTTCTACCATAACTTGAAACTGTAAAAGAAAAAGGAAGGGAAAAAGATGGTTTGGATGCCGGATTTTTAAAGTTTGCAGATTTCTGAATGCCGGATTTTTGAAGTCACACTGTACATATTCTCTTTCACGAGACAAATTCCTTGGTAAGATAAGATACAAATTGCTCTTCTTATAAAAGTTGTGGGAAATCAGAAATTTTAATTTTAACGATGAAAAAATATAATGTTGCGAAAACGCAACGTCAGTTGTTAATAGGTTAAGAAATTTCACTTTATTCCTATAATGAAGGCCTAAATCTGAATAGCCCATTTAACACTTTGAGGAGAGTTTGGATATGTTTCATCCCACTTAATTTTAGAACGATCACTTAATTTTGACTACCAGAAATTTTAATTAGCATTTTAATTTTAAATCTTTGCTGGAAAAGACCTGTAAAATTGCATTTTCACATTTTAAGATAATGTTTTTGATATTCCGGTGTAAAATCAACAATAAATTAACAGAATTACTTTTCTCTAAAACAGTTAAAAAAACGCTTAATTAAATAAAATTTTATTTTCAGCACCTACTGCCTATATATGGCAAAGTGTGTAATTTCTTTCGAGTGGCCCTGTATAAGGCGTATAGAATTCTTACCTCTACCTATTAGATACAAAATTAAATAAGCTTAAACATGCATATAACTGCGAAAAAAAGTTCTGTCGGCAATTATCGATCGGCTTGTAACTCAATTATTTTTTGTGTCTCTACACATGAACGATAAATGCTATACACCATAATTTACTGAATAGTGCTTCTCAGTGGTACTTTTAAATTTAATCATGTTTGAAGTATCAAAACATCATTAAAATGCACCGAAATTGATTTTTTTTTCGTAGATCATAATGTATCAAAATTATTTTGCGCGCCACTGTAAAAAGGATTATAAGGGATACACAGTCACACCTCCTTTCCAATACCGAGTATTGCATACTAAACATTAATAACAATGAAAAAGTTCGTGGCAATTCGAATATATTTACGAAAGTTAGAGCAAGGGCAGACATGCAGATTCATAAACAATTTACAACGATGTAGGAAGGTGTTAAAAAATATTTTTGAAACTACAAATTTCAAAGGAAGAATACGGAAATAGCTATTCGACAGGGACAGATTCTCTTATTTATACAGAATGTCCTATTTTACACCAGTCATTTTTAGTGATTTTCCATAATATGTTTTCTAGAAAGCTTTTGTCATAAATTAAGGTGATGGAAGCTATAGAGAAAAATACTGATGGGAAATACCATATTCAGATTCGGTAGCTGGATTTGCTACTGCTATACTACTTGTCATAACGTTTTACTTAAATTTATGTTTAAAAAATCTTAAGGTTTCCTCACGATACTGCATTTGTCCCAGATTTTGACAACTTGAGAGGCAGAGAGATATATTATATCCAACATAATTTTAATGAAGTCCGCACCAGAAAATTTAACTAAATATATCTTTTTTAAGTTTTGTGGAGAAAAGAAGTGAAAAAAATTCCTTTACCATTTTGAATTAAATTTCTATGAAAATGTCTATGAGAATTAAACATTACAGAAATACAAATCCTGTCTTTTGAAAGTGTTAAATTATTTAATAGGAACACTCAGCGTTGACAGCATGTGAGGTGAGAATTGTTTACTTTACACATTCCCTTAGAATTCCAAAAGCTATGTCATTTACTTAAATATTTGATTAATTATGAAAATTTAAAGTTTGGAACAGACAATGCCAAATTCCTTTTTAATCATTGCAAAGAGATTACAATGGGGTAGTTTTAGATGCATAACTCTAAAACTAATTGGCGGAATAATCTGTAATTATAGCATCTTTTATTTAAAGCATCGAGAAATCAATTTCTGTTTAAAAAACATAATTCATATTAGGTTGGAAATTTTATTACTGAAATATACATAATTCCAATTTGATTTTCGAAGAATGACACATTGTTACTCTAAAACAATTAATGGGGAATTTCAATTTGAAGATTAAATTATGTATATGTTAGTATTTTTGTATCTGTGCAGTGAGGTTATGTACATTTAATGACGTTTGTATTATAAATCATGTTAAAATTGATAATTATATGCGGTTCAGAAAACAATTTCGTTGCTTTAGCAATTTTAATGTCTATTACACTGCCAAATTTATAATTATACTTTTATAATCATCATTGTTGTTTGTCTGGGTTTTATAATTTACTCAGGATATTAATTAAAATACATTCAGCACTTTTTTTTTCTAAAGAATATCACATACTTGTTTCTGTCAAATATTTTAAAAATTATTCATAGTTTGTGAACATAATTTTTTTTTACATAACGAGCAATAATTTTACTATTCAAAATTTTACTAGATTATTTTTGAAGAAAAACAACTCGGATTTATTTAATGTTTAAAATATTTGTATTATTCTGTTTGGGTTTAATTAATAGTTAATTTAAAATAAACATTAAGTATTAACAAATCTTGCAAATCTATTTTTTGTTCTTTTAACTTAGAATGTCTAAAATTTATTAAATATATTGACAAAATGTTTAGATGTACATGGAAATGTTTTCTCTAGAGTATATCACATCCTAAAAAGTTTCTTTAAAATAATTGTTAATACATTCATGTTTTGTGTAACTTCATTTTTTATATTTTCTTGAATAGGTTTAGCAAAATCTTTATTCTATATAATTTTAAGAATTTTTTTTGATGTGTTTACTGTAGAAACGCTTTCTATTGTTTTATTTGAATTTAATTAATAGTTACCTAACTCTCATGGGCAATGAGACATATTAAACAAATTGAAAATATAATACACAACTGCTAACTGCTAATTTTTCAACTGTTAATTAAAACACCAAATTTATTACTATGCTATTTTTAAAGTCATTTTTGGTTTATGAATTTCATTATCAATCCAAAATATTTATTGAGATAATTAGAATTTAAAGAAATGGCAGAAAATAAATTAATTTCTCTAGAGAATATATCTTAATTAAGTTTCTTTCAGATATTTTAAATGTTATTTGTATTTTTACAACTTTTTTTTTATATTTTTGTAAATATATTTTACTTTTCAGAACTTTTCTTCGACTAACATAAAGGAACGAGTTTATAGTTATTTACCGGTATTTTTTTTATTCTGGTAAAAGTTAATTAATTGTTACTTAATACTGAAGTATATTTATATTTGTAAAACTACTATTTACTGTACAAGAGCAATTTTATAAATCAAAAATTTCAATAATTTGAAAGGGGAAAAAAGCCAAATTTATTTGCTATGGGAGTGCTTTTTATTTGACTTTAATTAACACAAGAACCGACGGCTATTTTACTCTTTAAGGGTTTATAAAAAGTGTTTAACACCAGAAATTTTATTTAAAACTATTTAATTTGCTTAGTTACTCTATGTTTATGCTGCATATATTTAACGTATGAAGACATTTCTGGTTCGAATCAACTATTCTCAATTTTCCAGTGGTCAAAATGACCTCTAATGACGGTTCTAGTGTTAATACGTTCTTAATTATCAAAGGCAATGAATAATTTTTAAATAATTGTGTAAGTAAGAAAATCTGACAAAAATAGGTTTTTACGTATAATGTTTGAAATACATTTATTCTATTTAGTACTTGGAATTCACGTCTTAAAAAATACAGACTTTAAACAAAAATTAAGATCTAGATGTCTATTTCTGTATGTATGTATATACAGGATGTACATAATTAAACGATCCCCCCTCCAGAAAACACAGAGCTATCGGTAAGCAATCGGCCGGCAGCCGCTTGCCACTACTGGCAGTATTGGCACGATACCGGCTGCCGCTACTGGTTCCGAGACTTTTTGATACGCCGCGCGAGTGCGGCCCGATTCATGAGGCGCACAGCCGGCCCGGTACCGGCAGCACTATGCCGGAAGTACGCCGACAGGTAACCATATGAATGTTGGCTGCACTATATATACCATAATGGTAACCATATGAATGCTGGCCACTAGCATAAATTGGGAAAAATGTTTTTTTGGCGCCATCTAGGCATGTATATTTGTTAATATTTAAAAGGAATAATTTTCGGCGCTGGAAGAGGCCAGTTTCAATATGACGTCCCCCCCCCCCGACAAGGACAGAAGGTAAACACTTTAACCACTTGCCACCCTTTAATTCAGTACTTGCGTAAAATTGCCAGCACATTGTGCTGTTAATTTTACGAAACTACTGTATTTTCCATGTTAAAACCCATTAAACGCCAACGCTCCCGTTGCGGGAACAACAATTTGTTATTTTTCCCCTCAACATATTTTTGAATTATTTAAAAAATATATTTTGTGCCGAAAAGTTAATAGTATGGCGTGTAGTATACATATTTTTTTTTTTTTTCAGAATGATATATATATATATACTCAGGGCTCGCACCGTTCCTAAAATTTTCGCACTTTGCTACCACTAAATTAAAACGAAAATGTTTGTTGTATAATTCTATTATAGATGTTAAAGGAATCTACCACAAAGAATTCTTATTTAAATTACTGGTAGCAAAATCTGAAAATTTTAGGAACGGTGCGAGCCCTGTTTACTATTTTTTGCAGATTTTTAAAAAAAGGAATTTTTGGTTTTTAGACTTCCTCAAGTAAAATTAGTAAAAAGAAAAAAAAAGTAAATTCTTTAGTTTATATAAGTGCAGTGAATATTTAAAGCCAACAGATCATCTAATAATAAATTCCTAATACGAAGTAAATATATTCATTTAAAGCAATATTAGAAAGGTTTCTTTCGTATGTTCCCACAACGGGAGCGTTGGCGGCTTGTGGTTACATTCCCGTCCCTTTGTCTGCAAGCGCGCTTCCATAAAGAGAGGAACATTTTATATTGATTTTTCATGAAAAGCAGTGTATGTCAGTTCGCTTGAATGTGTATTCGTAATATTATACGGAAAAACAGAACCATTGTGAACAAAAAACCCCTTAAAATTTACATTTATGATGTTCATCCGCAGAAAAAAAAAAAATCTCTAAATTACAATTAAAATGCAAGATGCAAAAATAAAAGATTGCGTTTTGCATGGAAGTAAGTTATTACTAAAAAATTAAAAAAGAATTTTGGTAATTTCTTGTAACAGTAAATTTGACCATAAATTAAGATATAATGCAGTAGTAGTTGGCAGCTACTTTTGAAACTTAAATCCATAGGTATATACATATACAATATAAAAAAAGAAAAAGAAGGATTACGAAAATTCTAAATTGTTTCATGTTATATTAATTGTACTAAAGGTGATACTGTTGTAGATCGATTTTTAAATATGTGCAGGCCTCTCATTAAAGAGATAATATATATATATATATATATATATTTAAATAATTTGAAAATCGATATTTGGTAATAGTAACGTGAAAAGCATTCATTATATTGAAATAAGAGATGTCTCAATTTTCCTTTGTAAAACAACTACTTTATTTGAAACAGGTAATAAAGAAAATTCAAAACATCATTTAGGAATATATAGAGCAGGGGTATCAAACTGTGGCCCGCCGGATACCACTAAAATTTTACAGAAAAAGTCGAATTCTTGGATCGCAGAGATTCGATGATTAGATGAGGCAATGATTTCTACAAAATTTTAGTGGTATCCGGCGGGCCACAGTTTGACACCCCTGATATAGAGTTATACATATCAGTTACGTGTCGATGAAAAAAACTATATTCTAATATAAGTATATGCCAGAAATCTAGGTGTAAAACAAATTTATACATATGTGCGTGTAGTGTTTATTACAACATAATGTTATATCTGAGTTATTCCTTTCAAGTTGCATAGACAATGTGTAGGGAAATAATAAAAAAGAAAGAGTAACGTTATATTTCTAATATTTTGAATATTCGTTAAAAAATTTGAATGAAAGTGATTTATGAATATTAATATTAAAGTTTTAATCCATATATTTTTAGTAATTGTTTATATGTTTGTTTATTTGTTTGCATCATGCCTAAAAATGAAGTTTTATTAAATTTTCTAATCGCAATCACATTATGGCAGGAGAAAATAACGCGCGTTTCTTTGCAGTTCAGGGGAAGGCCAACGCTCCCGCTACGGGAACATGTTATACATTCTAAACGGTTACATTTATTAAAAAAAAATTCAACTGCTTTATTATAGGGGCATCTTATATACATAAAATATACAAATAAACTTTATTTATTTAACGTGCTTAATATAGCGGCGCTTAATGGGTTAATATAGTTAGGAAACCAAAGAAAGATACAACACATTCACTGTGATCGAGTTTGTGCGCGAGATGAACAATAAAAATGTTTTTTTTTTTTTTTTTTTTTTTTTTTTTTTTTTTTTTTTTACAGTGCATTACTTTAGCAGCAGATTGAAATAAATTCTCTGAAATCGTATGAGGTTTTGCAGATTTTGCTACCATGAAAGATACCTAATACCAGGCAAAAACGGCTTTTTCCTTATTGGAACCAGTTGGGGTCTTTTCAATTAATTTCTGACTTGTTTTCAGTTTTTCATAGTTTATACTATGGTAACGCGAAACACAATGCATATTTAAAGAGCGCTGACGAGGGAAAAAATATTCAATAAAAATTTTTGGCTTACGCAGAGATGAATTCAGAGGGTGGGTCGGCGGAATGAGTGGGATTCCCTTCCCCAGCATTGAAACTTCTCCCTCGAAAGATTTAGATTTAGGTGTTTATTTTATGCTTATTAATAAAATAAGTCCTAAATTTGA
The DNA here is from genome assembly GCA_963932465.1 of Maratus speciosus. Classification (NCBI taxonomy): domain Eukaryota; kingdom Metazoa; phylum Arthropoda; class Arachnida; order Araneae; family Salticidae; genus Maratus; species Maratus speciosus. The sequence goes on from OZ010794.1 coordinate 160,926,035, forward strand.
AGTGCTAGTCCTGTACTTATCCACAACTACTGCTACAGGAATTGCTGTTGAAGAAAATAGGTCTGAATTCAACACTGGGCTTGAGGACCCCCGTCTGTAAGCTCGCGGACCACAGTTTAAGAAACGCTGGCCTAAAGGGATGGCCTAAGGCCTAATAGGATGATGTTCATGCCAATGAAGCTGAGCCTATACCAGTGCCAAGTCTCTCTGATGCAATTACGGCATGAACTTTTTGAAACTGTATGAACAGAAAATAACCAGAAAAGTGTTGTTTAATTTAAAAAACGAACAAAAAACAAACCATAAAATTACTCAGGTTTTTAAATAAATATTAATTTTCTAAAACTTCAATTTATTTATTTTACAGTTTGTTAAGTAACAAATCAGTATTTATTAGAATACTGTAGACATTGCATGTATTAGTTATTTATAAACACTAGGGGATCGTACCCGGGCTTCCCGGGTTAAAGAATATAGGTGAAAAAATATTTTTTTTAATTGAAAGTTAATAATTTTTTTAAATGTAATAATTTTTTTAGATTGACCACTTACATTAAAAAAGCATTTTTCATATGGAAAATACGAATTACACAATGAAATAAATTTTTGAAATTTATCAAAAGCGATATTTTTTTATTAGCCGCATGCTAAGAGTTATTTGCCAAGATTTTACTACTTATGGCATACTTTTATATTCTGATAATTTCAGAGCTTATACATGTCTGGTAAATTTGTGTTTTATTTATGTTATTTTATTTATTTATTCATATTGAAGTTTTTTTCAATGGAAATTAGCCGTAAGGAAATGATGAACTCTTTATTTTGTTTTAAGGGCAAACGGATTAATCTTTCGTAATCGAGCTCCGCGCGATATCGATAAATAAAAAAATATTTCATGCTTTAAAATTGTTTATTAAAACCATAGACAATCAATAAACTGAGATGAACTTTGAAAAACAAACTCCATTTGAAAAAAAATCGTATTTGGTGATCTAAAAATTTAAATTGTACGATTACAAATACGTTAGATTTGTGTTTTTTCAATATTATTCTTTTATTTGTAATTACTTACTGTTCCAAAAGAAGTATTAATTTCGTTAATTTGTCTTTCACAAATATGTTAGTTTGATGGTTTTTTAAATATTATTCTTTTATTTGCTTATAAAGGAAGTATTAATTTCATTATGCAAAAATAGTCAGAAACAAATGCTGAAAAATGTTTGTTGCTTTATGTGCAAAATGCTTATTATTTTATGTATTGAAACCGGCACATGATAAGATAAACTTAAAAAAAAATCATGCTTAAAAATTAAAGTAGAAAATATAATACATCAGTCAATGAATACAGTTTTTAAACAAATTACATTTGAAAATACATTTATTTCCCTATGCGACGAAAATTTAAAATGTGCGATGGTCAGAAGATTAAAAAATTGCTGTATCGAAAATTTCAAGACCGAAATTTGATCGTGAAGTATTGCCATTCGCAAAATGACGTCAGCGTTACGCACAGATACACCTGTTCTATATAATATGGATACATAATCAGTAAAATATAATAAAGATCAGTTATTAGGATGTGGTTATCAATTGAGGCTCTTATGGCTCTTGGGATTTTGCGCCACTAAACCCTATAGAACTATTTTTATCAACAATTTTGAATGCTTATCAAAAAATAGCATGAATAAAGTTTAAAATACCTCATCATTTCTCTCTTGTCTGCAGCAATGAAAGCTATCTAATTTTCATCATTTTGAAGAAATTTCATAAAATGTTTTTAAAATTAAAATATAAAAGTGGGGATATTTAAAAAAAAACAGATAGTGCGACCACATCTACAAAGGAAGAGCTTTCAGTTTAAAAATATATATATTAGTAAAATTGGTTCAGCAGAAAGATCAGGGCAGATAACTAAAAAACATACTTGTGTTTTAAATATATAGATTATATAAAATTAGGAAAAATTAAATTAAGCAAATTATGTTATTTTGATAAAATTATAGTAGAATGTCCTAAAGAATAGCATTAAAATTTTATTATTCGAGAGAATTTTCGACAAAAACATCAGGAACACGATATTATTTTAAACCATGAATTATTTGTTTGCTTGTCTAACTCGGCCAAGCAAATCCATCTAGGCGAGAATTATCAATTTCTGTAATATAAATCGCTATTATTTGCATGTCACCTCTCTTTTATAAAGACACTCTACAATTTTGTAAAACATTGCGTTTATCAGTGTGTGCTTTCGATTACATTATTTTCAAAAATGAAGCATTTTCACCTGTGAAGAATTTCAAAGCAGCTGGCTACAAAACATAATTTAGGTTTAAGAATTAAAATACACGCTTTTTTATAAAATGACGTCATTTGCATCCGCTAAAGCAATCTACTTTTACAACCCAGTCTTAAATTTCGTCTATAGAAAAGTGTGCATATGACGTCATTATCACGGAATAACAGACAATATTCTTGGCATAGCCCATATTTTATTTTCAACTTTTTTTTCAGATTTTATGAGAAAATGGCAACAAAAAGATAAAGTATCTCCTATTTTCAACTATTTTCCGTTTACTTTCAATGACTTTCAATAGAAATGTTGCCACGATAAGAAAAATGGTATTAAAAACTGCAAAAAAATAATATCTCAAAAATTAATTGAGATACAACTTTCAAACAAATTGCATTTAAAAGAGCATTTTTTTCCTTATACGACGGTGTAAAAATTTAAAATGTGCGATGTTTAGAAGTTTAAAAATTTGCAGTAGAGAAAATTTCAAAACCAAAATTTCATTTCAAATTTCAAAGTGATGCCATTCGCAAAATGACGTATGTGTTACGCACAGATATGTTTGTCCTTTATAATATAGATAGTTTTTTTTATTTTATTTTATTTTTTCGTGTTTCCACGTTAACCCGCATTCGTCTTTTTCCCGCATTCATCGTTTTTTTTTTTTTTTTTTTTTTTTTTACGCACCTCTTCAAAAACGATGGATCGAGGTTCTACTGAAAATTTTGCGAAGTATTTAAAGCAAACGAAATGTTTTTTTCTTATAAATTTAATGAAGCAATAGTATTTAATAAAATAAATTATTTTTGGAGGTTTTGTTCAGTTAAAAAAAAATTTCTTGTTAGGAATTATAGTGTAACTACATGCGGTGCGTTAAATTATGAAATATATATTTTTAACGTGGAAAAACTTATTTTAATAAATAATAAGTTGGTAATTAATAACTTTTAATCAAAATGGCTGTTGATGATTTAACGTAGAACATGTCTTTAATGTATATGTTGTGATATTAATTTGTTACTTATCAATATTTTTTAAATTTTAAAATAAAATAAAATAATTAATTTACATTTTTTTTTTCTTTTGGTAGATAATTTTTTAAATGGGAGATATTTCTGAATATTTCTTATAAATTTAAGAATGCTTAAGAATGTAATAAAATAAGTAAATTTTAGAGCTTTTTCTGTTAATAGAACTTTCTTTTTGAGAATGATAGTGTAATTATTGTGTTAATTATTGTGTTAATTTAAGAAATATATATTTGTAATATAGAAAAACTAATTTTAATACAAAATAAGTTGGTAATTAATCACTTTTAATCAGTACAATAATTCATTTTACGTCATTTGATGATTTAATGTAGAATATAATTTCCTATGTAGCAATATTAATTCTTTTATTTATCAACTTTTTAAATTCTTAAAACAAAATTGAAATATTAATTTACCTTCTTTTTTTTTTTTTTTTTTTTTTTTTTTTTTTCGTTTGGTGAATATTTTTTAGAAGGGAAGATTTCTGAATATTTCTTTTAAATTTTAATGCTAAAAAGATGGGTAGATGTTTTGTTAATTTTATAGAATGTGAAATAATTTTAAAATTATTTAATAACTTAATTTTTAAATAAAATAAGAAACTTGGTTGTTGCTTTTATAATGATTATATAGTTAGAAAATAAGTTGGATGAACTTATGATTTTCTTTTTCTTTCTGCGGTTATGTTAATAATGAATAACAATTTTAAGGAGCGATGTAAAAATATCTTTTGATGATTAAAATAATTGTAACTCTTTTTTTTAAATGAATTGAGAAACAATTTTTTTTTAAATAAATAAATATAGGCTAATTTTGACAACTTTTCTGTTTATCACTATTAGAATTTTATATGAAATATATATCTCTTATCAAAACTCAACCTCAAACAAAATTAAAAAAATATATATCGTCTAAGACTAAAAATTCCGAATTCGGACCGATGTTCGCAAATCTAATCGGGCCACAATGTGAAATCACAGTCCTGCGTCACTTGCCGTTGTAGGTCGCTATCATAAGGGGACCGAATACGGTATCCGGCAGTCGAAAAAGCAGATTCTTAAGCTTCATATGCCGACATGCTGCCGACAGTTCACCGAAACCACAGTTCCGATGCAGACACTTAACCGACACGGCCATCTGTGGTCCGACGGTGTGCTGAAAGATATGTGTTTGCTAAGTCTACTTTAAAGTTTTCTACAGTCGAAACTTGTTTCTAATATTGCGAAATTTTCTGAAAAACATAATGAAGGAATAAGAATTTCTTTAAGCGAAAAAAAAAAAAAATGTTCAGAATTTCGACACCAGAGGACATTTTCTAATAAATTACATATTTAGCTTACATTTACGATAGTTTAGAAATTTTAATTATTAACTTTACCTGGTCATAAAGGCAGCATTTCGCGACACGTTCGATATGTTTCCCATGACGACATGTTTCCCAAAATACACTGAGGTCAGCTGTGGAACATTCCAGATAAAAGAAAAAATAAAATAATTTATTTTAATTGTTATGAGGTTTTGTTCCTAGAGTTAATTTCCAGTTTACAGTGATAATGTTTAAATGATTTAAGTAAACGGTTTTAAACCTCCATTTTAAGGAAGCGGTTAATTAAAGCAGCAAATACATTTATCCTGATTTCTAGATTTGATTCGTAATTGATATTTCAAATTTTATTTCACATTTTACGAAAAAAATGGATAGTATTTATTTATTTATTTATTTATTTATTTATTTTTTTGTAGAGTCATAATGGGCAGTTTGGGATTCTTAAGGGGGTCCGGGACACAAAAATCTTAAAATTTTCTTAAATTTTTTTATTATATTAAAATTCCTCTGTTTTTTTTTCTGCTTAAAATGAAGTTTAAATCATGTTTCTATCTTAATTGTAACAGGAAATACTCATTTTTAATTTTTGATTTGTTTTCAAAATCTAGCTTTCAAGAAATGGTTGTCATGAAAACGACTTTTTGCGAAAATGCGTTTTTCTTCATGATGAGTTTTTCACCATTTCACGTATTTAAATTGTTATAACTCAAGAGCCGTTAAAGATAAATGGTTCAAATGGAACATGTATTTTTCAATTATTTTACTTTAATTTTGATTCACCAAATTTAAAAAAAAAATATTTACTTTTGAAAATATGATTAAAAAAAATTACGTCCTTTTTTTTTTATCAAATTTTTATTTTAAATATTTTTAATTTTTATTTACCGTAATTTCCGACGTATACGCCGCAGCTCAGATAATTCGATTTCCTACCAGGATTTGTCTTAAATAAAATGCGACTTGCTTTTGCTTACCATTTATTTGACTTCATTTTTTAAATAAGATTTCCGGTATGAAAAAGACTCAACTAAGCCGCGGCGTATACGCGGGAAATTACGGTAAATTAATATTTTTTAAAATGCTTTTCTAAATTAAAACTTACATATTTCTGTTTATTTAAATGCAAAAAACTGAAGTTCTACAAATAATATTTCGAGTTATAACGATTTTAAACTACCCCACATTTTTAATAAAATTTAAATTTTATATTAAAAAAAATTATGAGAAGTTTTATCATGTGATTTTGTTTAAAAACAATATGTTTAACCATCACAAAAAATTTCGAAATTTTAACTCAATAAATAAAAATTATTTGAAATTGTGTCCCGGACCACCTTAAAGGATGAAAAGTGAAATGCATTGAAAGTTTTACTCTTGAGATAACTTTTAATTATGACAACAAATATATCTCTAAAATATTTTCAAGTTTATTTCAGAGTTTAAGCTTTTCAAGCAATTGTTTTATTGTCTTGATTTAGCGGCATTTTTAAAAATACATAAGAATAAATTATATAACATTTGTTAATTAATTTTTGTAATTTCAATTTCCTTTTAAAAAAACAGTATTTTTTTATTATTACAGGGAATCTAAAATTAATTAAAACAATGGACGTAATATAGTTAAATGTCTATTGTTATTGTTAGAGAGTTAATTGCTTTTTATTATCTTTCATTTCGAATAAATTAAATCTGAAAATTTTAAAATTTTTCATTCCGAAGAACCCTTTAATAAAAACTTTTTTTATTGGTATCCAATTTGTTACAATTTGTTTCTGGCAATTAATACACAAAACATTCTTCCATTTTCTTAAATTTAGATATTTAAATTTGAATGTTGTCTTTATCTGGAATGAAGTTCTTAATGAACGAATGTAGGGCGTATTAGAATTTTTTCTCATGCGATAGCTTTTAATTAATTCTGAAAAGAAATGCCACAATATTTGCAAATGTATTTACCTTTGCTCTTTAGCAAATTGTTATTTTCTTAATCGTCGTAACTAATATTTCTTGACTGTTTTTTGCTGAATTTTACATGTCACACATTAAGTTCAAAACTAAACCTATCCTTAATAAAAACCAAAATTCATTATATTTGGACCTCAATTCGCTCCAGTATTGCATTCATCATAAATAATTCGAACAAAATAAAAATATTCAGTATACAACACTAAACATAACAACAATCATTTGGTCAGAAGTACTCGAAAACTTTTATAACTATTAAAGAAATTATCTCCGAAAAATATATGTGAGAATTACATCTATATACCTAATTTAAAAAAAAATGTTAGCTGTATTTTCAAAATATACAGATATAGATACGTTGTAACCGATTTCAAAATTATTAAACATATTCAAGAAAATAAAAATGATCAACAAGTTTATCTTTTTGAAATATTTAACCAAATAAAGAAAAGTGAATGTTGATCAACAATATCAATATTGTCATTTAACAACCAAAAAACAAACAATTTTCTTTTTCAAATAACGTCCTAATCTTATTGAATTATGTACATTGTTCTTTTATGAATTTTCATTAGGAAATACATATAAAGGTGCATTCACTAAGTAACATTAATAAGAAAAAAATAATTAAATAAGTAAAGGAAGAAGGAAAAATCTTGCATGATCCGCCACAGCTTATGAAACACTTTCAAACAGAAAAATATCAATATTTTTTTTTTTCGTATAATGAAGTGTTAAGTCTAAATAACCCATTTAAAGCACGCATAAGTCACTAAAAGTTTATTTTCAGAAATTTCTGTCCATATCTAATAATGTTTATGGATTCTTGAGATTAAATCATTTAGAGTAGTCCATTGGAATTTGTTTTATAATAACTTACAATACTTTTAAGGATTTATGATGAAATTGTTTTTAAAACCAAATGGATCCAGAAATTCATTTCTTTCTTTATTAAATATACTTTCTTAGAAATCTTGAAAAGTGAAAAAGAAAAAAAAAAAAAAAAAGATTTTTTAAAATTAGTAATACACTTATATTGTTTCTCATGAAATGTAAATTCACGTACTAATAAACATTTTCAATTATCATTAAATTTTAACGAATTAACATGATTGTTACATTAACAAACTGGGTATTATTTTTTAAAACATATAACTTTTTACATTCAGTACTGTTCTTTAGGGAATATATAATATTTGTTTGTCAAATAATTGTTAATTTATTCGTGGTTTGTGAACCTAATTTTTTAATATCGAGAAATAATTTTAATATTTAAAATTTTGTTAGAGTATTTTGATGTAAAATAACTTTGATTTCTCTAATGTTTAAATGATTTTTATTATTCTGTTTTGTTTTAATTAATAGTTAGTAAACACTCAAAGGTAATGAAGTAATTAAAGAGAAAAATGAGAGTTTAAACCCTCTGACAGTCTTGGAAAAGGGAAAAATTGTAATGTTGTTTTCTCTGCAATTTGATTTAAATGCTAAAAAAAGATGATTCTTTCAAAATTTTATAAAAATCTTAATAAAGAATATGAATGTAATCCTTGGAAGTATTAATAATTGTTCAATGTATTAAAAATACATCAAATCAATAGAATTATATTACTTTAAATATTGCTTGCATTGCAGTGAAACCTGGAGCTTAGGAGGGTTAATAAAACTTACAAATCTAGGTTTTTTATCCCCTTCGAATGTTTAAAATTTATTTACTTAACTATCTTGACAAAACGATAGAAATACAAACAAAGCTTTGTTTATGAACCTACACTTAAAGATCGGGAAAGAATTTTATCATTCAAAATTTTGTTACATTATTTTGATTAAAAATAACCCGGATTCGTTTACTGTTCTTTTTACTTGTCACTGTATTTTTAGTAAACACTCAAAGATAATGGGGTACCGTAATTTCCCGCGTATACGCCGCGGCTTAGTTAAGTCTTTTTCATACCGGAAATCTTATTTAAAAAATGAAGTCAAATAAATGGTAAGCAAAAGGAAGTCGCATTTTATTTAAGACAAATCCTGGTAGGAAATCGAATTATCTGAGCTGCGGCGTATACGTCGGAAATTACGGTATTTTAAAAGAAAAATGCAAGTATTAACAACGCTTACAAATCCAGCGATTTTTATCCTTAGTATGTTTTAAATTTATTTACTTAACTATCTTGACAAAATTATAGAAAAACAAGCAAAACTGCGTTTATGAACCTACACTTAAAGACCCGAAAAGAATTTTATCATTTAAAATTTTGCTACCTTATTTTGATTAAAAATAACCTGTATTTGCTTTCTGTTCTTTTATCTTGTTACTGTATTTTTTTCTGTTTTGGCTGATTTAATAGTTATATAACTCTCAAATGTAATAAATTAATTTAAAATAAATATAGAAGCATTAACAAATCTTATTAATCTAGGTATTTTTTGCGTAGAATGTTTAAAATTTATTCTCTTATCTATCGTGACAAAATGACATCAATACATGCAAAACTTTTCTCTGGAGCATATCACATCTTAAATAATTTTCTTTAAAATATTTATTAATCTATTTATGTTTCGTGAAAATCCATTTTTTGTATTTCAGTAAAATAATAATAGAAAAAAGGTTGAACTTTAATTTTAAGATTTTTTATATACATATATATTTTCTAGAAACGCTTTCTATGATTTTATTTGAATTTAATTAATAGTAACTTCGCTCTCAACGGAAAAGGAGCATATTGAACTAACTTACAATAGAATACAAAACTTTTTACTGTTCATAAAAATACCAAATTGATTTCTATTTTATTTTTATAGCCATTGGTGCATTTCATTATCAGTCCAAAATATTTAGCGAAATAATTTTAATTCAATGGAAGGCCAGAAAAGATAGCAATTTCTCTAGAGAATATCGCACACATTAATTAAGTTTCTTTCAAATATTTAAATTTTGTTTGTGCTTTCTAAAACATGTTTTATATCTTTTAAAAAGAATTTTATTAATCAAAATTTTTCAGTGATTAATATAAAGAGAAGATTTTAAAATTATTTAATGTGGAATTTTTTTTTAATTTCCTGTTTGAATTTAATAAATAGCTAAATAATTCGTAAATTTATTTGCTTTTGTAAAACTGCTTTTTATTTTCGAGAAGAAATTTTATAAATTACAATTTCCTTATAATAATTTGATGGGAAACATAGACAAATTTATTTACTATTGAACACCTTTTTATTTGAATTTAATTAATATACATTTTTTAATTTCTAAAGGTAATGAAAACTCTTTAAATGAATGTGTAAGTTTTAGAAAATGTTACAAAAATAGTTTTTTTTTTTATTTATTTAGAATGTTTAAAAGCCATTTATGCTCTTTGCATTTATGTATTGAACATAAAACTAAGAAAATATCGAGATTTTAAAATTTCAATGTTATAAATGTTTAGAATTTATTTAAATGAAAATTGATAAAAATTACAATATTTTCTTACAGAAAATGACAAAATGACAAAATGACAAAAAGAAAAGTCTAGAAAGGTATAATGCGAATGTTTTTTTTTTCTAATTTTCACACTAATTTTCAAACATTTAAATTTAAAAAAAAAAAAAAACTTGGAAAACATATACACTGTGGCTACAACATATGGACTATGAAAACATGGTTAAAAGAACGTCAGAAATGTTTTTAAACTAACTAAAAATTTGCAAAATTATTCTGGAACGTCGTACTGAAAAATCTGTGAACTTCCTGTAGCACGAACACATACATTCGTGGCAGATGCGCATGCTAGCGAGTTAACACTAGAATGACGGTGAGGGGCCATTTTGGCCCCTACCATATGAATGAATTTCTTTTCGAACCAGAAATTTCTTTATAAAATAAGTTTAAAACATACAAAGGTAAAAGGGGTTAATTGAATATATTCAACAGTTTTAAATAAACAGTCTGGTATTAAACATTTTTATAAAACTTGAGTAAAATTTCCCGTCTTTCTAGTGTTAATTGTCAGCAGTAAAATTAACTGTTACCAGGTAATTGTCAGACACACAAGTAGTAAGAATATTTCAGAAAATAAAATTATAATTTCCTCTTTATAAAAAATATGATGATATGATGACATGAAAAGGGAAAACGATCCCGAAATATACGCGGAACCTCACCAATTTTTTACGGTATAGTCAATGAATTTGAAAATGCCATTTTAAAAATTTAAAAATGGGTATTTTTCTATTTTGATCATTTAAAATACGTGTTTAACCCTAGAACTACCGGAAATTTTACTCAAGTTTTATAAAAACATTCTACACCAGAATTTTTACTTAAAACTATTTAATTTGTTTATTTAACTTATTATTGTCTGATTTATACATTTAGTTTGTTTTGAAGAAATTTCTGGTTTGAATAAATATTTTGAATGTACATGTCGGGTCCAATGGACCCGTCTGGTAGACGGAAGGTTAAGTAAGCAGTAAAAGAAAACACTACTGGACGATCACGTCGAAAGTCCTTATTAATTGTCTCAACATAGCTTATTTAAACTAGTGATGGGCGATTCTTGAAAATTCGACAATCGAGAAAAATCGTCATCGTAAAAAATCACAATCGATACAGCCATCGATTAATTCCTAGAATCTACAATCGAGATGTTTTACAATCGATTATAACGAGAGAGCTAAAAACAATTGTTGGAAAACTTAGCTATTATTCTGGCCGAAATTTTCATAGTAGTGATAGGGTTTGCTCGATAATTCTGCTATCGTAATTATTTTCTCCTGATTTATGCTTAAGGGGTTACTTCAGTCAATTGAAAAGACCTGCTCGCTAATGCTAATCTTATGGAAGAAATTTATAAAGATATCTCATTTGAATTCCAGTATTTTAAAATGATTTTCTTTGCATTGGAATAAATTCCCCTTTCTTCTTTATGAAACTGCAATGTCCAAATCGAGTGACTATGGCGCATTTGATGAATCAAATAACCTTTCTACTGTTTAGATAACTCCAAAAAGTTTGATACAGTTTAAAGTTCTCCTAAATGTCAAATACTGTGGAATTTCTCCATTGATCGATAACAAAAGTTTCTTTCGAAAAACGTAAGTATAGTAAGATAAAGATACCTGCCAAGAGGGAACCTGCCTAACACGGAAACTGTTTTCCAGTACCTAGCGATTCCAACATGACTCTTTAAGTCTGTATCGAAATCCAAAGCAGCTACTTTATGACACATTTAAAAACTCATTTTTTATTTTAGACGCATTAGCTAGAATCGATTAGCATTTTCTTCTTTTCGATAAAGGCAGAAGGTTTGATACAAATTAAAGTTCCCTAAATGTCTAAAGTGTATCAAATGCTGTGGAATTTCTCCGTTTATCGAAAACAAGACAGCTTTATTGAAAAACGTAAGGATAACCAGACATATATAACTACTGAGAGGGAACCTGCCTAACACGGAAATTGTTTTCCAGTGCCTAGCGATTCCAACAGGATTCATCAAGTCTGTATCGAAATACAAAGTAGCTAGTTTCTGACACATTTACTAGCTCATTTTTTATTTTAGGCGCATTAGCTAGAATCGATTAGCATTTTCTTCTTTTCGATAAAGGCAGAAGGTTTGATATAAGTTAAAATTCCCTAAATGTCTAAAGTGTGTCTAATGCTGTGGAATTTCTCCGTTTATCGAGAAACATAAGGGCAACCAGACAAATATAACTGCTAAGAGGGAACCTGTCTAACACGGAAATTGTTTTCCAGTGCCCAGGGATTCCAACATGACTCTTCAAGTCTGTATCAAAATCCAAAGTAGCTAGGTTCTAACACATTTACTAGCTCATTTTTTATTTTAGGCGCATTAGCTAGAATCGATTAGCATTTTCTTCTTTTCGATAAAGGCAGAAGGTTTGATACAAGTGAAAGTTCCCTAAATGTCTAAAGTGTGTCTAATGCTCTTGAATTTCTCCGTTTATCGAAAACAAAGGAGTGTTATCGAAAAATAGAAAATATATCCGCTAATAGGGAATTCTATAAGTAAAATAAAACATCAATGGACTTCATTTTTGGTATTTTGGATAATTTTAATTTTCCAATCCTTACCAACGTGGTATTAGATGATGGGTCTGGAAAAGGTAGAAGAAACGCCCCCCCCCCAAAAAAGGGGCATCAGGCCCCAAACTGACAGGGCAGACCAAGGATGAATGTTAACTTCATGTAAGAGAGGACTAGGGGAAGTTGAGAATGATAAAAAAAAAAACTAAACCATTGAATAAGAAAAAAATTGAAGAAAAGAAAAATGGTAAAAGAACAAGTGAAGCGTGTGATTAGAGCCAGACAAATGAAGAGGGGCCCGATGGGCCACAGCTGGTCCAGAATGAGTGCCCAAGTAGTCAGAATGGGTCAAGAACTTGGAGAATAGTATCTACAATGAAGAAAAACAATGAGACAAAACATTATGAAAAACAGATGAAAAATACCAATAGCCTGAGGCTAAAAGTAAAATGTTTCACTGGGCGGCATCTCCTGGTGGTAGTAAAAATAAAATTGATACGAGAAGATAGGGGAGAGTGAAAAGACTTTATTTTGTGAATTTTATAATTTTTGGACAAACAGTATACTAAACGTTTGAAGAAACAAAACTTTAAAGCGCCCTCTTGAGGCGAAGAAGGGAGTTAAAATTAAGAAACATATGTCCATATTTTTTATTCGATTTTAGACACAATTTGATGTTAGTCTTATAATTTTCCTATGAGTGCAAGATACCGTACCACAGTACGAAAAAAACCGCTGCTAAGTATATTCCTTTAGAGCATTTTAAGCCCAGGGGTCTAAAATTAACGGTGGATTGACAAAAGGACGGTAGATTTAGAAAGGTTATGAGATTACCCTTATTTTAATATGTTACATGAGTGGGGTAAAATAATTTTGAAAAATCCTCTTTCCTGAGGCGACACTTAAAATCTTGAAAACACATAATTGCAGTGCAGTTTTGTTTTAACAATAGCATTCTAATATTAAGAGATATGGGACAGCTTAGGAGGGCTAAAATAAGAGAAACATTGAAAATCAAAGACAAATTGGCGCCGCCAAATTCACTAGAAAACTTCTATATCAACAACTGAAACCCGAACTGATAACTTAAACCACTATGCCTCCTAACCAATATCGGTTAATAACAAAAGCGAATGGAAAAGAACATGTACTCCTTTGGGAAATCATGACTTACACCAGAAGCGCGGTAAGTTTGACTCTTCTGAAAGCATCCTTTCTCTCGCCCTCTCTCTCGCACTTCGAGATATATTTTCTGCTGCTCTTCTCTCCTCGTTTACCTCGAGGAGAGAACTCTCGCTTGCATCGAGATATCTCACCGATTGTAACTCATCGCTTCCCATTGCCATTCTCGTTTCTCGCTCTCGGTCTCTGTTCAACATTTCATATGACATTGTCGAGAATGAGAAATCAGTTTTCGTCCTTCCTCGAAATGTTACTCTCGATGATTGTCATTTCACGCTCGGCCAAGAAGGGCCGAGATGAGATATCGAGGGGTGAGCTGGACAGAGAAATAAGCATGACAATGATCTGTGAAATGAAGCTTTAATTTTCAATGTTTCTTCTTATTTTAGCCCTGTCAAGCTGTCACATACGCCGAGCCCTCTGATAAATATTATTTATTAAATAAAAAGATTTCAAAGAGGAAGGTGGGTCGGGTGAATTCCGAGGACGTGAGAGTGGGCGGGGCTCAATAAAAAAAAAATTACCGAACTCTTCCTGTGACATATTATCGAAAAGTCCTTTGACAACTCTTTCATATTATGAACCTTTCTTCCCCCGAAGGTGAAATTCAGGGGGTGGGGAGTGGGCGAACAAATTTTTAAAACCGTAGCCGATTTCTATAATAAATTTAAATATCATTTTTAGATGTCTTCCGGTAAATATTATTTATTGAACATAAAAATTTTAAAGTGGGTGCTGCGTAAATTCCGGGGCGAAAGAGTGGGCTCAAAGGGGAGGGGGAGCAATTTTCAAACTTTTTTTGGACCGGTCATGTGATATGTTATCGGAAAGCTCTCGAATGACTCTTTCATATTATGAGACTTTCTTCCTCCCCTCCCCAATTTGGCTCCCATTGCGGGGGGTAGTTTTCCCGTTTTTATCATTTTAGATCGGATTTTTTTATGGAGCTCTCCGATAAATATTATTTATAATATATGAAATTTCAGGACACTTTTCTAAATTTAGCCAAGACCCCTCATGTGACATATCGTTGGAAAGGTTTGTGACTACTTATTGATGTTATGCACTTCCGGTGGCCGTCCCCCCACTTTGCCCCCCGGGGGACACTTTTCCAAATATAGCCAAGGCCCCTCATGTGAGATATCATTGGAAAGGTCAGTGACTACTTATTGATGTTATGCACCTCCGGTCACAGCCCCCCCCCCATTTTCCCCCCCGGGGGATATTTTTCCAAATTTAGCAAAGACCCTTCATGTGAGATATCGTTGAAAAGGTCGGTGACTACTCATTGATGTTATGCACCTATGGTGTCCATCCCAACCACTTTGCCCCCCCCCGGGGGGCACTTTTCCCAAATTTAGCCAAGACTCCTCATGTGAGATATCGTTGGAAAGGTCTGTGACTACTTATTGATGTTGTGCACCTCCGGTGACAGCACCCCCCCCCACTTTGCCACCCCCCCCGAAGGACACTTTTTCAAATTTAGACAAAACCCATCATGCGAGATATCTTTGGAAAGGTCTGTAATTACTTATTGATGTTATGTTATGCACCTACGGTGTTCGTCCCCCCCCCCACTTGCAACCCCCCCCGGGAGGCACTTTTCAAAATTTAGCCAAGACTTCTCATGTGAAATATTGTTGGAAAGGTCTGTGACTACTTATTGATGTCATGCACCTCCGGTGACAGTCTCCCCCCCCCAACTTTGCCCCCCGGGGGACACTTTTTCAAATTTAACCAAGACCCCTCGTGTGGGATATCGTTGGAAAGGTCTGTGACTACTTATTGATGTTATGCTCCTCCGGTGACAGCCCCCCCCCACTTTGCCCCCCCGGGGATACTTTTTCAAATTTAGCAGAGACCCGTCATGTGAGATATCGTTGGAAAGCTCTGTGACTACTTATTGATGTTATGCTCCTCCGGTGTCCGTCCCCCAACTTTGCCCCCCCGGGAGACACTTTTCCAAAAATATAGCCAAGACCTCACAAGTGAGATATTGTTGGAAAGGTCTGTGACTACTTATTGATGTTATGCACCTCCGGTGACAGTACCCCCCCCCCCAACTTTGCCCCCCGGAAGACACTTTTTCAAATTTAGCCAAGACCCTACATGTGAGATATTGTTGGAAAGGTTTGTGACTACTTATTGATGTTATGCACTTCCGGTGGCCGTCCCCCCACTTTGCCCCCCGGGGGACACTTTTCCAAATATAGCCAAGGCCCCTCATGTGAGATATCATTGGAAAGGTCAGTGACTACTTATTGATGTTATGCACCTCCGGTCACAGTCCCCCCCCATTTTCCCCCCGGGGGACAGTTTTCCAAATTTAGCAAAGACCCTTCATGTGAGATATCGTTGAAAAGGTCGGTGACTACTCATTGATGTTATGCACCTATGGTGTCCATCCCAACCACTTTGCCCCCCCGGGGGGCACTTTTCCCAAATTTAGCCAAGACTCCTCATGTGAGATATCGTTGGAAAGGTCTGTGACTACTTATTGATGTTGTGCACCTCCGGTGACAGCACCCCCCCCCACACTTTGCCACCCCCCCCCGAAGGACACTTTTTCAAATTTAGACAAAACCCATCATGCGAGATATCTTTGGAAAGGTCTGTAATTACTTATTGATGTTATGTTATGCACCTACGGTGTTCGTCCCCCCCCCCACTTGCAACCCCCCCCCGGGAGGCACTTTTCAAAATTTAGCCAAGACTTCTCATGTGAAATATTGTTGGAAAGGTCTGTGACTACTTATTGATGTCATGCACCTCCGGTGACAGTCTCCCCCCCCAACTTTGCCCCCCGGGGGACACTTTTTCAAATTTAACCAAGACCCCTCGTGTGGGATATCGTTGGAAAGGTCTGTGACTACTTATTGATGTTATGCTCCTCCGGTGACAGCCCCCCCCCCACTTTGCCCCCCCCCCGGGGATACTTTTTCAAATTTAGCAGAGACCCGTCATGTGAGATATCGTTGGAAAGCTCTGTGACTACTTATTGATGTTATGCTCCTCCGGTGTCCGTCCCCCCACTTTGCCCCCCCCGGGAGACACTTTTCCAAAAATATAGCCAAGACCTCACAAGTGAGATATTGTTGGAAAGGTCTGTGACTACTTATTGATGTTATGCACCTCCGGTGACAGTACCCCCCCCCAACTTTGCCCCCCGGAAGACACTTTTTCAAATTTAGCCAAGACCCTACATGTGAGATATTGTTGGAAAGGTCTGTGACTACTTATTGATGTTCTGCACTTCCGGTGACCGCCCCCCACTTTTCCCCCACGGGGGACACTTTTCTAAATTTAGCCGAGACCCCTCATGTAACATATTGTTGGAAAGGCCTATGACCACTTACTCATGTTATCCACCTCCCGCACCCCTCCCCCCTCTTTGCCCCCGACGGGAAGGAACACTCATGTGACATATCGTTCGAAAGGCCTAAAGACCTGTGACGACTTATTCATATTATGTAGCTACTGTGTCCCTCCGCTTACTTTGACCCCCTCCCCCAAGAGATCTGGTCCGAGGTTCGTTCGTTTCGAGATTATATTTTTTTACAAGATTTTCTACTGCGTGCACACCACGCCTGCTATACGGTGTCGTATATAGCGGGTAACCTGTTCGTGATTTCATATTACAAGATTACGTATAACTTAGGGGCCCCGATTAAAGGAGGGGCCCACTAGCGGGCGAAGTCACCTAGTCTTTATTAACGCCGACTCATTCCAGTTCACCCGCAGACGATTCTTGATAAATGTATGACGTATATAATATATAATATATGATGTATAAAAGCAATTGTCAAACTGGAGTCATCGAGAAAAAATTTACACAATCGAAAAATATCGAGATGCCCATACAATCGAGAAAATCGAGAAAAACATCTCGTTATCGCCCATCACTAATTTAAACACAGTTTCTGCTTTAAACATAATTGTAATGCAATTTATGAAAATACCATATAAATTTACCTTAGTTAATATCTTAAAAGTCTCCTCGCATTGAGGACATTATCTTTATCGCTAACAGGCAACAATTTTAAACCACTGTCTCGGCATCCAGAAGGTTCAGCCAATGACATACAAGAGCTACGACAGGTACCGATGACAGATATTTGCGGTTATGTGTATGAAGAAATATAATAGCAACTCCCTCTCATCTTAGAGCATCCATTGCTGCAGCCACTGGAATGTTGACTGCAACCTCTACTGTGCGTAGAAGGCTACATGAAGGTGGTCTATACGCAAGGCTACAGCCATTTATGAGCCGCTTAACTCATGTCACCGGAGGGAACGTTTAATTTGGGCACGTCAAAATGTCTGTAGGACGGCTGATCAACGGATGCGTGTTCTCTTTCACGGTGAGTACCGGTTTAGCCTCCAAAGCGATAGTAGGCGTTCTTTGATTTGGAGAGAGCAGGGAACACGCTACCACATTCGTGGAAGATATTCATACGGAGGAGGCAGTGTTTGTGTTTTGGGTGGTATCTCTTTGGGCAGACGTACATACATCCATGTCTTTCCACGTGGAACTATGAATGCTCATATCTATAGATACGGCATTCTTGAGGATTATTTGCGATTTTATGCTGGTGCAATAGGTAATGATATCCTGTTACAAGACGACAACACTAAACCGCACAGGGATCGCATCGTGGAAGGTTAACTTCAGCATCATACAATTCAACGCTTCGAATGGCCACTTCGATCACCGGACTTGAATCCAATCGAGCATGTTTGAGATGCTTTGTGAAGATGTTTGTTGCTGCTCACAATCTTCTTCTTCAGACCCTTGCCACGATTACAACTACTTTAAAAAAGCAATGGTTCGCACAACTCAGAGAACTTTTTGATCGCAGAATTGATAGTATCACATATCGCGGTATATGCTGAATAGCTTCTAGGGGTGATAATACTGCATATTAAAGTTACTTTTAGTATACCAAACTGACACATTTACTCCCTTTATTTTATAATTGTGTTAATTTCTGAAACAGCGCAATCGTCTGGTGATTTCTTTTAATTTAATTTTATACCTTGCTATGTGTTGTATAAAGCGGCTCAGTTTTATTAAATTCTACATGTAACATTTTGAGTAATCGCTATTTTTGCAGTTTTTCCTTCCTTTTTGAAATTCAGTGTACTAGACATTATACTCTACTAAAAGACATATAATTAAGTAAAGTCTTCAGGATTGATAGATTCTCTAATGATGTGAAAATGAATTTGAAGAGGCTTTTAAAACTTTTAATATTTTAAGAGCAATAAAGAATAAATATTTGTGAAACGGAACAACTAAGTAGATTGTTTGTAGAATAAATGTTTGTAATGTTTATGTATCTCCTTTTCCGTTTAAACTTTAATTGTCTGTTTTAAAAATTTACTAACTGAAATTTAAATGTATTCTGCATTTTGAAATGTTCTAACTTAGTTACATTTTATTGTTGTACATAGTGAGGGTTACAAAAAAGAACGTTTTGCTGCTTATCTGAAAATACTATTTTACAAAGAAAAAAAATAGTGCATATGAAATATGCACATAGAAATATTATCTCTGTATTAATGAAAGTTTTGGAATTATTCCAGTGGCTAGATAACATATTCTTTCCCATTAAAAATAAATAAATATTTTATAATTGTGATTTTTCTTTAAAAAAAAACAACATCCGATATACAAAAAATCGCTGAAATTACATTTAGCGACATTATTATTAAAATAAAGGAATATTTCGAATAGTTTAAGATATTTTTGTCATAGATTATCGGAATAGATTTATAAAATAAAATATACTATTTGCACTATCATCTAAGTTGCGCTGTCAATTTATGAACTAAATTTAAAATAAAAGATCTTGCTACAAAAGAATGAAACTGAGATATCATTAATATATGAAAGGATTTTAATGTGTTTAATGTAGTACAGTTAATAACTTTAAGTCATTACTAGAATAATTCAAAATATAATAAAAACTCATTTCAAGTTTCAAGCAAAATTATTTCAATATCTATGTGTTTCTTATAAGATTATAATTCCTACTTTGTTATTTTAAGGTATAAACTTTATAAAAAAAAAAAAAAAAAAAAAAAACGTAAAATTATATTTTAAACTTTTATTTACAATCCATTAAGTAAAATAAAATAAATAAAACGCATTATTTTAAATTATCCTTAAATGAATATTTTTGCAAACTATGTACTTAAAATATATATTGTTCTCTTCTTAACAAAAGCTAAATAAAAAAAATACCTTTTCAAATTACAAAATACAGTCGGAACCGGTTAAGACGCACACGGTTAACCCCTTAATTCTCGCTCCCGTGATACGCGATCCCACTTAAGGGGTCTCAGGACTCTTAAAGCTTTAAAATTTTCGAAATTTTAATTTTTTTAGATGTTAAACTCCTATCGTTTCTGAACATTTTGATATAATTGTTTCCTTGAAATTCCTATTAGAACTGAAGTTATGGCTTTTACATTTATACACGTTCAATAGCTGAAGTGTCCTTTCGGAAACTTTGAAGCCATTTTTCCACCGCCCCCTGAATACTAGGCCTGAGCGCTGGACCAAAAATGGCGGCTGCCGAAGGCGGATTTTTTTCAGCGTGTGTACGGTCCCTTAAATATTCCTACCAATAATTTTTTGAAGTTTTTTCCCCCTTCATTTTTCTGAGAATAAACAAGGTAGAGAAATCTTTTATAAAATACTGGTGTCTACAGTTAAGGGACAGTACCTACGCTAAAAAAAATCCGCCTTCGGCGGCAGCCATTTTTGTGTCATTTTTGTGTGAGCGCTCAGGCCTAGTATTCAGGGGGCGGTGCATTTTTCTCCAAATGACGTTTTTGGGCATAACGCACACGATATCTAAACAACTTATGAATATTTTTTTCATGAAATTTTCAAAACATTTGTTTCATGTTAGTCTGTATAAACTGAACCTAAAATTTTCTTTATATTGTTCAAAACAATGTTTTTTTAGGCGATTATACTGTTGAAATTTTCAAAATTTTGCATTAGCGAAATACAACTTTGTATTAAAATTATAAAAAAAAAGCTTTAAATACAAATTTATTTAGGTTCAGGGTAATTATTATAATCTGAAGTATAAGTAGGCACCAAATTTTTCATTCTAGTTGTAATACTTATTTTGCAATCGTGCGCGTAAACTGTTATGTCGATATTTTGCTTGTCAAATGTCTAACAGTTTTTAGCCCCCTGTAAATGCTAATTCTTCATCTTACAATTTTTTAAATACATGAAATGAAAGAACATACTTATATATTTTATTACAATTAAAATTGTGTCTTAAAATCAAATACATTTTAAGATATTAAATATTGAAAATGGTCTTTTTTTTTCATTTTTCCCAATTTTAAGAGTCCTGAGACCCCTTAAGTCTTCCCGGCGCAGAAGAATTCTATTCGTAAAATGATGAAATGATTGACTGACACCAGAATTCAGAAACGAACTTCTTAGTAAGTGAAAACGTGTACGTGTAAGTTTTCGTTATAAAAGCAAATGGTGGCATTTATAAGTCTGGAATTAAATTTATGTGGTCCCACGGCGGGATCACTGTGCCGGAAGGGTTAATACGTTTTTTTTGTTTGTTTTTTTTTTTTTCAATTGCTTGAACACCGCCCATAAGGCTATTTCATAAATATCATGCTTCATACGCTAACGGTTATTACGCGATTCCGCTTAATACACGACAAATTTTCGGTCATTTGAGGCAAAAAATAACGCTTAATACGAGATTTCATAGATAAAGATGTGAATTCTTTCTCGAGAAGATTCAGTTTTGCCATTTTAGCACATTTTTCCATTCAAATAAAAAGCACTATTTGCAAATAGTAATATTCGCTTTATTTAACAACATCTAAATCGAGGGTAGCATTATAACGGCTTTACCGTTATATATTCATTATTCCTCCTCTCCCCTCAAAAAATCAACTTTTAACCTTACTGGTTTGTTATAAGTTGTCATTATTCTCCTCCCCCCCTTCAAATAAAATATTTAGTTTAAATTTGACATTTTAGAGTCAATTTCATATGTCTTTATTCATTCTCTTCCCCCCCCCCTCACTACCATAAGTTTCGCTTTTACTTTTTAAAGTTCTTTTCAAATGCAGACATCATTTATCTCGGTTCCTTTTTCTGTCTTTCAAATTCACACGATAGAAAAAGATCTTAACCGCAGCTATTTTCCATTGAAATAAAGTAAAAGAATAAAATACAAATGAATGTCTTTTCGCTTTGCAGCCGACGATATCTAATGCATATTTTCCCAGCCTCTGGGCTTGCATTAGTATTCAATTCTCACCCTTGTACTTTGTCGGATAAAAGCCATATGCCTCTTGCTGACTAATTCAGCTGTCGTTAAATCTATAACGAGCATGTAATATCACGTGTTAGCTATTTCTTTAGCCACTTTCCCTTACCACAGGGATGTTAAGATACGTGTAACCATATAGCCCGCCATGGCGTAAGTTTGAGTTCTATGTAATACTTCGGGATGCTTCTGATTCCTTTGTCCACGCCACCAATATTCATCGCCAATACAGTACATATGTTCCTATTCATCTCGTCAATGAGTGAGTGATTGTAATGAATATTTTACCACTACTCCCTCTGATCTTGAACGTGACGGACATCAACTCTCTGCCCTTCGGGGACGCCCCGTCGGGCAGTCTTGTGTTTGACTTCTCCCCGTCCCACTGTACTCTCATGGCCCTCCTTTTTAAAAGTTTCATAATAAAGAAGTAAGTCCTCGAAATTTTCGTGTTGGAGTTTTTTTTCTTTCATTCACGAATCTGGGAATTAATCCAATTCTCCTTTACAAGCATTACGACTCGAAAATAGTGGTAGTTTTTTTAATTCCCTCCTCGCCCCTGATAAGTTAGCAATGTTGTACATCTTCTTTGATCCTGTGTCCTACCATGCTTTGTCTCGCGCTTCATGTATGTTTTACTGCAGTAGAGAGAGATAGATGAAATTAGGATCACCTCTTCCTGAATACTATCCCTGAGCACTGACATAAAATGGCCGCTATCATCGGCGGACTTCTGTGAACGTATGTAAGGTCGCCTAACTTTGGACACCAGTATTTTACTAGCAAAAGCCATGCTTTGTTTGGATTCGCTAAGCATTATTTAATAAGATAAATATTTGAAATTAACAATATTTTTTTTTATTATTTTTGCATCTTTATTAACTCATTAAAGCCAGTTGGCATGAAAACTTGTCATGCAAGGCGAACAAAATTTTTAAATTTGAATACCAGTATTTTAGTTTGGAAATTTTCACATTATTTATTCTCAGATTTTGAGCGTTTAAATAATTCAAAATTACAAAGTTGCAAAAACTGGTGTCGAAGAATTAAAAGAAATGTAAAAGAGGCTCGTCGTTAATGGGTTAAGCGAAAACTTTGGTGCATTTTAATTTTATAAATGTAAATTCAGCCAAATAACTAAAAATTTCCTCGGAAATTTTTATTTCTGATATAAAGAATTTAACAATTATTTTTATTTGTTTACAATTCTTTTGTTGCCACTAAAAAACATAATATAATTCTTTTAAAATGCGTAAGTATCGTCTGCGTAAGTGATTTCACATAATAAGTATAAATTGTTTAGTTGAATTCTTAACACTGAAAAATACTTTTATAATTGGATCTAGATAATTGAATTTTCACAAATTTTAATTCATTAAAAATATGGTATAATTTTCATAAGAAAAGGTATTTTAAAAACTCCGTAAAAGATATCGTGAAACTATGTAATTAATCATGATTCTATCTATAATCACTATCTCCATGATTTATTTGTTCTTCTGATAATATACGTGTTATATTTTTATTTGCAAAAATACGTCCGTAATTGTACATGTAAGCATGTAAAACAAATTAATTAAAATAATGCATTTTTTAACGTTATTCTGCAAAAAAAAAATAATATTGTGCAAATTTACAGATCATAATTTATTTTTATGTTTAATTTTGTTTATTATGTAATTTTGTTTATTATGTAAATTTGTTTATTCGTAAATTATGTTTAATTTTGTCAAAATACTGAATACTTTTTTGTAAATTGTACGACAAAATGTAATTTGTATAGCCTAGTAGAGGAATGAAATATTTTTTTGACTTGTTTAATCTAAAAAAAATAAATAAATAAAGCGCAAAAAAACTATTAAGAATTATCTGTACCAAAATTTAAGGGACCGTATACACCAGGGAGGGCCAACCTGCGGCACGCGTACCACAGAGATACCAATATTTATGTACAGAAAAAAATGCATTGTTTAATGACCGAAGGTCTGCAATTTAAAAAGGACAAAATTACAATTTTTAGGTTACGGTGTCAACTGAATTTTAGACAAAAAGGTTGGCCACCCCTGGTACACACGCTGAAAAAAAACCGCATTCAGCCGCCGCCATTATTGTATCAGCGTTCTGGTCAGATATGTCATAATAATTATTATGATTTGAAATTATTATACCTGTTGTTAGTAAGGTTTGCGTTAGGTTACAACTATTTTGTATTATACATATTATCAGAAAAAGAATCTCATAAAGAATAAACGAATACGACTTCTTATACTAAAAAGGCAGACAGATTATAATGTTCTCTTTATCACAAGTACTATATATTATTTTAACAACTGGATTGTGCTTCAAAGATTTTATATTTTTATTTTTGTTAAAAAAAAAAAATAGCGTAACAGGAGAAGCATTTTTCTTGTTTTATATTTGCTTGTCACGTATTACCAGACAATAAATCGTTTTCAATCCATATTTTTTTTCAGTTATTATTCTAGTCTGTCCTATACAAAAAAAAAAAAATTAAAACAATCAGTTAAAGATAAATACAAGTAATTTTCAATCTAAATATACGAAAAAGACACAATTTTGACAGTAAACATATAAATGAAAGTTCAAAGTTCATTTAGATGATAAGATGTGTAATTATGCCCAGTTTCTGCAACATTATACATATCACGTTCATGCGTGTGTTGTCACGCACTTCAAACGCATATTAACCGGGTTCGACTGCACATAATTTCACGTTTTTTGTTTTATTAATAAACATAAATTACAATTTAAAAAGCTTGAAAATATAAGCAATAAGCCAGGCTTGCAAATTTGGCCTCCAATTTTAATCCAAAATTTCAAAGTCATACATACATTTCTTAAGAAGAATTTTTACTTGTATGAGATCACTGAACAGGTGCTGAACAAGTGAACAGCATTCAGGGGTTTCCTAGCTAATAACAGCTTAACACCAAGACTAGGAATTGAAAGTATCTTATGTTTTGTGAGCCATTGGAAAAAAAAATATTGTAGTTTAGAACTACTTGAGAATTAAATTAAGAAATTAAAAGAGGAATTAAATAGTTAAGAATTTAAAAGAAATAAGTTAAGACTTAAGGTAAATAAACGGAAAATATTTTAAAAGAATATTAAAAATGGTTTAACTGTAGTTCAGGGATGAGATTTCCGCGTTTTTTCACACCAGTATTTTGTTAGAGAAAATGATATTTCATTTAATCGGAACATTTTTGCGATTTAAGAGAACTACGTTTTTTCTAAGAATATACTGGTGTGCAAAAACGCGGAAATCTCTTCCCTGCTGTAGTTAAAAAACTATTATAAATGGATTCATTTAAAAGAGGGAAAGAGTTAGCACTGATCAGAGTTACACTCGGCAAGCTTGGGCAGGAAAAGCTGGGATCGCTAAATGTGTCCTATTAGATATAGAATAAAGCATTTTCTTTTACTTCCGGTATGAACTCGAAAATTCTGAGTGAAAATGGAGGCTAAACTGGCAAACATGCAATGAACATTTAAACTTTTGCTTCCGGGCAGCGCTTGAGGCACCAACGAGGCACCTTCCGGCTTGTAAAAAGAAATAGAAGATTTTGGCTCATTGATGATAGAAATTTTCCATGAATACGGCATTTAGATAAAGCGAACATTTCTGTTAAAATTTATCGGTGTAAGTGTGCCCCGTTGTTAATTAGGCTCTGCTTCCGGGCTGGGACTGGTGACTATTTTTTATATTAAATCGTACCACAAAGTGCAAAAAAATAATTCTTTGAAGTCGATTTCTCTTGCAATTATTCTGTTATAAGAGTATGACAGCGATTATATTTCAAAAAGGGATGTTAACAGAATAAACAGAGTTGCTGCGGGTTAGGGAAATTGTCAGAGGACGCATCAGTATTTTTCTATAGAACAAATCGCCTTAACACGTTCACCGCCGCAAAAAGTAAGAATTTTCAAATTTCTTCTTGAAAGTCGTTTGCCACCACGAATTCTGAAAGGTAAATTTCGCTTTACTAATACGGCGAAATTTCTGCAAATAAATAAGGCATTTTTTTTAATAATGGTGAGAAAGTAATAAATTAAAGCCACGAATATTAAAGCTACGAGTATACTCGTAGCGAGAAGTCAACGTGTTAAAAATGTCGAAGTTTCGCGCGAATAAAATAAGAGATTTTTTTCTGTAAGGAAATACTAGTACATTCCTTGAAAAATACCCTATCCCGTGGCAACCCTGATAAAGAAAAGGTCCCTGGCACGGCATATGTCCATATCCCGTAATCAAAGGGTTAAGTTGAAAAAAATTGCAAACAGTTTTTATAAGCATTTAAAAAGTTCAATAATTCCAGAATAAAGCTACATTAGAAATATCTTTCAAATTACTTTTGTTATCTCTCTATTTCCTTGAGCAAAACGATTGTGATGCCAGTTTTGAAAGATTGTGTGTCTTGCAGTAATGTATTCTATATCCTTGAAAATAACGGAGTTCATTTCTGAAACTATTCTTGAAGATAATGGGACCGAGAAACTATTCAAAAATGTGTCTCATTTCAGCGTTCATGACTGAGAGATCTCGTTAGGAGGTAGAATAAATATGTCACTTTATATGCGGGACTTGGAATATTTTGGATAAGGCAAGGAAGAATCATTAGCGGACATAATAGAAACCTTTGTTTTGTTAGTATGTAAAGTTATTGTTATTTATATTCGAAAATTATTTCTTTTGATTATAACAATATGTTATTTTTATATTTAGTTAGGCCGTTTAAAAAATGTATTAAGAATTTTTATTACGGGCCACGTCTGGCAACTATATACCGCAGAGCCAAAATTTACAAACCAGAATTTCTTTGTGGTAGATTTCACCTGAAAATATCCTAGTATAACTGTAGATGATATTTTTAAACTGCGGTACGATTAGAGTTTTAAAAAATAAAAATCACTGGGACGCATATGTCTCGATTCAACAATCATTTTCTACAAGGTACACATCGATGCGTTAATGATACAAATGGTTAATCTAAATCTGCTAATAATATGCCTCTTACACCTATTACACTTATGCCTATTCTAAATTGACCGACGCCTATTAAGTTAGAATTATCCTGTATGTAGCGCATCATTTAATAAAACTATTATTTCAACTAATTTTTGAATTTGCTCATGTAGTAATGTACAAGTACATTGAGTAAATAGAAAAGTTAATTACAAATTATATAATTACGGAATTATAATTACTTTTTATATTTGTTAGTTAATTATTTGAACTTGAATATGAAGGAACCGTATATTTTTATATCTGGGCATTTCCAAACACTTGTAGTGTATGTCACATACTAGGATTTTTGACTAACAGTATTTTATAACGGAAAAATGTGACTTATTTTATGGGAGATATCTCATTAACTGATAAAGGCGAAACAAACTTTTATAAAATAACGGTGGCTAACAAGCATAGTATGTAAGTGCTCGTGGAAATACCCATGTTTTAATTATTATTTTTTTTAAAACAATTCGACATGACTATAATAAATGCATTCACGGATATTGCAAACACCTATTTAAGTACTAATGTTGAAAGATTAATGTGTCTTTTTCCTTCTGAAAATTATATATTGTGGAAAAATTATCATTAAAAAATTCTGTGTAAATATTTTTCTCGTATTTACTCAATTAAATTTCGTACTGCATTAGCCTTTTTTCTAAAATATAGAATTAAATTATTTCTAATAATTTCGCAAGAGTTTTAGTGCCAATTAAATTTTAACTAATTAAACTTATTTATTGAAATTATACATTGTGAAGTAAATTTTGATCTGATATGTATTTTTAAGATATGATTTTTTTGTTCATTTTGGATATGTTTCTTTAATAATTTTATAATGAATCGTTTTATTCTTTACTAATTTATTGATTTACAGAAACAGTACGTGGCAGGATTATTTCAAAATATGGCAATATTAAATTTATAATAAGTGTACAGATATATTTTTAATCTTTTATTTTTTATTTAAATTGGATGTTCAGTAACATTTTCTGGTGAAATTCCTGCTGATTAAAACTTTTCCATAAGCTTCAAAATATTCTTAATTTTTAAGTCTTATCACAATACAGAACATAAATTTTAATAAAATTGCGCCGATTTTAGAATTTATTAATTTTGAAATAAAGGAATTTCTTATGCATCAAACTGAAATAAAAAGTCTTTTTAAGAAGAAGAATAAAATCCGACTGCATGTTTTATTAATTTTAAATTTATTTGTAAGGCCCACATTTTATTCAGTACAACTGGTAACGTAGAATTTATTTTTAAATTATTTTTTATGTGTCCTGTTTAATTATTTTATATTGCTAAATTCTAAATATAATAATTTAATATATTCAAAAGTTATATCCTACGTATGTCAAGTTTGAAGATTTGTTTATCTATAGAAATATTATTAATAAGTAAAGTTATTTTTTTTAGTATCTCTGAAACTACCGAACCGATTTCAAAAGGTATGCCCCTTCAGTAACACAAAAATCGCATTTTTAGAACGTTTTTTTGCTCCTGCTCACCGTTTGAAGTAGTGGCACCGACATGAAATATAGCATATATTGGAGCAAGGGCAGTCACCCTCATTTTAGCGTCATTATTTTTTAAATTGTTTCGGTACTTCCCGAGATTCCGTAGCTATCACCATTATCTACCATTTAGAACGATTTTTAGAATGCTTTTCGCGCATTTTTACAACTTTTGAAATTTCGAATGTTTTAAGAAATATTCATAGAGGTCATTAATCTATGCTAATATTATAAAGAAATAAAGTTTGTTTGTATGTAGGAGGTAACCTCTGGAATAACCGAACCGATTTCAAATGCAATGGTATCAAAATGATTGTGTTAGTCCCTGTTCGAAAATAGGCTATATCTTATGTCCATGCAACTAACTCAAAGGTAGTGCAGGGGCAAAAACTTTCTAAAAATGTGATTTTTGTGTTATTGAAGGCACTAGAAACATAAAATTTGGCATGGTAGTTACTTATAAGATATAAATGACCTCTAAGTACATTTCTTAAAACATTCGAAATTTAAAAAAGAAATCCGTCGGAAGAAAATTCTAAATTTAAAAGGATGAACTGAGCGAAAAGCTTTCTAAAAAAGTTCTAAATTACGAATTTTATGCAATCTTATGAAATACCAAACCTATTAAAAAATTAATGATTGCAAATTGTTGGTGATAGAACTTGCTCAAACATAAGTATATTTTATGTCGGTGCCACTGCCACCAGATGGTTGAAGGTGCAAAAAAACGTTCTAAATTGCGATTTCTGTGATTCTGAAGAGGCTAGAAACTTTAAATATGGCATGTTAGTTATAAAAAAATAAATGCTCTCTAAGAACAGTCGAAAATAAATTCGAAATGTAAAAGGAGTGAGTGTTGTCTTTTTTAACTGATAACTCATAAATTTGTGTAAGAATATTTTAAAATAATGTATTAGCACGAGTATTATATGTATTACAAAACCTACAGAGACTGTGCAGAATTTAAGAGGACTTTCGTGAAATTTTGCAATCATGACTACATAAGGATAATTTAGGTTGTTATTTTTTATTCCTAGTAATTTATGATAGCTTAAAATATGATTAATATTTTCCTTCTTTAAAGTAACATGATGAAGTTTGAAAATATTATTAGAAGTAACTGCTTCAGTTAGAAGGGGATGATAGTAATATTTGCAGATTATAGCATAGTTGTTAGCAGCCTTATCTACATATGTAATGATGAAATTATTTTGAAGTGCTGCAATATGTGGTTTAAGGGTGGAGAAAGAAACTAAATTTTTGCAATATGCAGTTTTAGTAATGTTGTTTCAAAAGAAAGATGCTATAATGCTTCCAATCTACAAAATATTCAGTAGGTTTATTATAGTTGATAGCTATTTTGTAAATGAAGAAATCTAAATCATATGTGAATTGTTTAATGATGGACTGTATATTAGACTGTGAAGGATTACGATATTTAGTGCCATGACGTATCTTAAAACTTTTACTTAAATGAATTATCTTAAATGAATATTATTGACGATGTCTAAATTATCAGTTATAACATGTCCATGATGGTCATTAATATATGTATTTAGATGGAGATCATTGCATTTACATGTAAAAGTATCAGAGTGTTTAAAATTTTTAGAAAACTTATTATAATTGAAAATTTTACGACATAAACTAATAGGATATTTATAAGAGCTTTATAGATTAACACATGCATGCCCGAGCTATGCTCGGGCATGCATTTTCCCGTCAAATTAATACTATTTGGTTGCTGCCACCAGTTAATTTTTAGCGAAAACTTTGTCTGATTTAATCAGGACAATTCCCCTCATTACGATAGTTCAAAATTTCTGCTTTAAAGAACCGGTGATAAACGATTAAAAATTCTGTAAAAGATGCTCATCGCGAAGAATTACTTATGCATCTAGAGGGTTAAATGTGAATTACTTTTATTTAATTTCTCTGGTTTATTTTAATATTGACATTAAGAGCAGTTAGCCTATGTGAACACTAAAGTGAGTATTGAATGTATTTGAAGTAAAAACTTTATGATATTGATTAATATGAAATTTAGGAATTGCTAATATATATTTACGAAGAGACATCCAGTTGTAATTACTACTGAAAGATGAATGTAGGCTTATAAATGATTTTTTAAAATGAGTATTAGTTAATTTAGATCAGTGGTTCCCAAACTTTTTTTCGCCGCGCCTCACCTAAGCATCTATAAAATCATGATGTCCCCCCCCCCCACCTCCCTTCTATATTATATAAATACTGTCACATAAAAAATAAACTTCCATTTTCCCGGATGGTTCCGAAAATAGCATTAACTGTGTTAAGTGATTTCACATTCTTTAATCTACCAAAATCCTATTTTTGTTAATTACAAGTATGCTTTCAACCTAGCTCGATGAATGCAGTGATGCCATGGATCCTCGCATATACATCTACAAAAGTTTTATTGTTTTATTGTTTTTTTTTTTTTTTTTCAAATTTAAAGGCGATAAATAGTGTACATTTTTATTTTCATAAAATATCTTGAAATCTGTCTCATATTTTGTATTACATCTGATAGAAGGGATACATTTTGTAATGGATTTAAGAATAAGTGATATTTGTTTAGCGCCGAGACTGTATGGATAACATAATTCACAAGTAACATTTCCGGATTCGCGCTTTTATCCATTTTAAGTTACTATTTTTCTTTACTCTCATAAGATACGTCTTTGATAGCGGGCTTTTTCCCCCCATTATTATTATTTTGGTCACCATATTTTCTCAAATTTTAAATTTTAAAATATATATGTCATGAATGTCATATTCTGTATGTGGTCTGCAAAAGAGCCATAAGAAGTTTACTTTCAATCCTTTCCTTCCGTGATGTGCAAGGGATTTTATTAATTTCATACATGTAGCACCTCATTTTAGATCATTGATAACACTTTTTAGAATAAAAACATATCTAAATAGTCAGTTTTAGATATACCCTAACAAAATTTCATATGTAAAATTTCCCTCATGGGGCACTACAAATAGATGTTTAAAAAAAAAAAAAAAGGTGTAATTTACTAAAATAACATTAAAACCAGAAAAAATAAAAGGATTGTTTGTTATATAAAAGGTTTCAAATTGCTCTATTGGATTCACTAATTTATTCCGTTGTCAGTGTACTTTTAAACTTATAAATGGGGTCGTTTCGAAAACTAATTTTAATTCGGTTATTTTAAAACTTTTTCGTCTACTATTTCAATTTTTATACTAAGAACATAGCTGCCAACCTTTACGCTTTCTTCTAAAATTTTCTTGTAAATATTGCCTTATTTAATGATCGAAATCTCACGATTAAACAAGGCGAAAATCTCTTCTAAATTTTAGTGGTAGCAAAAAAGCGTAAAGGTTGGCAGCTATGTAAGACACTACTTTCATTAGAAGACAGAAAAATTTTAAATAAGAAATCTTAAATTTCCCCCCCCCCTGGTAAGTGATATTGCCCCCCTGTGGTGCGTACGCCCCACGTTGGGAACCCCTGATTTAGATTATGAATGTTTAGTAGTAGTTGATTTCCCTCTTTTTGTACGTGTAGTTTGCTTATATAATTCATGATTATGAGATAGACAGAGAGATGGATAGGTAATTGTATTTGATGATGTAGAATATACGACATGAGGTTTATTGTTTGAGAGTTTATTTAGACCATATGGATAAAGTGTGTTATAATGTTTGATATATGCAGATTCCAGAAAAAGACGTTCATGGAATTTATTTTGTATATCAAGGATATGAATAGTAATATTACTAAATTTATGCTTTTTAAAGTGCCTATACTCAACATTGCAGTTTAAAGGATTGCGAGAGCATTTATAATTACTGATGGCAGATGAATGTCCGTTGATACGTTTATGAATTGCGCCACTAATTTGACCAATGTATTGCATGTTACATGAATTTCATTTAATACGATAAATAACATAAAAAGCTTTACAAAAATTAATATGGGAAGTGTTATGAACAATTTGTGATGGATCTGCATGAGGGCAGGGCAAGCAGCGAGGATATGAGCATTTGCTAAATTGTAAATATGCTGAGGGCGAAGAAAATAGGTAGCTGGATGACGATCGATGGTCAAGCCTATAATTAACCCTAGATCTACCGGGAATTTTATTCAAGTTTTAATAAAACGTTCTACACCAGAATTTTTATTTAAAACTATTTAACTTATTTATTTATCTTATTTTTGTCTGGTTTATATACTTTGTTTATTTTAAAGAAATTTCTGGTTTGAATGAATATTTTGTATGTACCTGTCGGGTCCAATGGACCCGTCTGGTAGACGGAGGGTTAACCGTGTACCTGGCATTACGCTGACAGTTATCAAAGACCAATTTGCCAATCGCTAAAAGTTTACTAAAAATTGCCATGAAGAATAAGAGGACATAATATTAAACATATAATGAATATGATGAAAAAAGTACGACAAATGATTGAGAAAGATACAATCTAGATTATATATATAAAAAAAATAATAAAAAGTAATAATGTATCTTAAATTATTATTTTTTTATTTTAATATTTTAATTAGTTTTCATAGTTTTTTAATTTTTAATTTTGTTTTTATTTAATTTTTAAAATTTTTTTAAATAGCAGTTAAAATAGATTTATGTTTATTTGAAATAATATGAACTGTTGTAAATATCATTAAAATAAATAATTAAAAATTTTTAATGAAGAAAGTAATTAATTAAAATATTAACCGGAATAACATAAATGCATGTCCCAGAGCAAAATTATAAATAATAATTATGTTGCTAGTGTGAAAACTAGATTAAATGTAAATTAATATACAAAATTACCTCACCGAAATGTACAGATTAGGAAAATGATATTATAAAATATCAAAACAAAGACAAATGCTATACACAGAATAATAATTGACCCATAGAAAATGAAGAAAGAATCACTAACCTTATTATATATAATGAAAAATTAAGAAATAATATAAGATAATTTATGTTTAGTATAAAGTATATGGCATGACTATGGTAAAAAGTGATGAAATAACAAGTTAATTTAAGAAAGAAAAACGTATATAAAAAGGCTAAATTTGAAATAAACCATAGGTTTAAGAAAACAAAGAGGGCAAATAATGTGAAGTATGATATTTTTGACGTCCCCGTAATTTAAATTTCAATGTAAGTAGAATTGCATTGACTTAGTTTTAAGTTCTCTTAATTGGGGGAAATTAATTAGAAGTATGAGGTTCTTAATAAATGAAATGTGAAATGCATTGCAATCTTAATCTATGTAAACCTCCTAATTAATGTTAGGAAAGAGTTTCTACAAAATTTGGAAATTTATTTCTGAATTTAAGTTAAACATTGTACTATTTTCTTCATTTACTATTTCTTCATTTTGACCACTACCAAATAACAGTACCTCAATTCGAACCGGGAATTTCTTTCTAAAATAAGTAAAATATTTTTATAACACTTGAGTAAAATTTCTGGCGGTTCTGGTGTTAAAGTGCTTTCGGAATTTTATTGTTATCGCCAGTTTAGTTTTAGTATTGAATATTTTTACAAATTTAAAGGCAACTACTGTTCTATAGTTTCTTTCACAATGAGTTTAATTAAAATAAGAAACTTTAACAACTATTTTTTTCGCCTGTCCTTCTTGCTTGTTGATAACTTAAATAATATTTTGCGGTTTGAAATGCATAAATAAATGCATGCAAAATAATGAATAGAATTTAAATCCTTACTTCGGAGGGAAATTTAATAAATATAATTTAAAAAATGCATCTGCAAGTTGATTTTAAATTCGTCAAGTTTATTAAATAACTTATTTTTTTACACCATTATTGCAACTTTAACGTTAATTGAAAAAGAAAGGTGTAATTTTTGAAGCGCACTAAGGCTTTTAATCTCGGGAATCATATTAATTAGTTTTTTTTTCTTTTAAGGAGCTTATTAAAGGACCTTCAGCCAAGTTTATTTCACAAGCCATAAACATCTTTAACCCTAGATCTACCGGGAATTTTATTCAAGTTTTAATAAAACGTTCTACACCAGAATTTTTATTTAAAACTATTTAACTTATTTATTTACCTTATTTTTGTCTGGTTTATATACTTAGTTTATTTTAAAGAAATTTCTGGTTTGAATGAATATTTTGTATGTACCTGTCGGGTCCAATGGACCCGTCTGGTAGACGGAGGGTTAAAGAGGGAAAAAAAATGCAGCATAATTAAGAAGTTAGTATTATTTTTTTCATTAACATGATATTGCGGTATCATTTTAATAAGAGTATTGAAATATACTGGTGTGCAAAAATTAAGGACGAGATGGGTTTTTTTAATGTATCGTTGTGCAGAAGAATTCCACATTGAGCGAAATCATACCCATTACTATAAGATCCCCAAGATGTAAAAATATGGGACAAGTGATCAAAATTATTTTAAAATTACGTTCCTTTGCCATGTTCGGATTTTAATTTATCTGCTACGTTCTTAATTTTTGCACACCAGTATATATAAGGCTCCACCGACATATAAACGGGATGATCAGGCAAGCTTCCAGCATTAAATTTCAAATATTATTTTCGTCTTAATTTCGTCGTCCCTTGAGGGGCAAGCAACTACGTTTGTGAAATGCTGAATTCCCACGGGAATCTGTAAAAAGATTTATTTCAAAATAAGTAAAAGCAATTTTACAGCTTATTTCCACCAAAGTTAGAAAGGTAAAATTAAAAAAAAAAATTCTGGTGTAAAACTTCATCAATCGTAGATGGTATATAATATATACCGGTGCCCTCAAGGAATTAACCGTAGTGATTAAATAGTACAATTTTTTTATATTAATGGTAGAAATAATACTGATTGCTTATTTTGCTCTTATGCTAAACAGGTCAAACGTAGTCGTTTTAACCCTTAAATGCCGGGTGTTGCTTTTCGACAACATACCAAATTTAGGTTTCTAAAATACTATTAGAATAATATTGAAGCTATAAAGACTAATTTTGCCAATAATATACATTCTGAAAATATTATTAAATCGATTTTCAACATGTATATGGCAACACTTGTGCTGTTTAAGAATAAAGATAGATTTATTTTTTCAATTGTTGCTACATGTTGTTTTTGTTTTGTTTGGAAGCTTGCGCAATACCCTATTTTGTTCTGCAGTGAGCAAGCAAAATTTATTTCTTATTATAGTTCCTAAAATTCTTGTGTGTTTAACGTTATAGAATTTTATCAAGGAAAATTACTTTTTCAATTAAAGATCAGTATTGCCGATTAGTAACAAAATGTTTTTTAGCCGTAAACCATACTTAAAACAAAATATGATTTTTTAAGTATTTTTCCCATGATTTAATTAAAAAATGAAAGCCGAAAAACATTATTACAATGATTTTTGAAAAATCAGGCATTTAAGGGTTAAAGATTGTGTCCATTTGGGCACTTTATTATCATTGCATGAATTATAACATATAAAAATTTAAGCCAATGACATTGTGTCCACATATTTGCAGAATTTGTGCATGAACTTATACGTACAAATTTTAAAAAAGGTTAATTTTAAACTTTTGTAAATATTTTCTAAATATTATAGACTACATTATTTTCTTGAAATATTGCACTCAATAAATACAAGTATAATTACAAATGTATGTGTTAGCAATTTCAAAAATATATTGTACATATTTAAATACGCAGACAAAACCAAAACTACAGTCCAAGAGTAGGAGACTAGAAACCTTGACAGGATGTATGCATTAAATTTATGGTAAAAATATAAGCTTAAGAGGTTGACATCACGCTGAAGTTATAAGAATATCATTCAATAACAATCATTCAAAGCGAAAACTCACTTTTTACAGTATATTGTTGCGAATTTCTTCCGCTACACTTTTTCTAAGGATGTTCGAGTAATTATGGAAGTTTTT
This sequence comes from Maratus speciosus, assembly GCA_963932465.1. Classification (NCBI taxonomy): domain Eukaryota; kingdom Metazoa; phylum Arthropoda; class Arachnida; order Araneae; family Salticidae; genus Maratus; species Maratus speciosus. Next base: position 160,962,651 of record OZ010794.1, read on the forward strand.
GTTCACAACTCCCGGTATTAAATTCAGTTTTAATTGTTACAAAAGAACTTATAATGAGGATAGTTTTTAATAACTCAAGAACAATTGGGAGAAAAACGCTGTAATTTTAGCTTATTTTGTTTAATTCATCGACAAATTGATTTAAGTTAAAAAATCATAGATCACATTTGATGTTCAAAATTATATCAATGAAATATGCATATTTCGAAGTTGATTTTTTAAGAAAGATACATTGTTAACGTAAAGCAATTTATGGCATATTAAAAATTGCCGGCTAAAAATTACACTTTTTCCGGGGGGGGGGGGGGGTATATACCTTTAAAGACTTTTTTTATAAAGTATGTTGAAATTGATAATTAAATGGGTTCCAGAAAAAAAAAAAAACTGTATCACTTTTAGCAATTTTAATTTAATTTGAAGTGTCAAATTTATTAGTATACTTTAATAAATTTCTAGTTTGGATAGGTTTTATAATAAATTCAAGATATTTATTGACATCATTGAATTTATATGAAATGGTAAAAAAAGACATTCAATACATTTCTCTAGGGAATGAATTTTAGTTTCTTTCAAATATTTGTTATATGTTTCGTTGTATGTGAAGAACATATTTTAATATTGAGAACATGTTTTATTATTTAAAATTTTGCTAGATTACTTTGATAAAAAAGCTTAGATTAATTGAAAGTTTAAAAGTTCGATTTTATTCGGTTTGGGTTTTATTAATAGCTACTAAATTCTCAAATGCATTAAAGTAAGTTAAAAAGAATATGTGAGTGTTAAGAAATCTTATAAATCTAGTTTTTTCTTTTCTTAGAACGTTAAAAATGTACTCACTAAACTGATAGAGATACATGCAAAGCTTTTCTCTGGGGAATATCACACCTTAAATAAGTTTCTTTAAAATATTTATTAATCTATTTAAATTGTAGGAAACTGTATTTTTTATATTTTAATGAAATAGCAAAACTTCGCACGTTTAATTTTAAGAAAACTTTGCTTGATGTATTTACTCAATAAATTCTTCCTATTATTTTATTTGAATTTAATTAATAGTAATTTTGGTCACAAGAGTAGTGAAGCACATTAAACTAAATGATAATAAAATACATATTACTTTACCGTTAATTAAAATACCAAATTTATTTCTTTTTGCTTGGTTCATTTCATTATGAATCCAAAGTATTTATCGATATAATTTTTATTCGATGGAAAGGCACAAAAGATACTTATTGCTCTAGAGAATATAAAACGTTTAATTAAGTTTCTTTCAAATATTTTCAATTTTGTTTGTGCTTTCTAAAACTTGTTTTACGTTTTCAAAACAGTGTTTAACTAATCAAAATTTTCCTGAGATTAAGATAAAGAAAAGTGTTTATAGTTATTACCGTAAATATGTTTTTTTTTCCTTTTTGAATTTAATTAATATTTAATTAATTCTCAATTTTATTTTGTTCTGCAAAACTTCTCTTTGGTTTCAAGAAAAAATTTACAAATTACAATTTTCTTACAATAATTTTAAGAGAAAAAAAATACCCGAATTTATTTACGATAAAGATGCTTTTTATTTGAATTTAACTAATATATATATATATTATTCTCAAAGGAAATGAAAAATGTTTAAATAAATCTGTAACGCAGGTGTGTAAAAATCTAGGCGCCAGTGGACAGTCTCTAGCACTAAATTTTATTAGTTTTCTTCGCTTAAATTTTATAAGCATTCTTACAAAAACATTAGACGAAATATTAGACGAAAAATAACGAATAAAATTTAGGGGTGAGATACTGCCCGCTGGCGCCTAGTTTTTTACACCGCAGTGTGTCAGTATTAAAAAAAATCACATAATTAGATTTGTTAATTAGATTGTTGATAAAATAATATGTTAATCTTCTAAAGTTGTCCTTCTCTCTAAAACCGTGGGTAAATAGAATATATATATATATATTTTTATCCTCCAAAAATAAACTTTACTACTAGACATTATACGCTACTAACAGACGTTTAATTAACTAAAGTCTCCTGGATAAATAGTTTCTACAATGAAATTAAAATGGATCTCAAGAGGCTTTTAAGAATTGTAATATTTTAAGAGCAATAAATAATAAAAATTTGTGAAACGGAACAACAGTTCTGTTCAATAAAATTTGCAGTTAAATCGAACATATCTCATGTTATTTTATCTAAACAGTGGCTTAATACACAGCTTTATTTTCAGCAAAAAATCCAAACATTTATATCTAAAATGAGAGTTGTTTCAAGCATTTGGGTAATCTGTATGGTAATGTTACACTTTTCTTTGATATCAGAGTCGGATGTATGGAGTTGTTCTCTCCTTTTAAAAACAAGTCGTCCCTCATTCATAAATTTGACCCACGTTTAAAATAATGTCTAATCAAGAACTCAATAAAACAGTTGCAAGTTCTGTTCCATATCGAAGTTCTCAAATTAAACTACTACCGCCATCATATTTTACACATAGGGTTGTTTTAAAAGACTGTACTTTTTCACTTTTTAAAATAATATACTGATAGATAATTTAAAGGTATTTACTTAAACAGAAATTATTTTTATGAGCCACCAAACACGCCAAAGACACTTTCTTTAAAAGGATTAAAAAATTTTGGCCAATACTGTAACAAAACAATAAAATAATATGTTCATTTTCTAAAGATCTCCTTTTGTCTAAAACCGTGGGTAAATGGAAGATATAGGGTAACTGTAGGATAGATGGCCATAGAGGAGAGATGGTCAGTCTAAATATCTCCAAAACCTAATCATAGATTGCAATATAAACATTGTTCATATGAAATAGTTCAACGAGTTTATTTATTGCGACGTACAATTGTGTTTTTCGATTATAAAAAGTAAGTGTAATTTTAACGTAAATTAAACAGGTGGTTGAATTTTTTTTTTTTTTTTTTTTTTTTTTTTTTTTTTTTTTTTTTTGACTTAGGTATCTGAATGTTTTGCAGTACGTACGTTATGTATATTTTTTACTATGTGGACTTTTAAGGCACGTGTATAATCTAATCTTTATATCTAAGACTAAAACAAAGATGTACAATGGCTATTGATGCTTTAAATTGGGTGACCATCAGTCCTTCAATTTCAGGAGAGATGGCCACATGAAATCGAGGAGAGATGGCCACCTATAATCAATGTTTAAATATTATACTTAGTGATGATTTTAACTAAATATAATTTAATTTAAAATAAATATATAACTTTATGATAAATATATTAATTGATATAATTTTTTTAATTTTAACTAATATAAAAATTTTAATAATAATAATATAATAAGGCCTAACGATTTATTTGTTTCAGAATATACTGAAAAACGTCGAAATTTTCATAACAGAAACTGATAAAGTTTATAAATAAACTAAATTAACGTAATAAACATACAATGAACGCGAAAAAAAAACAAAAAAAAAAACAGGACAATTCCAGTAACGAAGGAAACTAAATGCATTTAAATTATTAGATTCTACAGATTCCGAGTAAATAGAATTGGATTAGGATCACTGTGTTGGTTGCGCAAAACAATATAATATCACATCCAAAAAGAATGTCTGGATATAATGCATAAGGTACCTGAAGTAGTTCCATGAAACGTGTATAAATTATCAGGACCTTTGCCAAGCATGTGGTAAGATTTTACGAAAAGTGAAGTATTGGAATTATACTTCAAATTTTGTATATTCGTGTTTTCTTCACTCATTTTCCATCATAAAACTACATCTTTACAAATTGCTATATGTTTTTCATGATAAACTATATGAACTGTGTTATTTTTTTTGCCATTTAAATTAACTTTTTCTTTCTTGTATTGGATGGTCATCTTTCCTCCGCTTTAAGATGAGATGGCCATCTACCCTTTAAATTTCAATTTTGTTTAACACTTTTTGTTTTCAATATTTAACTAGTAAATCTGCAGATCAGGAGCCTCAACGTCATCTTTGCAAGTCATTGTTTTTTAACACTCATTGCATAATATTCAACTTCCTACAAATCGCTTTTTAAAGTTTTCAAATTACATAAATATTTATGAGCATACAAGATACTTCGTAAAGTTTCAGAAATTAAAAGTGTTAAACAAGTGGTTGTACATTGATGTTCTGAAATTCTGATGAGCTACTTATTCTGGTAACTTTTAAAATCAAAAATTGCATTTCTTCAGGGGGGCTCTGCCCCCCCCGAACCCTCCGTAGTCTATTTAAACTTACATTCGTAATTTTTTATTGATTGTGCGGATGGTTATAGTATATCTTAGGTTTATTTTTTTTACGCTGTGATTTATAAGGATAAGCATAAGTTTTTTTATAAATTAATAAAATTTAAATTTAAAATAAAATATTCATGTTAACCTTACACAGACAATAAATCTTGAAGTAACGCCAAAAATGTAACCTTAAAATCCGCTACATTCGGCACAACACAAAGACCTGCTTAAAAAAAAAAAAAAAAAAAAAAAAAAAAAAAAACGGATGAAGTCAAAGAATTTGGTCCCTGTTCCACGTGCTTGTTTTGTTTGGGCCGAATGAGGGCATTTAAATCTGAGCGATAACGCACATCGTATTGCAAACTGTTTTTACGGCTTACTGCATCTCCATCTATCTCTTTCCTCCGTGAATAATAGTTAATTTTATTTTACCCAAGATCTTTTTATTCCAACATCTTTGTTTTCGATAAATGAAGTCTAATTCACCTGCTATGCGTACTTACTCAAAACTTTTCATCTTGTTATATTAAGAAATACTCGAGAGTTTCCTTTTTATTTTTAATATGCAGCCATATTAATTTTTCTATTCTTAATTTTATTTTTAATTTTCCTGTTTCACGACAAAACATTTCAATTGAAAATTGTTTAAAAGAAAATATTATTCCGGGTTTTGATTTTCTTGGCAACAATTAAAGAAATATTGGTAAATGTTATGGGAAAATGTTACGTTATTCTCTATGAAAATAATGAACTTTTGTATTTTTAAGCAAAATATTTCAATAAAATAAATAAAATAAATGAAATATTGCCTATTTTTATTTCTGGGCTAAAATCCTTCTATATGCAAAGATACAAATGCATTAATTCATCTGTTTTGACGTTGGCTTTACTCAAGCATTATACACGCAATTATACTAATATTATTAGGACCTAATTCGTTGCTAGGCAACAGAGAATGAAAAGAAAAAAATGAAATATGCATTATGTCAATTTGATTAAACAAAATCCTTTAATATTATTGGAAAACATGCATAAAATTCCCCCCAATATTATAAACCTAATTAAAAAAATCTCGCAAATATATTGACATAATTTATTGGAATAATTTAATAATGTTATTTAAAAATTTCAGCATCAAAAATTTATCATTTAAATCCATTTTTCATATGAGTCATTTCTTTCAACAAATGAAAATCTGAAAATCGTCTGACTTGCCATTGAAAAACATTATAGAGCAAAAAACAAATGTTCCATATTTCCCGAACGAATGAACCAAATTTAACCAAAAACTATACAGCTAAGTCCGGGTACCTCATCAACATGCCCAGTGAATTTCAAGCCGATCGGATGCTTTTTGCGGCAGTTATCGCGGAACAGACAGACAGACTAACGGAAACCAAAACTTTTCGTGTCTCCACAGTAAGCCTTCACTGACGTTTCGGCAATTATATTTTGCATAAAATGTTATGCGTATAAGTATAAAAATTTTAAATATCCATCAATATTTCTTGCATTTGCATTCTAAGAATTTTTATTTCAATCTTTAAAAACTATGGCCATCTATCCTAGATTTACACTATATATTTCTTATTCCTCAAGAAATAAACTTTACTACTAGACATTATACGCTACTAAAAGACGTTTAATTAACTAAAGTCCTTGGGACAGATAGTTTCTCTAATGAAGTGAAAATGGATCTCAAGAGGCTTTTAAAATTTCGAATATTTTAAAGAATAAACATTTGTGAAACGGAACAACAAAGCAGATTGTTTGTAGAATAAATTTTGTATTTTTTTTTCCCTTTTCCTTTAATCTTTATTTGTCTATTTAAAAAAAAAAAAAATTACTATCTGAAATTTAATTGTATTTCAGATTTGAAATGATTTAACTTTGCTACATTTTAACATTTTACGCTCCAGTGACACCGTATAGGTGGATATATATTTTAGGTACATATATATTTTTGGTTAATCTTACAAGTTGCCACCAGGGAGGTAGTGGAAAGTATACGGCGGTATACGCCGTATACCCTCTGGATTTTTCAAAGAAGATCCTTATACACTCTGTTTTTGAAATAAAGCTATAGCGTGTACTCTAAGTATAACATTCATGACTTTAGCATATACGCTCCGCCTCTAGCGTATACCGTCTGTTTTCTTTACGACTACAACACTGGCTGCCACCTGCGACTATTTTTGTATTCTTCTCTATCACTATTAAAAAAACAGATTTAGTAGTATTCAAATTAGCTAATTAGTAGTTGCAAATGTTCCCTAACAGCATGTCAATATTTTTTTGTTTTGAGAAAGTGGTGTGAGGTAGAATTAAAAATAATAGCCACCCGTGGCAGCCCTGAATTTCGTATGCCACCGTATAGGGGTCGGTGGAGTGCAAAAGATTAATTTTAAATACATAATGAGGGTTCCAAAAAAGAAAGTTTTGATGCTTTTATGAAAATACTACTCTACAAAGGAAGAAAAATAAAGTAAATAGTGCATACGAAAGATAGCTATAGAAATATTATTTCTATACTGTTAATGACAGTTTTGGAGTTCATCCAATGACTAGATAATATATTGTTTCATAGTTAAAGTAAATTAACATTTTACAAAGCTGCTTTTTACAGAGTTTGCTTTGCTTTAAAAGCATCCTCTATAAAAGGAAAAGCTAAAACTACATTTAGCGATATAATAATACATAATAATAAAAATAAAGGAAAATTTATAATAGTTTATATATTTACTATCATTTTTGAATAAAACATAGAATTTGCACTATTATCTAAGTTTTAAGATGCGGTGTCAATTGGAGAACTAAAAAATAAATAGTTCTTACTACAAAAGAGTAAATCTGAGAAATCATTAACATATGAAAGACTTCTAACGTGTTTCATGTAGTACTGTTAATACCTTTAAGTCATTACTAGAATGAATTAAAAAATAGTTAAAACCCATTTGAAATTCTAAGCAAAGTTATTTCAGTTTCTGTGTATTTCTTGATTATAATTGCTACTTTGTTATTTTTACGTTTAAGCTTGAAAAATTGAAAATTGTATTTTAACCTTTATTAAAAATTTACTAAGTAAAATAAAAGTAATTAAAAGAATTATGCCAAATGGGAATTAAATTATAAGTGAAAATATCACCCGCAAAATTATTTCAGTACCTATGTATTACTTAAGGCTTCAAACCCAAAGGGGCAAGTTTATGACATAAGTTTTAATTTATTTCTGTTCGGAAATGCATGAAACTGACAGGTGTTGTTTTTCAGAAAATATTTTATCAAAAGTCGTTTTTTTTTCAGCGTAATATATATTTTCAATAATACTGTCAAAGTTGACGTTTTGGACCGAATTCCCGTACGAAAGCCGAGAAGTCAGTCAAGTAAGGGAGAAAAACGCCTTGTCACATGATTAAAAACTCTTATTGCTCGATTGGTAATTCATTTATCAAAAATTTTAAAAATACTTTCGATTCCAAATCGTTTCTATAGTGTCAGCTAATTTTATACGCTTACGTTTAAAATTAAGTACCCCATTGTGCCAGAATATTCGGGCTTCTTAAGCATGAACTTGAGAACAGTCTGAAGAGATAATTTTCAACTAAAATTGAAAAATCCTTTAGATTCTAAATATCTTCGATAGTCATGTCAGCCAATTTTATACGTCCTACGTTCGAAAATGTGTATGACACTGTGCCTGAAAGTTTCGGACTTGTTGAGCAGTGAACTTTTGAACAGCCTGAGCATCTAATTACTACTTTCTTATTTTTACGTTTCAGCTTTAAAAATGCAAATATATATTTTAACCTTTATTTAAAAAAAACAATAAATATAACAAAAGTTATAATACACATAATTTTAAATGAGCATTAAATTATAAGAGTATATTTTTTCCCAACTACGTAATTACAATATATATATATATTCTTTAAAAGAGCTTATATTTTCAAGAATTTAATCACTTTTCAAATTATAAAACTTATAATTTGAGTTTTTTTAGTTACTAATAAATATAAAATACAATTTAAAATGTTTGAAAAAATAAACAATCAATACTTAAGTTTAAAAAATACTATACACAATTTTTAAAACCACTTAAAAAATTACTAAACAAGAAATTCCATTCAAATTACTTTTGTTATGTCTCTATTTCCTGGAGCAAAACGATTGTGATGTCAGTTTTAAATTATTGCATGTGTTTAAATTGTTTTATTCTGTTACCTTGAAAATAAAGGAGTTCATTTCTGAAACTTTTCTTAAAGGTTATGGGACAGAAAAATTACTCAAAAATTTGTCTCGTTTCAGATTTCATGACAGTGAGATCTCATTAGGAGTTAAAATAAACATGTCACTTTATATATGTGACGTAGAATATTTCGAATGAGAAAAGGATTTGTAATTAGGAAACATACTAGTAACCTTTGTTATGTTAGAATATAAATTTAATTTTATTTTTATTCGACTTCGTTCTATTAAAATCATATATTATTATTATTATAATTAGTTTGTTTTAAAAATATATTATTTTTTTATTACGGGTGAAGTCTGGAATTTACTTTTATATTCACAGTCGTACCATACTTTACAAAAAAAAAAAAAAAAAAAAAAAAAAAAAGGTAGATTTCTATTCAAAATGCCCTAGTATAAGTGTATAGCAGATATTTTTTTTTTCAAACTGTTTTACGGTTACAATAATAATAATAATAATAATAATAATAATAATTCTTTTGATTTATATGAGACGTGTATGAGATGTTCTCATAATGATTTCCAAAAATGCACGCAACGAGGTATTAATGATGCAAATTGGTTAATGTAAACTTGGTGCTCATAAGTCAATTATATGATTTTATATTGGCTAGAACCACTTAAATTTTATGCATCCTGTATGTAGTACAATATTTAATAAATTTATTATTCCAAATAATTTCTCCTTTTGTTTATGCGGTAGAATGCATGTTGTAAATAAAAAGTTAATTATATATCATATATTTACATAATTATTATTTATTTGTAAGCGTTTTATTTCCTTGAGCAAAACTATTGTGATGCCAGTTTTGAACTATTATATGTCTTGCAGTAGTGTTATGTTGAAAATATAGAAGTTCATTTCTAAAACTATTCTTGAGGATAATGGGACCGATATATTATTCAAAAATTTGTCTCATTTCTGGTTTCATGACAGTGAGATCTCATTTGGAGGTAGAATAAACATGTCACTTAATATACGTGGCCCAGAATATTTCGAATGAGAAAAGGATTTGTAATTAGCAAACATACTAAGTAACCTTTGTTATGTTAGAATGTAAATTTGAAGTTATTTTTATTCTACTTCATTCTATTATAAACATATATTATTTTTTACGATCTTTTTTGTTTTAATAATATATTAAGATTTTTGATGACGGGTCAAGTATGGCAATTACTTTTATATCTATAGTCGTGCCATACTTTATAAAAAAAAAGAAAACAAATACATTCATTTTTTATTTAAATGAAGTAAATTTCATTTGAAAATATCCTAGTGTAAGTGTAAGCGAACATTACTTTTCAAACCGTTGTACGATTAGATTAAAGAAATATATATATATATATATATATATATATATATTTATATCTGGGATATATGCGTACTGTTACTATAATCATTTCCTAAAATTCACGCAAGAATGCATTAATTATGCAAATGGGTTAATCTGAACCTGATGCTCATAAGTCAATTACATGTATGTATTGGATTGTCGGGCAAGTTCATGAATACTGGTAACTATTTATATATTCTATTCGTACCAATATTTTCAAAATACATTGTATAGTAAGTTTCTTTTGCAGATGTTGGGAAATTGCACTTGGGAGATTTTTATTTAAAAAAAAAGTGATGCGACATGAATTTACAAATATCACGTGAGTATAGAAAAAAAAAACCATTTGGGACACATGTTGACGGTCAGAAACAAACTCCTTACGTTCGTTTGAGAGATTTTGTCGGTCCCTCTCTACTCTCCGGACCTTGCTTCGTCCGAATACTCTTTGTTTCTTTATCTGAAAAATTCTCTTCGAAGAAAAAATAGACTTTTGGATGACATAAAAAAAAAAAAACATCTCGATAAGTATTTTGCCAACAAATCACAAAAGTTTTGGACAGAAGGGTTTTCTAGACAGATGCAAGAATGTTGTAGAATGGAATCGCATCTATATAATTTTTAAAATGTATACTAAAATTTATATCTTCTGTGTTTCAATTTTCCTTCAAAATTGGCATGAACTTTTCGGAGAACTCAATATGTTGGCGTGCAACACTTAACTTTTACTTATCCTGTGTATAGTGCAATATTTATGAAAATTATTATGGCAACTAATTTCTTCTTTTGCTTAAACGGGACAGTACATGTAGTAAATAAACAAGTTAATTATATATCATATAATTACAGAATTATTATTCATTTGTAAATGTGTTGAATACTTATTTCAAGATCACCATGATTTCATGATCACCGTATATTTTTCAAGATTTTAATTATTTTTTTTAAAAAAACATTGCGACACGACAAGAAGAAATGAATTTCCGGATATTGTTAATATCTATACAAAAAGACATCAAAACGATTAACTCATCCTTAACCCTTTCCGACGTAGTGATCTCTTGCCGGGACAACCTAATTTTATTCTGACAAACGACACCAAGAATATTTTAATAAAATTTTGCTTTTAAATTAAAAATTTAAAATAATACGCTTATAATATCAGAAAAACAGCTGTTTCTAAATTCCGGTGTCAGTCAATCATTTCATCATTTTACGAACTGAATTTTTCTGTGCCGAAAAGGGATAAAGATTAATGCATCGTTTTCGCCCTGTACAATATATTTTACGGAAAAATCATCATTCATAAATACTCTGTAAATATTTTTCTCGCATTTGTTGAATTAAACTATACATTGAATTAGGCTTTGTTTTCTAAAATATGAAAAGGAAATCCTGTTTAATAACTTCGCAAGATTTTTATTGCTTATTAAATTTTTACTAATTAAATGTGTATTTCGAATCTACACATATATTGTGAAATAAAACACGATATGATATATTTGCTATTAAAAGGTTTTTTGTTCACTTTGCACATATTTCTATAATACTTTTATGAAGAATCGTTTTATTCTTTATTAACCTCTAACTTTACACAAACAGTGTGTGGTATAGTTATTTTAATATTATCGAACATAAAATCAATTGTATGGGAATGGCAACATTTTTAATCTTTTGTGTTTCAATAAAACTGGATATTGTCTAACATGTTCTTGTAAAATTCTGTTTGTTTAAACATTTTCTATAAGCTTCAAAAGAATCTTAATTTTTAAATATTTTATCACAGTGCATACATTATATTAATAAAATAGCGACATTTTTAGAAAAAATGAATCTAAATAAAACTTAAGAAATTACGTTTTTTTTTTTTTTTTGCATAAAACGGAAAAAGCTTTTAATTAAATAAAATATTATAATCCAACTTTATATTATACTAATTTTAAATGTATTTAAAAAAGTATATTTAATTTCCGACAACGGATAAAAATAAATTGATTTATATATTATATATGATTGCTTCCCACCAAACTTTTTTTTTCCAGTTTCATAATGTAAAATACTAATATTAAGATTTATTTATAACCAATATCCTGATTCGCATGGTAACCAGAAATTTCAACAGATTTAAATATAAAGTATCTTAATCTTAATTAAATACATTTTTTTTACAATAAGCGTTCTTCAACGATCATTGACCCTTTCCGACACAGTGATTCCACGTCGGAACTACTTAATTTTATATACAAACGGCACCAAGAATATTGTAATAAAATTTTGAGTTTATAATGAAGGTTTAACGCAACGGCTTTTTAATTTCTAAAAAGAGTCTTTTGCATGTTCAGGTGTCAACTAATCATTTCATCATTTTACGAACAGAATTGTTCTGTGCCGGAAAGCTTTACCACTAGAAGAGACGGGAATGTTACTGAAGATTTATAAAACTATTTACACTAGAATTTTTATTTAAAACTGTTCAACTTACTTACTTAATTTTTTTGTTCTTTGTAAATTTTGATCTTATTTCATAAAGAAATGACTAGCTTGAGTAAAAATATATTTATATAATATCGGGCCAAATGACCCTTCACGTTCCTTCTTGTGTTAACTCTTTCAGGGGCAAAGCAATTCTATTGCTAAAGTACTGATTTAATAAGTGACACCGGGAATTGAAAACAAATTTATTTGTAAATAAGAAAAAGCTATATTTCGTATATGTAATAAACCGAATTTTTTTTTACCAAAATTCTGGTGCCATTGTGGCATTAGGGAATTAAAATTAAGTGGATTCATAAAAATACCACCTCAAGAGCTTAAACCTTATATTGCAAATATAGAAATAATAGACTATATTCGAAATTTAACATAGTTTTTTTTTTATTATTAAAAACGAATATTATTACCTAAAAAATGTTTTATACAAACTTCTGGATTTAGTATTTAATACATTAGTAAATTCCATTATTGTTAAAATACGTGATTATTGTTGGAATACATCAACTCACTTGCATCCCAAGCGTGAATATCGTGATTTTTATGATTCAGAAATTCGTAATCCATGCCAAAAATTCTGAATTATATGGATTCGGAATTTCTATATAAAAAATCCATTCCGGAAATGAACTCATATCTCGTATTTTGTCCTAATAGTATGCTAAAAATGTTTTTTTTAAATCTTTAAATTTAAAAAGCATTATTTAAGGCTATTATAAAAGAATCCATAGAAATCTAAGCACTCTGCTGGAATGATATATACATGCTAAAATATATCCATAACTTTAATACATTGCAACACGGGTAATGAGGTTGATTAATATTAATTTTATATGAGGAGATTAATTTTTATGATTCTTACTATTCGTACAGTGTTAGCACCAAATGACTCTAGGTAAGCGATATAATTAACAATTCCCTTCAGGGAAATCCAAAGAAGATTTAATATATTAAATATTAAAATTATAATTAATCAATGCGCTGTGTTATTTTTTTTCGGAGATCGTTTACCTTCTAAGTCTGTAATTTCTTTTATATAATAATTTTTTTAGTAAATCATATAGATAAATAGATTATTTATTTTACATTCCCACATCTATAAGAGAAAAATATTAATTAAGAATTAAAATAAAGAAAAGATTACTCATATTCAATCTTGATTACATTTTATTATAGGAGAAAATTTACAACAAAAAAAAGTTATTTACATATTGTGGGTTATATATTTTAATAGTAATGCTGATGCACATCTTAATATATATATATTTACCTATTTCAATTAATCAATCTATTTAATTAATTTTATAACACGTGAATATCACCATAGTCCGTTACTTTCATAGGTAATGCTTATTACTGGTAAAAACAATGGAATAACATCATAATGGACTACCTGATCCATGCGGCCCCCGGCAGCATGTAGAATTCTCGTTGCTCCGTGAATATCCCACACGTAGGCACAAAAGGTCTCCAAAAAATGTTGACACAAAATATTAATCCTTAATCGGCCATCACATGTATTTTTAAGCCAATGTTGGGGTAACTTATTTTTATATATATATATTTTATATGTTATTCAAGGTACAGCAATCTGCTAAAATCCAACCCCAGCATCTCATTTTTTTTGCTGCCATCAGCATTGGGATAAAATTTGCAAGTGAAGTCTGTCTCTTACTTACACTGAAAAAAACAAAAAAACGGACATTGTCCTGTTTACATTATTTATGCAAACATAAAATTATACCATATAGCTAGAAAATTTGCATACAGAGTTGCCACCCATCTTTACAGGCGAATATCATTGGTCGACTCTGAATTTATGTGGCGCAACCTTATAGGTTGAGTTTTTGCTGTACCCAGCTATATTTATTTTTACTTTATTCCGTGTGTGTGGTCCTTCTGGTCAAAGGTCAGCTGTAAATTTCGTTGTTATGCCCTCATGATGTCCTACACAACTATAAATCGTAATTTCGATGACTTTTGTAGATTTATTAGTATCGTAAATTTTATCTGTACGATACTTTACCAAGACATGCACTTAACCTAGTTCAGGTTCTATTATGGTCATACGAATGCTTCTTTTTATATGCTTCCTCGTATATAATAACATCATAGTTTATAGATAAAAGTTAAAGTTTGTTGGAAAGACATATTCTTTCCATCATCTCCGCCTCCAATATGGAAAAAAAAAGAAATTTAGTGCAACGTGTTTCTTTTTTTTTTTTTCGCTTGACCCTGCTCCTTCAGCTGGAATATAAAGTCTCATGTCATTGTCCAGCACTTTGTGTGCATCCTGTCCTATGTTGTATACATAGAGTCATTGACACTCACTGAGTATCATAGTGGTTCGGATGGCTTGAAGATGTGCATAGCAAGTCCTTTTATACGCCAACAGTTCTGGTGTACGGATCACGTCGTCGAGGCATAACTGTCGTAGTAGATTGCACTGTATTTATTAATTATTCCATTGTTTGCAATTTAGCACTCAACAATTTAATGTTAAATTAGCCAATTGTATATCAAAGCAACCAATTTTGGAATAAGTAAGATAATAAACGCCAAATTTCTACCATACGATACGTAAATATGAATAGGCAAACAGTTACACATTAAACTAACATTACACATAAAAGACAATTCATTATATTTCATATATAATAATAAAATACTCAGAGAGACAAAATTTGTATACAATTATTACATTATGAACTCGTGAACATATGATATAAATTTTTTATATCATCCAAATCTACTGGTTCTTTAATTTAGTGTTTCGCTGATAGAATGTATGTGTTTTTATTATTATTATTATTATTATTTATTTATTTATTTTTATTTATTTATTTATTTTAAATAAGTGGTGTATATTTACATATACATCGCTTCTGAATCGCTAACTGCCACTAAAACAAACATGCTCGTATTTGATTATCTGACTTAACAAATGATATTTGATTCAAAGAAAGAGATGAATCAGGTTTCTCCTAAGCGCAAATCCGATTCATTTCAAGAGCAGGAAGAGACATTTCATTCCTCTCTCGGCTATGGAGAAAACTGGTTGCAAGATCGACTTATCGATAAAGAAAAAAACTCGTTACAGTCCTAATCACTTTGTCTCCCCCATGAAAATTTATGGACTGTGCTGCAAAAGCGCGGGACCGACTGAGGGGTCAACTGATTACATGAATTTTCCCACAGTATCTAGTCGCCACCGTAATAGCGTTGCCGGTTTGGGAGCGCAAAGAAAAAAAAACTGAAATCGTGCCATATTGGACTCAACACTAGGAATCTGCGAGAATGTATATTTTCACAATTTTTTTTTTTTTTTTTTTTTTTTTTTAGAAAACATCATCAGCAAGACAAGTATCCTGCCTAATTCGCATAAAATCTAAAAGGCGCAGATCTGCTGGCTCCGATGGATAGAACAGAAATGAAGGAGTAAGTTTTACTGGTACCCCTTAAGGTTTGTATAATATAGTACTAGTCGAGGTATGAAACAACAATTTGAAGGTAAGAAAGTAGTCTTGACGTGTACCTCGTAAGCACGACTAACATTATAAAAATTTATATGTAACTCTCGCTAAATAATCCAATATCACTCAATGATTGAATGTTTTTATAATTTATGTTTTAATGTTGTTGTGGAGAATAAAATATAAGTAATATTTTAGGTATGTTTTTTTTTTTTTTTTGAAAGATTGGCCAGTCTATGCGCTCCTATTAATATTATTATTTATCATAAGCAATACCTAAACATCTCATTATTTTATATGTTTTGTATATGCATTATGTATTGAGAGTCACATTGTATTATACACAGGTACTAGTATTTTTACGATTATGGGTTAAATGTTAATCACAAATGTATTATTTATTTATTTATTTATTTGCATAATTTAACAGTATTAAACTAAACTGTGTTATGCCTACAGGAGGTATATTATTAACCCTTATGTTTTAATTCCCACTAGCCTGTGAAAACCTACCTACGAAGTAAGTAGAGTCTGAACAAAAATAACTCGGTGCGAACAAAAAAAAAAAACGAGGGGTGTGGGGTGTGGGGGGGGGGGGTTAAACGGAACCAACAAAAAAAAATGAGAATCTAATCTACAAAATTCCTAATTATTACATTTTATTCTTTTTGTTACATCCATAACAAAATATACTTAAATGACTACCCTTGTACTTAATTTTATCTTAATTTAATTATCGGTGGAGACAGAATGCTACGGAAAAAATGGATGCCGTGCCTATTAATAAGGAATGTCCAAACTCTATAACGAAGATCGGTGCACCACCCCGTGCCAGCAACAAGGAAATCAACATTACAAGAGAAGGAATTCTCATAAACAGGTACGATTTATTTTGTACTAAATTACCAGAAACCAAAGGTATAAAATTTTAATTGAGAAATCCCATTTAATTTATGTAATTAAAGGCTAAAAAGATATTTGTTTATTTTTATTTTACAGAAAAGAAACAAGAAAGGTTTAGGTAATATAGCCTAATTTATTTAAACATTGATATATTCCTCGTTAGTTACCTGATTATTTTTAAAAGCAAAACATCATTTATTTATTGCCATATTTAGTATTTTATTTATTTATTGTTACGTGAAAAAAATTTATTTTTTTTTTTGAAAAAAGGTAACTGTTTACTTTATTCGAATTAGAATAAAAGAAGTGTTGTCCAAGCCCTGAATAATTTTCAGATTGGCAATCAAAACGGAATCCTCTTTAAAGAAAAAATTTTTTTTGTTAATTAATGAACATGAGAAAGAAAATATAATTTATTATCTTCGTGTAAAATCCAGTGTAATGTAATTTAAATGACAATATTTATATAGTTAATATTTTATATGACCTTACAATTCAATTAATAGACTGAGTAACAGTAATACTTTTTAATTTATTTAACTTAATTTTTTTTTATTATTAAATTTACTGCATGACTTCAATTATTTGAGAGTAAAATAGTGATAAGTTCACCCTGTTAAATAAGAAAAAAGAATAATTTTTATAATATGTACACTGTTGTACTAAAGAAAAAAAATTTTTATGTATAGCAAATTTCATAATAATAACTAACAATGCATATTCCCTGCCTCAACTGTAATTTATGTCAGCCCTATTGGCAGAAACATGCTATAAGGACTAGCCGCTAAATCCCAAGGTATTAATAAATATTAAAATTACTCTAATTTATTTTTACTATTAATAAGAAAGTAAGAAAAAAAATTATAATATTTTATAATAAAAAGGCTTGAAAATTAGGATACTCATAATATGTTATATTTTGCAGTTGACTCTCTGAGGAATGATACGACAAGGAAAAAAAAAAATAAATCAAGCGAAGCAGAACTTCAGGACGTCTCATTCCAGCCTGCCTCTGATTGAAGACAAGTAAGCAAAATTTCATTTATTGCATGCCATAAAATTGTACCAATGTTTTTTTTTTCTTTACTGATCAAAATCTTATGTGCACAAAATTGTTCCTTCGTAACTGGCCATTCCAAAGCAAACTAACTCTCTGGCGCGCAGGCTGGAGGGTGGGGGGGGGGGGAAACTAATCTCTCTCTTCTGCCTAAAAAGATGGACAGAGGAGAAAAATTCCGCTTTTAGCACCACGAGATGGCGCTCCTCCTCAAAACATTGACCATCATCGTAAACAAAAGCCACAGCTCCCAAACTTTACGCTGTGCGTTGGGGGAGAAAAAAAAAATTGGCTTAAAAGAACCGGCTGTTCTGCACGATGTATTTTATTTTATTTTATATATATATACAGGTATATAGCACACCTACACTTAAATTTCCCATATAATGTGTATATAATGTCCTCTCTGCGAATTTATCCATGTGTAGTATAACCCACAAATTTCACTTGAAAAAAAAAAAAATCTATATACAACACAAATGTACATGAAACATTTCATTGATAAATTAACGAATATTCTTGAATAATAAAAAGGGTGTGTATAACGATAAATGAAATAACGCATATTATTTTCATAAATACAGTAATATATGAAAAATATATATATATGTCCAACGACTTTTATGTACGTTGATTACCTTCCTGCTCCGACCCGTTATGAATTTGGCATGCTCTAGACTCGACTTTCGTTGTTGAGAATAATAGAGAAATATGTCTTTTAATCGGATCTTTGAGCGGGTTTTGGAGCTCTGTTAAAAGGTAATTATTATTGCGAAACCTTCTTACGACTTCGAAAGGACCTCTCCATTTAGGCTGAAATACTCCCGGTGTACCCACACATTTTAGGTAACACTCTTGCCCGATTCTTAAAAATTTTACTTTCTGCATTTCGTCGTTATTAATATACTCGGCTAACATTCGTTCTTGATTATGTAGTGCAATTTTTTTTATTTCTTCCAAATGTTGTACCTATTTTGCACATATGTTGCTGTAATAATATCTTGTGTGGGAAGGTGGATGGAAAATGGGTTTCTAATATCTCTCCCAAAGAATAAGAGACATGGCGGGAAACCTGTTGCGCGGTGAGGGGAAGTATTATAAAGTAATTTAAAATAGTCCAGCCTAGTATCCCACTCTAATGTAGTTTCACTCATAGCTGTTATCGAGTTTTTTAATATCTTATTCGTAACTTCAGAAATTCCATTCGTTTCTGGGTGAGTGACGCTGCTAAATTTTAATTGTATATTTAAGGAATCCATGTATTCTTTGAACACTTGAGAGTGAAAATATTTGCCGTTGTCTAAAGTTACGGATTTGCATAAACCATAACGGCTAAAGTATCCGTTCAGTACTTTCAAAAGTGTCTGGGTTTCATAGTTGCGAATAGGAACAGCTTCTAAGAATCTTGACGTTGAGTCCACAATAACAAAAATGTATTTATGTTTTTCAAAGACATAGGGAGTAACCCTATTAGATCGATATGAATTGCTGAACCGACCTCTTGGTCCTTTACTATTTTTTGTGTAGGCACCTTCATTGTTTGGTGCTGTTTGGTAGTATTGCATGGTATACATTTATTACAATGATTCTTTATATCACGGTACATTCCGTGCCAATAAAATCTACTCTTTATAATATCATAAGTTTTTTTTAAACCGAAATGAGGTTTATGTGCATCTTTTATTATTTCCATTTTAAGTGACTCTGGAGCGATAAGTAATTCTTTGCCATCAGATCCAGGTTTTAAAATTAATATATCTTTATGGTTTAGAACAAACTTTCGAGTAATTTTATTCTGTTTGTTGTTTTTAATTTTACCGATAATTTTCTCTAATTTATCATCTTGTAATTGCTGCTCTTTGATATTTTCATCAACCAAATCTTTATTAACGACAAATAGTGAATTTTGTAGTTCGTTTCTAGCTGTTAAATTATTTAAATTACGAGTGGAATAATCTGCTGGATTGGCAAAACCCGGAATAAATTCTATTTCATAGCTAAACGGTGCGAGATTGTCGATCCATCTAGCTACAATATCAGGCTGTTTCTCTAAATTTAAATAATATGTTAGGGCTTTGGAATCCGTGCGTATAATGAATTTCCTACCTGTTAAAATGTATTTAAAATACATTACTGCCTCGTGTATGGCGAGTAATTCTAATTTAAAACTAGGGTAATTCTTCTCAGGATTTCTTAATTTTCTTCCAAAAAATTCAATTGGTTGGAGAACGCCATCATACTCTTGTCCCAATATGCCCGAAATTGCGGTTTTAGCCGCATCCGTGATTAGAATAAAATCTTTCGAAAAATCAGGGGTTTTTAAAGTAGGATTCTGTATAATAGCAGCCTGAATTTCTTTGAATGCATTTTCTTCTACTTCCGACCATTTAAATTTTACTTTATCTTTAGTGAGATTAATTAAAGGGTCTACTATTTTAGAATAGTCTTTAATAAGTGATCTAAAATAATTGGAGAGACCAAGGAGTGATTTGACTCCTTTCTTATTTTTAGGTCTAGCTAAATTTTGAATTTTGTCAATATTTCTTTTTGAAGGTGAAATTCCTTCCTTATTAAGGGTGAATCCTAAAAATTCGATCACTTCCATGCAGAGTTGCATTTTAGTTGGTTCAATTGTAATATTGTTTTCAATGAATATGTTCAGTACATTGTCTAATAGTTCTATCATTTCCTGTAATGAGTTTGTTGCCAGTAATATATCATCGACGAAATATGTCACTTGACTTTTATCAAAGTGTCCTAATAATATATCCATTAATTCTGCGAAGTAAGCCGTACTGAGACGTGTGCCGAAAGGTAGTCTTAAATAAGAAAATTTTCCATGTTCTGTAATAATAGAAAGTTTGTCTGTATCTTCTTCTCTTAAAACGATTTGATAGAAGGCCGAGTGTAAATCTAGAACAGTGTAGTACTTTTTGCCGCCTATTGTCTGCAAAATCCGTTTTATGTCAGGTATCGGATAGGCATAGTTTTGCAAAATCTAGTTAAGCAAAAGAAAATCAGCAGCGATGCGATACTTAACTTCTTCTACGTTTTCGCCTTTCTGTGTAACTTTTTTTTTTTACAAAAATAACTGGAAACGCGTAATCAGAGTGACATTTCTTTATTATATTAGCTCTCAAAAGCTTATCAATTTCTGACTTAGCATACTCCTTTACACTATGTGCCGTTTTATATGGTTTTGTTTGTATAGGATAATTGTGCATTAAATTAAATCTGGGTACAACTAAAGATGTTTTTCCAAGAGTGTAATAATTTTTGGAGAATGCATAAGCATTCTTTAGTAATAATTCTTGTAATTTTGCTTGTGTATCAGTATCCAGATGTTGTAAATTAAAATCCTCTGGACTGAGTTCCGCCTTTCTGCGTTCACGAATTTCCTCTAAAGAAATGTTGTTAACTTGTACTATTGGATCTGATTCTTGACTGCTATTGTCATTTTCTGACGTTATCTCAAAATGCTTGGAAATTCTTCCGATATTCATTCCTTCTACTAAATTTAATTTCTGCTGCGAGTCGTTCCTGATAATTATGTTAATTTTATTATCTTTGCCAATTTCATGAATTGATGTGTCATAATGTATGTTAATGTTATGTTTAATTGGTTCTAACATTATAGTGTCATTAATAATAAATTGATTTGGGCATATTAATTCAGTAATTACTCTCTCACCTGGACATATCTCTGAGTTTTGAGATATCTTAGCTGAAATAATATTTTTACGTGATTTTTTTCTTTTTTTGTTTTTATTTCTTTGTTTTTTTATGTTAATTTCCTGTGGTTCATGATTGTCATTTGTACTAATGGGAGATGGAGTTAAATTGTTTATCTGCCCCTGAGATGTGTCTCTGAGAAAATTCAGTGTAATGTTTTTATTTTTTAATTTCATGGTTTTATCCTCAAAATCCAAAATAATTTTGTTTGTTTTGAGAAAATCAAAACCGAGTAGCATATTATAATCACGGCCAAAATCTGAATTTGTGATATAAAATGCACCTGACACGAATACATTTTCCAATTTGAAGGTTAATTTGATACATTGTTTGAAAGCAATTGTCGAATTAGTGAGTGTTTGAATTTTTACCTGATTACATAAATTTTTATATTTAACTTCTGCATTCTTTAGTTGCTCAAATAAGGAGGGTGAGGCCAGGCTGACCGCAGCCCCACAATCTGCCAAGGCGGTGATTTTAATACCCTTTATTTCAAAACTAATAATTGGAAGGCTTTCTATATTATTACTTTTCACGCTAGCAATCAATTTGTAAGAATTGTGTGACCCGTCCATGAGAGACTTACGCGGGTACCTTTTATTTGAATCTGTAAGTCCCTCAATTAATTTCCCTGTTTGTCCTTAGGTTTCTGTTCATAATCTTTATTTTGTTTATATTTGTTTTTGTGAGAATTGTTTTTATCCTCTTCTGAATTTCTATTATTTCTATGGTAGTTTCTCTGATAATTTCCACTTGTATATCCTCCATACCCATTACCCTGGTTATATGAATTGTAATGGTCCTGATTATAACCGTAGTTGTAATTAGGTAAATTGGGGTAGGGTGGGGGCATAAAGTTTAGGTGGGGAGGGGGTGGGGAGTAATACATGTAGTTAGGAGGTGCATAATGCATAGGGTTCGGATGGAAATTTTGATGCATATTTTTAGAATGTTGTGGGAAATTTCCCTGATACTGGTAACTGTTATCTCTTCCGCATTTCCTATCTGAATTCTGCTCGTTATGAGGGGTTGTTTTGTTTCTCTCAGCGGCATTACTTTTATTTTGGTCTTTGTCACCTTGGAACCAGCAATTTTGATTGGAATGCGTTTTAGAATTGCAATGATCGCAATATTTAGTTACATTATTTGCATTCGAATTCATATGTACTTTAATGTTGTTTAATTCACTAGTCAATATTTTAATTTTCTCCGCACTTTCCATATTCATTTTTACTAATTCCTTCACTAATTCAGGGTCCTTATTAGCAGCGATATTATTGAGATCTTTAACATCGACATGTGCAAAAGCTCTCTCTAATTTTAATGCCATCTCACATGCAGTGTTAAAATCCTTCGGAGAATCCTTACGAATTTCTAAGCTAAAATCGCTTCTAATTGCATCCAGAAATCTAGACAACTTTACCATTTGCGTAAATTTGGAGTCATTATCATCCCCAATATCCTGTCCACTTTTTTTTATATATAAGTCCGCTGCTGCTTTAAATTCTAATATAAAGTCCGCCATATTTTGATCCGGTTTCTGCTTAAGGGAAAAAAATTTTGTTTGTCCCTCACTAAAACTACATTTTATCTCGAATAATTCTTTTAATTTCTTTTTGAAATTGTCTAAATTACTCTCCGAAAATAATTTTTCATCCCTCATTAATTTTTCTTTAGCGGGACCAACGATTCTTGCCTTTAGAATCGTTAATTTAGAAATCGGGCTTAATTCGGTTTGATTGATTAAATTATCAAATTGTAATAAAAAGGAATTTATGTTAGATTCTCTTTTTCCATCATAATTAGGTAGTAAGCCGATTACACTCTCGGCAGTTATTTTGTCAGTGGCCATGATATATGTGTTTTTCTGGGGTGTATTGTTAATCGTAATAGTAGTTTTCTTATTACAATTTTTATTATTTATATTATTGTTACTACTTTTATTATTATTTGAATCTACACTACTTTCTTTCTTTGTATTTGCCAGTTCTTTTAATTGTTTCCTAGTTGTAACTCCACTTACCCTTGTATTATCTCTATGACTTTTACGTTTACAATTGTTACTCATTAAATAAGAATATAATGTAAACTAAGTAATATATATTTTTTTTTTTATCAAGAGCGACACAATATACCATCCAAAATAACGCCTAGTTATTAGTATCAATTTTATACATGTAAATAA
Organism: Maratus speciosus; assembly: GCA_963932465.1. NCBI lineage: Eukaryota > Metazoa > Arthropoda > Arachnida > Araneae > Salticidae > Maratus > Maratus speciosus. Next base: position 160,986,299 of record OZ010794.1, read on the forward strand.
AATTTTAAAACATAGTAATACACATCAACACTGCGAAATAGTGAAAAGGGTTTTAAAAAAAATGTACAGTATTATAAAATAGCAAACTGTTAATTTCGCTTAACTGCATTAAATTTGCAAATTTTATACACAGTGATTTAATAATTATGACCAAAATTATTTATTTATCAAGTACTGTGATTGTATTTATCATATTAATTTACTCATTTGTTTCCATCAAACATATAATTACTATTATTATTGAAGTTTACAATGTACATAAGATATTTTCATTACTCAGTGAAAACACAAAGAAATTTTGTTTTTCAATTTCTGTTGTAAGTTATATATACATATATATATAATAATTTTATATAATGAGCACAATAATATTTTCTCTTGTAGTATAGTAATTTCTGTTTGCCGATTCATATGTACTACTAAAACCGACTATGGTGATACACGTAAAAAAAAGGAAAAAGAATTTTTTTTTATTAATAACCTATGGTTCGGTCTCCTAAAATTAAATTAATAAAATTAATATAATTAGGAAAAGGCTAAGGCACCATTACAATTGGTTCACTCCCCTATGCTGGAATGATATATACATGCTAAAATATATCCATAACTTTAATACATTGCAACACGGGTAATGAGGTTGATTAATATTAATTTTATATGAGGAGATTAATTTTTATGATTCTTACTATTCGTACAGTGTTAGCACCAAATGACTCTAGGTAAGCGATATAATTAACAATTCCCTTCAGGGAAATCCAAAGAAGATTTAATATATTAAATATTAAAATTATAATTAATCAATGCGCTGTGTTATTTTTTTCGGAGATCGTTTACCTTCTAAGTCTGTAATTTCTTTTATGTAATATTTTTTTTAGTAAATCATATAGATAAATATATTATTTATTTTACTTTCCCACATGTATAAGAGAAAAATATTAATTAAGAATTAAAATAAAGAAAAGATTACTCATATTCAATCTTGATTACATTTTATTATAGGAGAAAATTTACAATAAAAAAAAGTTATTTACATATTGTGGGTTATATATTTTAATAGTAATGCTGATGCACATCTTAATATATATATATTTACCTATTTCAATTAATCAATCTATTTAATTAATTTTATAACACGTGAATATCACCATAGTCCGTTACTTTCATAGGTAATGCTTATTACTGGTAAAAACAATGGAATAACATCATAATGGACTACCTGATCCACTGCCCCCGGCAGCATGTAGAATTCTCGTTGCTCCGTGAATATCCCTCACGTAGGCAGAAAAGGTCTCCAAAAAATGTTGACACAAAATATTAATCCTTAATCGGCCATCACATGTATTTTTAAGCCAATGTTGGGGTAACTTATTTTTATATATATATATATTTTATATGTTATTCATGGTACAGCAATCTGCTAAAATCCAACCCCAGCATCTCATTTTTTTTGCTGCCATCATCATTGGGATAAAATTTGCAAGTGAAGTCTGTCTCTTACTTACACTGAAAAAAACAAAAAAACGGACATTGTCCTGTTTACATTATTTATGCAAACATAAAATTATACCATATAGCTAGAAAATTTGCATACAGAGTTGCCACCCATCTTTACAGGCGAATATCATTGGTCGACTCTGAATTTATGTGGCGCAACCTTATAGGTTGAGTTTTTGCTGTACCCAGCTATATTTATTTTTACTTTATTCCGTGTGTGTGGTCCTTCTGGTCAAAGGTCAGCTGTAAATTTCGTTGTTATGCCCTCATGATGTCCTACACAACTATAAATCGTAATTTCGATGACTTTTGTAGATTTATTAGTATCGTAAATTTTATCTGTACGATACTTTACCAAGACATGCACTTAACCTAGTTCAGGTTCTATTATGGTCATACGAATGCTTCTTTTTATATGCTGCCTCGTATATAATAACATAATAGTTTATAGATAAAAGTTAAAGTTTGTTGGAAAGACATATTCTTTCCATCACACTCATAGATTTAGTCTGCAACAATACCTTTTCCTGTTATTCCATCTTTATGGTTGTATTTACTAAATAAATATTTTAAATAAAATTTCATTAGGTGGAACCACGTATGCGAACAATCTTAAATAAGCATATTTATTTGTGTATATGACAGATAATAGGAGGCGGGTATGTGTTTTGTGTGTTGTATATATTTCATTATCCGGCGACATTCGTCCTTATCGATGATGACTTTTTATGATAATGGTTTTATCTCGAAGGAAACCGAAGCATATCAAATTGTTCATTTTTTTATATATGTATTTTGTGTGACACCTTGCTTAAGTAAAAGAAAGTATTTGTGAGTTTATTTGTCCGAATAGGTTAATGTAACGGCAGCTTCTTGTGAAAATTTGTTTCAAAATCACGTCTCATTATCGTTATTTAGCTTGCCATTCATTCTTTGAGAACATAACTGTCGTCTTTTGCAAATGATTGTTCCGGCGCCGATATTCATGTTTTTTTTCTGTCAGACCGCGCTCGAATTCATGTTTCGCTTCATCTGGCGGCACGGTAGTGTCGCTTATTCAGACACTGTATGTAATGACCTGCCCCTCTCATATTTATTGAATTGAACTCTAATATAACAAGAAGTGAAACAAGCAGTAACAAGCAGTGTGAATGTCTGAAAGTTAGTAAGGAGCAAGCAAGTTATTAACGCTCGTATTCACCAATTACTTCGACCCCGCGTTATGTCGATAATCTCAGTCGAACGCTCAAACGGCATGCAACTTTAATCCTGATTGGACGTCTCCTTGCTAATGTGAAATCAAATGTTATCGTGAATTTCATTTGAGTTTTCGACCGAGGTTTTCTAGGTCGAGGTAGATGGTGAATGCGTCCATTAGAGACATTATTTTATTGACTACATATTCGCAAATTTAATATAAAATGACTTACAATCTAAAGAAATGTGAACAACATGATATGAATGCTTTTCTGTAAGATAGAAGCCACGCCCTTAGTCAAAGATATTTTTTGAATGAAAACGAGAGTTCTTACTTCCCGTCGTAAATGTATTAAGTGTATAATAATGAATTGTTTTTACTACTGAATTTTCAAATATTCAAGTGTGATCCACCTTTAGTTCACGCCGTTTATAGCACAGACGAGTGTGATCCGCCTGTAGTACACGCCTTCTATGAAACAAATCGAGTGTGACCCACCGATGATGCACGCCGCCTTATACGACAGTCAAGCGTGACCCACTGGTGATTCACGCCGCCTGATGCAACAGTCAAGCGTGACCCACCGGTGATGCACGCAGCGTAATGGGACAGTCCATCTTGACCCACGATGATTCACGCCGCCTGATGTGGCAGTCGAACGTTAACCACCGGTGATGCACGCTGGCGTGAACGTGTTAAACACACCGCACTTCAGATGGAATAAAGCTGTGTTCGAACTCTTCACCTTGTTTGGAGAAGCAATATTGTGTGCGCGATCGAATGATCCTATCCTGCTAATCTTTAAGTTTAATAAATTGTAGTTAAAGTCGACATAATATGACTATTTTAGTAAATTGCATGATGTGATATGGTAGGTTTGGGAGGGTTTTTTTGTTGTTGTTATTTTCTTTTGAATGTAAGGAGAAAATTTAATAGAGTGGGGACTTCTGATTCGAAATATCTGCCACTATTTCGGACTAGTAATATTCGGTCTGTTTAATGCCAGAATGTTTTTAATTAAATAAAGCAAAAAGTATTGTTTAGGAAGACTGATAGAAATTTTGAAAAAAATATATATAAATTTTCTTTCAAACATTGCAAGTTGATAATGCTTTAACCTGAAAAAATTTGATTTTACGCTCACGGAACATGTTTTGTTTTAAAATATTGAAAGTTCATTTTTAACACAATTAAAGCCGGCTGACGTATTTATAAAACTGTCTTTAAGAAATTATAAATTCTCTCCAGAAAATTTGAATAGTTATTTTTGCTTGCTACAATAACAGATATTCCGTGTATAAAATAAAGGAAAATTAGTAATACAAAATTTCTGGTGTGAACTCGAATTTCTGATTAAAGAATCCGCCAAATTTGGCAACATTGTTTGCAGTACAGATACCAAGTTCTCTTAATTATTCAAGAGTCTGATACAAGACGATAATATTTTCATCAGGAAAATTTATTTAATCAAAAATTTCAAACAGAAATCTAAAATGTACCTTATCGAAACGAGACACAGTAAATTATATGCTTTTTGTTTGTTTGTTTGTTCAACACCCTCTCTGCGTAATTGTTTTATAAAAATAGCTTCAAAAATTGGGTACTTAATTCCTTCGCGACGAGCGTCTTTTAAGATTTTTTATTCCTTTGCCACCGGTTTTTCAAAACAAAATTTTTCATCTGATTTAATCGAGAAAATACTCCGATTAGATAAAGCAAAATTTACAATAAAAAGTAACTGGTGGGAATGATCAAGGCGGTTTGTTTAGACGGAGAAAATGCATCCCCGATGAAATATCGGGTTGTGCAAATTTTACTACTTTTACGTTGGCCGAGATACTCTCGGGTTGCGCAGCGAGAGGGTTAAAGCATACTTGTGTTAGATCTGACTCCGGAATAATTAAAAAAATGTTGGCATCTATGGTACACTATTAATATCCACTTGTATGCTATTTTAGTAATTATTTTTAGATACTTTTTATAAATTGTCCTAAGATAGCCGGGGATTTCTGCAGTCAACCTCTGCTTCAAAAACAGTATTATCTGCGTAGCTCAAGTTTGCAGTGTTCCCAGAATGGGGATATTCGAAATATCTACCTTTTTTTCTTACTAGAAATGCCCGTTCTATTTAATTTCGTGATGTCATTAATTAACTAAATCAGAAATTAATATTATTAATATTCGGAAAGACTGGGAAAAAAAATTCCTTTAAACACTGCAAGTTGTTAAGGTTTTAACATGTAACAGCTCGAGCAAAATTGATTTTACGCTCAAGGAACATGTTTTGTTTTAAAACATTGAAAGTTCACTTTTAACACAATAAAGGCCGTTTGACGCATTACTGCGTCATTTATATAACTGTCTTTAAGAAATTCCAATTTTTCCGTAGGAAGTTTAGTCATTGTTGTTGGATGCATTTCTTTATCAATCGAAAGTATTTATTCAGATAATTTTATTTTAATGGAAAGGCAGAGAAGTTAATCATTGCTCGAGAGAATATCAAATCTTAATTTTCTTAGAGTTATTTTAAATTATTTACTATAAACTTATTTTCTAAAACTAGTTTTATATTTTTGAAGATAATTACAGTTATATACCGTGGAATTGTTTTTTTTTAATTAATTGAATTAAATTAACAGTTAGAAATATGTATATATTTTTTGTGTGAAACTACTTTTTAATTCCAAGAAATAATTTTATAAATCACAAACTTTTTAGAATAAAATCCGTATTTATGTGCAACATTAATTTTTTTATTTTAATTTTGTACTTTCTTAATTTTCAAACGCAATGATTTTTTTTTTAAATAAATTTACTAGATCTAAAAATATTACAAAACTATGTTTTTCACTTAGAATGTTTAAGATACATTTATTCTCTTTAGTATTGAACATGAAAATCTCAGTTTATAAAATATAAACTTTTATGAAATTTAAATGTTCTTAGGCTTTTCTTTTTATTTAGACTGAAAGAGTTAAAAAAATGCACTCCTTTCTTACAATCTTTTTTTTTATTTAAATATTCTTAAACTTTTTCTTTTTATTTAAATGAAAAGAGTAAAAAAATACACCCCTGTCTTACAGACAATGGCAGATTACGAAACAATACTAAAGAAGAAGAATGAAAAAGTTATTCTAATTTAACCACTAATTTCCAAACACTATGAAAACGTATACACTCGGACTAGGAGAAATATAGAAAATTAAAAACAATGTTGCCAGATTGGGGACATTTTTAATTCAGATTATTTGACTAACACCACTTTTGTTTAAGTAAAATTCGCCTTATTTTTCAGAATTTTTCACCTACCATTTCAGAAAAGTGGTGCCAATCAAAAAATCTTAATTTAAAAATAATAGCTCACTATTTTCACATCGGATAGTTTGACATGGTACAGACGATATCACTTCGAACATTTAGAAATGCCTAATGAATAATATTCAGGTATTCCACGAATTTCACATTATAGCAGAATTCACAAAATTCAGATTGGGAGAGTATATTTTAAGAGTTCTCGATTCTTTTTAAATCATATTAAAGTCAGCATATTTCACTACTGAGAGTTTTTGCGCTAGTGTTATTCAATGTAAATGAGCACAAGAAGATTAAAAGATTTTCTAATTCTATTGTTTACACATTTAAATTTATACAGATTATTTACTGCGGAACATTTGGTTAATACATATTTAAATACATATAAATTCCTCGGTGGGAATCCAAGATAATATTTTATGAAATCAGGATTACTTATTTTCTTCCTTCAAGGAAGACCAAGAAAACTGCAGAGTGCATGCTGTGATCGAATTTCACATTCTATAAATCATATATTAATACTTGAAAATCACCTGTTCCTCTCTGGGAACCCACGTACAATTAAAATTTTAGCAACTATTTTATTCTATTAAGAAGATATGATAAAATATAGCATGTTTTCATGCTTCGAGATCAATTTCATTTTACACAATTAAAACAACATTTCTTCTAGTTTACAAAACCAAGATAAAAAATGCAGTCTACTTGCTGCGTTCAAATTTCACATCATTAATATAAAACTAAAAAAACAAGAAAAGTGTTTTTAATATCAATTCTCTATTCAAATCACGTGACCGTTGGCGCCGTTCCAGTTTGGCTGAAAGAGGCCCGCACAAGGAAGTTTGCGAAATATTTCACAATGTTACCTTTACTTATATTTCCATCAATTCGTCTTCTCATTTCTTTATAGCTAGTACAATAAAATAATATGTTGATCTCATAAAAATTTCCTTTTCTCTATAACCGTATGTAAATAGACGATATAGATTTTAAAACCCAATCAATAAACTTTTGTTATACGCTACTAAAAGACATTTCCACAATTTTGGCCACTACTGTAATGACATACTAATATATCATGGAATATATGTTCCGCTTATAAAATTTTCATTTTCATTATAGACATATGTAAATGGAGTATATGTTATTTTTTATTCCTCTTTAAATAAACTTTACAAATCATACGCTGCTGAAAGACGTTTAATTAGCTAAGGTCTTCAGGACAAACAGCATCTCTAATGAAGAGAAAAATGATCTCAATAGCATTTTAAAACTTTGAATATTTTAAAAGCAATAAAGAACAAAAATTTGTGAAACGGAACAACTAACTAGATTGTTCATAGAAAAAAAAATGTTTGTAATTGTTGTGTTTTTCTTATCTTTTAATCTTAGTTATCTATTTTTAAAATTTACACACTGAAATTTAATTGAATTTCGCAATTTGAAATGTTCTAACATCGTTCCATTTTAATGTAAAGTATTTAATGGGGGTGAAAACACGACAAGAAAAGCCGCGACGAGCGGCCCATCTTCGTCCGCAGACCTTTATTCTTCTACTCTAGTCCGACTCTTCTGCGGAAGCAAGATTCTTAGGTCCCCATGTCCTGACAGCAATTCTGGAAGCAGCGAAGATTGTGGAGTAAACAATGAAAATGCAATCAGTCATCATGATGATGAGGGAGGAAATAGGATATGGGGGAAACTGCGAGATGAGATGTTAATTATTTTTCTGCTCTAAAATATAGCTATTGTCAGAAGATTCAAAATGTGGGAACTTTGAAGCAGTCAGTTCCTCTGAATCAGAATTTGAACCAGGGCCTTCAAAAGCAGACACTCCCAAACGCATATCGCTTTCACACACAGTTTGTGCCGGATTTAGAACTAGTATACCTTATAAGTAAACTGCGTTAAGAGCTGTGCTTCAAGATTCAGGAAATGTGACAACCGGGAATAAGGATTTCGTCATCAATAACGACTTGGTCAAGATACAGAAAAAGAAACTTGAAAAGAAGATACAGGAGGAGGAATATCTTAGAGGATGAAAAACTACAACCGTATTTTTTGATTTTATAAATAATAACACGATCTTGTTAGAAAAAGGGGAACAAGCGGCACCGTCGAAAGAAATACGAAGCACATATCACTAATGGCGTGGGGAAATGTACGTGTCCATTTCTACGAACCTATGCCTGTTTCATGGACATTAGAAATGCAAAAGGCAGAAGATTTTAGTACTCTATTAATCTAGTTCCATTTCAGTCGGTAAAAGACATAGATCAAGTGGTTCTACCATCAAGTTTAGGCAGTTAATGTCGCTGTCTGAGTGTAAGCTCGTTCGTAGGAAGAATACATATCAAATGTTGCAGTTCTCTTCTGGATTTTTTTCTAAAACAGACTTTATTCTGGCTTAGAAAATTATATAATGATTTTACTATTTCTCCGTAGTGACAAGAAGGTAGTGCCAAGTGACTCAAATATTCCGAATCACGTTCAGACAACATGGTAGTATTTGTTTCGTCTCTGTGTTGACGGTACTGCTAGTCCCCTTTTTTCCTTGAAGATCCTTTAATTTTTTCTACTATAAAAAAATGCTTGTAATTTTTCTTCCTCCAATATATTCTTCCTCCTGTAGCTTCTTTCTAAGTTGCTTTTTATTCCTCCTGACCAAGTCTTTATCATGACGAGATCCTTTTTCAATGTTGTCGCAATTCCTGCAGTTTTCTCTCACTTATACGTGAAAAGCTATAAAAGTCACCCAATTCAAAATGCACTTAACTATTAAATAATACATAATCACAGCTTATTTAATCATTTCGTACACTAAACAGACGTTTCAAGTAAATTCAGCTAAAATAATTTGAATTTAACATTTTATAAATTTTTGCTAAAAAAGTTCAAAAATCAGCATTTGAGCAAAACTTCAAGCCTTTTGCGGCAAATGAAGGAATTGTATTAAAAATCTCAAATTTTTTGTGTAAACTTAGTGCCACCAGTGGCAACTTTTCCACACTACCCATCATCGAAAATCGAAAAAAAGTTTTTTCGGCCCACCCTAATACGCATTACTAACCAGAAAATTTATTTGATGTATCATTATATACTTTAAATCATGTTTCTTTATGAAATCTATTTTAATTAATTTCTTTAGTAAATTTCTGGTTCGAAACGTATTTAACCTGGGTCGTCAATTTAACTCGCAGTTTACGGGAAAGTTGCAAGTATAGTATGATTATATTTTTAAAAAGAGGTATTACACTAGATTAATTTTAACACAATTATTCTAATTGGTAAATAAAATCATATTAGATATAAATTTCCTACTGGGCGAAAAATGTCCGGACCAGGATTCGAACCAGGGATCTCCTGGCTGAAGATGCCAATGCTCTACCATCTGAATTGTGTTAAAATTAATCTAGTGTAATTACCCATCCAGTGATATATGGAGTTCTATTACCTGTAATTTATTCTGTTGCTCTGAACCAGGTTTCAGACCAGATGCTTTAATCATTAAGGTTATCTGTAGAGAAAGTTCCACCAGATTCGTCCGAGATAGCTCAGATGGTAGAGCACTGGCGGCTTCAGCCAGGAGATCCCTGGTTCGAATCCCGGTCCGGACATTTTTCGCCCAGTTGGAAATTTACATCTAATAAAAAAAGAGCTATATTTAAAAAACTTAAATACATTTTCAAATTATAAAATACATAATTTGATTTTTTTAGTTACTAATAAATATAAAGTTAAAAAGTATTGCAGACAGTTTAAAAAGCATTTAACCCTTTCAGGGGCAAGGTACTTGTATTCATAAAATGTTGAAATAATTTAATGATACCAGTATTTACAAGGGGATATATTTGTAAAGAAGTAAAAGCATGTTTACGCGTATTTAATAAAGGTCAAATTTTCATTTGAAAATTCTGGTGCCAATGTGGCAATTAGGGATTAAAATTATGTGACCGCCTTTCAAGTGATTAATAAAATCCAGGAGTTTTAGCTTAAACCTACACAATATATTTTATTGAAACTACTTTTGTTTTCATCATATTTCCTTTAGCAAAACTATTCTGGTACCAGTTTCAAAATATTATATGTCTAGTAGTAATGTCTTCTGTTACTTGAAAATAAAGGAGTTCATTTCTCAATGCATTCTTGAAGATAATGGAACCAAGAAATTATTCAAAAATTTGTCTCATTTCAGCTTTTATGACAGAGATATCTCGTTAGGAGGTAGAATAATCTAAACATGTCACTTTATATGCGTGACAAAGAATATTTTGAATGAGAAAAGGATTAGTAATTATTAAACATACTCGAAAACAGTTTAGGATATAAAAGAAATGTTCTTTGTATGCGACTTCTTTCTCCCCACTAAAAATAATCTTAAGATTATCTGAAGAAATATCCACTTTCTGCAGAAATTCTACAGAAATCTGAAGAAATTTTGAAGATTTAGCTTACCTTAAAAATATCTGTAGAATTTCTTAAGATATTCTTAAAAATATCTACAGAATGGGCCAATTACCTACAGATTTTCTACAGATTTTTGGGCCAATTACCTACAGATTTTCTACAGATTTTTTTTAGTGGGGCTATTACAGCCATATATGATTTTTATATTTATTTAGATTTATTTGAAAAATATATTAAGATTTTTGATTACGAGCGAAGTATGGGAATTACTTTTATATTCACAGTCGTACAAATGGAGTCATCAATACACGTGAAGATAGATATAGTGTAGAGTCTACCAGTTGCTAATGAAGTAATCCAGAGTGTTGTTGCAAGATGGCTGTTGATATTTTACACTGGATCAACGATTTCTTATTACCGTCTTAACAAACTTCAACCAGTAAATTTTGAATAGAAAATTTCTCCTTTTTTGGGACTTATTCATGGAAAATTTCCCTCATAAACATAGAAAAAATGTCTATCCAATTTTACTGATGGAAGTTAGTCCAGGTTTTATAGTATATTTCACTGTCACTGACTGTAGGTTCCCATAAGATCGTGAAAATGGAGAACTACCTCAAATAGCATAGAATAAATGAACTGCAATCAGTAAAAATGTATACTTAATTTGGCCATAATTATATCCGAAATTCTGCATTAATAAGGGTTTTAAATTAGGAGAAATTTTCCATTGAAATTTAATGGTGGATATTTGCCCGTATGGTAATGTGACATTTTAAAACCAGCTACAATTTAAGCTTCACCATTTTTTAAATATGTCAGTTCCTCTTTATACTTAATCCTATGGTTGTACCGTATTTTCCCAAAAAAATCTTTCAGGTCGATTTCATTTGAAAATATATCCTAGTATCAGTGTACAGCTTGGGTGGGCAACTGTGGCAGGCTCGACACCACTAAAATTTTATGGTAATCGCTGCCTTATATCATCGAATCTCTGCGATTCAAGAAGTCGGTTATTTCTTTAAAAAATTACTGGTATCCGGCGTGCCACAGTTGCCCACCCCTGGTATATAGCATATTTTATTTTTCAAACCGCTATACGATTATAAGAAAGAAAGAATCACTGGGATGTGTCTCAATTCCGTGATCATTCCGTAAAATGTACTAAAGATGCTTTAACGATGCAAATGATTTAATCTAAACCTGATACGCATAAGTCAATTACATGATTCTGTATTACCATGCAACACTTATATTTTATGCATCATTTAATAAAACTATTATTGTAATTAATTACATATCATATATTTACATAATTAAGATTTATTTGTAAATGTGTTAGATACTTATTTGGACATGACTGTGATCAAACCGTATATTTTTCAACGGTTTAATTATTTTTAGATAAAACATTACGAGACTACATCATACGGAAATACATTTTCGTATAACCTAAACATCTGTATAAACAACTACATTAAAAAAGATTAACTTATCCTTAAAGATTAAAGCATCTTTTTTGTCTTCCTGCTTATTACATTTTATGGAAAATCATTATTCAGAAACATTTTTTAAATATTGTTCTCGCATTTGTAGAATTAATTATTACATTGCATTAGACATTGTTTTCTAAATTATGAAAAGAAATCTTTTTTATAACATTTCGCAAGATTTTTATTGATAAATGATTTTTACTGATAATTAATTTTGCTAATTAAATGTGCTTTTCGAAAATATATATTTTAATATAACAAAGGAAATGATCTAGTTATACTTAAAAGTTTTTAATTTACTTTGCATAAGGATGATCATACAATTCATATGTTTTATTTTAAAAATTAAATAAATTTACCTATATATAGAATATGGGTCCTTAATAGACAGTTGGGCAACACTGTTAATATATAGTAGTGTAAGTTAATCACAAAAATTGTGATTCATATTTGAAAAAATCCGTGGTCTGGTACACCTCTCTGTCGGAACCGTTCTCGATGCAGTCCTTGAGCTGCTGGTGCCTTGCCACCAGCCAATTCATACACGAAGTGAATGTCTGTCAATTCACTGTCCGTAAAATGCTGCAATGTTCTTCTCAAAGCGACTACTGTCGTTGCCATCGAAATATTCAAGACCGAGGAACAAGGGTTGTGACGTGATCACTGATCGACCAACTTGTCACTGGTGTTGGAATTGACACCTGGAAATTTTGAAAAGCAATTTTCTTTTATATTATTTGTGGAATATCTCTCATCTTATAAAACAGTAATAACTATTTAAACTTACTGGTGAGAATTTAGACTATCCCAATAAAAAATAAGCCATAATCGGCAACACTGTAGCATTCCATATTTGGCTGAATTTCTATTAACGGATTCCGAATTCTGACCAGTAAGTTTAAATAGTTATTGTTTTTTATAATTTTATAGATATTCGACAAATAAAATAAAATAAAATTGCTATTCAAAAATTTTCGGTGTGAATTTTAACATTAGTTAGAAGTCGGTCGACTAGATATGACGTCACAACTCGTGTCCTCTGACCTTGAGTATTTCGATGGTAGCGCTACTGTTCAAATGAATGCCATAAAGCAGTTACTTCCCCTCCAGTGCTCTCCTGAACAGCACTAGCTTGTGGCATATGATGATGTTTCCGATCATGGGTTGCTATGCAATTCTCAATCCTTATGATGCCTCTGCCATCCCTAAAATTTTGTAGCTTCAATTTTGAGACACCCTGTATATAGATATATACAGGCGTTTATTAAATACAATACTGAACAAATACAAATTTGAAAGTTATTTAATTTAAGATGTAATTATTATTATTATTTTTTTTTACAGCAATCAATGTACCTCTATATGCGCACCATTAGTTGCGCGAAGCACCTCAAGGTGATACTCGATTTCTCGCCATGTCCTCTGCAACAAAGTGTTATCAATGGTGCCGATGGCATCTATGATCTTTTACAACAGGTCAGTGATATCCCGCACATTTGTTCGGTATACACGATCTTTAATATACCACCACAGAAAGAAATCCAGGAAGGTTACTGATTTCTCCACCAAGAAAAATGATCCAATTACTCGACAGCTTGTCATGCCATACCAAACATTCGCTTTCGGAGAACCGCTCTTCAGTTCTTGAGTTCCCTACTCACATGCGGGTTTTCTGAGTTCCAGACTCTCTCATTACGTTTATTTATTTTTCCTGAAACATGAAATGTTGAATCATCACGGAAACATACTCGATTTTTGGTATCTTCGGCTTTGGGTCTTGAAAATGTTATCTAAAATACACAAAGCAAGGATTAAAAAAAATGCAAATTAACAAATTACAACAACCATTTGGAAAATGATTTTTTCAAAGACTAAAATTTAAGACATAAAAAATCGCATGGAGTTGATCATACATTACGTACGCCATGGATTAAACATTAACATTCCTGGACCCATCATGAACAAATTTTAAAAGAAATTTCAGTTTTACAATTTTCATTACTGTAAATTTTTAAACTTCTACGGAGCTGGTCATACATTACGTAAGCCATGAATTAAACATTAGTAGTGTTATTACACGTAAAAATTGCAAGCGACAAAAATCGCATGCGACTCGTCAGATTTCCTATGAAACTTGCGTAATATTCAAGCATTTAATTGACTGTTCGGGAAAAGGCTTTTCCATCGTCAGATTTCCAAGAAATCTGACGACCCGTTTTAAATGAAATTTCATTCTTAAACTTCTAAACATTCCACAATATTACTTTTTACACCGCCCTATAGATAAAAAAAAAATGTACTTTTAAATTCAATTTGTTTGAAAGTTGTATCTCAATGTGTTTCTGAGTTATAATTTTTTTTGTAGTTTTTATTACTTTTTTGTCTTAGTGGCAACATAAGCATCCATTTCTGTTGAAAGTAAAGGGAAATACAGATTACTGTATAGACCAATCAGAAAACGAATAAAATGCGGATTCAAGAATTAAAACCTTCAGATATGCTTTTGATTTCCTACCTTGACGAGGACAATAACCATTTTTCCAAATGGTTAATAAAAACTTTAATAGTAACCTGAGTATCTATAACAAATATCTTTTTCATATCTCATCAAAAACATTTTTTTATGATTTTTAAATCTGGAAATAGACTTTGCGAACACACTGTACATTATTATTATTGGCTATTTCCGTGATCACTTGTAGTGTAAGTCACATGCTACGATTTTTGGCTACCAGTGTTTTAGAACGAAAAAATGCGACTTATTTTATCAGAGTAATTGAACAAGGCCAACGAAACTGTATAAAATAACGGTGGCCAACAAGCATAGCACTTATCAGCTATGTGATTTACTCTAGAAAAACCCATGGAACTAGTCTATTGTTTTTATATACAATTTACACAAATTTCCGGCGTATAATATCCCGGTTCAAACAATTCTGTTTGGAACCAAAAATTTTATTTAGTTATTGAAGTCAAATATTTACAGCGATTTAAAAAGTTACATTTTATTTAAAATATTTTCTGGGTCGAAAAATCATTGTTTGATCCACAGATTATACGCCGGAAATTACGGCACTTCTATTTGTCTATAAAAATACACTAATCTCCAACTTATTAAATAAATTGCATAAATATTGAAAAAAAAAATGCTTCTGTACATGAAACAATGAATAGGTTTACAGAAAATACGTTGAAAATATTCCTTTTCTCGACACCTTTATCACGCCAATATCCCTATACTGGAAAAGTACCCATTTTGCAACTGATTTTTAAGCAAAAACCCACTCGGAAATGTGAAATAGTAAGTGACTTCGGCGATGTAATCAGTCACTAGTAACAGCAGTGGCAATTTCAATAAACAGTAACAGAAAACTTCTGAAATTAACGCTAGAATGGCTTATTATTTTAATTTACTTAAATATATATATTACATACTTGCCAACCTTCCTTTTTTTAAACAAAATATATATTTTTTGTAACCAGAAAATTTATTTTAGTAAACGTGTGTTTCAATAAATTCAGGAGTCATTTGAAATCTGTCTATTTTCTTTAATTATATAAATTACTGGCTCTGAAGTACGATTTTTTAACCCTTTAATTCTCGCTCCCGTCATGTTCTCGGGCTGTGTCTTTTACTCAAATTGTTTGATTCCCACCAGTTTTATAAAATAGTGAAATTGGCTATATTTCAGTATTGTTTTTCCTGTCATTAAATAAGGTGAATATTTCTTTTTCATAAAAGTGGTGCCGATAAGCAATTTGAATTTTTCAACCTTAATTTAATTCGAGCGTTAAGGCGTTAAGCCGGATCTTGGTATGTGTGTATATATGAGGACCGAGTTTCAAAACTCACTCGCTTTACCGAAAACGAAAAAAAAAAAAAAAAAAAAAAAAAAAAACAGTATTTTCTCTTTCAATCTATTCTACTGGTAAACCTGCAACGAAAATACACAAGAATCTGAACAAAAAAAAAAAAAAAAAAAAAAAAAAACTAATTTTATCGTATATTTCAGAAATTGTAAAGCCATGGTTTACAATGAAAACCAATGAACACAGTCACAGGTTTTTCGCGATTTCTTTTAGAGCAACTAACAAAATTAGAAACTATAATTTTCTTTTTTTATGTTTATACATTTTTTTCATAACTTAATCACAATTTTATGTTCGTAAGAATGAATAAAATAATCAAAAGAATTTAAACTTTTAATCCGTGGAAACATTTTAATTAATGCAACAAAAAAGTAATATTCTGTATGTTGCTTTTAAAACCGTCAAGTTTATTTAAAAATTATTTTTTTATCATCATTACGACTTTAATGTTAATTAAAAGCAGAAAGTAAAACTAAATATTGCAATATGTATTGTTTACTTAAAAAATATTTATTTTTGAGATTAGTTTATTTCGCAAGCGGTAAGCTTCTTAAAAATGGGAAAAAATGATTATATTAAAATTAACAAGCAGATTATTGTATTTTTTAAAATAACTAACATACATTGTGTTGTCATTTTAATAAGGATATTGAGCAACACAAGCACAGATTTAACGGGGAAAATCTGGTAAAATTGTACACGAAATTTGAATTTTTTGTTTTAATTAGTTATAGTAATTAAATAGGATTCTTTTTTAATTTAAATTAGTGGTAAATGTATGTGTGATTGCCTACGTTTCCCGCACGAAGTTGTTGCCTCATTGACCTGTACACATAAATATTCATATTAAAATACTTCAAAATACGAATGCACAAGATGCACAACAATCATTTTACTATTTTAGAAACCGAAGTACTCTGCCCCTCAAAGGGTTAAAATTATCAAAAAGGCTTAAAGAAATAGCCAAAGTTTCTTCTTTACTTGCCCTTAATGCATTGTCAACTTACAAATAATTTTTTTTGCCACCTTACAAATAAAAACCCAGATGGTATTCCTTAACATCCGAACATTCTCTCTCTCAAGATATACATTAAAAAAATTACTCTCTTGTTCAAGATATTAAAAAAAATTACCTCGAGATATTTATAGATTAATGAATTTAAATTATGTAGAAATGCGAGAGCGTTTAATTAACTACGATCATTGAAACGAACATTTAATTTTCTTTAAAGAATAATCATCTGAAACTCAAGACTGTGTTTAAAATAATGAGTGACGATAAAGAATAAAATTTTCTAAAACGGAACCATTAAAATTAATGATTGTAGAATGGAATAAATGTTTAAATTGGATTTGTATTGCATTTGATCGTTTCGCTATTAATAAGTATTCACTGACAGATGTTGTATTTTTTTATAATTACGTTTTATTATTGTACTATCAACAAGTTTGTTTTTTCGCTATTGTATTGTTTGTTTGCTTTTAATAAAGGACGTTTTTTTTTAATTAAAGGGGACCGGGAAAGCCCTATCTCCGCCATGTTAAATTCACCAAATTTATGTGCATTTTTCTCAGAAATGGTGAAAAATAGAGGTCTAGAATTTTTAGAGTAGTTAAAATAATATGATTTACGTATTTTAAAAGACCATTTAGTTTCTAAGTGAAACTTAAAATTAATTATTAATTATTTATTGAAAGTCATTTTTAAGTTAGCATTTTTGGTAAGATTTCACTGCCTAATATAAATAATTCTCAACAAATCATTAAATCCATGTGTTAAAGTATACAATATATCATAATATATGTATTAAATAAAAATCTGAGTTCTTAAGTTTAATACATGTTGAAAAAAAAGAACATAAACATGAAAAGTTCAAGTTTTCAGAAAAAGTCAATTAAAGATTTAAATGACCATTAAGCTGTGAAGTACACTTAGAAAGAATGATTAATTTGAACACTTATATATATATATATATATATATATATATATAAATATGTGTGACACATCGATACAAAGATAAAAGTTTAAAGTATTTAAGGATATAAAAAAGTAAAAATCAATTTTTTAGTTGAACTTTGGTTACCCGGTCCCCTTTAGAAGAAGTAAAAGTCTCATTTATTATTCGAATTAATTCAGTTGTTTGATTTATTATATCATTCAATTTTATCAGTTAAAGTCAGTGGCGCAGGCAAGTTGAAGGTTCAGGGGCGTGAAATACCACAATTGTATCGTAAACTTTATCTTATTTATTTGCAGAAGATTTCCGTTTAAATAAATGAAGAAAACTGTTAGATAAAGTGCTATTCAATTCCCCCAGAAAATCACTCTGGCTGTGCTACTGTTAAAATTAATTTCAACGCGGATAAATTATTTTTATGTATTTTTGGTTTTAGTGCAAGAATTTCTACTGGAAAAATCCAAACTTTTCCGGATTACACTCCGTTCAAAAAAGAAATAACTTTTATAGTTTCACAATCTAGTACATAGGGTGACCGCGCCAGTGATTGATATGCCTGCATTAGTTGATCAAATTTTTGAAATATTGCGCCAGTTCAGGCGGAAATAAGTTTTATGCGTGACGCTAGATATAATATTTTTGTTTGAATGTTGGAGCACATGTTGTCACATGGTTGTCAGATGCCTGAAGCAATTTTATAATATTTTTTTTTATTAGAAAATGTAAAAATTTAGTTTTTGAATTATTGGAGATAATTACGGTAAGTTAACATAATCCACTTCCATCTTGCTTATTTCAAATAATATCTTTATATGAATTATTGTTAATCATAGCTTAAGCATGATATTTTAAAGTTTAATTTTTGAATTTTCGACTGATTTCTTCAATTATTAACTATCAATTTAATTATACGCCAATAGACACTCGCCAAATTATGCCAAATAACTAAAACTGCAACAATAAAACCTTATAAAGGCAAAAATGTTGAGAATAAATGGCAAATAAAATATGAAGAATGTAGTATTTTAAAAATATATGGTTATATCAATTATTAATTAACTAAATAATTTAGGATTATATGTTGAGTAATGCATTTAGAAATCCTAAAAAAATATTAAATAATGTTTCATTTTCTCTTTACTGTTGTCCTAACTTTAAAAAGAAAGAGAGTAAACGTTATATATCTTTAAATAAATTCATTTGTTTGTCTTTTATCAAACATCAGAAAAAGCAGTAAAATTTTCATAATCGAGTTCTGTGCCCACGACAGAATAATGAACAGTGACGGAAAGTTTTGAGAAAAAAAATGAATTGTGGTTAAACAATCAGGTGTGATTTTAAATATAAATATTGAATGGTCAAAAATAGTTTTAAAACAACCATTGTTTTGTTAGTATTTTGAATTTTATGCTTATTTCTTTTGTATCACTTTCTTTTTTTACTTTTCTTATCCAACAATTCTTTGTTGGAAATTATGGCGATGGGTAAAGTAAATACACTATGGATATTTTAATTTTCTTGATGCTTTAAGATCTATGAATCCAGAAAGACTAATTTCTGACCAGAGCCTTCAATCGTTGTCTGATGCCATTGCATAGTTTTTTGGGGGAGGGGTTAGACTGTGCAAAAGCATGATAAGAGCGCTAACCTTGAGTCAGAGGACATGAGAAAGTCAACCTAGTGTATCGAAAGTATGCCAAAACTCAACAGGGTAATGAATAGCATCATTAGCTTCCTTTACAGTCTCCAAAGATTCGTACTTCTTCTGCTCAGTCGGCAGATTTTAAATATAAAATTATTTATGCGATTGACGAAGTCATTTGTAGGAGTGAGTACATCTTCTCAAAGGCAGTTCGGAATTTTTATTCTTCCATTCTCTTCAAAAGCTTACCACCCCCAATATCGAGTAATAAATAAAGTCTTAAACTTTTCTGACCTCAAGTCACGTTGAAGATGAACACGTAGGTTAATTCTTAAGGACCTGGTTTTGACATAAGATGGATGATTTGAAACACGTCTTGACTTCATCTGCACGTGTCCCTCTTGGTACAAGAAGATGAAATCTGTCTAAAATCACCAACCCGAAGTACCGTAACTTCACCAATGAGACGGTTGCAGCCCAGCCCCTTATGCCCTGCAGAGTTCTCTTTACAGATTCAATTCCTTTCTTATCAGCCATAGTGCACTCATCCCATACGATAAATGTTGTTTCTTGAAGCACTTAAGCCATGCCACTCTGCTTAGAGATGTTAAAAAGTTCAGACTCCGAATTATTAAGATTAAGAGGTAACTTCAAGATTGAGTGAGCAGTCTTGCCTCAATAGATCAAGGCAGCTGCAATACTCATGAAGCAAAAGAAACGGAAATATTCCGCCCACTCCTAATCGTAGCCAGATATAGGTTGATCAACAACGTTTTCCTAGTGCCACCAGGGGCGTCAATTATGGACAACTGCCCAGAAACATAAGCAATAATGTGCATTATTCCATCGTAATTTCTCCTCTGTTTTTGATTTAACTTTGGAACTGTTATCTCTAATAACGTAATTTAAAATCCACAAATCTACAACTGTAGTTATCATAGCAATTAACTGCACTTCTAAGCGACAAATAAAATCTGATTCAAAGATTACGTAAAGCAAGTTACATAATAAAAACTTTAATACATACTGAACATTATTTCTCGTTTACATTTTCGTCAGAAAGAGTATCTGACGTCATTGGGTCCACGCGCGCAACAGAAGATAAATATATAAAGCAATAAATAACACTTAATGATTTAAAAAATGATTATGATAACAATAAATCTCACTTATTGAATGGAAAAAGTAATTTGCTCCATTGCTGATTAATTTATTATATCTAAATGATATTTGTATATAACAGGAACATTGACTTTAATTGCTTCGGCCAGCTTAACAGTATCGTAAGAGAGTTCACTCAAGTATTGATGGTTGTCGACAATGCCCCTTGCTCTCGTGAAGGTGATGGTATTCTGAACTGTAGGAATGGTTTATTCTACTTGGAAATCGCAATATCCTCAAGAAGGATAAGGCATCGGTCGTGAACGACGTCGATGACCATTTCGACATGTCCGCACGCTTTCTGCGTTTTCCACTTGATATCTTCTGCAAGACTGTCACGGTATTTCTCTCTATTTCTTTTGGGGGGGGGGTGTCTCCACCCTTTCTTGTTTTCCTGATTTCATCTGTAAATATATTCCTGCGTTTTATACTTCTTTTAATTTTAAATGGCATTATAATAGTAGGATAGGTTATGTCAGAAATTCACAGGTCAGTGTGAGCAGCAAATTAGGTCTGCGACAATACACAGGACAAATTCAGGTCGCAAACCAATGACGCATTGGTGATCAGCGATTGTTGGATATTATCAAGGTTATTTGATAGTTCAACATTATCAGTATTTGTTGTTTCACCCAACGGAATAAGAACATCAATTTGTCCTTCATTGAAATCCCCTGCTAATAGCATTATTTTGATTCCATGCAGAACCGCTCCAAAGATAGAAAGAAGGGTGCCGCCATATGATACCTGAAACTATTAAGGACACATCTCCCCTGCAGCCTTGATTTCGCAGATAGTTCCGTAGGTATATGGTTTAGACATTTCGTTTAGGCACCGACGTTTTGTATTCTAAGAAACCCAAGAGCGTTGTTGAGTCAACGATTTCGACCTCTGTCAGAAGTTTAAATCGTGAAGTACAATGTCTGCCCGAATTTTATTAGCCATTGAGACGTTACCGTGCGCAAGACATAACACGGAGGACAACAAACACGCTCCGTCACAACGGATGTTTACAATTCGGCAAGGGTAAAGTCTCTATATTTCATAAATTACAACAACTTCTTCACCCATTATGAAAGCTTACTTCTGTCAAATCAATATAATTAAATATTGCAAGAAACGATAAGTAGAAACGATAAGTTGTTATTATAAAAAGGAAATGAAAGCACACCTATTGTCTAACAAAGTACTTTTGTGACGATAACCGAAAAAATTGCTGGATCAATAAGTTCATACCTTCCTTTACAGTTCCATTATATTAGTTTACTTCTTTGATATTAACAAAGTGCAATGTTAATCAACCATAAGTAAAACCGCATCTACTCCATAATAACATAATCTTTAGCGATACAATGGAACGATCACCAAAAATATTGCTAGAACTACATATTTGCACATTTATTTACACTCAAATAGAAGTTAAAAAAAGAAACATTTATAGCGTGTGCTTACATATGCGATACTTCAGAAATTGCTCGTAAGCTCTTTGATTTTTATATTTCATGAGATATTGCATATTTTTAATTAGATGACAAAATACTTCTTTTCAAGTACATTACAATTGTTATTTTCGTAAAATATATACGTTACTTTATCAATGAAAATGGAAGTCCGTACGGAAAAAAAACTGCTTGCGGGTGTACATGTCGTCCCACTTTATTATGACCATGAAAAAATAATCTTTTTTGTTTTATCGACAATATAAATATCTTCCGTTGTATGCCTATAAACACATGCCTTTTACTCATTTCATTTAAAATACACATATATAAAATATATACACTGCTCAGCAAAAGTATAGACACATCTTTAAATCTTTTAAATCTTTAAATAAAAAGTACGAACACTTGGGTTATACAAATGCCTGTATTTATTTTTTAATATATTTTAAATGTTTTAGGACAAAAATAACGGTTTTAATGCAGGATATTATTTAATTTAACTGAAAAAAGTGAAATTTGCATATCGCAAAAGTTTAGACACTTTTGTGATTTTTTGGCAACTGTTGACGGAAAAACGCAAATTTCAAACTTATGACGTCACATGCATGAAGTATTTAAGTGCACCTCGCGATAATATCGGTTAGTGAAGATGCCGCAAGCTAGAAATTTTCAGTCAGATGAAGTAATTAAAGCATGGAAGCTGAAATCGAAAGGGAAGGCTTTTTCAGAAATTTCAGCCACTTTGAATCGTCCAAAGAAGTCTATCTATTAAGTACTGTCTAAGTGTGACTCTTTCAAAGCAAAACATAAATCTGGAAGGCCTCGTGTGGCCAGAAAACGAGATTATAGAAGGAACCATAAACTGTTATCTAGACGAATGAAGACTGCTAATCTCATTAAAAGTGAGTCAGAGCTTTCTGTGTCAACGGTTACTTCGTAGATGAATTATAGAAAGATGTACATTAGTTTACATGAAAATGATAAAACAACCAGCCTTGAAATCTCACAACAAATTGACCCCTTTCCGACGCGGAGTAATTCTGTTTATAAAACTAATGAAATAATGGACTAGAGTAGGCAACCAAGGATTGAGAGTAGTTTTGGACTTGCCATATGGTTTACGAGGACATAATATAACTTGTGACAATTTCTTTACATCTTATGATTTGGGTCAAATGTTGCTAAAAAGAAATATAACAATGATTGGTACAATAAGAAAAAATAAATCATCTATTCCTGTAGAAATTTTAGAAACAAAAGGGGAAAAAGATACAGTTCAACATTCGCGTTTTATAAAGATACAACGCTTGTGTCTTACATTCCAAAAAAAAAAATGTGTTGTTCTTCAAAGCACATTGCATAAGAATGAAAATAAATGAACGAAGTATTCAAAGAAAACCAGAGATCATCATTGATTATAATAAAACTAAGGGAGCAGTTGATACGCAGGACAAAATGATAGCTACTCACACTACAAAAAGGAAGACAAACCGTTGGCCATTTGTTGTATTTTGTAATATTTTAGACATATCTGCACATAACGCTTTTATACTTTATTGCAAAATAAATAAATCATGGAAGAAAGACTGTCCTCATAGACGAAGAATTTTTTTGGAAAACTTGGGTGAAAAACTTGTAAAAAAGCATATGGAGACCAGAGAAAATCTTCCAAGAGGGCAAGGAGCAAAACTGATGATGGTTCAAAGTGCGGAGCGAATCCGCAAAGAAATTGCTAGCACTTCAGCTGAATTTGAAATTGCTAAGAAACGAGGAAGGTGTCACATATGCGAAAATGTACATTTAAGTGTGTAACATGCCACTGCTTTACATGCAAAAAGCATTTGAATACAGTTTGCCATAACTGTTATACGGGATAATTACATTTAAATATTTGAAAGATTCATTTGTCTTTTTTGGATGTACTTGTAAACTAGATTTTTTAAGTACTTTTTACTTTTATTTCATCTTTGTATTGTCATAATTTATTTTTTGTTTTAGTATTTGTCAACTGTTATTAAAATAATAAATTTATTATTTGTAGATTGCCGAATTTAAGCGCGAAACATGCATGGATCTTTTTAGACCCGAGGGACTAATTCGTAGGTACGGAACGAGGAGCGTTCTAGGGTTAATTGATTGTGGCATTTCAGATGTAGATCTTTCAGAATATGTCTTTCATTTTTAATTTTAATAAACGATTTGGCCGATGTAAGTTAATAAATAATGACAAAGTACCCTCGAAATTTCTTCTTTTCGTTCTTCATTTTAAACTGATGCGTAAATAAGGCTTCTGTGCGTGTGCCAGTTTTTTCTTTCTCGCAAAGACCGAGTTGAGTTTTTAATGAGAGTGATTTGCGATTTTTAATTAATAACTCAACTAGTTACTAGAATTTTAAAATTCTGTGTTTCACGTGCATCAGGAGTCATTTTGAGCTAGCCTCACAAAAATTTTCAGTCTCGTACGTGCCGTAGATTTTGCTAGCCATTGCACATACACAGACACACACACAGAGCAAAACTTTCTTTTATTAGTATAGATAAGTAGTTAGTGTAATTTTTAATAACCTTGCCATATAACTAGAATTAGCCTAAGGCTGTCAATTTAGTTACCAAAATTCTTCAATATTTCGTTTTTTTAAGTTGAATTTTCTCTTACAGGATTGATGAAGAAAAAATATTCTATTGTTCCAAATTAAATATTATTTTATTAACTGAAATTAATCAGGACTCATCACAGGGTTATGCCTAGAAAAAAATATTGTGCAGATAAAAATTTAAAGAAAGCAAATTAATGTAAATGCTATTTTCGCATTTGAGGTATCATTTTAACAACCGGTTCGCCGAACTCAACACAAATTAACAACCGGTTCTACCGAACCGGTTCGAACCGGCTGAATCCCACCACTTGGTAAGAGCTATTTAAAGCATAGGGATTTCTCAAGTTTGAACCTGATGACCTCAAAATTTGGCAATAAAGAATCAAATTGTGGCTAACATTAATACTCTTAGATTGATAAACTCGCGAGGATTTTATAAACTCCAATTAATTTTAGAATTGCTTACAATTTTTATGTTATTTTAAAATGTAACCATCTTTAAAAGTTTTTTCTATGGAAAAGTAATTTTTTTAAACTTATTTTAATTATTTTGTTTAGTATTTAAACTGAATTTTTGGGGAAATTCCTTTATGGACAAAATGTCACAAGAGTAACACTTAGCATTTTGCAAAAATAAATGTAACTAATTCATGTGTTATCAGATGAGTTCAATGATTAATACTTTTTAAAAAGATATAATTACTCTGTTATATTCTGTAAATTGTATTTCTATAGTCTCGTATATTTCACAGAATGTATGCGTCAAACACAGTTTTTGAAAATTGCATTTTTTTTTGTGGTCACAATAGTAACAAAATTTTTATTCATTATCTAGGCAAGAAAAATGCTTTTTTGATACAAATTGCATATGGTTTATAAGAATAGAGCACGTGTATTTTTCAGTGATTGCATGAAAATTATCCTAAATATATTTTGTAATGAAAGAATTGGAAATATTTATGAATATTTGCTGTGACAGTCACAATAGTAACAATGGACGCTCCCATACATTTCAAGAAAAAAAGAAGTTATTTTCCCATAAACCACGAGCCTCCTTTACACTTCCTTTAATTCTTCCACACCAGTTTTCGACTTTATCATTTTGAATTATTTAATCGCTAAAAATCTGAGATTACATAATGTGAAAATTTCCAAACTAAAATACTGGTATTGAAATTTAAAAATTTTGCTCGCATTGCATTCTAAGTTTTCTTGCCAACCGGACTTAATGAGTTAAAAAATCCTATACGTAAAAAAAAAAAAAAAATAAAATTTTGTCTCCAGGACGTCCTTAAAAAAAAAAAGTTTTGGTTGATGCACGAAAAAAACTCCTAAATTCTTTTCTTAGATTACGTTCCGTAACAATGTATTATTATCTTTGTTTTCCCCTTTTATTAAGAAAGTAGAAAAATGCACTTTTACTGCAGTTTTTATTTTATTATTATTTTTTTCAATTTTACAATTATCAGAATTTTACTTCTAAAAATGAACCTTCTGACATATATATAAAAATGTTACTAAAAACATAATTAACTACATTTCTTCATCGGACTCAGACGTTAATTAAAATAAGAAACTTTAATTTATTTTAATGTTTATTAGTTTTTTTTTAAGACTTAATTACTACTTTGTGGTTCGTTATAAATGAATGAAATAATGAAATGCAGTTAAAACCTCACTCTTGGGAATAATTTTAATTAATGTAGCAAAAATTAGTCTACAATATTTGCAAGTTTATTCTGAAATTTATTTTCTAAGTGTAGGGTTTTTACTAAACATTTCTTAATTGGTTTTCAGAAATTTACATTTATCAACATTTTATTTTTTTAATTGTTTATTTCATGTTTCATTTATTTGTGTATTATCATTGCGGCATAACGCTAATTAAAATGAGAACGTAAACACAACACATTTCAATTTATATTGTTTACTTAAATATTAATTGTCTGTTCAAAGATAAAAAATTAATGAATGAAATATGAATTTTCCTGTTAATTTGACTTTGTAGAATAATTTCAATTACGTAACAAAAGGACCTTTCTGAATATTTCATAATTTATTTTTAAAAATAAGCTATATTCTAGGGCATCTAGAAAAAATAAGGTTACTGAATTTTTTATTTTATTATTTTAAAATAAATTATATTCAATACTCTATTTCATAAGTAACTTAATCTTTATTATTTCGTAACGCAACATTTCTTTGTGTTTGTTCTTTCTATTTCTTTGTGTTTGTTTAAAAGCATAAGTTTAAATAAAAAGAAATATTTTGAAAACGTATTTTACAATACTCAGAAAACATAGCTGAAAAAGATTAAATGACGATCGTCAATTATTTTTGAAGTAAGGGGAAAAAAGAAATAGAAAGTTCTAGTACGCACAAAAAAATACAATCACCCTATTGAAGAGATATTACACTATATGGCCAAAGGTGACCGGTCACTTGCAATTTTAGACGTTTTGTCAAATATCTAGAAAAACACATGTGAAATTAACCTGAATCTGCAGGTGTGTAAACAGGTCATATAGTACAGGTCATATATTTCCGTGAAGATTTTTTTCCGAGAAGAAGTAATATATTTCAGCACAGATTTTTTCCCGAAACCCCATAGGGGGCCGTCAACATATTGAAAAAGGACGAATATCTTTTGGATAACCCTGTAAAAACTAATTTAGCAAAACCATTGCCAAGTGTTTTGCTTATAATTTGCAGGGTTCTTAATATAAAAAAAAGTTCTTTACAAAAAATATGACAAACGACATTGTACACAATACCCTGCAATCAGAATGAAAATATAATAAAAATTGTATCAAAAATTAGCAGGTTTACTAAATAATTATTCACTGCGCATGCTCGAACATAATCAAAATATAATTTGCATAATGTATTAGATAAATGTATAGAGCAACTTTTGTGAAAGTCTCAAAAACAGAATTTGAAAAGTCTGATAAAAATCGTTTATAGAATAAGTTCAAATTCGGTTATTCCTAAATGGAAGCAAAAAGATCAGGGGCTGTATTCAAATACAGTGGTACGTGCAATATTATGTATGCTATATTGGCAGTAATCAATGGATTTATGGATCCAACCCCTAACCGTTTTGCTTCCTTCTGGGAACAACTGATTTTGAGCTTATTCTACAAACAATTATTATCAGACTTTTCAAAGTATGTTTTTGAGACTTTAACAAAAGTTACTTTATACATTTAGCTGGCACATTATGCACATTATATTTTGATTGCATTCGCGCATGCGCAGTTAAATATGTTTTAGTAAATATGCTCATTTCTCATCCAATTTCTATTATTTTTTAATTTTGATTAAAGGGTATTATGTACAAGGTTGTTCGTCATATTTTCTAAAAAGAACTTTTTTTTTGATTAAGAACTCTGCAAATTATAAGCAAAAAACTTGACGAAATTTGGGACTGTTTTTATAAAAACCTTATTTTCTGTACGAGTATACATGCTATCCTAATACAAATGAGCACAGTATATTACAATAAGCCACTTATTAATAATTTTGAGATTAAACGCTTTTACTACATTAGTTTTTACAGGGTTATCCAAAAGATATTCGTTATTTTTCAATTTGGTGACGGTTCCTTATGAGGTTTCGGGAAAAGATCTTCACGTAAATATATGACCTATACTATAGTGTTTACACAGCTGTATTTTCAGGTTAATTCCTCGTGTAGTTTTCTAGATATTTAACAAAACGTCTAAAATCGCAAGTGTCCGGTCACCTTTGGCCATATAGTGTATAAGATACAAGATATTATTTAACTGACAGTTATAAAATGTAAATTTTGGTAGCTCTATTTTTTTCAAACCTTAGACTCGCCAATACCCTTATTTTTACGGGTTTACGTCGATTCTTCCTTTATTTTAGAATCGGGGATTTATTTATTTATTTATTTATTATTTTATTTTATTCCTTCATACCTGGATTTAGCGGTTTTAGTCTCTTTTTGCGTATTTTAAAACATTTATTTTAATTTATTTTTTGTTTATTTTATTTTTTTACAAATTGCAGACGCGTGTTGATACATTGATTTTGCTGCTTTACTCACATTCTGCGGTTTTTAAAGCATTATTTTTTTCTTTTGCAAGACACCTAATTACCATATAGTTTTTTTTTTCTTTTTATAAATACATTAGGAAATTGTAGGGGGTTGAAGAAAGTATCTATCATACGGATTATCACTGATGTCAATATAACTGGTGTACAATAACTTCCAAACTTTTTAAATTCTGCTGTTGTTACATTTTTTTTTTCACATACCTATTAAATATTCAATATATCGCTACATTTCTTCCCCATTCATTTGGAAAATGTCCAACAGCCACTGTTTTATTTCTTGCAGTAAAGTTCCCCAAATTTGGAAAACATATTTTATTTATGCATTATTCTCTCTTCTGCTTAGACTTTAATACAAAAAGCAAGTCAAAAACGTTGTATTACTAATTGAATTGACTGTAAAAGGGACTAATTAGTATTAAATACATCTAATTTCGTAGTAACAAAATAAAAACTTTATTAATTAATGTTTCTTTTTCTAGTCCAAATCTTGATATTGTTTTATACCTTTATCCAGCTTTCTTTAAAAATGCATAAAAACTCATAAAATGATTATTATCATAAATATATGTATATATATTTAATAAGTATGCGATTTAATAAATAGCGGTTATATTAAATAATTGTTCTTATATTTGTATCTCCCTTATACTTATCTCGGAAAGCAGTATGCTTTAAAATTTCAATTTAAATATTTTAAAATAGCACTGAACGAGAATTAAAGAGAAATAATTCACAAGAATTAATAGAAATTGAACAAGCAAATTATTATCTGTTAAATTTCAGATGTGCAACTTTGATTTTGAATTTCAAATTTTAGTTCTTTTAGAATAAAATTTCTCTGGGGAAAAATACGCCACATATTAATTAATATATTTATAGTTTTTATATTATATCATTTCTGGAACATCTCTGTTGTTTTCAAAATCGCTAGTTTAACCCTTTCAGGGGCAAGTAATTGCGTTTCTGTAATGTTGAACACACACCGGAATTTTCGTAAAATTTTGTTTCAAAATAAGGAAGCAGTGCCGGATGCAGCGGGACAGCAATTGCCGTAGGTTCTGACAAGGACCGGCCTATCCGTCCTGTACACTGCGTGACTGTTGGAGTCAGACTGAGGGAACGCTGGACAGTGAAGCAGCGTTGCGGGGTTACCTCGTTGCCGTGCAACTTAACACCCAGGCTGAAGAATATGATGTCTTACATTTATATGAGCCATTGGTAAAAAATAAAGGTGTAGTTGTTTACAACTACTAAAATAGGAAAAATTAATGATTGTTACTAGCATATGTGTTTTAGGTATTAAGGAAAAATAGAAGTTAAGTTTAAACTTGAAAAGTAAGATAGATTTATATTAAGATATGGGTAAAATTGCAGTTACAAGAACTGCTATAAAAAGGATTAAAAAATGTTAAGAGTAAAAATTAAAGTTAGCACTAGTTCAGGATAACACTCACCAAGCTTGGTCAAGAAAAGCGCTAAAGGAAGGCAGCAATGTTGCTTACATGTGCTAATCAGGGCAATATATATTTTTTTTCCTATATATTTATAATATATAGAGGTATTTATAATATATATATATATATATAATATAATATTATTATTATTATTATTATTATTATATATAACGGTGGTGGAAAATTGGCGCAGAGGTGGAGCCTATTGATACCACTAAATTATTGTAGTATTTACCCTCTTATCTAATGATCAAATTTCTGAGTTTTTATTAAACTAAATAATACCATAAAATTTTAGTGGTATAAATAGGCCCCACCTCTTCGCCAATTTTCCACTACTGATATATAAAAGTAAAAAAAGGATGAGAACAAAAATGAAAAATTGACAAGAGCAATCTGAAGCAGTGAACACAAATCTCACGGCGAATCCATTATAGTGGAATATTTTGGGCGCTTTCGATAATGGGGCTCGAAGGCGTCGTAGTCAGGTAGCTCTGCCACGATATCATTTGGAATGTCATATAATGCTGAGCTGGCTGAATCCTCCTCTTAAATAGGCTACGGAGAAAAAGGGAGGAGCCAAAGGCGGTGTCTAGCCTGCAACTGCAGACAGGCAGGAAAGATAGAAGGAAATGCAGAGAGTTAGTATAAACTACAATAAAAAGATTAAACAGTTAAATTAAGCGTATCTAAAATAATTCCCATTCTAGGACGTTTACGATTGTTTGGGTCAAAAATGTCGTAAGTTGGTAAAGAATTTAGAGCACTGTTATCAGAAATTTCTAAAGCAAGATGAAAATTTAAATTTAAGTGCTGGTTATAAGTACTGAACCTAGGAAAATTAATTTATCTATATAAATGGTAATTTCTGTCATAATATGGCGCATCATAAATATGAATCTGATAGTAGAATTTTGTGCTTGAAGGATGAGTGTAATATGAGTTTTATCTGCGTACGACCAAACTTCTGACCCGTACGTGAGAATGGGATGTAAATAGGAACTGTACAGGAGCAACTTATTTTTAATTGAAAGATCACTGTTTCGAGCTGGTAGAAGGTATAATTTATTTTTAGCAACTCGAACCTTATTTCGTGTAGAGTGAATATGTTGTTTAAAAGTGAGTATCTGGTCTAAAATAATATCCAGGTATATACAGCTTGAGTACCAAGGCAATTAAGTATTATTATAGTATTTAATTTTAAATTTATCAAGGGTTTCATTTTGAAGATTACTAAATAAAATTGCTTGAGTTTTATTAATATTTATGGCGATTCTCCACTTGTTAAAGGAAGTGGAGAGTAATTTAAGATGCTTGGTGACTGTAATAATGACATACCTACGATTTTTATTAACTGAAAAAACACACGTATCGTCAGCGTATTTTGCTGACGAGGAGTGGGGGTAGGAGGGCATATCATTAGTAAATAAAATAAAGAGAATAGGGGAGAATTTTCTGCCCTGTGTGAGACCAAAAAAAGCAAAAATATTTCTGGAAGTTGATTTTTAACCCTTACGTTAAAACTCCTATCGAGCAGGTAATAATAAATTAATTTAATGAGGTAAGGTGGGAAATTATAATTAATAAGCTTGTAAATTAACTCGAAGATCCAAACTTTATCTAAAGCTTTTCGATGTCTAGAAAAACAGTTTCTTGGAAATTTTCCCTGTCGTAATATTTTCCAATCACTATGGGCATTAATTTGAATTGCAATAAATGATTCCGTTAATTTACTGAGAAAGTTAAGAAGCGAAATGGGGCTATAACTATTAGTCCAGACCCGCGGATTTAGAAGATTTAAGGATGGGGATAGCAATGGCAGTTTTCCAGTACAAGGGGAAATAGCTGAATTTTAAAATATTGTTAATTAAAAGGGTGATTTTAGGGATACAAGAAGGTGGGAGATATTTTAACATTTCATTAGTAATAGTAGTAATAGCCGTAGACTTTTTGTTTTTAAGTTTTTTGATTTCATTAATCACTTCAACATTTGAGATTTGGAAATCGGGCTGGGGGTGATCTGTGGACATAAAATTTCTAAAACGGATGTTTACTTCTCTTTCGGTATTTCTATCAATAACATTGTTTCCTTGTAATTGTAGCTCTAAGCTACAGGCAGTTGCATTCGATTTTTCTTGATCATTATATGCGTAGTCTAGGGAATTTGGAATAAGGATAGGAGGGAAATTATTGACAGAGCTACGGATTCTCTTTGCGGCCTTCCATATGCTGGCGTCCTCTGGTGATAAGGAAGTGAGATAAGAACTCCAGCTTTCCTGTATTTTTCTTGTGTAAGTAGTTGTTAAGCTCTTGTTGTGCTCTGTTCATTATATTTTTATCGAAAATGCTACGCGTCCTTTGGTAAATTTTCCTCGTCCTATTCTTATTAGTAGTAAGCCTACGGATTTAACGATTTAGCTTGTAGAATTCGTTACTGAAAATTTTGTTCGTAGCACCGTCTGCCGCATTCCTGATATCATTTGTGATGACGTTGGTCAGATTCTCGATATCTTGAGTGCTGTTTATTTCCGGGAGGATGGGGGGGGGGGGGGATTTCATTAATGTTTTGCTGGAAATGAGCCCAATTTATAATGTTGATAATTTTATACGAATTTGGATGTTGATTTTGATCGGATTATGATCCGAGCTCAATTCAGGAAGAGAAGTTATATTTTTCGCATAATTTAAACCATTAAACAAGCCAAAATCAAAGGTGCTACTGCTATGATTAGAGTAGCAGGTGGGGGAGTCCGGAAAAATCATGTCCATATTTGAATTTAGAAGAAAATTATAAATACTATTGCCAAAAGTGTTGTTAGTTCTACAATTCCAGGAAGTATGATGAGCATTGAAATCACCGATTACAAAGGTGTTGATGTCGTACGTGAGAAAGGCCACCGCCCACTGAATACTAGGCCAGAGCGCTGACACAAAAATGGCGGCTGCCGAAGGCGGACTTCATTCAGCGTGTGTACAGGCCCTTAAATATTCGTACCAATAATTTTTCAAAGATTTCTTCCGCTTTATTTTTCTGAGATTAAACAAGTCAGAGAAATCTTTTATAAGATACTGGTGACAATATTTGAGGGACCGTACCTACGTTAAAAAAAATCCGCCTTTGGCAGCCGCCATTTTTGTGTCAACACTCAGGCCTAGTATTAAGGGGGCGGTGAGAAGGCGGCGAATGTCGCTCGTGACGTCATTCGTGCTTTGACCAATTGGAATATATACGGAAAAGAAAGTAAGGGGTGTGCTGAAGGGTATATTAAGGGTGATCCCAATGGCGCCCACGATATTAAGGGGGATCGGGTGGCAGAATAAAAACAAAGATTATTTTTAATGCAAATTGCAGTGCTCCGAATGGGGCGGGAGCTATTATTATTGATATGATCATTACGAATGATGAAATAGTTAGGGATTTTAATGGTAATGCCTGGTCTCATGAGTTTCTTGTAAAATGATAATATCAGGGGCGTGCTCCTGTACAAATTCCCTGAGCTCTAAAATTTTCCCAGAAGGCCAAATTTCATATAAATAATAAATGGAGACTATTTTACTTATATTCTGGTGCCAATGCGGCGTTTGGGAATTTAAATTAAGCGGTGTCATAAACATACCACCGCCCTGAAAGTATTAAGCTAAATGTGAATATGAGCCTCACGAACTATACAGTTCAGGGTGATGGACTCTGTTCATTTAATCTTAAAAGCAATAAAATGTAAACCAAATCGTTGATTTTAATAATTTTAATGCAATTTGAATATTTGCATAGGTTTTATCTTTTTAATTATGATTAACCTCTTGAGGGGCGATGGAATATATTATATCTCACCTAAATTTAATTCACATTTACATTAGAAAATTTTAACTAAGTTTTACTTCTATTACTTTGGTGGAAAAATGTTTTAAAATCACTTTTCTTTATTTTGAAATAAAATTTTTCGAATTTACAGTGAGAATTCAGCATTAGAGAGATGTAATTGCTTGCCCCTCAAGGGGTTAAACACCATTAGGTAACGTTCTGTTTTGTGTTCCACAATAAAATTTTACAGTAACTTTTTCATGGTGTAACAGTCCAGTTTACTTATTAATAATTCGCAATATTTGTGATATTTCAAAAAACTTTATTACACCGAAACACAATGAAACTGGATGATAAAGAATTCAATCGAGGTGAGCATTTTCAAATGATTAAAGAAAATTCCCAAGCCAGGAGTAGAACTCGGAACCTCTCATGTTAGCTGTTAATGCTCTATAAACTGTGTTATCCTGAACAGCTGTGGTTGATATAATTTACTCAGTCAACGTTTAAAAATATATTCCAGTGAGTAATTTTTCGTAGCTCAACAGAATAAACCTAAGGTAATCACCCCAAAAGGGACGAAAATTCGACGGAATCTGGCCTAAATCCAGAAGTTCCATAGATATATATCCATAGATATATATCTATAGATTCATAGAGAGACCATTCGATCATAGTGTAGCATCAGTGAGCTACAAGCAATCTCACAAAAATAAATATAACTTCATTGCTTAACTCCTTAATTCTTGCTCCGGTGATATTCACGGCCTGTGTCTTTTATACAGATTATTCAGAACTGTTTGATTACCACCAGTTTTATGAAATAGTGCAATTAGTTTTATTATGGTATCACTATACCTGTCATTAAATAAATTGAACATTTTTTTAAATTGGTGCCAATAAGCAATTTGAATTTTTAAACTGTAATTTAATGCGACCTTTAAAGGGTTTAGAAGACCCAGAAAAAATTAACTTTATTTTCATAAAAAGATAATGCTAAAATCCGAAAAGATAAAAGTATTTTTTTCATCCAAACATAAAACACGTTAAGTTACAAAGAAGTTATTAAAAAAAAAAAAAAAAAACATGGAATACAAAGATGATAATTAATCACGTTTCTTGAAATATAAACTCAAATACAGGCTAATGGCATTTAATCAACTTGAAACGCATTAAACGCAAAGAAAGAAAACTGTTAAAAGATCAAGCAAAGCAATAAAGATTTAAAAATAGTGCTGCTTGTGTCTAC
Organism: Maratus speciosus; assembly: GCA_963932465.1. NCBI lineage: Eukaryota > Metazoa > Arthropoda > Arachnida > Araneae > Salticidae > Maratus > Maratus speciosus. Next base: position 161,021,461 of record OZ010794.1, read on the forward strand.
GCAGTTATTTTAATGCTTAACATGTTTATTTTTCGTATTTTTTAATTTACGAAGTGGCGCATTTTCTTGTAAAATAAACGTATAATATTTGCATCAACAGCTTTTACAATTCGAAAGAAAAGAAAATAAAGCATTAAATGGCTTGGATAAAAATAATTGCTGTTTTAAGATTGCTTTCCTCGAATTGTTTAATGAAATGTATTTTATTCTGTAATAAAAATCAATCACATACTTAAAAATGCTTTAAGTTGCTATATAGATTGTAAATGTTTTGATAAGAAATCAATTTAACCCTTTCAGCGGCAAGTACTTGTATTCGTAAAATGTTCAAATAATTGAATGACACCAGTATTTAGAAGACGATTTAAGTGTAAAGAAGTAAAAGTAAATTTTCGCGTACATACTAAAGATGAAATTATCATTATAAAATTCCGGTGCCAATGTGTGCCAAAGGGATTAAAATTAAGTGATGCCGTGACGGCAACACCGCCCTTCAAGGGGTTTACAAAAAAATACTTTAAAATGTGATTTTTAGAAAAGGATTTTGTAAGTGGTCTTAAATATGCTTTTCAGTTACGCATATATTTAAAAAACATATTTGGAGAAATATAAAAATCTTCTACGATATGTCATGTTAGTTATGTGAAGAACGTGCAGAAAGACTTCTTGCCAAATGTTAGGTAGCTTTCATTACAAAAAGCTACCTATTGCAGCCGTTCGGAGGAAAGCGATTTAAAAAAATTTTTGGTACATTTTCATCGATCATGACCCCCAGACCGTGAAACCACCCTCCGTTCAAAAGTTTATATATATATATATATATATATATCTGAGCTTTGTCACACTGTAACTCTCGTATTTATGAACCAATTTGGATGTAGCTTCATATATACAAAGTGCATACCAATGCCTCGACCGAGTTTGTTGACCAACGTCATCCGCCATCTTGTTTCAAATGTCCATTTAATTTTTTTAAATACTTTAAATTTGAAATGTGAAACCAAAAAATTGAAAATTGCAAAATATTTCTTTCTTATGTGTTTAACCTTGATACAAAGATTCCGGAGCAGTTTTTGTTTCCTCTATATCTTAAAAAGTGGCTGAGTTATAGCACTTTGAATTTCTAGCGTGGCTGACATTTTGAAACGTCCTGGAATTTGTCACGCGATAACAGGCGTATTTATGAACCGATTTGGATGTACCTTGGTGTATGCATAATACGCACCAATGTCTCGACCGAGTTCGGTCGCCAGCTTCATCCGCCATCTTGTTTCAAAATGGTGCCCATTTTAAAAAAAAATTAATTTTAAATTTAAAATCAGGTACCAAAAAATTGGAAAATGAAAATAAATTTTTTGTTTGTATGTGTTTGATCTTAATACAAAGATTCCGGAACAGTTTTTGTTTCGTATATGTCTAAAAAAATGGCTGAGTTATAGCATTTTGAATTTCTATTGTGACTGACATTTTGAAACGACCTGATTTTTGTCACCCCAGGCGTATTTATGAACCGATATGGATGTAACTTGGTGTGTACCTAGTACATACCAATGTCTCGACCGAGTTCGTTGGCCAACTTCATTCGCCATCTTGTTTCAAAAGGGCTTCCATTTAAAAAAATAAAATTTTAAATTTAAAATGAGTTATCAAAAAATTGGAAAATGAAAAAGATTTTTTTATGTGTTTGACCTTGATACAATGATTCCGGAACAGTTTTTGTTTCGTATATATCTTTTAAAAAAATGGTTGAATTATAGTACTTTGAATTTCTAGCATGACTGACATTTTGAAACGATCTGATATTTGTCACGTGATAACACGCGTATTTATTAACCTATTTCTATGTAAGAAAGTATGTGGATAGTATATCGCAATGTCTCGACCAAGTTCGCTGGCCATCTTCATCAGCCATCTTGTTTCAAAATGTAGGCCATTAAATTAAATAAAAAAATATATTTAATGTGAGGTGCAAAAAAAAAAAAAAAATTGAAATTGGAAAAGATTTCTTTCTTAAGTATTTGACCATGATCTAATGACTCCGGAGCATTTTTTTGTTTTGTCTTTATCTTAAAAAATGGCTCAGATATAGCAGTTTGAATTTCTAATGTGGGTGACATTTTTAAAAATCTGATTTTTTGCCTGCGACAGCACTTGTATATATCAACCAATTCCGATGTGAGTGAGCATGTGCACAGCAATTGCTAAGGTCTGGACCAAGTTCACTCGTTAATCTCATCCACCATGCTGTCTTAAAATGGCAGGAACTTCAAGATATCGCCGAATTTGGCAACCAAATATAAGTTACTTTAAATGAAAGCAGATCGGATAAAGCTGACTAATTTCGCGAAATTCTCATTCATAATAATTTAGTATTGATAAAAATTAGTATTGAATCTCCTATAATCGGTTTCCACTAAATTGAGCTTCGCGTATTTGAATAATATAAGCTTGCTTTTTAAAAATAAGGAATATGAAAGCTACCTCTTCCTCCCGGCACTGTCCGTAAGGACTTTTTAAAAATCAATTGTTAGTTCAGACAACCCTTCAAATAATTTTCTAGAAAGTGTTTAAGATTAATTAAGGCAAAGGAAATGTATTTATGTTTGGAAAAACTGTTTTGAAAAGAGCAGGCTCCGATTGGGTAGAACGACACGCCCCTGTTTTTCAAATTTATATGCATTAGAAAAAAACAAAACTTTAACCTTTTGTAGCGAACAAATGCATATTGAGGAGAAAATATTGAAAACATCACATTTGAATTTAAAAAAAATCTCATAAAAAATTAATGAATTCTGTTGCAGTTAAAAAAGAGTGACAAAAGTTTTGTGCTGATTGATGAAGTAAAAATTTCAGTTATGCGATATCTAAAAGTGAAACGATGTGAAATAAAACAGGAAGTGATAGAGCACTTCGATAGCTCCATGCACTTTAGAGTCACTATCCCATCGTTAATCCATTAATGACTGACGTTGCGTTTTCGCAACATTATATTTGTGATTTTACCACATTTTGATACCAGTAAAAGAGAAAAGTAAAATTTTCCTTTTTAATTAAAAAAAAATCGGAGACAATTTGCTGGAGGAGGCTAGGACCCTTGTCCCCACATCTCCGACACATACGATTATAGTAATTTACTGTTAACTCTTTCAGTGGCAAGTAATTGCGTTCCTGTAAGGTCGAATGCACACCGGGATCTTCCAAAAAATTATTGCAAAATAAGGAAAAGCAATTTTACGACTTTTTCCCACCAAAGATAAAAAAGTAAAATTTCACTTTTTTCTGGTACAAAACTTTATATCCCTCCGCCCCTCAAGGGGTTAAAGCAAATTCATAGCTATTAGCAATGGGAATGGACGGCATACTACTAGAAATTTAACGGAAATGCAACGGAAAAAAGCTCATAAAAAATGTCTAAAAGGAAGTATAAGCATTACAATAACAATATATACTTTTGTAATTTTATAAAAGAAAATCAATTTTTTATGTGATTTTTTTTCATATTTTTTATAGATTTACTGAAGTTTTAAATATATTTTTTTAAAGTATTAAGTAAAATACCCTATATGGCCAAAGGTGACTGGTCACTTGCGATTTTAGACGTTTTCTTAAATATCTAGAAAAATAAATGAGGAATTATTTTGAAACTCCAGGTGCGTAAACAGAATATTACAGGTCACATATTTCCGTGAAGATTTTTTACCGAAATATCATAGGGGACTGTGGAAAAATTGAAAAATAACGAATATCTTTTGGATAACCCTGTAAAAACTTACGTAGCAAAAGCGTTCAACACAGTAGATTATGATTAAGTGCCTTATTGCAATAAACTGTGTTCATTTTGATGAGAATAGCATGTATATTCGTAGAGAAATTAAAGTTTTAATAAAAAGAGTCGAAAAATTTTGCCAAGTTTTTTCCTTATAATTTGTCGAGTTCTTAATATATATATATATATGTATATATATATATATATATATATATATATATATATATACATATAAATTATTTTCAGAAAATATGACAAACAACATTGTAGACAATGTCCTGCAATCAGAGTTAAAAAATAATAAAAAATGGATGAGAAATGAGTAGGTTTACTAAAGAATGTTTTACTGCGCATGCGCGAATGCAATCAAAATATAATGTACATAATGTATTAGCTAAGTGTATAGAGCAACTTTTGTGAAAGTCTAAAAATCATAGCTTGAAATCATAGCTTGAAGCAAAAACATGAGGGGATGTATCCAAATACAGTAGCACGTGCAATATTGTGTATACTATACTGGCACTAATTAATGGATATATGGATACAACCCCTCATCTGTTTGCTTTATTTTGGGAACAACGGATTTCGAGTTTATTCTATCAACGATAATTATCAGAATTTTCAAACTATGTTCTTGAGACTTTCACAAAAGTTGTCTCTAAACACGTAGATAATACATTAGGCAGATTATATTTTGATTGCATTCGCGCATGCGCAGTGAAACATTTTTTTAGTAAAACTGCTCATTTTTCATCCAATTTGCATTATTTTTTAATTCTGATTGCAGGGTGTTATGTAGGATGCCCTTTGTCATTTTTTCTGAAAAGAACTTTTTTTTTTATATTAAGAACGCTACAAATTATAAGCAAAAAACTTGGCAAAATTTGAGACTCTTTCTATAAAAACTTTAATTTCTCTACGAATATACATGCTATTCTCATAAGAATGAATGCAGTTTATTGTAATAAGTCATTTAATCATAATCTACCGTGTTGAATGCTTTTGCTACGTTAGTTTTTACAAGGTTATCCAAAAGATATTCGTTTTTTTTTTTTTTTTTTCAATTTGTTAACTGTCCCCTATGGGGTTTCTGGAAAACGTCTTCACGGAAATATATGACCTGAACTATTCTGTTTGCACACCTGAAGTTTCAAGATAATTCCTCATGTACTTTTTTAGATATTTAAGAAAACGAATAAAATCGCAAATGACCGGTCAATTTAGGCCATATAGTGTAAAAGTCGAAGGTAAGATATGTTAGCAAGGAAAGTGTAAAAGGATAGCCTAGGCCTAAGTCCGGTGAACTTCGGTTTTGGATCTAACGTTGAGGTCTGGTTACATCAGGCAATGCCGTAAAATGTCAGGGCAATTCCGTTGCATTGATACCTTTCAACAGCGGAAACTCCCCCGGTTGCGCACAGTACATAGTTTTCAAAGAGACTCTTTGCAAACCAGAGTCACAACAACTGAGGAAATGTATTTTGGCGGTGGCTAACGAAGCGGAACAGTCTCCACAACTCACCGAATTATTGCTTTACGAACGGTAAGAGCGCTGAAAACGTCAACGCGTAGCTACCAGGAACAGAGCTGAGACGACTGCACACTTCGTCTTCAGGGGTGGAAATGAGGACTGTTGGCCGAATTTGGACTAAATCATGGGTGCAAGTTTGAAATTTCATGGGTGCAAGACTGAAAATATTTTGAACCCCTCCCCCCACCCCGCACACACACACACTGAAAGAGCACAAATGCGCGTGCCGACGCACCACTTACACAAAACCCTAAGACGTTAAATATTATATGCAGTAACATTCAATTATGGTGAAACTGAATTAAAAAAAGTGCATATGCATGTAAAACAACCATATTCATGTAAACAGTATTTGAAGAGTTTAATTCATACAACAGTCCTATCCTATTCACATCTACGGTCCACTGACGAAATTAGCGTTTTTTCTACAATCTTTAGCCGAAATTTCTTTTTTTCGACGAAACTCGCGGATTTTCCACGATCTTTCGACGAAATTCGCGGATTTTCCACGATCTTTCGACAAAATTGGCATATTTTCCACGATCGTTCGAAAAAATTCGCATATTTTTCACGATCTTTTGACAAAATTCGCGTATTTTCCACGATCTTTTGATGAAATTCGCATTTTCCTGCCATTTTTGACGAAATTCGCATTTTTTGTCATCTTTTGACGAAATTCTCGGTTTTTTTCGTCATGTTTTGATGAATTTCGCGTTTTTCCGCGATTCTTTGACGGAAATCGCATTTTATCCCACAATCTTTTTGCGAAAATCGCGACTTTTTCGCGATCCTTACACAAAAATAGCGTTTTATCCGCGATCCTTACATAAAAATAGCGCTTTTTCTGTGAGCGTTTGACAGAAATTGCGTTTTTTTCCACAACCCTGTATCAGAAATTGCATTTTCCCCGCAACCCTTTGACGAAAATCGTGTTTTTTTGCGATCCTTTAACGAAAATCCTGTCTTTTCCGCGATCCTTTGATGAAAATCGCGTCTTTTTCGCAATCCTTTGACAGAGACCGCGTCCTTTTCGCGAACCTTTGAGGGAAATCGCGTTTCTTCCGTGATCCTTTGATGAACATCCGTTTTTTTTTTTTTCGCAAACTTTTGGTGAAAATCGTGTCTTTTTCACGATCCTTTGACAGAAATTACGTCTATTTCGCGATCCTTTGACGAAAGTCGCGTCTTTTTCGCGATCCTTTGACGGGAGTCGCGTCTTTATCGCAATCTTTCGGCGAAAATCGCATCTTTTTCGCGATCCTTAGACAGATATAGCGTTTTTACCCTGATCCTTTGACGAAATTTGCCTTTTCCCCGTGATTCTTTGAAGGAAGTGGAGTTATTTTAAGCGCTTTACTTAAACATTTTGCGCAAATCATGTAAACCTAAAAAAGATTTTTTTTCTTTCCCTCGGAGATTTTTCCGTCTCGCTTCCGTCCTCGGGAATCTTCAAAAGACGGAATTCCGTCTATGGACGGAAAACTTGCACCCATGGACTAAATCCACACTCTCGCTGCGTAAGTGAAAACAATTGAATTGTTTTACAAAGTAGGCTCTAAAATTGCGCACAGTACATTTAACCCTTTCATGGCCAGGAGTAAGTCTGTTTGTAAAATGATAAATTGATAGACCGATACCAGATTTTATCAAAGAATTTATTTGAAAATAAAAACTTTCTCATTTCCCCGTACTTTATAAAAGAAAAAAAAATCATTAAATATTCTTAGTGCCGTTTGTCAGTTTTGTAATTAAAATTAGGGGTCCTTTTTCTGAACACCTCCCGCTTAAGGGTTAAATAAGGCTAAATCTGGGCTACCACTGAAGACTTTTTTTTTATATTCTGGCACCACTATTTTAAGAAAATAAATTTTGTAGTATATTAAATTTGATTGGCTGAAGTTACTAGTTGGATCGTTAAGCTTTTTTTTTTTTTTTTTTTTTTTTTTTATTTTTAAAAATAGGATGAAATGTACAATTTAAAAGTAATTTTACAAGGTCTAATAAATAGTTCAAACAGTGATTTATAAAGTTAAAGTAATTTTTTGACAAAAATTGGTGTGAACTGAATAAAATTCCTGTAAAACATGCTGGGGCTTAACCCATTAAGGACGAGCTTCTTTTAATTCTTCGGCACCAGTTTTTTCGACATTGTAATTTTGAATTATTTAGTCGCTGAAAATTTGAGATTAGATAATGTGAAAATTTTCAACCTAAAATGCTGGTATTCAAATTTAAAAGTTTTGTTCGGCTTACGTGACATGTTTTCTTGCCAACCGGCTTTAATGAGTTAATGGGTTAATCGGTTTGTATTATCTCAGGGCTCGCACCGTTCCTAAAATTTTCGCACTTTGCTACCAGTATTTTAAATAAGATTTCTTCGTGATAGATTCCTTTAACATCTACAATAGAATTATACAACAAAGATTATCATTTTAATTTAGTGGTAGGAAACTGCGAAAATTTTAGGAACGCTGAGAGCCCTGATTATCTTTATGATTGTTTATAGACAGGCTGAGATTAGATAAACATTAAAGGTTGAGAACTGTGCAACTGTTTACAGTGGTGGAAAATTGGCGCAGAGGTGGAGTCTAATGACACCATTAAATTTTCGTAGTATTTTTCGTCTTATCTAATGGCAGAATTTCTGAGTTTTTATTAAGGTGAAGAATACTATAATAATTTAGTGGTGTCAATAGGCTCCTCCTCTGCGCCAATTTTCCACCACTGTGTTTAGGACATTTTCATCAGTTCTCCCCTCTAGCACCAGACGTACATTGCGTACGTCACATTTTCATCGCTCGCCCGTACCGGATATACTACACGTAAGTCATTTACGCTATAGAAATCTGTAAGAGTTGTTTTCTTTTGTGCTACATAACTGTCACAATAAAGAAAAGTAATATTTTTTTGCAAAATCTGGTACATGCGCACATTTAGGATGTGTGTTGAATGTGTTTTATTAGTACTACCATCATCCTTTTTCAAACGTGTTGTAAACAGATCTTTTCATATTAGTTATACTCGAAGTATCTCGGTATATGTTTTTTCTAAGAATTAGATTTCTTGAAAATCCATAAACGAAGAAATATTGGAGTCTGAAACGTTGAGGAGAGGAGAGAAAAAAACTTCAACATGTATTATTAAATTAATTTATTATATACCACATTTTTTTTAAAATCTAATATATAATTTAAACAATCGTATTAAAAAACGCTGTTAGATTACGAAAATATCGATATCCGTGTGCACTAGAATGAACCTGGTGATGTCATAGTGTTTGGCATTGGTCACTAATCTTAAATCTACTCGCTAACCGACTGAAAGTTATATTAAATGGAGCTATTAAAAAAAGAAAATACTATTTAAAAGCACATGTCTTTTGCGTATTTGTACACATTTCGATAATGCAAATGTGATGAAAATTCATGTAAATGAGAATACCAGATAAAATAATAATGAAATCTGTGGTGACGATCTGCACCACACGCAGGGTCACGTGACAATAAGAATGATTAGTGCACTTACAAAACAATTACCCCGATCCGCGATGTGAAAGATCAAAGGGGATAACGTTAATTAATAAATTAGGGCAGAGAAAATTTTGAATATATAAAATTTTGTCAATAACACAAGGGCGCCTAATTTAACGTTGAGAAATTTAAATTTAAAACTGGTAGGTTGCATAAGAAAAACAATAAAATTTAATCGTTGCTGAAATTACTAACTCTTAAAACAGTAAAATTGTAAATAATATCTGAAACAAGAGAATAATGAAATGATTCAAAGAATAGGACAGAAGAGTACACATATATAAACAAATTTTATTTTCAATTGTATAAAATTCATATTTCAATTATCATTTGTTTAGTTACGATATTAATTTCAGTTTAATATTCAACTTGTTTATTTATTTAAAAGATATAGTTCGATCCATATTAGAACAGTATTTTTTTAAATTATTATTCTATTAACTTACTCAGAGGACCGATCCAAAGATAAGAGGTTTCTGTCCAAAACATTAATCAAAATTTTAATGGAATTTTATTATTCCAATTATCATTAAAATGTATAAAATAATTAGTTAAAATATTTAATGAGATAATAATTCTGACTTCAATTAAAATTTAGACCATAAAACAAATTTTGTAAGCTTAATTACACACACCATATATATATCAAATAATCAATAGCCATAAAATAAATGGAGATAAATATATGTAAATTTTCTCATCCAAATAGACCTTGACCAGTACTGTATTCATCTAAGGCACAAAATTTATATAGATTTTATTGGATTCATCGTGAAGCACAACTGAGTTCATCTATTTCACAAAATTCTTTTGTAGAGTTCATCACATTCTATCAACACAATTTTCACTTGCATTAGGAGCTACTAGATGACACATAAATTATTATAGAGTTCGTTCATCACAATTTTCACTCCCATTTAGAGCTACTCGATGACGCATAGTCCAGAAGTTGGCTTTCAGGTGCAATGTTAGCCGATATTTCGGAATTTTCCGTAAATACGCTCTTTATCACAGCAATTCAGTATGCTCAGGTGAATTCTTCAGGTAAAAGCTAATTCTTCCATTCTATTCATGACTATGATGAGTCCGCTTCTGCTATGGCTCTTGATTTTATCATCTTGTACATTATCGCAGGTTGCGAAGAGACTTGAAGTAATTTTAAAGATCATTCTTTAGCCAAGTAGGGAATTTCAGGTGAAATCATATTTCTTTTTTTTTTTTTTTTTTTTTTTTTTTTTTTTGTGGAGAGAGACGAGTTATAATTTTTTAGAACCTTTTGTAAGCAAGATGTGAGACTTAATCAATCTTCTCTCCTTCCTTTTTCCTAGACCCAATTTTTTGGGAGGAGTGCTTAAAATCGACATAAGCTATAGCTCCTATTGGCAGTTCATCTTTGCTCCCTCATTGGTAATTTCGTAATTCACCATGCTGGCTTCCTACATCCTTGGGCGTGTCTATTTTCTTTCCCACTGCATAGCTAATTTTTATTGCTTTGATTCAGGCTTCTCAAGGAAATATCGCCACCCACGTTGAGTATCATAAATTCTCTTTTGTCAGTTGAAAATTTATTGCTCACTCATCGTAAATTTTCTGTTCTTCTATTTTCATCCTATGACAGAATATGGCGTCTATGCTGAAACCTTATCGCTAATTGCCCTGTTTACTGTCTGGTCTTATTTGGGAATTTTTATTACGCTGTTTGTGCACATAAAAATATTATACAATTCAAAATTTTAATATTATTACAAAATAATTACAATATTATTATTCTTTATTTTTTTACAAACATATCGATACCTAACAATATATCTATATTTTTTATATACACATTATAATAATAATTAATTAAAATATACACTGTTATTGGAAGTATTTTTTTTATTTCAATTTAATGTAATGATTGATTAATAAATAATAATCTTTCGACAATTAAAGAATTATTTTTTGAATATTATTGTATCGTGCAAAATTGTCTAATTAGTTGAATTGATTGTCAAGCTATGTTGTATAATTTCTTTACAACATTGCTTCTACCCCCTTTTTTGAAAAAAAAATGTACACTACAAATAGATACTGATAATACATATATGCATAATATAAGAAAACTTGAATAAGATAATACAAAATATAAAAATGGTATGTACATTTTATGTGTTGCATAGGTGAGAAATATTCATTTCTAATATAAAATGGCTATTGGCCCATTCCATGTCAGTTCAGGCAGGCATGTAACCCACCATCACAGATTTTGATGAAACTGCGTGTGTTTGTTCCTATTATTAAGATATAATCACCAGTATTTTTTTTTTTTTTTTACTCCTTGGTGAAATAGTTTCGAAGTAAAAAATTGTCAAAATTTTGAAAAATTGCCGTCAGTTGGCATTCTTGACTGTTCGGTTTTCAAATGTAGCATGTCATAAGTATAATCATATTTCAATATCTACTCTACAAATCATCTTCAAATAATTTATGGATAATACATAGGGTACGCAGTTTATGAAAAAAAATTCTGTTACGCTTATAACATTTTAAGTGTGACTAAAAAAAAGTTTAAACTTTGAAGTCTTGAATTTTTTATGAAAAATAATGCATTAACAAAAAAAGCATTATCAACAAAAGTCGGTATTTTTATTAAATTTATTTTTTGTGGGGGATATACTTAAAGGTGTCCTTTACCTGATTCTGAAACAATAATAGTAGGATTTGGGTATTTTTAGTAGTATTTCCTATCAGTGATGGAACAGTGGCGCAGCAGTTGAGCGATGGTCACTATTAAATTTTTATAGTATTCTTCGCCTTGGTTAAATCATTTAAATTCTATTCTGAAATAAGACGAAGAATAGAATTAAAATTTAGTGGTGTCAATTCATTGCGTGCTGCTACACTGTTCCATCACTGTCCTATTTAAAAATATTTTGAGGCGCATTTCAAATCAAATCAAGCAGAGTCATTCCATGTCAGTTCTCTTAAGCCATTTAATTAACTGTCACAAATTTCAATGAAACTGGGTATGTTTATAGCTTAAGACGTAATCACCTTTAATTTTCATGATCCTAATTAAAATAAATTTTAAGATAAAAAAAATATCAAAATTTTGAAAATTTGTTTAAATTTTTTAATGACAGTTCTATATTCAAGGACTGCATAAAAAAAAAAAAAAAAAAAAAAAAAAAAAAAAAAAAAAGTCATTTCAATATAAAATCACTAAATGAGTTTCAAATAATGTATCAGTAATAAATAATGTAGGCAGATTATTATTTTTTATTTTTTGTCATGTTTAAACACTAAGAGTGCCTTTAAACTTGTGAATTTTTAAAATCAAGAATTTTGGGAAAAATAATGTGTTAATCAAACATTTATTATTAACCGAAACCGAAAGATGGGTGCTATTACTTCTTTTTAATTGTATCTAAAAAGATCTTTTACATGGTTATAAATTAATAAAAATAATGTAAATTTCAGATTAAATTTAATTGAGATTAAATTAATTTTATCGAAATTTTAACAAAATTTGGATAAAATTAATTTAATCATAAATATTGAAGCTTTTGATGATAAGATATATACTATAATGATTAAGATACAGTGTAATACTACTTTTGATTAAATATATTATACACAATAATAAAATAACAAATATTATTTACAACAATAAGCCTAAAATTAAATAATATTCAAAAGGCTTACTCTTTGTTACAGGAAAAATAATAAATGTGTGAAATTTCACATTCTAAACATGTCAAATCACATTGTTTATGGGCATAAGGTATTTTCTTTATTTTAAACTAATACTGTCTTCCTTTTTAGGTGCGTTCGTAATTATATAAATACGTAGCACCTATAGTCGTCGTTCAGTCCGTCTGTCCGTCTGTCCGTCCGCATGTAACAGAGCAAAAACTACCCAACCGAATGGGCTGAAATTTTAAATATATGATTGTTGCAAAATTTTGTCGAGCCATTTCAAATTTTATGAAAATCGGATGTATAGTTTCATTACAGGGACAGTCAAAAGTTTTTCTTTACATTACGACCAATGGGAAAAATTATTGCAAGTGCATTTTAATGATGTTAAAGCTTTCCAAATAGTCTGAAATTTTAAACATATAATTATTGCGACATTTTGTCGAGCCATTTCAAATTTTATGAAAATCGGATGTATAGTTTAATTACAGGGACAGTCAAAAGTTTTTCTTTACATTACGGCCAATGGGAAAAATTATTCACAAGTGCATTTTAATGATGTTACAGCCTTCCGAATGGGCTGAAATTTTAAATATATAATTGCTGCAAAATTTTGTCGAGCCATTTCAAATTTTATGAAAATCGGATGTGTAATTTAATTACAGGGACAGTGAAAAGTTTCCCGTTACATTAAGGGGAATGGAAAAAAAAATATTGCAAGTGCATTTTAATGATGTTACAGACTATGCACTTATGAAGTGCAAACAAATACACATTCAGTACAATATCGCGTACAAAAAATAATTATAAAACTAGTTATAGTACGAACGCACCTCATTTGCCACGTTTGACGAGCAATTTCCAACTTGTTTTGTTATAGGAATGGCTAACACAAGAAATCACTTGAGATAAAGATATATGCAATCCATCTCCTTTTTTTTTCTGGGGGGCAGGAAAATATTCTTGCAGGATCTTGCGGATGCACAAGTTTTACCTTTTTTTTTTTTTACTCCTCTTCATCTTTTGGAATTACCCCCCCCCCCCCAATAAAGTGTTTGTCATACGAACATGTGACATAGGGATTAGCTTTACTTTCATAAGTATTAGGAAAATACGAATGTCAACCCTCAGTTGAAAACTTCTTGTACCTGGAATGGTTTTTGCTTTAATAAATCTGTCATTTAATTTTCTTCTCATCTGTTCAATTTTTTATTTTCTAACTAATTAAAAAATTATTTTATCTATATTTGATGTGCAAAAATCAAAAGATATTTCAATAGAGTTTATGGCATTCTGTGGAGATCTTTGTAAACTTTCTCTGGCAGCTAACCGTTTGACTGTTCCATCTATGGCATCGCAATGCGATTTTCCATGGCTGGTAGCGAAAAAGGCCCAGGATGTCTCTAAAGTGAAATCGTCCTTGTTATGACATAAATTAAGGAAATTTTTCCAGTTTTTATATTGGCCTGAACATCCGTCGCTAAAGTAAAGAATTGTTTGGACAGCGTGAAAATTTTCTTTGACATAATTTGTGATTTATTTTTGTGTCTCGTAGACAAATGCAACATCGTGGTCTATGTCATTGGAAATTATATACATACTTGTAGTTATTAATTTTCTCTCATATTTCGAATCAAGAGTGTAGATAACAACTGGATGTAAAGAACAACTGTTATTAGTCCAGTGATAACCTTGAACGATATAGGAGTAATTTTCGTTGAAATCTAAGAGAACAATGGCTAAATCAGGAACATGGTTGATTTTCATTTGTTTTAAAAAATTTGATTGTTCTCTAGAAATGAATGAATGCGGTATAAGTTTTTCTAACTTTTCCAGTAATTTATGTATATATTTATCATATGTTGATGTGCATCGTATCAGCTCCGTTCTATCAGTAGACATCCACTGACTATAATTTATCTCATCTTAAGCGTCGTATTCTTCAAACTTGACAAGTAAAAATGTTTTAAAATTTTCTATCATTGGACATTTAACACAATTTCTCATCATGCAGTCTCTATTTTCTGTTGAACACACCATGTATGCTATCAAGTCATTATAAGTTTCTTCAATATTCGAAGCATGGAGAAGAAGAATAACATTTTCATGAATCGTACATACGCAGACTGAATGTGTACCAGATGATCCTGCAAAAACACACCACTTAGAGCGCAGCATGCAGAACTTAGAAAACCCAATTTTTATGTTGGTGTATTCCGATTTAAATGAAGAATGTAACTCCTTTAAATTAGCAAGCAATAATCTCTTCTGCATGTGAACATTTCTAGAAAAACTTACAAAATCTTTTTTCCCTAGCATTATTCTAGAATAATCATTATTCTGATAGAAGTCTTGTACAAGTCTAACAATATCTTCATTTATTGTTTTTCCTTTTCTTGGTTCCAGTAAAGCTAAAATGCCTTTATCTTTCAAGAGATCTCTTGACTGTTCTACAGCATACTTGCTTACATAAAATTCTTCCATGATTTTCTTTTTACTTCATGAAGGCGGGGCTAATGTTAAGAGTTGTATTTTCTCTCTTCGTGTAATTTGAGTTTCAAGCTGTTGTTTAATTAAATTGATTAGTGCATCCATATCATTTACTTTTTGCTGTTCCTCTTGTGGCAACATTGAGGAAGGATTCATGATTTTAATTTCTGTTTCTAAAACTTTGTTAACTTTAATTTCTGTATTTGAGCAAGCTGATTCAAGTTTTCGTTTTGCATAAGAAGATCTACTATGTGAAGGCAAACTGTGAAATTTTAGAGGAGACTCCCCTATGTCTGTTAGACATGAATTAAGAGAAGCAAGAGTTTTTTCTTTTTCAATTGATGTTGCTATGTAATCTATACATTGGTCACTATCACTATCAGTATCCAGCTTTTCAATATTAGTGTCTGTATTTATCTTCCGCAATTTCTGTATTTTTCCCTACAAGCATCACATATTTTTTGCCCAGGAACTGCTTTTAGAAGAACAGGAGACTTGTTAATTTCCTCTGTGAAATCTAAGCTTACATTCCGGAGAGTTTTTGTAATTTTTTTCTTGTGACGTTTGAAAGGGTCAAAACAATATTCTTGGTAAAATTCAATTTTTTTAAGTAAAACATTTGATGATGCTCACATATATCAGTTCACCGCCCCCTGAATACTAGGCCTGAGCGCTGGACCACAAATGGCGGCTGCCGAAGGCGGATTTTTTTCAGCGTGTGTACGGTCCCTTAAATATTCCTACCAATAATTTTTTGAAGTTTTTTCCGCTTCATTTTTCTGAGAATAAGCAAGGTAGAGAAATCTTTTATAAAATACTGGTGTCTACATTTAAGGGACCGTACCTACGCTTAAAAAAAATCCGCCTTCGGCAGCAGCCATTTTTGTGTCATTTTTGTGTGAGCGCTCAGGCCTAGTATTCAGTTGGAGGTGATCAGTTAATAAATCGACACTCACACCACTCCTTAGAGACAAAGTCTGTTTCACTGTAGTTGCAATATATTCAATTGCACTTATTTTCACCTCTCGTGTATAGCTACTTTTATGACACATAGTCCCAGTCCCTTTACCAACACTACACTGCTCAACAGCCGACGACTTACAATAGTTCATATTGGAAAATACTTTCAGTTGTTCAAAGTATAAATAATAAATAAGCTACATTTAAAAATCTAAATAACAACTTATTATCTTAAGACGATAATAACAACGGGGCGACGTAGTGAATTTAAAAATCAGCTTTTAACTCAAAATACATCAAATGATCGCTTTAAATGTGGGTTGTTCATCGAGCCTATCAAAAGAAATTTTAAAGATATTCAGTGAACTTAATATGCTGACTGAATAATTAAACCCACACACTATGAATGACCCACTTAAGCTCCAGATAGACGTATCAGTCTACTCGCGTTCTTTTTGTTCTGGTCAGGCGGCGCTTTCTTGTGGTTACATGGCGTTTTTCATCTGACTAAAACCGAAGCATCGCATGGCATTGAAATGATCAGAAATTATCTAACATCCATATCTGAAACAACGAATATTGATTAAAATTCATTGTATGATATTGAAAAAAAGATTTGTATGAAGTACATCGAGGGATAAGCAAACCTCAATTCATCAGTATTTCATTTAACAGAAAAAAAAAATCATCATAAATCTAATTTGCATTCTTTTCAATTTTGTTTTTGTATTTAATTTGTTTAATAATAATGTTTTATATCTTAAAATTACAAGAACATTTATGAATTTAAAATTGCTTTAACTTAATTAAAAATACAGCTTTTTATAAACATTTTTTTTCCAACTCCGGTTACCACGGCACTCCGCTTATGACGACACTATTTTCTGGCCATTAGAGTGTCGAGATAACGAGGTTCGACTATATATAAGTTCACAGAGAAAAGATACCGCATTAAAAATTGAGATTAAATAAAGAAATAAATTTGTTGCTATTTACTTATTACTTATTATTGTTACTTTGCCTATTTTATTATCAATTTTATATATTTATTGATATATTTTAAATTTATGAAACTAAAAAAAGAATTCAGGGATTTACTAATGGAAATAGCTTACATTAATGAAGTTTCTAATAAATGTCTGTACATTTATTCTTATTTTGTGAAACTACGTTTATATTATCTAAAAATTATTTTTTAAAATCAAAACCTTTTGCATTAATTAGAAGATATTTTAGATTTATTAGCTTCGGTAATTCATTTTTTTCTTCGACATATATTTAATCAATCTTATGTTAAATACCAAAGGCAATAAAATTTCAAAATAAAATAAAGAATATGAAATAACAAATTTTCATATTACAAGAGGATTTCAAAGAAACATTTTAAAATGTTTCTTTTTTTTTGTGTCTCGTATTCAAATTAATTCCTTTCTTCCATTAAAATATTTGATACTTTTATGAAAAATTTATCTTATTACACTAATTATATACAATAAAATTGAACATTTTTAAGGTACAATTATAACAAAATAAAAATTAAATACGAAATATATATGTTTAAAATGTCAAAATTATCTGCGAAATTGTATGCAGAAACAGCTAATATTCATACCCCTGTTTCTTTTGAAGATGCTTCAAAGAAGGATTTGAAGATATTTCAATAGATTTTTAAATAGTTTTGACAGTATCTAAACTATACATTAATAGTTCCATAATAAATAATAAGAAAAAAAATATTCTCATGTTATTTCGGACATAAAAACATTAAATGTAAACTAGCTGGCATTGATTTATAGTATTCTGAAAAAAAAAATGGTTGATACCTATATCTAGAGTTCTAACAGAGTTGCCACGCTACAGGGAATTTCCTGTCCAGAAAATTTTTTGGCACCAGTACTCCCTTAAAGAGAATCGCTCTTTAAATAAGGAGAAATTTCGTGCGGTTAATCTAAATATATTTTTCTATGAAAAAATACTAATATTTCGACTGGAAAATTCCCTGAAGCGTGACACCCCTGTCTAATAAAAGTAAAATTAAACGAAACGTACCGATTAAATTCTTATGAAGTTCACTGTCATCGCATATTTTTTTATTTAATTATAAAAGGACGTCTATGTAATAAAAAGTGTGCCAACTTAGATTTTTTGAACGGTGACACACAATTTTGACACCATATTTGATTCCTGACCACGATATTTTAATTATAGCCTGCATTAGCGTTACAAAAATTTTTCAGAAACTTGGGGATGTGCCAGAACCCATTCCAATTATTAAGTTTAGAGATACAGAGAAATTTTACTATTTGACACTTTTTAACAGTTAACCAGTTTAGGTATTTCATGGGACTCTCAGTTGACACCAAAATTACGCTCTGACTAGGTAATAGTTGTATTTATAAATCGTAGGGAACCACTAAATTTTTATTCACCACTAAATGTTTATAGTATTCTACCCATATACAATTACAGAAATTCGAATATTTAATAAGGTAAAGATTGTAATTAAAATTTAGTGGTGATTCTCCGACCACAGGTGTGCATTTTTTTTTACCACTGAATTAGATGCGTTAGGTCTACCGGAAAGTTCTGTCCCATAATGTTATTTCGCGCCTACTTTTTCAAAATGCAGATTTCTTCATTGGCACCACATTTTTGAAATGGTAAAATTCCCATTGTTTTCACATTTCACATTAACCCATTAACGGGCGCATTAAAAATTCAAATTACTTATTGGCACCAATTTTTTGATAAAGAAACCTTATTCAATGTCGGGTAAAATGATGCCATAATAAAGTCAATTACACTATTCTAAAAAACTGGTGAGAATCAAACAAATCCGAATAATCTAAATGAAAGACATAGCCCTTGAATGTCACGGGAAAGAGATTTGAGACGTTAAGGTGAAAACGATGGGAATTTTACCATTTCAAAAAATGGTGCCTATGAAGAAATCTGAATTTTAAAAAAAGTATTCGTGAATTAGCATTATCGGACAGGACTTTCCGGTAGACCTAATTTGTCAAAAAAAAAAAAAAAAAAAAAAAAAAAAAACGTAGAAAAACAAATTAACGAAAATTGAATAAATTGTTCAATAACGCAGTCTTTTTCTAGCGCAGGGATCGACGACATACTAGTCTCGCAGTTCAACAATGTTCTAATTAGGAATGTTGTATATATATATACTAGGGGGCCCTGCCCTCTACGAGCTAAGCCCGCCAATTCCCGTTGCCTTGAGACGCTTTGTCGTGACGTCAGGGAACGTCACACAATGCAGAGAAAACAACAAAAAAATGTAACAACTTGCATGCTTCGATTTCGTTGGCTCGCGGAATTATTAATTAATAAAAGTTAGTTAACAGTATCACGAGTCAACGAAATCGAAACATGCAAGTTGTTCGATTTTTTGTCTCTTTGTTTCCCCTGCTTTATGTGACGTTTCGTTACGTCACAACAAAGCGTGTCAAGGTAACCTCCAATCTAGAGAGCGTTAGTTTGATTCCCTTGCACTAACCTATAGAGGCCAAGCTCCAAATAACCTTGCGTAATATATGTGTTAATTCGATCCAGGTTTAATATATTTCGAAAGAGAATTATTTTATAGAAATTCAATTAAACATGTTCCTAAGAGAAAGAAGACCAGAAATTTCATAAATAAAATCCATCAAATATATTTTCTGTTTCGAAACACGTTTAACACCTTGAGGAGTAAACGTTTGTGAAATACTGAATTCCCACCGGAAACTTTGAAAAATTCTATTTCAAAATAAGTAAAAGCAATTTTACGGCTTTTTTCCACCAAAGTTAGAAAAGTAAAATTTAATAAATTTTTTCTGGTGTAAAACTTCATTAATCGTAGGTGGTATATAATATATATCGGTGCCCCTCAAGGGGTTAACCTGTGTCGAATTTAGCCACATATTATGGAAGAGTAGTTGAAGCACGGCAGCTATGCTAATTCCTTAACATTGCACACATTAAATGTAGGCTACATTTTTTAAAATTCAGATTGTTTGATTGCCACTATTTTTTGAAGTACCAATATTCACCTTTTTTAATCCTTTGGGGACGATCGCGTGGTATTCGTGCCGCTTAAGTTTCTCAGAATCGGTGATTTTTCGCCAGTAAATTTTTATTGTAAATTTTGCCTTATTTAATCAGAACATTTTCCCGATTAAATTAGGCAAAAATTTCTGTTTTATAAGGCCGGTGATTAAAGTTTAAAAAATCTGTAAAAGACGCATGTCAGATAAAGTTATGGAAGAAATAAATCAATTAAATTATATAAAAAAATGGTGGGAATAAAACAATACAAATTCAAAAAGTACCCTAGACTACAAGTGAATGTCGCGGATGTCACAATTAACGCTTCCAGGGGGCATATAATTTTAATCTGTAACGTTGTTAATTCCCATCGGAAATTTGGAAAAAAAAATATTTTAAAATAATGGATAGCAATTTTTCACTGACTTTCACTGTGGGGAAGTTATAAAAGTAAAACTTAATTAAAAGTTTCCTGTCCAAATCTTAATTAAGATTAGGTGGATATAATATGTCCCGCCAACGATTAATTAAAAATATTATTAAATTTTACTTTTCTAACTTTGGTGAAAAAAGTATTAAAATTGCTTTTCCTTATCTTGCAATAACATTTTTGTAAGATCCCGTTGCGAATTCGACATTACAGAAACACAATTACTTGCCCTTGAAAGGGTTATCCCTTTCCGACGCAGTGATGACACTTCGGGACCACCTAATTTTAATTCCAAACTTACAAACGGCACCAAGAATATTCTAATAAAATGTTGCTTTTACGATGAATGTTTAAAGTAACAGGTTTTAAATTTCTAAAAAAGTCGTTTGTAAATTCCGGAGTCAGTCAATCATTTCATCCTTTTACAACAGAATTTCTCTGTGTCGGAAAGGATTAAGTGGTTAACCTCTTAATCCTCGGTCCCGTGATATACACGGGTTGCGTCTTTTATTCAGATTGTTTTTATTCCCACAAGTTTTATAAAATATCGTAATTGGCTTTATTGTGGTATCATTTTGCCTGTCATTAAATAAGGTGAATCTTTCTTTCTTTTTTTTTTTTTTTTTTTTTTTTTTTTTAAGTGGTGCCAATAACCAATTTGAATTTTTAAACCGTAATTTAATGCGACCTTTAAGGGGTTAATAACATGTTTTCATAAGTCTCCTTTCCACGAATGGGTGTTGTTGTTAAGGGTTAGTTGATTGGCGTAGGAGAAAGTTCTAGAAAAGTAAATTGTAGCAGTTTCAGATACATGAATTTTAATAAGCCAGATTTTGTACCTGTCACGAACCTATCAAAATGTCTTTGCCAGTTTCTTTATAAAAAATGCGTAAATAGTGGTAGCGTCCGCGATTCAAGTATAGTAAGTTAACACTGTTAGAGGTATATCGTGAAAAAATAGTTTGAAAAGCATCGATCGTAAAATAAATCGCTGAAGGATGCCTGAAATCATTATGGGTTGCGACAATTTTACATATATTTCAAGAAAGCAAAGTAGGGAAAAAGAAAGTCGAAATACATCGATTGATTTTACGGAAAAATAATGATTTTTTTTTTCTAAATATTTGCTGTTATAACCAGATGCTTTTTTTTATAATTTACGCTTGTTCCTTCGATTCCCGACAATTCGTCATTCGTCGTCCTACATTTTGTGTTTTCTATGATTTGTAAATGGTAATTTCAGATTTATCTCTTTCACGATTTTTTGTCAGTACATCAGTTTTAAAAATATTGTGTTCAAAAAATTTCATTTAAAAAGTCTTGTAGTATTGAATATGCACTCCAGTGTATTTTACTATAACAAATGAATAAAAATAAGAAATAAACCCATAAAAGTGAATATATTTGTCTTTTTTTAAAGGCTAAATAACTAAAAACAATTAAAAATGACAATTGATTCTGTAATAACTTTGTAGTAATTATAAGTTTAAAATAATTTCAATTTCGATTTCAGTTATAAAAGGTGTCCCCGAAAACATGGCCCAAACTGTAATTGAGATTACTGTTATGGCCGTATCAGACGGGGAACGATAAACAACAAACATTTCCCACAACATTTTAAGAAACATGTTCGTTCAGCTTGCTCCGTGTTCAGTAAACAGGTTCTTCAAACTTTTCGTAGGGTTATCTGTTGTGCATTGTCTGGAAGGGTTACCCGATACGTTTGTATATCTTTGGCGTGTTCTTATCTCGTCTCTATTTGACTACAGTGAAACCTCCCTGCACGACCACCTCCCTGAACAACCATTTTTTCATGGAACGAAATTTATTCCCATAGGCTAAATACTAATTTTACATCCATTCAGAGACCATCCCAGCTGAACTCCCTCCATGAACGACCCATTTCTATGAAGAAAATGAAATAATTATGTTTCTATCCTGATCGCTTGAAGAAGATTTTATTAGAAAAATAATTCCGGCGAGCGCATTATTCATCCAACTTCTGAACTAATTTTAGAATGTTTCCTTTTCCGGTAACTTTTTAATGTTTAAGCCCCTTTGTGCCTTTTTAGGCAACGAATTTATCTCTGATGACAAATTAAGAATAACGGTCAATAAACTCTCCTGCCCTATTCTATCAGGAAACTCTCAAAGAAATAGATAAATTAATGAAATTGTCATTATTTGCTCCGCAGCCGCCGTCGCCGCCCCCCCCCCCAAAAAAAATGCATTTATTTACTGAAATTTGAATGGACATGAAAATAAAAGTTATAAAAGATGAAACCGTAAAATCAAAGCAAACATCAGTGTTAAAAAGCAGATAAACCAACGTTTAAAAATGCACAAATAATACATGAAAAGCAGCAGACAGCTATTTCGAATCAACTAGCGAGATTCTTCTTCAGTGCAAGATAGGGAAAAAAGGAACAGCGTGCTAGAAAAAGCAAGGCTGAGCAAAAATGCTTGATAGCATCTTGCATTGAAGAAGAATCTTGCTAGTAGATTCGAAACAGCTGTTTGCTGTTTTTCATGTATTATTTGCGCATTTTTAAACGTTAATTTTTCGGCTTTTTAATATTGTTGCACAAAGGCTTTGTTTGCTATTTTTACAAACATCAATGCATTCAGTTTTTTTAATTCTGCAGTAATTAAATTATGTAATTAACTTTTGTTTTGATACTTAAATTTTTATATTTCTTCCTAATGCGAAAAATAAATTTTAGTAACATTAATTGTTACCTTTTTTCAACAATTAAAATCTAGATTTATACATGACCTCCATTAAGAGACCACCTCTCGGAGCGACCCATTTTTATTGTAACGGAACGTGATCGTTTTAGGGGGATTTTACTGTATTTATAAAATTTGGCATAATAGCAGAAACCACGAGTTTGCGATTACACAATTGTTTATATCTCAGTTCAGGTTAGTTTCGGCCCTGCCTCTAGCCAGCGCCCATGAAAAAGTCCCCGTTAAATTTAAGGCTAAAAAAAAAAAAAAAAAAAAAAAAAAAAAAAAAAAAGAAGGAAAAGAGCTTTATAATGTGAAACTTTCTGGCCCATTCATGGTTATTTTTGTACATATTAGATGACTTTCGAGGTGAATTGAAATAGAATAGCAGCTTTCATTTTTCGAAAAGTGTAACATATCTTATGTTAAAATCAACTGCTGCTCCATGTCTTTTCATGGGCTACCGGCTTTAAATGTCAAATTCTACAGCATCATTTGAGCGATTAAAAATGAGCCTGAAAATAAGCAGTTTGGATTTGAGTAAATATTTATACATTGGAGTATTTGCGTAAATTTATACACTGGAAAGGTATATTGTTATAGGTATATCCTCTTATTTAAATCAGGCAATAGGTTTAAATAAATAGATTTTTTTACTTGTCTTCTCCCCTCTCCCCCCCCCCCCCAAAAAAAAAAGGAAAAGAAAAAAAGGGGTATACTTTTAAAAACACATTCTCATGATTACTTCTTGAAATACAATTTTCCAGGTATAAAAATCACCAAAAGAGTTTATAACCAGTTAGAAAACCACTATGTATTTTTTATTTGTTGTTATTACTTGTATTTATTCACGCTTTATTGTTTTAATATCCACTTTATTATATTAATTTATTTATTGGGAAGAGGTGTTCGAATCACTTGCCCATGAATGACAATATATGAAAGTTTCATGCATTTAAGTATGAAAATATTTTGTAATTGTGTGAGAAAAATTGTTTAAAATAATTTTATTGGTTAAGCAATGCAAATCAGAAATATTATTAAAACTTGATATTAAGATTATTGAAGAAATAGCCAAATACTAAATAAAATGAAAAAAAAGAAATTGAAAATGTTTTATGCGTTTTAAACACGATTCATGCATTATTTAATGAAGAACCCCACTCTAATGGAGCAGTGACTCTTGTCTTGACATTACCAATACACATAGAATGCTAAGATGCTCTACGGATGGTCTTTTAGTAATTTTTATACCCTTCGGAAAAATTTCCGTTTCAAAACAGGACCCTCTACAAAACTTTTCAATTCAAACAGAACCCTTCACAAAATTCTTTGTCTAAGACTTTTCTATCTTAAAACTTAACGTTTTATAAATTTAATCATTTGAAAGATAAATATAACCTGTCACTTTTACTTATGTGAAAGAAATATATGTATTTTACATAAATATAACTTCTTAAAAATGTATAAACAAGAGCCTGAATATAACAAATATTTCAACTTCATAAAATTTAAGCTAAACTTTTCACAAATATAAAACATAGTTCACAATTTTTCAATTTCAGGACCTTCTGAGAAAAGCCTGGACTCTTTTAAAGTAATAAGTGTTCCATTATTATTATTATTATTTTCTTTTGCCAAGGAAGAAAAATTTTCTGGCACTTCAATTAGAATAATATGAAATTTTTATTTGAAGTACGGATAAAAAAGATCTCATTTTTACATAAAACGCTAGTGACTTTGCATATGAGAACTTAATGCAATTTAAGTAATATAATCGTTTCAATTACATACAGTAAAAAAGAAAATCGAGTTTTTATATACTTAATTACACCACGAATATAGTAAAAAAGTATTAACAAATGCATAAAAAAATAGTGTTTTGATAATACTTATTAAACATTTAAATAATACTGATTTCAAGCACCTGCAAAAATTCATATGCATTTGCTTACAAACATTGGCAGCTTGGCGGTGATATTTTCATTACGAAGACAAATCTTTACCTATCTCCCCACTAGTCCGCTCCTATTGGTTTAATTCATCAGTGTTGAATAAAAGTCAAACATTTTCCGAGCGAAGCGGAAAACGCTCGGTGAGCAAGTATACCGAGCAAAATTCTCTCCTTCATCAAGGTCAAGCAACTTTTGCTGACTGAAATGTTTTGTTGGCGAAAATGCTCTGTGAAAGAGTGCCGTCTGATACGGCCATTACACAAATTTTATCCGGCTGCACAAACTATTTAAAAAGAATTTACCTTCAATTACACATTTTCGAAAATGCTTTAATTATTTAAGGCAATTTTTTCCCCTTTATTACTTGTGCCAAAAGCAAATTTTGCAAAGAAAGATGATCCCGAGTCCGACTCGGTGTTGAACCAATAATATCAAAAGCATCTCATGAAATTTATGTTATATCGGGTGATTCAAAATACTGGTTATTGCGAACACCTGTCATACAGTGACTAATAGAAAAATACTTCCAATTCTTCTGAATCCTTAAATGACGAATACAAAAAATAATTAAAAACTATAACTAAAATTACATACTATCAGAAATATCGATTACCAAAAAAATAGACTAATCAGAAAATTTCGTTTTTAATTTAAAGCAATAGCATCTGAGTACTGCAGGTATCAGAAGTTTTCACTTATTACAAGCAAAAACTAATAATTACCATTTGAAAAAAAAAAATAATGGAAATTTAAAAATAAATTTATTACGGTTTCTTATTTTAATTAATTCTAAAAACACTGATGTAGAAAAATAAGCGTGTTTTCTAAATAAGTTTTTAAATAAAAATATTTTAATTGTAAAAGTAAAACGTTCCTTAAAGTAAATTTTAGAAAAACAATAAACAAAACCCATGCGAAATTATTTTTTTGTGTTTTTTCATTTTTTTTTAAATGGACTAAACTAAGAACACTGTACCTTGTAAACAAACATAAATTAGAAAATAAATATAGAACTATTCGGAAACTCTTTTGTTGCTTTAATTACAAAAGCTTTTCTGGAGGAAATATTTCAATAAGTTTAAATTTTCATTCAATGAGAACCTAAATTTGGAAATTAACGTTCTGCTAAGGAACACACACACAAAAGAACAAAGGTTATTTTCCTTAATTCCTATTTAAATTGCCAATTGTGTCATAAATAGTCTTGCAATTGTTATGTTACGTACAAATTCCTTAATCTAACATCTGAAGATCCTTTGAGGAACTTTGTTGTGAATGCGAACGTCTGGTTTGTGTATCTCACTCTTTGTGCATTAACCCTTTGAGGGGCAAGTATTTGTATTTCTGTAATGTCGAATTAATACCGGAATCTGCAAAAAAAATTATTGCAAAATAAGGAAAAGCAATTTTACGACTTTTTTCCATTAAAGTTAGAAAAGTAAAATTTAATAAAATTTTTCTGGTGCAAATCTTCATTAATAGTAGTTGGAATAAAATATATCACACCGCCCCTCAAAGGGATATGGGCATCATGCGGACAGCAAATTCGAGAAATCAGAAAAAAACTGTTTTTCTGATTTTTTAATATTTGAAATTTTTATTTTTCCCCTTTAGAAGGGTTTATTACTTTTGTTTCCACTACGATTAAAAAGTAATTCCGATTTTTACATCGCAGATATACTTTAAACTCAATTTTCTCAAAATTTTGTGTCTTCAAATTCGATGTACCTTTTTATACCTATTGCATAGTATCGTCATAACTGCCAACTCTTCTCCTTTTTTGTACCAGAAAAATAGAATAGAAATTCTTGTCTTAATCGGCAGATTACGGCGATTTAAAAGAAGTAAAATTTACTATAAAACTCTTGTGGTACAAAAAAGCGTAAGATGTTGGCAGCTATGTATTGCCTGTAATTTTACCTGAATATTTTACATATATCCCTGATCAATCTGAAGTGAACTTTTAATGTTAACCCATTAAATACGATATTCTTTTACACATCTTTTAATTCATCGACACGAGTTTTTTTCACATTGTAATTTTGGTGTTGGTGGTGGTGTTATTTATGACGGCCGATTATCTGCACGAGGGATATAGGCCCCATTGTAATTTTGATTTATTTAATCGCTCAAAATTTTAGATTAGATAATGTGAAAATTTCCAAAATAAAGATACTGGTTTTCAAATTTAAATGTTTTGTTCGGCTTATTTGGCAAGTTTTCTTGCCGACCGGCTTTAATGAGTTAACATATGCACACGAGTTTTATTCAAAATTCTTTGGGAAAATACACGTTTTTTGTTACATAAGGGAGTTTTATTCCAGATTTTTTTTGAAGTAACTAAACGATATTTGTTTACAAACTAGCTTCACATTGTTAGGACTAATTCTTATTATGTATATAAAAAATTCAAATGAATGTCATGATAGTTTCTGAGAATATGTACATTAATTTAACATGTTAGATATAGTGACAAACCCTCAAACTCCCCATAATGCTGTGGTGCGTTTAATGTAGGTTCACTATATTACTGACTCATTCCTTCGTGTTTTTAGGCCTTTGGATACAGGAAAACATAAATGTAGACCTTCCAATAAACCGCAAAATTTGGGTCTGCAAATGGACTCTGCAGACCAGTTGCATTTGCATACGGTAATCCAGTTTTATCTTATCCTAAAATTCGAACATTGAACTCAATGAGGTGATGGTTTTCGCAGATACTGACTAGTCTATTAGTGTTAACTCCTTGGAGGACGGTGATTTCCGTCACGGTATCACATTATTTTAATCCCTAATTGCCACATTGGCAGCGGAATTTCATAATGAAAATTTCACTTTTGTTAAATACGCAAAATTATGCTCTTACTTCTTTGCAAATAAATTCTCTTGTAAATAGTGGTGTCATTAAATTATTTCAGCATTTTATGAATACAAGTACCTTGCCCCTGAAAGGGTTAAAGAAGCCAAACCTACTCAAAAAAGTACATTATGTTCGAGTAATTGATCATAATCAATATATATTTCCAAATGCCTTGTTGCCCCATGACTAAGTGTTCTAATAGTTTTATTATTGTGTTATTTTTATTACAACATACACAGACTATTAATATATTATCCTATGAAGAAAATAACTATCTATACAGTCTATAAAGTTTGTAATACTTTACCTGGATATAAGTTGGGAGATGTGTAATGTGTTTTGCTTAATGGTTCTTGTTGAGCTTTAGCAATTGCATAAGCCTAATCACGTAGCTTTTTTTTTTTCTGATATTCTATTTCACGTTTAAAAATTGCGAAGTACAGTACAGTATTCTGAATATGTTGCAATGTGATACATAAAGTTAGCTTGAAGATTTATTTTCCTTTCTTTTTGGGTTTCATTTTTCTTTGTTTAGCTTATGTAGGATTGGAAAAGAAATACTATCTACTGCAGTAGGGGTGCACAACCGGTGGCCCGCGGGCCACCAACAGTACCACAATTTTTATGCAGAATAATTTTCCTAAGTAATTGACAGAAACTTTGCTATAAAATTATTGAAATGTTACTTACAAATTTTTTGTGGTGGCAAACAATTTTTTGGCAAAAACGGTGTGCAGCACTATGCTGCAGTGACAAAATAAATAAATAAATAAATAAAAATAAAATAAATAATATATATATATATATATATATATGTGTGTGTGTGTGTGTGTGTATGTATGTACGTATGTATGTATATATATTTGTGGTATTGTCGTAAAAAAATAGATATTTTACGAATTTCATTTGATATATTTTTTACATGTTACTTTTTACTAAAAATTATAATTTTTTTTTGTCCGGTTAACTCAAAAGCTAATAGAACACATCTTTGAACAAGACATAAAATGTGTAGATATTTAATTAACAAAATCTCTTGATACGTAAACACAAACACAGACTAATGGAAATAAACCGACATGAAATTCATTAATCATTTAAAAAGGAAAATCGTTTCTATTAAATAAAGCAAAGGCTTTTCAAAATAAAGCTATTAAAGAATATATGTTTTTATTTCATGGTTGATATGTTTCCATTGCATGTTGTTTATCTGACCAAGTGAAGCATTTCGCAGTAAAATGACCGTTGAATATTGCTCTCAGAGAATTTGCTTTAGACATAAAAATATATAGAAAGAAATCAATGGCTTAGATAACAATAATTGATCTTTTATATTTGTTTTACTTCAATAGCTGCAAGAAACACATTTAATGTGCAATAAAGATAAACTTTTAAAATTCTTTAGTAGCTTTATCGATCTGGAAAAATTTCGCTGGGTACTTACTTAAACGAGGATTATTGCATGTTCATGCATGTTCAGCAAAATGGAATATTTTTTAGTATATTAAACATTTAAAATTTGCTTCGTAATATTCTGTTTTATAAATTAAAAACGATATAGCCTTGTCATGGAATACGACATTTGGTATTTTAAGAATGTTTTACTCCTCGAATATATAAATGAAGAACACGATTTCCTACTTTCCTACATTAATTTTTTCGACTCTGGCGTTACTTACACAAATTTTAGTCGTATGGTACCACGGAAAAAAAAAAAAAAAAAAAAAAAAAAAAAAAAAAAAAAAAACTCTTGCTTTCAATTACACACATTCAAAAAACGCCGCGTCTAAATAAGGCAAATTTTATTTTGCTTTATTACTAGTGCCGTAAATAAATTAAATTTCGCAAAGAATGGTGAAGTCGAGTGAAACTCGACATAGGAGTGCAAAGGATTAAATTTATTCACCCAATTTTTGAATATATAACATCTGCCAAACACTTATAAGAGGTTACGTTCATAAGAAATGTGCTACCAAGAAATTACTTTGTAAATTGTGGTACGTGTGAATATAAACATAGCCGCCAGATCTAGCCCGCAATCATAAGGTTAATATAATGGTGAACCAAAAAGTACTGCTACATTGATTTTCATTTTATTTATCATAGCTGATGGACTATTTACGCATTATGTATTAAAGGTAACCTTTCTGTGCTGGTATAATATTTTCATTTTCATATTGACTGGTTAGAAACATGGATCTGAAGCTAAAAGAAAGTGTCGCCATGAATTCCTGGCAAAAGAAGGTTGTGCACCTAATGAAATCCATAATCGCTTGAAGAATGTTTATGGGGACGCTCTAACGGACATCAGTAATGCGCGGCATTAAAAGAAGAAGTTTCAAACGGAGAAACGGAAACTGTAGATAAACCGAGAAGCTACCGATCGAAAACATGAGGCACAGATTGAAATCGAGAACGTGTTGATGAATTGATTCCACAAGACAGACAAGTTGCAGTTCGGAATGTTGCTGGCGCATTCAATATCTCGTATTTTTCTGCCCAAGGAATAATGCAATACCCTGCTAAAAGCAAAACTCTGAATTATTCGAAAATGGTTTTAACCCTCTTGCTGCGCAGCCCGAGATATGCTCGGGCATGCATTTTCCCGTCAAATTAATACTATTTGTTTATGTCCCACCAGTTATTTTTTAGGGAAATCTTTGTCTGATTCAATCAGGGCATTTTCCCGATTACGGTAGTCACAAAATTTCTGCTTTAAAGAACCGGTGATATTCGATTAAAAATTCTGTAAAAGACGATCATCGCGAAGAATTTCTTACGCAGCGAGAGGGTAAATGCCTGTGTTAACCGATGGCGCAAATGTGTGAAAATGCATGGTGACTATATTGAACGATAGTCTTGTTCGGAGGGCAGTGCAGGCTATGATTAATAACTTCTGCTGTTATATATTCATTAATATGGTTTTATGCCATATGAGGCTTTACTTATTGATCCAACCTTCATTACTACAAAGACGAGAAATTTTACTCATGTTTTATAAAAATATTTTATATGTAATTTTTATTTAAAACTGTTCAACTTATGTATTTAACTTTTTTTCGTGTATTTTATAAAGAAATTTATTTTTCGAACAGAAAAGTATTTATTTGGTACGGGCTAAAATTTCCCCTAGACGTCCTACTCATGTTAAACATTATAAAATGTTTTAATAGTCTTCAACAGTTAAATAAGGTCTCCGGCACGATCCGTTTTCGAACACCAATTTTTTCAAACAAACACATTTTGTTGAGTTTATTCTTGCAATCTTTGTAGATACCTACACTCAAGGCTATTTTTGTTGCAAATGTTGTATAATCCTACTGTGTAAGTTTTTTCTTCAGAAATATCGGTATTTAAAACACGGATGAGCGGATGCCCTGCTATATTCAACGTAAGATTTGACTATATTGTTTATTACAGGTGTGGCCAACTGTGGCACGCCCCACACCACTAAAATTTTACAGTAATAGCAGCCTTACCTAATCATCGAATCTCTGCGATTCAAGAAGTCGAATTTTTCTGTAAAATTTTAGTGGTATCAGGCGTGCCACAGTTGGCCACCCCTGGTTTATTAGATGTATAATTAGACAATTGTCGCCATATCTCCAAGAAATATAATTATTTTTAAATCCAATCATTTTACGACCAAAACTTTGGATCTGTCTGAAATATTAGTGAATAATTCTGGTGTATATGGTTTGTATCTTTTTATAATCTGTCACATTTTTGAAGAATTGTATCATCTGTAACTAGAAAATAATTTTATGAGTTTTAGAAGGCATGTTTATTATTATTATTATACTTTTAAATATGTTAACAATTATGCTTGCATTTGATACTATTTGGACAAATAAGTGTAAAGATAGTTAAATTATCGAGAAAACATAAAGTGTTGGAAATTAAGAACAATGAAACGAGAACTAAAAAGCGATGGCATTTTCTATTATATAAATCGTTTATTTAATAAAATGTTATGTAAACTGTCATTTCTATTTTCTTAAATATATTACGACATTTAGTTTATTTTCTCTTAAAGTAAATAATATTTGTGAATGTCGTCTTCATATTTTTAAAGCACACATCTAATGATAAATGAAAAACAAATTTAAAAACTATTATAATATATAGAAGCAAAGTTTTAAAGTTTTCTTATATTTTGTTTTAAAAATTTACATTAGATACATTGCACCAGAATAATTCCATTTTATCTTGATTAAATAAATTTATTTCATAACTAATTCAATGTTATATCAAAAACTGGCTATTAAGAAAACAAGCAGATCAAAGGTTGCCCAGTCCTATAAATTCCCTTCAAAAATAATGGCAGGTAAGTGTTGCTATGCAGATCGCGTACGGTTTTTTTTAACCAAAATATTGTAATCGTAACCTATGTGTTGGCTAACGGCATAATTTTTTTATTAATTTTCATACCCTGTTGAAACCTTAACAAACCTTAATTAAAATCCTTTCACACCACAATTTTAATTTAAGACTATTTGACATAATTATTTAACTTAGATCGCTATAGCATCTAATTAACTTACGCTTAGAACATATTTCGGATTCGATGAGAATAAAATTAATTATAGAAACGATACGATTAGATTCCACCCAGTTAGGAGAGAAAGGTTAAAAACTCGAAAAATACTATATGCAATGCTACGTATTTAACCCTTTGTTGCATACGTCAAAACTAGCAAATACCCAAAGTTAAATTTGTTATTTCCTACTTTCTAAGTTACACGACTTGTATTGCTATTTCATTTTTTTTTACTGAAAGCATAGATGTCACAGAGTAGCATAAGCTTTGAATAGGAACTGTAAATGAAATAGTTTAGATAGGAGAAAAATCAGCATTTTTGTCCACTGTAGTGGACGGTATCCAACAAAGGGTTAAAATTATATAGCGATTAAATTAAATGATGAGAGAGTTGAAATGATGTAGGGATTAAATAGTTTATTTCCTTCTGAATAGATGGGAATATTATTGGAGTTATAAATAAAAAAGGAAGAAACATACAGTGTATAGTTTACCAGATGTGAGTGAAGTAACTGCTTATGTTGTCACATGATGACGGCTGATATTTTACATGGGTTCAACATTTTCCGATTTCCGCTGGTGTAAAATATAACCAGTAAATGTTAAATAGATAATTTCTGCTTGTTTTGCGGCTTATTCAAACAATATTTCTCTCACAAACACAGTAAAAATTTTTATTTGTTTTTACTGGTCTTAGTTAGCCCAGGTATCATAGTCTCCTTCACTAATAATGACAGGAGATTGTATAAATTTTCACTAGTGTTGCCGAATGTCTGGCGTAAATTGGAGTTCCAAATGATCTGGACAGCAGTATTTTAAAGTAAAATTCTTCGCTTTAACTATTAGCAGAATTATCTGCGATTAATAATGGTGAAAAAAGCTGCATGAATTAGCGGTATCCAGAGCATTTGGAACACTGATTTATGTGGGATTCCTAGCAACACTAGTCAGTTGTCAGAATATGGCGAAACACATGTCCTGGCTGCAGCCGAAGTAAACTTCCACAAGTAAAGTATTTGTATCTGTTTTTGGTCAAAATTGTGACGGAAATTATGCATTAATAAAGCGTTTAACCCCTTCGAGGGCGGTGGTCCATTTTTGGACGATCTAATTTTAATCCCTAAATGTCACATTGACACCAGAATTTTTGATTGAAATTTTTCTTATTATTAAATACATGATGAAAAGCTTTTACTTATTTTCAAATAAATTTGTTTATAAATTCCGGTGTCATTCAATCGTTTTTGTATTTTACGAATAGAAGTGCATTGGCCCTGAAAGTGTTAACCCTTACCTGCGCGGAGTAATTTTCTTTATAAACTGATGAAATAATGGACTGACACCACAATTTATAAACGAATTTATTAGAAAATAAGAACTTGCTTATTTTCATGTACTTTATAATAGAAAAGTTTTAGTTAAATATTCTTGGTGCCACTTGTCAGTTTTAGAAATAAAATTAGGTGTCTTTTTTTAAGGACACCGCGCAGGTAAGTGTTAACCTTTTTCAGGGGCAAGGCATTTCTGCTCTAAAAATGTTCAAATATTTTATTAACACCGCAATTTAAGAACAAATTTATTTCAAAATAATCAAAAGCGTTTTTTGACTTATATTATAAGATGGAAAGTGTACTAAAAAATTTCTGGTCTCATTTGTTAATTTCGGCATTAAAATTAACCGTTTGCAGACTGCAAACGGCGCCCCTCAAGGGGTTAAATAAGGTGAAATTTTATATTAGAAATTTCAGGTGAAAATTTGTCCCGGCGGTAGTGAGTCACTACAAAATCAGTTTTTTTTTTTTTTTTTTTTTTTTTTTTTTTATTATTATTAGATTTGATGCTTTACCATTTTGAGGAATCGAATTATAAATGAAGTTTAGGATACATACGGTAGCGTAGCCAGGGTGGGGATCCGAACAAT
This sequence comes from Maratus speciosus, assembly GCA_963932465.1. Classification (NCBI taxonomy): domain Eukaryota; kingdom Metazoa; phylum Arthropoda; class Arachnida; order Araneae; family Salticidae; genus Maratus; species Maratus speciosus. The sequence continues at coordinate 161,055,896 of OZ010794.1, forward strand.
AAGGATACCACTAATTTTGTAAAGTTTTGTTCACGTTATCTAGTCGAGGACTTTTCAGTTATTTATCAAGGCAAAAAAAAAAAAAAAACAATACAATATTACTTGTATTCAGAGTATCTAGAACCCCTCCCTTACTACGCCACTGGATACATACTTCGTGTATTCTCTACCAGGGGCGAGTGAAGTAACCAAGGTGATTTTTAGAACATGACGGCAATTTCTTTTAACCCCTTAATTCTCGCTCCCGTCATATTCTCGGGCTGTGTCTTTTACTCAAATTGTTTGATTCTCACCAGTTTTATAAAATAGTGAAATTGGGTATATTTTGGTATCGTTTTTACTGTCATTAAATAAGGTGAATATTTCTTTTTCATAAAATTGGTGTCAATAAGCAATTTGAATTATTCAACCGTAATTTAATTCGAGCGTTAAGGGGTTAAATTTGATCAACAGTTTCTGATTATTGCCGGGAAAAACTTTCACCAGTAAACTTGAAAAGAAAATTCCGTCTTATTTAAGAAAATTCTTCATAGTAAAATTTATTCACAAAAATGGTAAAGATTTTTTATTTGTTTTTACTAGTGTCAGTTTGCCCAGGTATTATAATCTTTTTTCACCACCACTGACAGAAGGTTTTCTAGGTTCTCACAATATGGCGGAAAAGCAGGACTTTACTACCGCTAATGCAAACTTCCACCACTTGGAGTCCTGATTTAAACAGGATACCTGGAAACACTTGTTGTCACAAGATGGCGGAAACGTAGGACCTGAAATAAAATTCCACAAGTTAAAATGAATATCTTTTCTGTTATTATTTTTGACTGAAATTTTGCATTATTCAAGTCTTTAAATAAAGAGTTTTTTTTTTAATTCACTGGTGGAAGTTTGCCCCAGACTTAATTAACCCCTAAGAAAGCAGCTTCAGTTAAAGCTTCACTATTTTAAAGATATGACAGTCCTCTTTCTTAATTTTTCCATATCTTGAGAATATGTCAATTCCTCATGGAAAATTTTAATAGGAATATGGATGGAAAATATGGATACTTCATGGGAATATTTCATAGAAATTTCGAATTACTACGCGATATATTATTACATATAAAATTTTAAAATAAATATTAAAACATTTTTTCCCCAAAAAAAGTTAATCAAACTTAACCAGATTAACCCTTTATGTACTGAATTATGAATTCATGAAAATTTCATCTTCTAAAGCATTTTTCGTGAATTTTTGAAACTAAATTAGAAGACTTACATAATCATTTAATAAATTTTAGAAAGATTAGAGGATTTAGAAGGATTTATTAAATTTGAATTTATAGGGATTTTGTGTAATATATATAACCCCAATCAAATCTTTTATTTTAAATATTTTTCTTAATATTTTGTAGAATTAGTAAATCTACAAATATCATGTTCTTACAATAGAAATATAGAAATATTTCTGAGTTGAAAAATCCCCCCGCCCCTCCAACGCCAAGAAAGCTGAAAAGATGCAAAGGAAAAAGAAATCATCCTTTAAAAAATATTTTTTTTTTTTTGTGTAACCCATAATGCATTTGGAACATGATTTAGTAACGCATCTATAACTCATTCTAAACTGTATTACTACTAATCGATGTTCTAAATTAATTTTATAACAAGTTATTTTAATGGTACCTATAAGTACCGTCAGTAAATAAAGGGTTAAACGGCTTTAACAAAAAATAAAACAAAAAGGCAGTTTTATATCCAATTTCTTATTACAATTCGAATACCTTAATATTGTTTACATTCGGCTAAATTTTAATTTATTTATCTTATATCTAGACAGCATAATCCTTTTGAGCATTTGCATACATTTCCATAATACATGTTTGATGACAAATTCAAATAACTGGGAAAACAGGAAAAAGACAATCCTTACTGGCAGTTTCAAAACCAACATTCCGAATAACATTTAAAATGTTTTTACGCAAACAAAATTTTCTTTATACATCTTGAATTAAAATGTAGTTCTAAAACACCTGCTTCCCCAGAGGAGAACTTTTTTGAAAACTGGGTAATCGATTACGTAATATAAATATCCTCTGCATTTTACTACAAAAGTTCAACAGAAAGTGATGGAATAAAAAAAAAAAAGTTTATTTTCACATAGCAGGATGCATGCATCTATTAAGGATATGTAATTAGCGATAAATCAACTTGTATTGTTCCATGACTAGAAAAAAGAAAAAGGATCTATTGTTAAAAATCATGTATACTTTTTATAAACGGCATTTTTTATAAATGTTTATTTCGAAATGAAATTACACATATAAAATGCTATTAAAATATCGCTCTGTTAATTTTAATTGCTGAAATATTTTAAGAATTTTCTGCGTACCATGATACTTGGCAATCTACACATAAATACAGTTATGCAAACGATGTAACAAAATCCAGGCGCAACAATATATACCCGTTAAATGTCAAATACAGTCCAAATTTGCTTCTATCATTCAAATTTCCCTATACGATGTGCAATAGAATTTTACGAAATAATGCAGTTTAACTCATAAAGCAGTTTAAATACTAAGTATTCAATGAAGAATGTTATTAATTATGTTATGTACTTTTTATTTAAATATTTGTGAAATAAAAATATACCTACATCCAAACTGAATATGATATTCAAAGACATTCCATTAAGTAGACTTTTGAATATTCCACTTAATGAATTATTTTAAAAATATGATTTATACTAGGACTTCCCTCAGAGGGATTAGTCTGAGCGGTATTACTGAGAACATAGATTTAATAATAACATGTGGAAGCAAAGAAAATGAAATGTTATCTTTAATTCTCCATATACTGCGAAAAATTGAAATGATGAAAATAAACGAATTGTAGAATTACAAAATCTTATATATAAATTCGTATACACTGTTTAAAAAAATGGGAAATCAAACCATGCAAGACAGCCATGCATGGATATACAATTGAAAGTACGCATTATATTAAAAGTAAAATAGAAAATGAAACAGTAAATTATCTTATATTAGAATTTTAACTGTATAAAATGATGTCAAGAGCATAACCGGGCGCTCCGCACCAATTTGAGTAACTTTAAATGACAAATATATGATGTTTAAAAAGAATGGACTATACTTTATATGGTGTGTGTCCCCCCCCCCTCCCGGAATAGTTAATATTGTACAATATCTGTTTTCCACGGATGCAATGAGGTTGTCGATAACAGTTAAGGAATTCTCTCCTCAAAATCTGATATTGTATCAAAGTACCGAATACATCAACAGTGGCATGCAATGCTTCGTTAGAGTGTGTTTCAGATATGCTCGATCGGATTTAAATGATGAGTGTATGCTAGCCACTATATACGCTGTATTGTTTTGTTTTCAAACATATTCTACACAAGTTGAGCTGTATTTAGCATGTATTAAATAAAAGAAATGGACAATGGTTGCAACATAAAGTACGACACAATATCTGGATATATCGTCTGCATAACTTTTGAGCTGTCAAAGTGTCATTTGAAGTAATTTACAAATCCATACATATTTATTCAGCAAATCATGCAAGCTAACATACGCCAATATGAACCCGACTACAAAATTTCACCAGAATAAGTTAATATATAAAAAATCTACTAATGATAATTGAGAATATGACCTTATGATAAAATGTCTAGAAAAATGAATCGGATAAAAAATTCATATCACATTTAAAACGGCACTTCCCTCTGTTAGTGGCCTTGGCGAGAGAGAGAAAAGCCTAGAGAAGGAACACTTTAACAAGTACTTTCGGGCAACCTACTCACTGTTTCATACAGGTCTTTATTCGATATTTACACAATCTATTTAATGCTAGGTGGGTATCTATCAGTTTTGTTGCATTTAAATCGCATGTTTTGCGGAGGAAATGCAGCATTATGAGATATTTAAAGTTGCTGTACCTAATAATTCCAAATTAATGGTAATTGAGATCGCTTTCCGTTAATTTCATCTTTTTAAATTAAAATTTTTTTAGACATTTTTTTGTACATTTTAAAACTAACCCGAAGCAAAATTTCAAGATTTTGAGCTCAGCAGTAAGAGAGAAATAGAAAAATTTTGAAAGTTTTTTGTTTCTGCACTATTTTTTATAGCGACATTTTTAGAAATTGTTCTATTGCAAGAATTTACGTCATGATAAATACAGCCATGTCAATTTTCATGTTTATATTCCTAACAGTTCCATGTTCTTCGTTACTTAGATCATCTTTACATCTTTTTCCGCTTTGTTTAGTCTTTCTATTTTTTAGAATTCGTTCTACAACGAGCATTCACATCTTATTAATTACAACCCTGCCAAAGTTCTAGTTTCTAACCCCAACAGTAGCCCAAAAATTTCAGTATTCCAAATAAATCATAGTTTAGAACCTTTCTAGAAATTTTTACGTTTATCCGTCAAATTGAACCTTTTAGAGAGCGTTCATTACGAGTATTTACATCTTAAAAGTAACTACCGCACCAAATTTAAAGTTTCTAACCCAATCAATATCGCAGAAATCACAATTTTAGAACTTTTTTGCACCTGCAGCGATGTAGGTTCTTGCACTGACATAAAATAGTCTTTTATTCGGAGCAGAGATGGCCACCAATATTTTTTTAAGTTGGCTATGTAGTTTCAGAGATAACACCTCACAAACCTACAAGCATTAATAGTATTATATACTTTATAATATTATAATGCTTTATAATATTAGCATTAGATGTACATATACAAATGCCATTTATCTGTTACTAGCTAAATTGCCGGCGTTGCCCAGAATTTGAAGGATGTTTGTTCTGAAAAATCAATTTCAAAATTTAACATACAATACAAAACAAACATTAAAAAAAGCAGTCGAAATGTTGTTGAATGAATCATATGAAAACGCTATACAAAAATGTATAAATGTATGTAACAGACGCAAAAGAATACAGCTATAAATGAACTTATTTCAATTTATAATTGGAGCAATAATATTAAAATACGCCAATATTTCCCTAATCGGGTTTTTATTATGCTTCAATACATTTTTCACACTCATATGACGTTATACGATACCCCCCATGCCCTGTATATTTCCAATATGACGTAATATTTTCCTCTTTCGCGTGGAAACCTTGAAATAGAAAAGTTATGAAGTTATATTCACTTTCATTTAAATTCGTCAAACCATTTATTTCATTTTCATATTTCACGTGAATATCTTGCAATAGAAAAGTTATGACGTAATATTCACTTTTTCTTTAAATTCGGCAAACTATTTATTTCATTTTCATTTTTCGCGTGGAAATCTTGCAGTAGAAAATTAATTGTTGTAGTAATAATTTTATTGTGTTTTTTAATTGTTGGCAACTGCTATAACGAAAAATGTTTAAATTTGATAAGAAATTGCTGTTAAATTGGTGGTTTTTTATTAATTAAAAATTAACTATAAGTTATTTCGATTCCGGATTACTTTAGTTGTCTCGGCCATGTTTTAATACACATGTACGTATCTCTTCACAATTTTGGCTTCCGAATTGTGGATTTTTTATAGAATTACAAACAGACAGATAGACAAGTTTTCATTTTTATATATCTCTCTCTTCTATGAAAAGTAACTTATGCTGTCACCGCCGTCGCCGCCGGTTTTGAATTTTTTGTGACCGGAGGTCTTTCTTCGTTAATGTTAAGAAAACTATTGCATACAAATATATGAAAATCGGTGGTATTATAGAGAAATGTTTGATCAACACACTAATGCATACAGTTTTCAAATCGAAGAATTATTTTAAGAGATATTTAATGCTAAAGTTGGACAAAATTGTTCCATTAAAAAAAAATTATAAGAGCAAAACTATACATGGGAATTTAATCATTTTTAGATCATTTTATTCAATAGAAGATCCCGGTCTGTAGATTTCATTAATTTCTTTTTTTTAATTTGACTCATTTTTTGAGGTTTTATTTCTATTTTAAATTCAAATATTCAGCATTTTGACAGATATTTTTTACATATTTTAGAAAATGGTATTAATTTAAACTGTTGCCAACTGTATAAACAACGCAAACAATAATGTTTGCTTCAAATAAAAAAAATTATTTACACGTTACTATTATAAACAGAAAAAACCTTCAAATTACAATTAAATAATTAGGTATAAAAAGCAGGCACTTATTGGAAATTACGCCATAAAAACTATATTTACATGTGAATTTTAAAAGATAAAGTATATTGTAAAATAAATTCATTAACATGCGTTAGAAATCTGAAATAGAACAAATTACGTCACATTACACTTATTATGCAAAATGAACAAAAAATAGTATTGCAAAACAGTTTAAATTTAAAAATTGCGCGAGACAAAATATTAGAGGTTAAATATTAGATTTTTCCAAAATTTTATTATTTGTCGTTTGATGTGAGGTGTTCAGCTATAAGTATGCAATTTTTTATGTTTCAACATAATTAGGGGCTGCGTTAGAAAAATTGCTTAAAATACACAAGTTAGAGCCCAGAGGGTTAAATATTAGACTTTTTAAAAATTTTATTATTTGTCGTTTGATGTGAGGTGTTCAGCTATAAGTATGCAAAATGTCATGTCTCCAACTTAATTAGGGGCTGAGTTAGAAAAATTGCTTAAAATACAGAAGTTAGAGACCGGAGGGTTAAATATGACTTTTTCAAAATTTTATGATTTATCGTGTTATCGCAAGTGTTCAGCTATAAGTATGCAAACTTTCATGTGTCCAACTTATTTAGGGGCTGAGTTAAACAAAAAATTGCTTAAAATACACAAGTTAGAGCCCTGAGGGTTAAATATTAGACGTTTTTCAAAATTTTATTATTTGTCGTTTGATGTGTGGTGTTCAGCTATAAGTATGGAAAATTTCATGTCTCCAACTTAATTAGGGTCTGAGTTAGAAAAATTGTTTAAAATACATAAGTTAGAGCCCAGAGGGTTAAATATTAGACTTTTTAAAAATTTTATTATTTGTCGTTTGATGTGAGGTGTTCAGCTATAAGTATGCAAAATGTCATGTCTCCAACTTTATTAGGGGCATAGTTAGAAAAATTGCTTAAAATACAGAAGTTAGAGACCGGAGGGTTAAATATGACTTTTTCAAAATTTTATGATTTATCGTGTTATCGCAAGTGTTCAGCTATAAGTATGCAAACTTTCATGTCTCCAACTTAATTAGGGGCTGATTTAGAAAAATTGCTTTAAATACACAAATTAGAGCCCAAAGGGTTAAATATTAAGCCTTTTTCAAAGTTTTATTATTTGTCGTTTGATGTGAGATGTTCAGCTATAAGTCTCCAACTTAATTAAATTAGGGGCTGAGTTAGAAAAATTGCTTAAAATACACAAGTTAGAGCCCAGAGGGTTAAATATTAGACTTTTTCAAAATTTTATTATTTGCCGTTTGATGTGTGGTGTTCAACTGTAAGTATGCAAATTTTCAAGTCTCCGACATATATAGTTTCTGAGAACGGGCTCTGTGACAGACGGACAAACAGACAGACAAAGGAGTGAGACAGGTAGGGTTTCGTTAGATGGACGAAACTCTAAAAACATGCTGCGGATGACTGTAACGACATCCTAAAATTACATTACCATCAGCGATCTACCAATCCCGAATTTAGTTTATATTCGTTTCATATATTCTTATTCTTTTGTGCGCCCCTGTAAAATAATTATCAATATTATATACAGTAAAACCTCTAAATAGCGGACAACCCCGAGAATGCAGAATTTGTCCTCTATTTAGAGGTGACCGCTACTGAGAGTAAAACATGTACAGTTATTTAAGAGTTGGTAATCGAAGAAATGTCCGCTAAATAGAGGTATCCGCTAATCGGGTGTGTCCGCTATGGAGGTTTTACCAGTAAAACTTCTGAATAGCGAACACCTCGGGAGGGCAGAATTTGTCCTCTATGTGGAGGTGTTCGCTACTGAGAGTAAAAGATGTACAGTTATTTAAGAATTGGTAGTCGAAAAAATGCCCGCTAAATAGAGGTGTCCACTAATCGGGTGTGTCCGTTATGGAGGTTTTACTGCATAATAATATCATCCTTTACAAGAAAATTGCATGCTGTATGATAGACAGACAGCCATCCAGAGAAAGGTAACCTCCGGATCAATAAACACTCATGTCTTTTGTTTTAATCATCCACAATTGTATGTCATACAACACGCCAGATTTTATACAACAGTCTAAAAACGGTCACCGTGGTACGGAATACTGTATTATTATTTGTTTGCCCACCAAAACTGGTTGCCACGGGTTGTTGCAAGGTTTGTGATCACGTGGTTGAAATTGATCTATTCAATATTACTGCGTGCGTATTTTTTTTTTATGTGCTCCATGTGTTCAAACCAGTTGTCTATGAAAACATCAACCGGTGAAAGTGACGCACACCAAATTTCTGTGACGTATGCAGATAAATTGTGCTTTTTAAAGAGTTTTTTCTATATAATTTTTAAACGGTTTGGAACTTATTTTTCATAGTAGGTGCATTCAGTAGGCGACCCTCATAGGTACCTTCTGGTGCAATCAGAAACGAAATCCGACAAATATTTTTTGAGTTATGCTTGACGAAAGGTTTTTATTAGGCTTTTTTTTTAGTAGGACATGGCGTTAATATCCATCGTAGTAGTAAAGTGTCCGGACAGTAATATTTCGCTGAGTATTAGCCTTCGCTTCGCTCAGACAATTATCGAAACATGTATTATACGAAGAGGAGAGAACTAAAGATACAAAAACGATTATTTTTTAATTAACGAAACAGATTTAATACGATACTCTATTTTTCAAATCTCGAGTTTCAAATAATTAATCTTTTCAAACAAATACAGTGCGTCTCATAAATATAAAGACACAGATATTTTTGAAATTACATATTATTAATTCAGTTATAAGAAATTAAATTTTATACCTCATATTAAAAACATAGAAATGAATCTCTTATAGGGGTTTTAATTTAAATAAAATAATTTCGACTCAAATAATAAAAACAATAAAAAATTACACTGTCTCATAAATATAAAGACAAACTTGAAACTGCTTCATATGCAAATTTTTTTTCGAATGCGCGCGTGCAGAATTAATGCGCACGCGCAGAAATACACTTTAAGTTTCCCAAACGAGCAAAGTTGTTTGACTTGTTTCAATTGCAATGATGCCGTTTAACATTTAATTTCTAAAGATGAGATTTGTAAAATACGTGAATTTAAAGCTAATGGCTTAACAGTTTGTCAAATATGTAAAAAAAAAAAACTGGGAGAAGCAGAGCTGAACTTTATAAAATTTTATCAAATCTTACAATTTATACTCGATATAACGATCTGGCAGACCGAGAAGGACTAATGATAGCCTCGATCGCAAGATCATGCGACTTGTTTCGTCGCAAAAAATGTCACTCAGATAAGTTTCTCAAAAATTTTATGATATGGTCCCCCAGGATACAGTACATCGTCGTATAAAAGAAAGAAAAAACATTGTATGCCGGCATATGTGCTGATTTCCTTTACTGAAAAAGAACACAAAGAACTGAGGTTGATCTGGGTTAAAGATCATATGCACTGGAAGGACGAATGGAAGCAAGACATTTTTTCAGATGAAAAGAGGTTTAACTTGGATGGCCCAGATGGTTGGAATTCCTACTCGCACGATTTAAGACGTGAATCTCGAGCCCTCTTCAGTAGGCAGAAAGGGGGAGGTTCTGTTATTGTTTGGGGTGCCTTCTCTTTTAATGGAACTACATATATTGCGTTTCTGGAAGGTAAACAGACATCTAAAGATTATATAGATTTGCTTTATAGTCAGTTGTTGCCAATTGCTGAAACTTTTGGTGGTCGGAATTATTTGTACCAACGAGATAATGCATCGATTCACACATCAAGACGCACAAAAAAATGGTTTACCGATAAAAATGTTCATGTCACGCTGGGGCCCGCACGTAACCCTGATTTAAATCCAGTTAAGAATCTTTGTGACATTCTCGTTCGCAGTGTATATGCATCTGGAAAACAATTTTCAAACGTCCTTGAGTTGTAAAAAGAAATCGAACGAAGTTGGCTTGATATAAAGCCCAATAGTTATACAACTTAATAAACAGCATGTCATCTAGAATATATTCTGTCATTAATAGGAATGGAACTTTTATTGAATGGTAATTCAAAAGTATGTAAAATGTCTTTATATTTATGAGACAGCAAATTTATTTACATTTATCAATTTTTGAGTTGAAATTATTTAATTCTAATTTAATTTACTGTAAAATGTTTTCTTGGCACATGCTTTCCGTTCTATGCATAAATATAATTTTGAATACTGAATTATTAAAATATTATTTCAAATATGTCAGTGTCTTTATATTTATGAGACGCAATGTATAAACGAATCTATTCATTCAATTCATTGTACATTTTTAACCCCTTAATTCTCGCTCCCGTCATATTCACGGGCTGTGTCTTGTGGGGTTGATTCCCACCAGTTTTATAAAATAGTGAAATTGGCTATATTTTAGTATCGTTTTACCTGTCATTAAATAAGGTGAATATTTCTTTTTCATAAAAGTGGTGCCAATAACGAATTTGAATTTTTCAACCGTAATTTAATTTGAGCGTTAAGGGGTTAAAACAAACTTTATTATTAATTCATAATGAAAAAAATATTTATAATCGTTTTGAACAGGTGTCCCATAATTGAATTTCTTAAAGTTACAATGGCAAAGCTGCCAACCTTTCACTAACCTTCCGTAATGTCTGGATTAATTTGACCCATGTTAACCACATTTCGAACTAGAAAATTTATTTCATGAATTCTTATTTATTTAATTCCAGGTTTCTACGTGAAACATATATAATTTCTTTTCTTAAAAAAAAAAAAAAAATCTGGTTCGAAAGTTATTAAACCAGGGTCAAATTAACGCAAGTATTACGGAAGATTAGTTTGAGGTTGGCACCTATCATTGGTGTAATATGAGTTGCAATTCTCAAAAAGAGTGAACAAGTGTCCAGGTCATGATTAGAAGCAGGGACATTTGGCTCAAGGTGAAAAAAGGTCTGCCAACTGCTACCCTTTAACAAATTTGGCAAACACAATTTACTCCGTCTCTCTCATGTTCAGAGCATCTGGCCGGTTATCTCTAATAGATCAACATAATAAATCGCAATTAATGGAATTTGAAGTAAACAATAAAAATGTAATTACACTTGATGGATTTTAACACAGTTAGTCGTACTCCAATTTACATATAAATTACGCCAGTTGCAATTTTCCTACTGAGTAAAAAAGTGTCAAGGTCACTATTTGAACAAGAGACCTTTGGCTTAAGGGGCTACTTTACTCACGCGGAAATACCCGCTCACTATGATTAATCATAAGGAAGAATTTTTTAAAGATATTTCGGTTCCATTTCAATATTTTAAAATTAATAATTTTTGTTGCATTGGGTAGCTGAGATTGATCACCACAAAGACCGTTGTTTACTTTTTCGATTTTGTTTTCAGGTGTATTTTACGACATTTTACTTTCGAAAACATTTTCGAGAATGAAAGTATCCTAGTAAAAATGTAGAAAATGTTCTTCGTATAGATCAATATCAGATATTTAATGAAAAAAAGAAAACATTTAAAATATTGAAATGCGAACGATGCATTTAAAATAATTCTTACATAGGACTAACATTAGCGAGAGGATGTTTTCGCGGGACTGAAGTAGCCTCTTAAGGTGCAATTTTCTGCTAGCTGCGCTCTTAAGGGAAAAATCTAGTGAGTACAATTATCTCAGTTACAGGGAATCACCTGCAATTCATTATTTTGAGCTGTTTCAGATAACAGACCAGATGCCCTGATGAAAAGGTTGTCTGAGTTTTTTCTGCACGCCAAATTTGTCCACGATAGCGTAGTTGGAAGAACATAGTGCCTGATTCAAATCCTGGCCTGGATTGGTGAAAGTTTCGGGTACGCATGTATAACACGTATAGTACCCGAAGTGAAATTTTTGTTTGTTGTTATTTTCACGACAGTTTAAACCAGTTAATCAGCCAGAGTATTTTTTTTCCAAAAATACATAACGAACATTATTGTATATAAATTGTGGTAGAAAGAGTAAAAATCCGCCGTCTATTACAATAGCGGGCAAAGCTGATTTAAAAATAAACGGTATTCTGTTTAAGAACACTGTTTATTCTAAACCCCCCGTTGTTATTCGACTGTCTTCAGTAATCGAGATAATCGGATGTAGGCGTCAATCGTATGTAGACATCTAAAGTGATACATATTTATTTTAACAACCAACGCTATATTGACGTCAAGAATTGAAGAATATAGATGACAACAATAAGTCTTTTTCCTACAACTCCTGTTGAACCAAAAAAATTACCTTATTTAATCGTCGAAAATTTCGATTAAGATATTTTTTCGTGTTAAAAATTATGGTACGATAAAAGCATAAAAAATGCAGATATGGAGGAAGGTGAAATTGAAATTTCGATAACTTTGAATTGAAAGCTTTGTTGCAATTGTTTTTATTTAGTTCCCTCATGGTAGAGTATGCATTACTAAAAAAAACATTAACATTAGGTGGTACTAATCTCGCTTAGAAAATAACTTTTTTGCAATTAATTATTAAATATTAAAAATGATAATATTTTTAACATTATTAAATATAAAAATATTAAATTTTGATATCTACATATATTTTATTTTTTATTTAACGTTCTACGTTTGATGTTCTATGATTATTATAAAAAAAAATAATAATAATATTTAGACTCTCACTACGCTATATTATCAACTCATCATTATCCATGTAACTATGGAAAAAGAGGTATTGGCATATACTCAAAAATGGTGAAGCTTCAAGTGTAACCGGTTTGCAGAGGCAAATTATCTCCAGCACAAACTTAACCCAGTAAATTTTAATATACACATTTTCCTTATTTAAATATTAAAAGTATGAGCACGTTTGTTAATTTTATATTACTTACAAATTGGCATCAAACGGGCATCTATCCAAACTGCATTTTTAGTCTGACTCTGATTGACAGAATCTTGTATCTCCACTCCTATTGCGAATTTCTACAAAATTCCTTCAGATTTTCAAACGCAATATTTTCGCCAATTGTAGCAGAAATTTCGCTAATTATCGCCAAATTCGGCGTCATTCTTTCACTTTGGCAAAAAGCACGTGTTTTGTGATTGGTAATCTTCAAAGTCAATTTTTCCGGTAAGTGTCACCCATATTTCGCAAAATATCTCCATATCTGCGAACTGTTGCCAACTTTTCGACTTCGTTTAGTACCAAGTGTTCATCAACTTAATAACTGTTACAAACTCCATTCTCACTGCAATGTATTCCTTCTTAGAGATTAGAAAATGACACAACAATAGAATTTTTTTTAACATGCGATGTGAACGCTGAATTGCCTTTTCGTGCCCAATATCTATATGATACAAAAGTCAGTCAAAATCGTTACAGACGTGTTTTAGATATTTCCATTTCCGCTGAAATGCTTTGACCCGTAGTGACACCAAAAGTGAACCACTAATCAAATTTTATCTAACATGTGATCTTCCTCAACAGTCTTCTCGTACCTTAAAACTGTAGCATACAAAAATTATTCAAAACTGTGTAAATCTTTTTTTAAATAAAATTTTCACACACACACACATAACATTTGCTCTCTGTATAATATTAGGTCTATCATACAGTCCTGCTCAAAAATATTATTTTACACCTACTTTTTTACAATTCAGATTTCTTCATTTGCACCACTTTTTTGAAATGGTAAAATCCCCATTGTTTACACCTTAACCCTCCGAGGGGAAAGTAATTGCGTTACTTTAATGTCGAATTCACGCCGGAATCTTTCAAAAATTTTATTGCAAAATTAGCAAAGCAATTTTACGACGTTTTTAAACAAAGATCGAAATTGAAAATTTAATAATTTTTCTTTCTGGTGCAGCTCTTCATTAATCGAAGGTGGGATATAATATATCCCACTGTCCCTGAAAGGTTATTGCGAAATGGGAAAACAGTGGGCATTTTACTATTTTAAAAAAGAGGTGCCAATAAAGAAATCTGAATTTTTAAAAAGCAGGCATAAAATCAAATTATCGGACAGAACTTTCCAGTAAACCTAATATATGACATGGGTGGCCAACTGTTGCACGCTGGACACCACTAAAATTTTATAGTAATCACTGCCTTATCTAATCACCGAATCTTTGCTATTCAAATAGTCGGCTTTTTCTCTAAAATATTAGTGGTATACGGCGTGCCACAGTTGGCCTGATGTAATAGAGCTATTCCTTTTTGCTGGTGGAATTTTCCAGGACAATAGTCAGACCTTGCGGTTCCACCATATTATGTCAACATAAAAAATCCCCCTTTCAATCTCAATGAAAAATTTTGTTTGAAAAATATTATAATAGAATTTTTTGACATATTTGAGAAAGATTTTTTACATGAGTAAGACGTTTAATTAATCCGAAAGTTTCTATTCGCATTTATTAGTGGATGTCTGCATCGGCGTTAATCAGGCCAGCCCTGTTGATCGCATGTAAACTAACAACAGCAGCCATGTTGTGGATTAAATTCTTAATTATTTTACTCACAACTGGTGCACACCGCATTGTATGTGTCCACATCTGTATTCATAGTTCCATTTCATTATCATACGAAAAGCATTTCTTTATCAATCAATATTTTTTTTTAACTTGTGCGTTCACGTATTAGGCGTGTTAGATTTTATAATGAGCATATCCACGAGCACTTATCGTGTAAGTAACTTACTATGCTTGTTGGACACCGATATTTCATAAAAGTTTGCTTCGCCTTTTTCAATTAATGAGATATCTCCCATAAAATAAGTCAAAATTTTCTGTTCTAAAATACTGGTAGTGAAAATCATAGTACGTGACTTACATGACAAGTGCTCGTGGAAATGTCCTAATATAAATGCAGAGCACGTTTGCAAGAGTGCAAACTAACATTAGTATTTTAGTTTAGAATTTTCCACTTTCATTAATTATAGATTTCTGTTTTAAATAATGAGAAAATTTATATTATAAAAAAAACTGGTGGAAATTTTCCTCTGTGCTAATTGCTAATCAGGCTCCAGATAATGGAAAAACTAGTCTTTCTGTAGGAAGTAAATCAGTTTGTGAACCTTGTTAATAGAAATGTATGATTAAACCATGGAATTATGATAAAATAGCAATTGGCATATCCTCAAACTGGTAAAGCATTAACTGTAACTAATTTTGCAATGGCTCATTACTGCAGGGGAAAATTTCCCTCAGTAAATTTGAATAGAATTTTTCTTATTATTAAACCCCTTAACTGTTTCCTTTTTTACACCATAAATTAAAAATAAGGACCACTTTTTCTATACTAAAATATTTTTCTTATACAATGGAAAAATACCCGACAATTAAAAAGGGGAAATTTACAATTGCAAATTAGAGGTATTAAAAAGCTTTTAGAGTAACAAAGCAAACAAAGTCTTCTTGCCCGATCCCAGTATAGATAAAACAGATAAGTTCTACAACGTTTCATTAATATAAAATTTCAGTCATAATTATGGCCAAAAACACATATATTTTTTTTACTGGTGGGAGTTTACTTCAGCAGTAATCAGTCTCCCTGTTTCTGTCATATTGTAACAAGCTAAATAACCTTCTGAGTGTGCCATTGAAAGAGATTATAATGCCTCAGCCAACTTCCACACGTAAAAACGAAGATAAATATTATCCATTTTTCTGGGATAAGTTTTGTAGCAATACGACATTGAATTAAGGCAAAATTTCCTATTTCAAATTTGCTGGGGGAAGTTTGCTTTACGGTAATCAGAAACTATTTATCCCAAGTGAAAAAAAAAAGCCACCGTCTTGTGACAACCTGCTTGATTACTACACTCGCAACTGGTTAGACTATTCACTATATGTCTCATCCTCTTTATTTATAACTGGGTATTTCTATAAGTATTTGTAGTGTAAGTCACATGCTACGATTGTTGGCTACCAGTAATTTAGAACGGTAAATTTGTGACTTATTTTATGGGAGATATCTCATTAAATGGATAAGGCCAAGCGAACTTTTCGAAAACAACGGTGACCAACAAGCATAGCAGTTACGTGCTATGTGACATACACTACAAAAAACCATGGTACCAACAGCAATTATTACAACGCATTGTCATTTTTACGGAGATTTTTGCCCTATAAAATTGTCTGAAATAGTCTTTATAAAAGTTAATTCAGAATTAATTTAAAACGTTTTTCCTTGAAACATGGAGACCCTACAAATTTCTAATTCTTTAAACAAAAGAAACAAGCAAATTCCTCTGGCAAAAGTTAATAGCTTTAAAATTCTTATAGAAAATTTCGGAGAACCCTGTTTAATTAACATTCGTTCATTGACGTCAATTCTGAATTTTATATTTTCAAATATATGATTGCATTTATTTGGAAATAAATTTCATTATTTATATAATATTAATAAAGAGCTAATATTTATTTTTAACGGTGTTTTTAAAATAAATATTCTTATCATTAAAAAATAAATAAATAAACGGAAAATACATTGCGATCTTTAATAAGAAGATTTCCTAAACTTAATTAACATTTTGAGAAAAACATTTTTAGAAAAAATATTCTCATTGCTGACAATTTTCTTGTCTTTACAAAAATACTTTTATAAATGCCAATTTTCTTTAATTAAAGAATTTACTTCACCTAGGTATTACTGAACAACATTTTGTATTATTATTCTTACGTTCATAGGCATCCATTAAAAAATTCACAAAGGTTTAAAATATCTTTTACGAAAATCTTTTTTAAAAATAAAAATAAAAAATAAGCAAACCATATAAACAGATATCTCTTGAGGATTAACAATCTTCATTCTTTTGATTAAAAATAAAAAGGAAACTGTCGATTTTTTAGAAAAATAATTACATAATTTTAAAGAAATTTTGATTGATTACATTGTTGGAATTATAATTAAAATTAAAATAATTTTTGTGGCATTTTGAAAAGGGGTTTGTGCAAATGTAGCAAATTTTAGGTACATCTAGAAAAAAAGTCGGATCTTCCTGAGATTGATTAAGTATACAGGGAAAAAAAATTTGATATAAACCGGTCAAGTGCGAGTACTACTCGCGCACAGAGGGTTCAGTGCCATAAATACTAAGGAATGTCAGTAAATAGGTCATAAACCGATATGAGATGTCTGAAATTATTAGTAAATTGTTTCCAAATATGCCAATAGTTGGCAGCACTATCCATCTGTAAGATGCTAATTTCAATTTATGAGACAATAGTTGTACAAGATGAGCAGCGGCATTAAACTGTTGTTGACGAAGAACGAAGTGTTCATCCTGTTGAGATTGCGACCGATGAAACAGTGCGGACGATTGAGGAAATGGTTGGAGCTAAACAATTTACTACTAATTTCTGATCTCTCATATCGGTTTGTGAAATACTTACTGACTTTCTCTCTATAGTATCTAGAGCCGATTTTAAAAGCCGATTGCTAATAAGGTACGCCACCCGTTTCTAAGTGTACGTCCAAACCACCCGGGTCTTTAAGGGTTAATATCTCGTCTAATTACTGACGATTATTTTCGAAAATCATTATCAAGAATCCTTTTTATACTTCCGCGACGATAGGTCGCTCTTCAACTTCTTTGCTAAACGCTAGCAAATCAAATTCTGTATGTAACGGAAAAATGCAATTTATCAAAAACTATGTGAATCGCTATGACCTAGGGTAGGGGTTTAGGGCCGGATACTACTAAAATTTTAAAGAAATAGTCGACAAGTTGAATCGCAGCAATTCAACGATAAGATAAGGCAATGATATCTGTAAAATTTTAGTGGTATCCGGCGGGCCGCAGTTGGACACCCGTGACCTAGGTTAATCAGTATATTTTTCCTGCAAAGTTTAAATTAATTTCTACTACCCATGATATTTTTCATAATTTTTTTTCAGTACATTCGAAAATTAGAGAGGGTAGGCATATTTGCATTACACTTTCGACGATAAAGACTGTTTCCTTAAAATCTGCACAGACTTTTCTTGTATGGAAAGCCATGAAAAGACGAGACAAAGAACATAAATGGGCACTGTAAGTTATCACTAATAACCACATTACTCCGTAAAACTTTTATTGGGTTTACATTTAACCGTTTCGTCGGACATTATCGATTTTATTTTGGAGGTACTTGTTAGACGCTTTAGATAATTTAGGTCATTAATTTTGAGACAGTACTTGATTCGATTGATCAATTTCAGGATGTTATCTGTTTTCTAGCATTTAGCATACACCTTGGACTTAAGATGCACTCAGAACCATTCAGTTGGTCGAATTTTGGGAACGTTAGCCGGATTGTCGGACTTCTGTATGAAAGTGATGTTTTGCTGGCGGAAGTGGCTGAAAGATATTTTGCAGTAATAACCGCTGGTGAAATCTGGTTAGAATACGTAATCCCCGCCATTGTAATTTCTACGGATGTAGGAGATAAGACGACGTCGAATGCACACGTTCAAATGTCGTTGCCCCTTGACAAAGTACCCAGACTTTCGGATGAACAAATGAAAGTCTTTAGGACCCATCGCAATCAAACGAGGATCTTATCTTCGAATTTCGCTTTATTATCGAATTTGAAGATAGATTATGTCATGGAGACGTCAGATGCGTAGTAGCTACCATTGTCGTTAAAATTGGAGTGAGTGAGTGTCAAATATGACTCGTCATACAAGATGAATCCTCGATCAGAGAAGTTTTTGAACAAGCGAACACATTTCGTTTTCACGGCTACTATTTACCTTTCTGTTCGTTTTGGTAAGACCCTTTTGTTGTGCAATTTGATGTTATGTTTCTTGGTGATTTTCTCATATATGTAACCAGGTCAAAAAATGAATTTGGCAGCAGCGGAATGGATTAATACTTGCTCGTTTTTGTCAAACAGCCGTTTCAACTGCTGTAACTTTGGCTTGATTAGATTTTGGGCTTTCCTACCCGTTCCGGCTTTGTCTTTTTGCCATGCTTCCCTTCTAGTGACGTTGGAAAACATCGTACATATTTTGCTTGGGAATATATTTGATAAAAATATGGCTAACGATGAACTTGTTCCCATGATGAATATCGGCTTCTTGAAACTTGTACACACGCTTACGCAGACACTGATCTTTCGACTCCATTCTCGGAAAACATATTATTTAATGAAATTTACGATATGTGGCGGAGCTTTATATGCGAAAACGATACACTTCATGCGCATATTTCGCCTGTTTCGTAGTCCTTTGCTATTTTGCATAACAGGAAAGTTTGAGCGGATTTTTAGGAAAGAGTCCTCATCTCTGAAAATACAATCCTTTCTACAATCCTGTTACAGAAAAAATATTTCATTCAATTATCTGAAAGTAAAATAATTAATATTTCAAAGTATTTTCCATTATTTATGCTTTAGGTAGAATTTTCCTATTATTTGTCTTAATAATACTTTTTAAATATTTTTCTTTATATCTGTCATACTCTCAAAATGTACAAGAAAAAAAAAAAAAAAAACGAAAGTCACTTTTCTAATTCAAAAGGTCTCAGAATTACAACAAAATTCCGTGTTCGTGAGAGTTTCTACAATCCTGTTACAGGAATGATATTTCATACAATTATCTGAAAGTAAAATAATTAATATTTAAATGTATTTTCGATTATTTATACTTTAGATAGAATTTTCCTATTATTTAAACCTATTATTATTCCTATTATTTAATTATTATTTCCCTAAAATTTAAACAATTGTATTTTTGAGCTCGGCGATAAGAAATCTTTCCCACGATATACAAAGTAAAAACTTTTATTTTCAAATAACTTAATAAGCCCCTTCTACATTTTTCCTATATATATTCATGAATGGTTAATAAACTATAAACATGTGGGTCATTTACTATATTAGCCAAATTTAACGTTTCACGTTCTTTAGTTTACGAGTAAAATGGATGTGACAGATAAAGGAGTGGTCGTAATTTGGTACCCTTTTACTTTTTAAGTACGGAACACTAAAAAGTAATTAAACTGGAAAATGCCTATGTTTAAACAGGCAAAAAACCTTTTGCATCAGAAAAATCTTAGAAATGTAAGACACATTGTGTAAATAAACTTTAAAATAATGTGTGTTAGCATATTTATAATGAATAATATTTACATCAAATTGTGTATGCATGCATATAATTATACGATTTGATAAACTCTGTAGAAAATATTTCTTGTGTGTTACTCATTGTGCGTTTTTATGTGTCAGTACTTTTATAATTGTCTAGTTGAAGAACAAAAAAAATAGTTCTCATAGTAGTTCTTCTACATGTACATTGATGTATCATTCTGTCACAAAATACGATGCTATACGATTTTATTGTTACGAAATCTTTTGCTTTCAGTGTTATGACATTAGATTCGGTACTTTACCTTTAGTGCTGCGAAATTGTTAATAACATTAAGAATATTAAATAAAATATGATTATGTGATATTATGGAAATTTTATTAAGACAGCGAATAAATAAAAAATACTAAACATAACACATATATTAAATTCAAACAGAGGGCATGAAATTGCAAATGTCTTTCAGAATTTCCGAAACCATTTCAGTATTGGGATGTAAGCGACGCCACATAAATTCAATAAGGTAACCATGTAAGTGCTGGTGAGCAGTGCTCCGCTGGCTTATATTGCGTCATTTAGTACTACACCGCATTCGTTGCATCGCCTGGGTAATAAATCCCGTATCAGGGCCTACGATATTATGACTATTGTGTAGAGTGAGGTGTTCATATCCAGTTTTTAGGTGATTTCGTAATTGTATAAATACATAGCGCCTAAGTCATCGTCTGTTGCGTCTGTCTGTCTGTATAAGTCACAAATATTGGGGAAAAGAAATGGAGTAGTCGTGCTGCTGAAGTAACGTGGCTAGTTTGAAAACAGCATGTATCATATGCCATATATATCATATAACATTTATCGTATAATGTGGAAAAAATTATATTAACTTATTTTAGGCGCGTTGATATATATATAAATACATAGCACCCACAGTCGTTGTCAGGTTCGTCTCTCCGTCTGTCGACATATAACAGCCTTAAAACTTCCCAACCCTACCCAAACTACCCAATTGTTTGGAATGTAATGAATATACATAATCATTCCAGAATATTGTCCAGTCATTTCAGTTTCTTATGAAAATCGAATTAAAACATCAAAAGTTATCAATAAAAGTTTTCTTCATTCTATTAAATCATATCATACGTAATTAATTCAATGATATTTCATGATAAGTAATGATTTGAGGTTTCCATGGTAATTGTTTAATAAAATCCTATCATACATAATTAATTCAATGTTATTCCATGATAAGTAGTTATTGTAGGTTTCCATGGTGATTACGTCCTATTTAAGATGAAAAAATATTATTTCCGTATTACTGAATTTAATATATGTAATCGTAATAAATTTTGTATTCGTGTATTTTTCCATGACAGTGCAAAATCTGTTGCGCCAAGATCTGAATATTTATAAATCTAGTTGTAGTAAGAACGCAACCTTATTTGCCACGTTTGACGTACAATTTCGTCTTGGTTTTAATTAATCTACTTTCTTACATCCTTTCAAACAGTCTATAAAAAATACCACTGGGTTCAAAATGTGTCCCTTTTTTAACCCTTTTATTGCCGCGGGCGTATATATACGCCTTCAGAGAATACTTGCATTCATCACAGTGGAGCAATTTTCACAAACAAAACTCTGTTTTGCACACATATAACATGTGCATTTTCTTACTCTTATTTCAGAAAACTAATCGCTGCCTTATTTAATAGTAAAATTATGTTATTAACACGTTCACGCAGGCGCCGATATTAATGTTTTTCTCTCTGAGGCGGCGCTCAAATTGATGTTTTGCATCATCTGGCGGCGCGGCACTTTCGCTTATTTAGACACTGTATGCATAGCTGCCAACATCTTACGCTTTTTCAGACCACAAAATTAAGACCAAGATATGTTTAAGACCAAGATATGTTTAATAATGAACAATCACTAGTAGTTCCAGATCAGGAGATCTATTTAACTGAAAAAAAAGAGACATAGTGAAAAATAACCATGACTTTGCCACTTTATCTATTACCAATGACATTTCTATAATTGAAAACATTTTTCCTCCGCTCCGAGTGTTTCCTCCGTGCATCATAATTGATAGTGAGAGGGCGCTGCAAGCGCTATGGACTGAAAGGGGCGCGGGCGAGAATTCCCTGCCAGTTGAGTATGATGTGTTCTTAGACGTAAGATCAGTGCATCAACCGCTACCAGTCCATTTGGAATATTTTTGTAAATAATATCAGGGATGTGATTTCCGCGTTTTTGCAGACCAGTATTTTGTTATAGAAAATGATATTTCATTTCATCGGAACATTTTTGCGATTTAACAGAACAACATATTCTCTAAGAATATACCGTTGTGCAAGAACGCGTAAATCACAACCCTGTAATATATGTTTTTGTTAGGTTTTGTAAATGTGGACAATCCATCGATTACGCATACAATTCATTTAGTATTTTTAAGTATTTTCTACAGTCCATAATGAAGCTATCGCCGACAAAAGTGAAGCTTCAACTGGAACCGCTATCGCAAGCATTGTTTCGCTGGTGGGAAATACCACCAGTAGATTTATACAGAAATTTCCAACTTATTTAAACACCCATTATTACAAAATTTCAGTCATAAATAATGGTAGAAACAGATTTTCATTTTTACTGGTAGAAGTTTGCTTTGGCAGTAGTTAGGACCTGCGTTTCCGCCATATTGTGACAACCAGGGAAATAAACCGACAGTTTTAGAAGGCATACTGACACCGGTAAAAACAAATGGACATTTTTACGGCATTTTTGAGAAAACTCTCCATAAATAAGACGCTTAAATAAGACGAAATTTTCTATTCAATTTAACTGGTGGTATGTTTCCCTGGTGGTAATCAGAAACTGAAGATCTTTTTTTAAAAAAAGCAGCCGCCATCTTCTGACAAGCCCCCTCAGTTACTTCACTCGCAACTGGTAGACAGTAGACTATATGTCTCCTCCTCTTTATTCATAACTCCATTGTAGATGGACACCATTTTGTAAGAACTCTACCACCATTATCCCGTTGAATATCCCGAATAGATTATCCTGAATAGCTGTTGATGCCGCTATGTCATCACATAATTTTAATCCCTCATAGCCACATTGGCTCACGATTTTTTTAAAAAGAAAATTCCGCTTTTATTAAGTACGCGAAAATATACTTTTGCTTGTTTACAAATAAATTTTCTTGTAAATACCGGTGCCATTCAATTATTTAAACATTTTACTTATATACAAGGTACTTACCTTGCCCTTGAAAGAGTTATACCATAATGATCATATTCTTCCTAAAGAATTAACGACTCATTAGCTAGAAGGTAGTTTTATGCGATTACTGGTGGAAGAATCCTTATAAATGGGCTGTGGATTAAGAGCGAGCGAACCCTGGATTTATTAATACTAGAACGCACGGCAATTTTACTCAAGTTTCATAAAAATATTTGACACCTGAATTTTTATATACAATTATTTGATTTATTTATTTAACGTAGATCTGCGTGTTTAAAATTATTTATATTGTGAAAAAATTTCTGGTTCCAGTTGACATTTAATCACATGGCCGGAGTCGACTCCTTCCGGGCGTTCTAGTATTAAATTAATTGATACTTATTTAAGGAGAGACGAAGTGAATGCTTGGTAAGTAAATGTTGTTGATTGATAGCATAGTACCTTGAAATCTCTGAAAAATGTTCAAGCAAAATCATAAAATCATCAGTATGAGTAATCAATACAAAAGTAATCAAAGCAGTAACTAATTTGGAACAGAGGGGGTAATTAAAATACATGCTATTTTGAAAGAAATATATATTGTATTCCCCCGCATTAGCCGGCATGCCGCAAAATTCGAGGGGGACCAGATTTTTTACTATTAGTCTCTGCTCTTTCCCGGCTTGCCGGATAAAGAGAGGATCTTCGAAATTGGAAAGGAATGCGTTTCATTAGCTGTATTGAGTAGCAGCGATTGGTGTTGATGAGGAGGGGTGCAATATAGAGTGTGTCCCCATTTTTCTAATTATTTACTTTACTTTTTTTATATATTCAAGATAATAAAAACGTGTTTCATGTGTCTCATATACCATTTCACACAAATCTCCCTGCCTAGCAGCCATCCGATATTTAAAATGTAGAAATAGATTATCTCATGAATTATTACATTAGCAGAAATATTCTTAATATGTATAAAATAAGAAAAAAATACAATAATTATCTAAATATATAAATAGAGAAATATGTGCTTACATTATATCAAAAATGTAATTTCATATGATAATTTAAAAAACTGAAATTTTACTGAAATACATGGTCTTATTCAATAAGAAAGATCAGCGGACTAAGAATGGAAAACGCTGAAAGTACCAAAAACTCGAAAGCTTTTATTTAATGAAAAAAAAATGTCTTAAATGTCAAACTTAACAAACTTGAAAACGCTTGAAGTGCTAGCCCTAGCAGTAATAGTTCAAACAAGTATGAAATTGTATATCAAACGTGGCAAATGAGGTGCTTTTGCCTTCTTTTTTTCATTCATGAAAAATTTCCTCTTTTGGACATTCAGCGTTTTCCATTTTTAGTCCTAAATTAGAAATACAAAATTTTCTGTATATTTAATCATTCATTATCACTATATTTGCATTCTTCCTCTGTTAGACCAGAAGTCTGGTCTTTGGCATCAGAATTAGGAATAGCATTCTTTTGAATAATTTCTTTCAAACGATTGTGTAAAAAGTTTATGTTTTTTTTCGTAGTTAAAACCCATTAATTTAACCACACCTGTTTAATTAAGTCCTCGGAAACTTTTTCCCATACTTCATATACCCAGAGATTTATAGTAAGATACGAAACAAATCGACGTTTACCAGACTTCGTGAATTCATGTTCTCCATTTCTTAGTTAATTACCAGATAAACGCCTAATTTAGTGCTTTGAAAAGTCTTATTCCAATGCACATCCAAGGACTGTAACGATGTTGTCAAACCTCCAGGAATTATTACAAGCTCTGTTTTATAATGTTGTTTAAAACTGCATTTAACAGTCGTTTTTAGGTGGGGTTTAGCACTGTCCAATACGGACTACAATACCACTGTCCGGATTTTGGTTTCAGAAAAATAATTAGGGCGATTACCCCAAACTTTTTGCTTAAATACATTCATCAAGTCACTATACATAGAACCTTTCATGGACGCAGGTACTACAGTATCCTTTGGGAAATCTGACTTTGAAATATTTTTTAAGCCTTTAAAAATTAAAATAAGTTTCAATTTTGTTCCATTTGCCATCGCGCTCAATATAACTGTGTCAAGTTTTTCTTATTAGTCGTTCTGCATAATATGGATTCCATGTCTTTAACCCTTTCAGGGGTAAAGTACTTTTGTCGCTAAAATGTTTACATGATTGAATGTCACCGGTTTTTATGAAATATGAAACTAAGTAAAAGCTTTTTTCGCGTACATTGTGTTAAGCAAAATATAATTATTTTATTCTGGTGCGAATATGGCATTTGGAAATTAAAATTAAGGGTTATATATAATATACCGGTGCCTTTCAAGGTGTTAAAGTCATAGGTTTTCTTCTGCGGCAGATCAAAACACATATCATATATATAGTCTTCGTCATATGTATATAGACAGAGACAGAGAGAAAAATTATTGATGTATTTTCCTTAAAATGAAAAATGCTGTTAGAAAAACCAAAATAAATCAGTTGCCCGTCCTCCAGTAGCGAAACCTCATATTTTAAGGCATGCTGGTGTACCTCGATTTTTTCCAGCATGTCGGCTAATGCGGGGGAATGCGGTAAATGGATCATTTCTGATGAAACATGGAGCTATTATAAACCATATTTACATTTAAGGATCTATATTAATATTACAAACAAATAAAGGAATATGAATCATGAGATATTAACATGTTGACTGCCGCAAAAAGTAAAAATTTTCAAATTTCTTCTTGAAAGTCGTTTGCCACCACATATTCTGAAAGGTAAATTTCGCTTTTCTAATGCAGCGAAATCTCTGCCAATAAATAAGGCATTTTTTTTTTTAAATAAAGGTGAGAAAGTACACTCATGTCGAGAATTAAGGTCACAAACATGAAATCTGTGAAAACTGAGGAACTACTCAATGTGTTGCCACGAAATTTGGTGCAGAGTTATATTATAATGGGAGAAAGAATATGGCAACATAACAATATGGAAAACATTTTAATCCTGAATTTAGATACAGGGTATATGAAAAAGTGTTAAATCACGAATCGGAGATAAAGCATTTATCTCGGGAAAAGCCTGTCTAATATGAAGTGTGACGACCGTGCACTGCTATACAAGCCTCACAACGAGCTCTCATACTGTTTATGAAGGTTTCAATAAACGTTTATGACAACCAAGGCCATTCTTCCAAAAACGCAACTTTTAACTCCTGGCGAGTCCTGGCAGAGGAGTTACGCTGTGAAATTGCTCTTCCTAGACCATCCCAAACATGTCCAATAGGACTGAGTCCCGGGGACCTCGAGGGCAAATTCATACGGCGAAAATTCTCTTCTTCAAGAAAATTACCAACAATGTGAGCGCTGTGTGGCTTCGCATTATCGTCCATAAACATAAAGTCCGGGCCTACAGAACACCGAAACAACATCACATAGGTTTCAAGGACCTCATACCTAACGCCCGATGTCCAGTCGTGTGTGTCTCTTTCACTGCATTGAACAGGGGAGCGCGGTTGTGGAGCCGAAGCCATCAGTCTTGGACACACCAAGAATGAGGCGTGTTCTTTTCAGTGATGTGTCAAGATTTACCACGAAGAGTAATTCACGTCGAATCTTCATCTGGAGAGAACGTGGAACTCGATATCATCCCTCCTACGTAAAAGAAATCGACAGATTTGGTGGCAAACGAATCCCTGTCTGGAGCGGCATAATGTTGAGCAGTCGTACACCACTGCACGTCTTCGATGCGGGTACTGTCAACGCACATCGCTATAGAGATGAGGTCCTTGAAGTCTATATCAGCTTGTTTCGGGGTGCTGTAGTTCCGACCTTCATTTTTATGGACGATGATGCGAAGCCACACAGAGCTCACATTGTTGATTTTCTTGAAGAAAAGGAAATTCGTTGTATGAATTGGCCCTGGAGGTCTCCGGACCTCAATGTTATTGAAAATGTTTGGGATGGCGTAGGAAGAGCCATTGCACGGCGTAACCACCCTCTCAACACCCGCCAGGAGTTAAAAGCCGCGCTTTTGGAAGAATGGGCTTTGTTGCCACAAACATTTATTGAAACCCTCATAAACAGTATGAGAGCTCGCTGTGAGGCTTGTATAGCAGTGCACGGGGGTCATACTCCATATTAGACTGGCTTTTTTCGAGATAAATGCTTTATGTCTGATTCATGATTTAACACTTTTTTATATACCCTGTATATTAGTTCTCAATTAAAATGTTTTCCATATAGTTATGTTGCTATATTCTTTCTCCTATTGAAATATGCATGTGTTCCAAATTTCGTGGCAACACACTGAATAGTTCATCAGTTTTCACAGATTTTATGTTTGTGACCTTAATTTTGGACATGAGTGTAATAAATTAAAGCCACGAATATTAAAGCTACGACTATACTCGTAGCGTGGCAGCCAACGTGTTCATTTTTTTTCGTCAAGTTTCTTGATGACGACATCTCTTTTTTTTTGGATATGTGTATTATTTAGCGATATGCATAATTTACTGTAGATGTTGTTTAAAACTGGATCGTAAATAAGGAATTCTTCAACGGATGTGAATGACGTCATTTTATATGAAATGAAAGCGTGTGTTTTAACTCTTAAAACTGAAATATGTTTTTTACTATCTATATTTATAAACATATATATATGAGGGTGAGACTCCATACATAACTCACAACTCACTTTTAGGACGAACACTGACATTTATTGAGACGAACACACAAACAAAAAATACAGATATAAACACTCTTCTCGTTCTTTAATTAGCTTAAAGTCTATAATTCAGGACGTCGTTGAATATTTCTGAGATTTTCTTACGTCGTGTAAATATTCAATCTTATTTCACCGAAATATGTTCTGTTCTTTTTTAACAAAACCCTGCGTCGTAAAAACTCATTTCGTTCTCTTTACTTCTTCTGCATTTCCACTTCACACAGCTTCGTTAAGGCTCGTTTCCTTTTTAATCTCGAAGCGGAAAATACGGGGACACTCAGTCTGATGCAGGTGTTTCTTGCGAAATTCTCCACAAGCGGCCGTCCTGACATCTGGAGCTGCCGCAGCGAAATGTGGTAAAATAGAATCTGAAAAACAAAAAACAAAAACCAGTAACTGTCCTTAGGGGAAAAGAAAAAAAATTAATCTGCACATCATAGTTGAAGTAGCGTAACATCGTATAGAGATTTCTTTGAAAGCAGTGACTTGTAAAATGTTTATAGGACACAGAAAGAAAAGATTTTTTTTTTTTTTTTTTTTTTTTTTTTTTAAGTTTTAGTTTTCGTCAGGCCAAGGTTTCATGTATTCAGCACAGGAGCTAGTATTTATCGGTCCTTCAGTTGATGAGATTTTCGTTACGTCGTAGGTGTCATTAGACTTCACTTTGATTACTTTATACGGACCTAAGAATTTAGATTTCAACTTTAAACCTGGTCCTTGCTGGGTTCTCTTAATTGCTACAAGGTCACCAAGCTTGTACTTACGGGGTTTCTTACGTCGTAAATTATAGTGCTTGCGGTTTTCTTGTTGAATTTCCAGAATATTCTTCTTGGCTTCTTTACGGAGCTCTTCTCTGTCTTTCATAAATTGTTCTTCGACTGCACTGTTTAAGAGGTCAATAATTTGTACATCTTCTTTCTGTTTCATTTTTGTACCAAATAATATTTCAAACGGTGTTCTCTTAATGCTTGTGGTTTTTTTCCTCATAAAATAGACAGGGTGAAATTGATTGTCAATAGAAGACTTTTGAAGGAGGACTGCTCCGTAACCGTCAATAGATGCATCACAGTGGACTTCTGTTTCGTTACTAGGGTTATAAATGCTTAAAACAGGACCTGAAGAAAGGATGTGTTTCATCTGATTAAATGCATTTCGTTGCTGGTCGCCAAAGTGAAATTTAGTGTCCTTTCTAAGAAGATCTGTTAAAGGCTTAGCTATTAAAGAGTAATCTTGAATGAATTTACGAAAATATGAAGTTAATCCGACAAATGAATGTACATCTTTTATACTTTTAGGTTCTGGGAAATTAAGGACAGCTTTAGTTTTTAAGGGGGATGGGTGCAGTTGACCATTTTTAATGTGGTAACCCAAAAAATCAATTTCTTGTTGTAGAAAGTGGCATTTTTTGAGATTCAGTTCTAAACCATATTCGGATGCAGTTGTAAGGACGCGTTGTAATTTCTGGAGTCCTTTGACTTCGTTTTCAGCTGGTATTATGAAGTCATCCATATACACAATAAGTACTTTTTCACTAATGAGGTCTCGAAAAACGTTATAAATATATCTTTGAAACACTAACGGTGCATCGCTAAGGCCATAATTCATATATAAGAATTCAAATTGACCAGAATGTGTTACGAAAGAAGTATATTTTCTACTATTTTCTTCTACTTCGACATGAAAAAAAGCATTTTTAAGGTCAAGAGTAGTAAATACTTTTGCAGAATGCAACTGATCAATAATGTCATCAATTACTGGGAGGGGGAAAACGTTGTTTATGTGTTTTAGAATTTCACTTCCTATAGTCAACACACAATCTATATGAACCATCTTTCTTTTTTACTAGGACAATAGGTGATGAAAAATTACTAGTGCTTTTACGAATAATTCCTTTTTCGAGCCACTCAGAAATTTGTTTTTCGACGAAGTTTTTCTCTATTTGCGCCAAGCGCCTGGGAGGACAAGTAACAGGTTCTTCGTTTTCCAGATGAATTGATAATTTAACATCAGTTGTCTTTATTTTTTTAGGAGAATAATTTTGAATAAGTTCTGAAATTTTTGAACGTATTGTTTCATCGGTAATATGAGATAAATCAAGATTAAGATCGTCTAACACATGAGCAATATTAATCAAAAAATTATTGGACGTATCGTCATTTTTTTCGATTTTTTGCATCGAAATATTATTTCCAGAAATTGTTAAAATACTTTGTTGAATGATATCTGTACCAATAATAAGATCAAAAGATATGGAATAATCTGGGACTACATAAACATTAGTTGTATAATTAAAATCATCTATCATAATGTTCGTAGAGAAAAAACCTAGGGGTTTGATTATAGTATTTCCTAATCCAGTTAATGTGATAGTTGAATGTCCGAGGTTCGAAATTGTAGGGAGTTTGCGATAAATACTTTCCTTTAGTAAACTTCTTTCACTACCTGTGTCTACCAATGATGTAACATTTACAGACGAAATAATGACTAGTTTGGTCATGAAAGTGTTCGACGTGACAGTGGAAACATTGGAGGGTCCTGACATAACTCTAGGCCTCCTTGGTTGATCACATTGTGCCGATTTATGGCCAAAATTCGAACAATTAAAACAACGAGGGCCTTTATCTTTATGTCTGCATTGGCTACTTTTATGATTCGACAAACCACAATTAAAGCAAAAAAAGATCAGATTTTGGTCGAAAGGATTTCTCTTTCACTGGCATTTCAGGTTTGACTTTACGAAATTTAGTGTTCTCAATGTCATGTCGAATTTTGTCATAAATTTTGAGCTTTTGCTTGAATTCTACAATGGATTGGCATCCATATAACATAGATTTTCTGAAAACGGAGTCGGGTATACCATTTATGATGTATTGCATTAATGCGGAATCCTCGATTTTACCACGCGAGCATATTTGTTTCATGATAAGAAAATATTCTTCTGTTGATTCATTTTCTTGCAATTTTCGTTTATTTAATATATCATGTAACTCGGCAGAATTACAAGTGGTGCTAAATTCTGATATTAAGAGTTGTTTAAGTTTGTCATATGAATTGATATGAAATTCTGTTTGTGCTAATAACTGGGCTTTTCCTCGTAATGATCTTTTACAAAATATGAATTTATGAAAGTCAGATAAATTAAACATATTAGCAACATCCTCAAAATTATTAAACCATACGTTTATATCACTAAAAGAACTACCATCGAAAGGAGGTATTACACTTTCAATATCAGTAAAATTAATAGACGATGGCATAAAACTTTGAACTGGAAATTGCTGTTGTTTGTCAAAATTTGATAATTCAGTGTTATTACTTGAAGTCATATTATTTGAAGGCAGTTCGGGTTCCGAGTCAGTGTCACTTTCATTTTGTATAATATTATTTTGTAGTAAGGTCAAGTCTGAAAGGTATAACTAATCGGGTTGCGAGATCGTTTAAAGATCCCTCATTATCAATACAAAGTAGATTGCACACTGTAATCAGATCATTTAATGAAAAATCAGTTTGAACTTTAGTTATTTTATTTTTGAATTCGGTGCTGTCGGTTTGAAAACCGAAACCAGTAAAATCACGTATTCTCTTTCTATTAGAGCGATCACCGTCAGCATCAAATAGGAATTTATGCAGCAATTTAATTTTATGCGTTCGTTCGTTTTTAAATGCAACTTCCAGTTCAGGTATCTCAACTAACTTCATAATCAAAATAATAATAATGAACTCACCGTTAGAATAATATCCGGCTTGAATATGTAGGATAAATAACTCTAATTAATCATATTGGTGGGTTAACTGTCACTTATGACACCAATTTATGGGGGTGAGACTCCATACATAACTCACAACTCACTTTTAGGACGAACACTGACATTTATTGAGACGAACACACAAACAAAAATACAGATATAAACACTCTTCTCGTTCTTTAATTAGCTTAAAGTCTATAATTCAGGACGTCGTTGAATATTTCTGAGATTTTCTTACGTCGTGTAAATATTCAATCTTATTTCACCGAAATATGTTCTGTTCTTTTTTAACAAAACCCTGCGTCGTAAAAACTCATTTCGTTCTCTTTACTTCTTCTGCATTTCCACTTCACACAGCTTCGTTAAGGCTCGTTTCCTTTTTAATCTCGAAGCGGAAAATACGGGGACACTCAGTCTGATGCAGGTGTTGCTTGCGAAATTCTCCACATATAAATATATATATATGTATATTCATCGGGGGGCGATACTAAATTCTGAAAAAGCAGAATTCCTGTTTTTCTAGTTTTATATAAATTCAGAACTTGGTGCAATAGCTGTTGCACCTTTACGCAAGAATTCATGAATAAAACAGAATATTACGATCATATACATTAAATTCAGCAATAGGGAAATAACATTACTTCATCTTAAATAGGACGTAATCACCACGGCAATCTAAAGACGTTATCTATCATGGTGTATCATTAAATAAATTACGTATAATATGATTTAATAGAATGAAAAAAAAACATTTATTAATATAGTTTAAAGTTTTGATTCGACTTTCATAAAATTTGAAATGACTCGACAATAGGGTGGTCACAAGAAATCAATTTTTGATTTTTTTTGTGGGGGGGGGGGCAAAAGTTGCCAATTGACTAGGAAATGAGATTGGCAAAGTTTCAGCTCATTTGGATAATATTAACCCGTGCCTCATTGAGGTTTAAGTTTGAGAAAAACGTGATTTTTCACAAACAAGTACTGTTTTTACTTCTTGAAATGAATACAATTGAACCTATAAACATAATGTAGGTCTCATTTTAGAAAAAAAAGTTTTGTTTTGAAGAACAATGCACTATTTTTTTTCTAAAAATGTATATATTTAAAAATATGCAATTTTTCAGAGCCAGACTTCACCCGAAATCTAAAAAAATATTTTTTTTTTTTTTATGAAAATGCGAGGAAAAATTGTAACATTCCATTTCATCTGCTTTCCACCTTTTATTTTTCTTTTTTTTTTTCATTTAGTACATAATAAAGGGATGAACTTAAAAAAAAAGAATCCAAAGAAAATGAAAAAAAAAATCTAATTTTTAACAGGAAGGATAAAAAAAAAAGGGGGGCAAAGAAAGTATAAAAATGAGAACAAATAATGCTCAAATGCATTTTATTTTGAAAGTTGTGTTACAAGAAAGGAAGCATAAAAAAGAAAAGAAATTATTATCCCTTACAAATGTCACGTTAACCCCTTCCAGCACAGAAAAATTATGTTCGTAAAATGATAAAATGATTGGCTATACTGGGATTTACAAACGACTTTTTTAGAAATTAAAAACACATATTACTTTAATCTTTCATAGTAAAATGAAAATTTTATAAAATATTCTTCATGCCATTTGTAAGTTTGGTATTAAAATTAGGTGGTCCCGACGTGGGACCACTGAGCCGGAAAAGATGAAAGTGGTAATAGCTTAGATAAGGGTGCTTTTGAAGAATCTTTAAAAGTTTTTCTACATTCAGCTACAACTTTTACCATATACTGTTTTTGTTTTTCGTCTTTTGTTAAACAGGAATTGAAATCTCGGGTTAATTTTATTCCGCTATCAGCTGTGTCATTGACAACTTTAATACCATTCACTATTTTTTGCTTTCAAATATTGGGTTGGCAACTAAGTTCCCGCAGTTTGTTTAAATACACTTTTTTTACCAGAATCTATATTCTGTTTTTTTGATGGAGTTAATTTATGTTAAATTTCAGATTAATAAAATGTAATGCCAACTATAGAATTCAGAATGGGTTGGTAAGTGAGTTCTCTCCGTTTTTCTACATACATTTTTGCCACAGGACTCTATATTATATTTTTTTGATCGGGTTAAATTTTATCTCATTAAAATGGAATGTAAACTATAGAACGACAACTGGATTGGCAACCCGTCTTGTTCTCGCCTTTTTAAAAATACATTTTTCTTGTCATAATCTGTATTTTTGTTTTTTGATCGAGTTAATTTATGCTAAATTTCAGATCATTAACTCTTTTCACTCGTATGTCCAACCTGACTGGGCATCATCTTTCTTTGCAAAATTTGATATTAGTACCACTGATAAAGGAGAATATAATTTGCCTTATTCAACTAGAGCATTTTTGAAATTGTGTACTTGAAGAAACTTCTTTTTAAGAAGTGGTGTCAACCGAATAAAATTTGTATAACAGACACCCGAGTCAAAAAGGTTAAAATGGAATGTCAACTATGGAATGCAAAGTGGGTTGGTAACTAAGTTCTCGCCCTTTTTTTTTATTTTTTAAAAGTTTATTTTTCAATAAAATTTAACAACTAATTAATCAACAATGTATTCTTCCTTGTTGTTTGCAACTTCTTCCCAAAGTTTAACAAGATTTTCAGTACCTCGTTGGTAGAAATCCTCCAGTTTCGACTCGAAAAATTCTTCCAACCAAGCTCTCAATTCTGCATTAGTATTGAACGAAACTCTGCTCATAGCATTTGCAAGAGATCGAAAAAGGTGGAAATCTGTTCGTGTCAAATCGGGATAGTACGGCGGGTGCGCAGCACTCCCCAGCTATGCGTTTGATTGGCTTCCTTGGTCATATTGGCGATAAGAGGGCGGGCATTGTCGTGCAGCAAAAGAACTCCATGTTGCGCTTAGGTCTTTTCTCTTGAATAGCCGTGATGAGTCGTTCCATCTGTTGAACACAGAGTTATACGTTAACCCTTTCCGGCACGGGCAATTTTTGTTGCAAAATGAAGAAATGATTGACTGACACCGGAATTTTAAAACGACTTTTTTAGAAATTAAAAACATGATATTTTAACTATTGATTTTAAAAGAAAAATTTTATTAAAATATTATTGGTGCTGTTCGTAAATTTGGAATTAAATTTAGGTATCCCAACCTTGGCACAGTGTGCCGGAAAGGGTTAACCGTTTGTTTCCGTTCAAGAAATTCGTAATGGATAATCCCTTCCCAGTCCCACCATACACACAACATCGTTTTACGTGGATGAAGATCTTGTTTCACGCGCGGTGTTGATAAATTATCGGGGCTAAGCCATTCCTTGCGCTGCTTCATATTAATGTGCAGGCACCATTTTTCGTCGCCAGTAACGATTCTGTAAAGAAATCGTTGCTTGTGTCCATGAATTGAGCGGTGATGAGCAAGCAAACCAGCGGAGATTGTGGCTCGCTGATTTTTGTTGTTGTCACTTGAAGCATGCGGAAACCATGCTCCACACTTTTGAATCTTTCCCATTGAGTGATGATGCTTCTCTATAGCAGTATGAGAGAATTTCTTTTTCTCTGCGAGTTCCCATGTCGTTTGTTGCAAATTTTTGTGCAAAAGTTGGTTTAATCGCTCTTCATCGAACTGAACTGGACGGCCAGAACGAGGTGCGTCGTTGATGTCAAAATTTCCATTTTTGAACTTGGCATACCAATCATGAGCGGTTCTTTCAACTATGGCCATACACAGCACAAATGTTGCGAACAGCCTTTGCGGCCAACAACCTTGATTAAAAGCAAAGAGGAGGAAGTCTCGAAAATGCTCCTTTTTCGCAAGTTGACACTACATTTTACGCTCTGAATTTTAACACAAATTAACTCTATCCAAAATACAAAATATTGATTCCGGTAGAAAACTTCTATTTAAAAAAAATGCGGGAACTTAGTTGCCAACCTAATAAGTTTTACTTTCACACCATACATCGGGATCAGTATTTAAAAAATGCTTATTAATAAAAAATCTCTTTAAAAAATTTACAATTTGAAACGGTACAAAAACATCGACTTCATTGTTAAATAATCCACTTCGTTGAAACCTTTTGTTCCTCTTAAATTCCAATCATCATTATCATTTCTTCTTCAAATGACATTAATTTTACAGTCATGCTTATATTGGCTTTTTTTCCAAAGTATCATCTAAAAATGAAAATGCAACTTGATCCGAGTTAAGATATCAAAGGTGGTTTATCATTTTAGCGAGTGCTTTGTCTGCAACCTATTTATCAATTTTTCTGTAGTGAACAAGTGATTTTATTATTTACAGGTCTTGGATTGGGGGACAAAGTGGGAGTGGGAGTATTGAAGCCCGCTTTTACATAAATATTGATTAGAAATAAGCAAAGGTCTCTAATACCTTCTTTTTCTAAATTTGTTATTCAGAGATGATCCCTGAAACAATATATTTTGAGAGAATAAATAGCCTGTGCCATCCATCTGACATGATTAAAAGCACTGGGTGTTCTGAAATAAAAGTCTTTTGGAGGAAGAAGCCCTATAAAAATAAACAAAGTTCGATAAACTCTTTATAATCATCCCTGAGCTGTTAATTTTTAAAAGGTCCTGTAAGAAAACTTGAAATTTCTTCTGAATTAATATTCATATCGAGTATTTCATCTTCAATAGCATTTTTATACTTATTCTGGTTTAATTTAGACCACCCAATGAGATTTTTTTAAATATCTGGCTGAGGGGCAGTGATTATGCCCACTTTACATTCAAACACAGCTTTTACGATAATTTCTAAATTATGGTGGGGACATGGTAAATACAGAAGCATTTTCCTTTAACAATTACTATAGAAAAATGCAGATTCCTCTGAGGCGACCGATGTTTACTGCGGTGGTATCAAAACATATTGCTTAGATTTCACCAACTTTCTCTATTCAACTGCTGAAATACAGCTTTCGCCTGAATTATTCCGATACTATTTTCAAGCTGTGGAACTCGTAGTAACTGTTCTTCATCCACACAACTAATTAAAACTTCTATACACTCTACATTTTCTGTATTAAAAAATTATGAAGCAATTTCCATCCCAGTGTAGAACACTTCTGTCTAAACCGGAATTTTTAAATCTGTTTTTGTTGAGTTGAGTTCTTCGTTTACGAAATAGTTATTTGCGGAGTCGATTGCACTTCTACTTAAAATTAAAGTTTGGTGGTTAACTGGTGGATGTTCTCTAAGCCTAGTAGCTTCTCTGGCGTTCAGTTTCACTTATCAGATATTATAAAATAAAATACATAAAACTTGACAATTACATGGTAGCTTAATGTCGTAATTTGATGAGACATTTGATGTCCAAGTTAAAAAATCTTACAATTCTGCCATCATATCGAAAGGGGGAGGCGGTTTTACAGAATGTTTCGTCAATTTTAAAAATAGATAATGATAACTGGCAGCAAAAACAGCCTTGTAATAAAAAGAGAAATTCAGAGGTTCAACTGCAATACAAATCGAGAAGCTCTTTCTTACTAGACACAGAAGTAGATAACTAATAATCAATTATAATTCATGAAATATTTTGAAAGTTACAAAACTTGTTCACTTATATTTGCCTTTTAATGCAAGTAATACAACAAAATTACCAAAAGTAATAAAATTTTTAATTTGTCATTTTTCATTTATGTTTAAAAAATGCAGGGTTTGAGAGTATGGTTCACAAGCTGATCTGAAAAATACTAAATGTTCATTAAATATAAGTTTTGATGAGAGTAAAAGTACAAGGTAACAACAGTTTCTATGAAATAAAACAAAAATTAGATTTCTAAGACAAATAGTTTTCACTTAAAGAAAGAAAAACTACAATTTTTTGCCAAAATTGCAAATTTTCAAGAATTCAACCTCGATGAGGCACGGCTTAATATTATTCAATTGAGCTGAAACTTTGCCAATCTCATTTTCTAACTAATTGGCAACTTTTAGGAGGGTCCCCCGAAAAAAAAAATGTAATTTTTTTTTCCCATCTTGCTTGTGACCACCCTACTCGACAAACTACTGCAACAATTAAATGTATTAAATTTTAAACCATTGGGTTAGGTAGTTTTGGGCTGTTATACTGCTGACGGACGGACCAGATGATGTCTATAAGTCCTACGTATTTATATAATTACGAACACACGTAACAAAAATCTGGTAGGTGTCTTGTGTAAAAAATTGTATAATAGTACATGATGATAGTACATCTCTGATGATATCAGACGGTATTAACCCTCTCGCTGCGTAATTGTTTTATCAAAATAGCTTCAAAAATTGCGCATTTAATTCCTTCGCGACAAGCGTCTTTTAAGAATTTTTATTCTTTGTCACCGATTTTTCGAAACAAAAATTTTCGTTTGATTTAATCGGGAAAATGTTCCGGTTAGATAAACAAAATTTACAGTAAGAAAGTAACTGCTGGGAATGATCACGGAGGATTAATTAGACGAAAAAATGCATCCCCGATGAAATCTTGGTTTGCGCAAATTTTGCTACTCTTACGTTGCCCGCCGGTTGCGTAGCGAGAGGGTTAACACTTTAAACTTCACAAAACTAGACTAGCATCGTAATGTACGTTGACACCGGATAAGTATAAAATCTACATCATAATATTTATTCATTTATTTATTTCAGTTATGCATTTCATATTTTAAAAAGTATTTCACATTTTCAGAAAATATTTTTTTTAACCCAATCATAATAAAACTCCTAATATTATTTTAATGGTATTTATATAAAATACGAAACTCCTGATCATTTCAAAATATTCAATAATGTAAATGTTTTACTTTTGAGAATAAAAGATCTTAATTAATAGATTTTAAACATATTTTCGGAAATATTTTTATTTCAATATTTATTTTATTTTCTTCTTTTTAAACTCTTTTAATAAAACAAAATTTTCTTGATATAAAAATAATTCTTTTGTGTACTTGTTATTGAAATTCATGTTTGTTTACTATCCTTACTCATTAAAATTTCCTCAAAGGTTTTAAAAATATTTTGAATAATTCATTTTTAATAAGTTTAATAAACTAGTAAAGCTTTTAAATTTATCTGATGTGGGAATTAAAAATTGCATCTAGTTATTTAAATATACAAATCATTGATTTATTTTCGTATAAACTTAGTTTTTTTAATATAAACGAATATGGATTAAATATTTAAACTTATGCATAAAATTGTAGTTTTTCAATTGAAAAATATAATTAAAAATCGTGTTCCAAAATAAGTCGGACATCTAAAACAAATATTGTACGGGTTTCTACTAGTCAAAGACTTTCCCTGAATTTAGGTCGAATAAACAAAGTATTCGGTAGTTCGGAAAGTCGTTTCCGTTAGGGAAAAATAATTCGTATCGGAAAATTCTATCTTTTAATTATTTGACAGTAATGTTGATATCTAATGTATAATAATTAACGGGCAGAATTTCCCGGTACAAATTAATTTTCCCAAACCGAAACGACTTTATGAATGACCTAATTGCAGGGCTGCCACAGGCGACCAATTCTATATTTTGTTTTCACAACTATTTAAAAAAAAAATTGTAGTAACTTCCTCCTGAAAATGTTGTCAAAGCCTGAATAAAACATTATTGTTTTGAAAAATTGGTGCAAAATACAATTCCAAATTAGTCGCGTGTGGCTGCCCTGTAATAGTTTCTGAGAGAAACACTCGCCATTTGCAGTCGCACGATTACGTAAGCCGAATTTTTCTATGTACTAAATACTGGTTTTTCAGCTAAAAGTGTAGGAATCCGGTTTTTTTTAAGTAAATT
The DNA here is from genome assembly GCA_963932465.1 of Maratus speciosus. Taxonomy (NCBI): domain Eukaryota; kingdom Metazoa; phylum Arthropoda; class Arachnida; order Araneae; family Salticidae; genus Maratus; species Maratus speciosus. The sequence continues at coordinate 161,095,508 of OZ010794.1, forward strand.
TCTTAAATAATAAAAAAACAGGGTAAAACTAACATAGGTATACACTTATTTCCCTGTTATCCTATTTTTATTTAATAAATATAGGCACATTTTGCCGGTTTTTAAAATTTGCATGTATAGAGATGTATGGAGGTATGTTTAAGATAAGTTTTACAAGGATTTGGAGATGTTTCCACATGAAATTTGCTGTAGTTTCATATTTCATTTACATACATTTGAAAATATTTTCTGCCGACGAATGGTCATGCTATAAAAATATTTATCATGTGCGGAGCGAAATAACATATCAAAATACAGTTAAAATATTGTTAAAATATATAATATTCTAAAAAATGTAGTTGTGCATAAATTGACGCACAACTTAAAAATAATAATTTTCAAAAGAGCAGCAGCTTATTGTGTTACCACTGAAGTATCAATAGACGGAAAATTTTCTAGAAAGAATCAATAAATTGATTGCATACCATCGTATTAAACTATCAAACTACCATCGTATGAATCGGCTCTTTCAACTGCTGCACCTGGCACATTGTGTGTGTATATCTCTAATATGAAAGGCGATATTATGAACATTTTAAAAACTAATTATAAGCTAAAAAATTGGGGGAAAAATAATTTTCATGCATCTTTTAATAAAATGGATTCCAATACATTACATCTTCAAGTCCATAAGCATAAAAAAATGACAGTAATCAATTCAGTAGACAGTAGACAGCAATATACAGACAATAACAGACAACAATATACACAACAACAGACAACAATATGCAGACAGTAGAACAACAATATCGACTCATTCAATTAAATCAGGTGTGGCGAACCGTGGCACGTTGTATACCACTAATTTTTGTTTTTTAAGAAACAGCCGACTTCTGGAATCGCAGAGATTCGATGATCAGATAAAGCAATGATTACTATAAATTTTACTGGTATCCAGCGTGCCACATTTGGTCACTCCTGCCTTAAACGTCAGTTAGTTCCGGGATCCATCAGCATTTTCAAGTGATACTTTGCTATACTAAAGTTCTGATTTTATCTTTATGTTTACAATTTTATGCACGTTCTCAATTTCACGCGTCGAGAATCGACAGATTTTGAGCGTGTTAAATGTTTTGCAATTTTTTCGTTTATTTTTATAAATCATGAAAACATTTTCTATCTAATCCACTTTATTTTAACAACATGATACCACACAGCATATTTTTATACATTATATAATTAAAATGAAAGAAAAAACATGCGCTAATCACAGGTTATGAGACACTTTCCAGACAATTCAAGACTGTAACATAATTTCTGTCTTTAACCCCTTAAGGGGAAAGCAATTACGTTTGTGTAATGCTGAATTCCCACCGGAAAATTACAAAAAAATATTTCAAAATAAAGAAAAGCAATTTTACGACTTTTTTCCACCAAAGTTAGAAAAGGAAAATTTCATAAAATTTTTCTGGTATAAATCTTCATTAATCGTAGGTGGGATAAAATATCTCCCACCGCCCCTCAAGGGGTTAAGGGGCAGTGGGATAAATTATACCCCATCTAATAAAAGCAAGATTCTCATCAGAAAATTTTAACTAAATTTTATATTTTTAACTTAGGAAGAAAAACGTTGAAAAATTGATTTTCCTTATTTAAGTATAAAGTTTTCGGTTATTCCGGTGAGAATTTAATATTTAGAGGCATTTTTCCTTGCCCCTCAAGGTGTTAACACCTTCACGCCGCGCGGTGGGTCACACCTGACTGTCTCGGAGCTGCCAAGTCTCAGGCTTTTTGGATACCAGTATTTTAATACAGAAAATATCGTTTTATTCAATTATAACAATTGGGCGATTTAAATGAGCAACATTTTCTCTAAAATAATAGTGGTGCGCAAAAAAGCCGGAGATTGGACAACTCTGAGACAGTCGAGTGTGACCCACCGCGCCGGCGTGAACGTGTTAACCCTTAAATGCATAGTGATCATATCTGTATCACTTTTTATTTAACTCTTAGCAACCACTAGATTTATATAGACATATTAATCCTGTAAAAAAATATACAGAAATATGCTACTGATTAAGCTTAAAAATCTACCTTAAAATTTATGGTGTCAAATTTTTAATATTGAAATAAAAAACAAAATTCTCAAAAAATAATTCGTGCATTTAAAGGTTACGTTTTACAAAAAAAAAAAAAAAATAAAAAAAAAATATATATATATATATATATATATAAGGTATTTAGGCTCATACACATTAAAATATTTACTAATTTTTAATATTTTATTTTTACTTGTATTGCAAATCTGCAACATAAGAAAAGGTTGACGTATTATACGAAAAAAGTATCTCTGATTTTTTTTTCATTATTTTTCCTGTGTAATAAACCTTTCTGATAATCATATATAATTTTTTCGAAACAAAATAAAAAATCATGCATTTAAGGGTTAATAAGGTGGAAGGTGTTACATAACTGAACAACTTACAAAAAACAAAAGGCATTTCAAAACCACTTTTAGCAATGCCATCTATAGTCGGATAAATATCGGAATTATATTATGTGATTCCTGTTTAACCCGTTCAAGAGAAGTGGTCTCACGGTGTGACTACCTAATTTTAATTCCAAAACTGACAAACTGCCCCAAGAATATTTTAATGACATTTTTTATCCCTTTCAGGGGTACAGTGCTTATGTTAATTAAATGCTGAAATCATTGATTCACACCGGGATTTAAGAACAAATTTATTCGAAAATAAGCAAGTATTTCCTTCACGTATAATTATAAAATATATTTCATTCGAAAATTCCGATGTCATTGTGGCATTTTGGAATAAAAATTGGCTGGGATATATTATATCCCACCGATCTTCAATGCGTTAATGGAAGTGTAAAAAAGCGGGTTCTTATTTTTGTGAATAATATTCGTTTGTAAATTCTGGTCAATTATTTCATCATTTTATGAACAGAATTTTCCTCACCTGAAAGGGTTATTATTTACTTATAGGTTTGTATACATACTACACAATAAGGACAAATTTACTATAGTTAGGAAACACATAACGCAGTTATTCAGCAATTCCTGTCAATAAGTGAAAGTGTACTCGAATTGTATTTTGGCTGTTAATTATCTATGTAGCTTATACTCATCAAGTAATACGAAGAAAAAAAATTATCAATCCAAATTTAAGACTACTTTACAGCAATTATTACTAATGGGAAGTAACTTAAACGAATAGAAAGGAAAATTAATTCGCGAATACACCTGGAATTTCTTTCTTTTTAGTAGAAAATTGATTGCACGTCTTTTAGGATGAAGGCAAGGCGAGAGGTTGTTTTTCAAGCTCTTATGTGTCTGATATTGCTATCTTTACCTCATTTTAAAACTTGTGTATAACCGTCAATCTGAACGATATTTGATATGCACAGCATATTCTACAGTAAGCAAATTTCTGTACATTCCATTTGCAGAGGTGCCAAGCTCCCACTAATCTTCCGTAATGCGTGGATTAATTTGACCCAGTTTAACAACGTTTCGAACCAGAAAATTTAATTGATGAATCTGTATTTATTTAATTCCAGTTTTCTATGCGGAACTGATTTAATTTCATTTCTGAAAATGAATTCTGGTTCGAAATGTATTAAACCAGGGTTAAATTAACTCGCATATTACGGATGATTAGTAGCAACTTGGCACCTCTGCATTTATGTATATAACTTTCTATAATCCTTGATAGAGTGTATCATCAATTGAATTCATTGAAAAAAAATTTCCCCAGAAAGCACAATGTAACCGAATTCTTTTGAGTATACATGTAACTAAATCAAATGTGAATCAGTGTAAATAAACTGAAAATGCTACACATGTGATTTTGTTGATTCGAAAACAACATGAAAATTTTCAATTTCATACATCAGTTGAATGTGAGTCCGGTATTATTTACGAGAGTTTGAGCACCGATGTACAAAAAGCCAGGTAAATCGAATTCATGAACACTTTTTAAATATGTTACAAGCTATACATTTTATACCATTTTAAAATGTCCTGCTACATATTTATATAACGTGATTGCCATAATTTTTCTATTAACTCAATAAAGCCGGTTGGCAAGGAAACTTGCCATGGAAGCCGAACAAAACTTTTAAATTTAAATGCCAGTATTTTAGTTTGGAAATTTGTACATTATCTAATCTCAAAATTTCAGCGATTAAATAATTCAAAATTACAATGTGGAAAAAACTGATGTCGAAGAATTTAAGGATTCGTAAAAGAAGCTCGTCTTTATCGGGTTAATTAGGTTAACGTTTAAAATATTTTACTTAAAACTTCTTTTACAGTATGAAAGCTCATTTACTTCTATGAAAGTGGATTACGTTTTTTATATATATTAAAAAAATTAAAAGCGAAAATCCGAGGTATATAACAAATTGAAATTCATTTTATAAAATATTTTATTTACTCAGAAATTCAAAATTTTGTTTAAAAGGAGCGAGAAAAATGCGTATTAGATAAAACATCATAATTTTTTACCAAATGAAAATAAATCTTCTCATTACCTAAAAAATACTTGATATGAGATTTGATAAAATACGGATAAACATGGTTAGAAAATATGATGAAATACGACTAGAGAAACAATATTCCCTCAGTAGATTTTTCTGGAAGCAATGCATATGATCACGATTTTATTTGCTTATTTAATATTTTATTTATCTTAGCTTGAGAGCATTTTAAATTTTCTAACGTTAAAACGCAAAACGCTTTAACCATCCGGACAACCGGAGACGCTTATATCGCGTTTCACATATCGTATACAATTCTGCAAGGAAGGCTATTTTCGCGTTCCAGTGTTACCAGTATGCTGCATTTTTTAAATTCAAATTGCTTGATTCACACTACTTTTTTAAAAAGGCGTATAACTCGGCTTATTCTCACATTATTTAATCTATAATTAAATAAACTGACTATTTCTACTTCAAAAAAGTGGTGGGAAATAAACATTCTGAATTTTAAAAAAGCAACCAACTTGCAACACTAAAAAATATGCAGCAGTTTTATCCAAGAAAATGAAAAAGTCGCCGAGGCTGGAGGGTTAAATTGTGTCAAATGACCAAGTTTAAATACTTTTAGACTGAAAATATAACACTCCTTTTTATGATTTTTTAGTAATCTAGACCAGTGGTTCTCAAACTTTTATTCCTTGCGTATCCTTTGAAGAAACACATGTGCCTGGCGTACTACCCATTTATTTTGTTTCCTAATACTTAGATAGCAGAAATAAAAATAGAACAAAATGGAACCAAATAAATGTTATTATATTTACCTTTAAAACTGCTTTATATCTAGCTACTTTTCCAATGCATGGTTGGTACGGATACCGTTATTTTTCCAGGAAAGCTAGCAGTACCGTTTTATAGAAAATGAAATCTAGGTTAAACAAGCAATATTTCGCCTTCTTTTAAGAACAGATTTTGTATAAATTAATACTGGTGTCGGAAACATTTTTGGTCTGCAAAATGCAAGGAGGCGTACGAACCACGTAATGTGGTTGACGACAATTGTATGCATCTGAATAATTGTACAGTCGTGAGAAAAAAAAAGTAAACACCCCCTACTAACTCTTCGACAAATTATCGTAGACGGAAGATACTGGTACCGAATGATTGGAAATAAAGTTTACTTTTAAATAATGTATGTAAAATTTGCTTAGGGGGCCATCTACACATTAAAACGAACCCAAACCTCGTTTTTTTCAATGGCAATACCCAATTTTAACGAGATATTTCAAATCTTCGGTTCAAACTATGCCCAGACACCAAATTTCAAGTCATTTGAATGATAAGTTTTCGAATTATAAACATTCAAAATTTAGTGCTTCTAATGTTAAATTACATTTTCATATATTTATTTATATCTCCTGAAATTATGCTCCTAGTGTGCTAATTTTTTTGTGCAGCAATAATACTAATGTGCCCAAACATAAATACGCTGAATTTGCAATTTTTATAATTTTATGATATGAATTATGAAATTAATATTCGAAAAAATTATTAAATGCAACCTACAATTTTTTTGATGGATTTCGATTTATTAAGTCCTGCTTTATGAAAATCCGAAATTTCACATTTTTCTTCCACATAGTTTTCAAATTATGCTTAAAAAACGACAAAATGATGGTTTAAGGGGTCTATGATAGAAGTGAGTTGAGATTTTGAAATTTCTTCTGTTGTCCCGTTGTCTAACAGGCTTCATTGACTGCTTAAGGTGCCTTGATCAAGAAGGAGTCTCTCTCGGTTAACAATCGACTACGGAACTTCAATTTGGATACAGCCCTTAAAATATGCACAATTTATAATAATTAATTTCTCGGAAACTCATGGTACGAATTGCATAAAAATTGGTTTTTAGGCTAATTGAAAGGTGTAGAGTTCATTTATGCTGTCACAATTGGGTATTGCCATTGAAAAAAATTAATTTATGGTTTGTTTTAATATGTAGATGGCCCCCTAAGCAAAATTTATATACACCATTTAAAAGTAGACTTAATTTTCAATCGTTCGGTACCGGTAACTTTCTTCCACGATAATTTGTTGAGGAGTTAGTAGGGGGTGTTTACTTTTTTTTTTCCACGGCTGTAAATATCCGGGTACTAATTTTCAGAAGTAATCATAATTCGTGTTTATCGCCTAACCCAATGGAGTTATGAATAAAGAACAGGAGATATATAGTGCACAGTCTACCAGTTGCGTTTGAAGTAACTGAGGAAGTTATCACAAGATGGCGACTGATTTTTTACATCTGGTCAACAGTTTTTGATTACCACCGGAGCAAACTTCCACCAATATATTTTAAATAGAAAATGTAGACGTATTTTCGCAACTTCTTCATGCAAAATTTCTCTCACAAATATTGTAATATTTTCTATTAATTTTTACTGGAGGAACTCAATCCGTGCATTATAATCTCTTTCATTGGCACTCACAGGTGATTTTTTGGTTGTTGCAATATGGCAGAAACGCGGTGACTGACTACCGCTGAAATGAACTTCCACCAGTAAAAATAAATATATGTTTTGTGTCATAATTATGGGTGAAATTCAGCAATTATAAAGTCCTTAAATTTAATTAATCGGTAAATTTCTAGTCAAATTTACTGCTGGAAGTTTTCCCCAGCGATAATTTGTCACTGCTTAAACGGTTACAATTGAAGCTTCGCCATTTTCAGAATACGTCAGTTCTTCTTTGTCCATAGTTCCATGCTTAACCCCAGTGTGTTGTTATATTTTGGTTACTCAATAAGAAACAAAAACTCATGAAAGGTGCATTTAACTGCACAGTGTCTAGTGTTGCCTGGTGTCCAGCATAAATCGGGGCTACATAAGCTCTGGACACCAGTATTGTACATATATTTTCTTCGTATTATCTACTGGCAAAATTTTCTGCGATTAAAGATGGCGAAATTAACTGTAAGAAATTTGTGTTGTCCAGTTCGTTTAGAGCCCCGATTTCAGTGGGACACCATGCGACACTAATCGTATCGGATTGAGGAAGACTCATATTTTATCTGTAAAACCTCTTCGCATAACCCAAAGGATTAACCCTTAAAAGGACGGTGGTTGATTTTTGGACTACCTTGTTTTAAACCTTTAAATGTCACATTAGCATCAGAATATTGGAATAAAAAATTTCCTTTTATTAAGTACGTGAACAAAAGCTTTTGCTTATTTTAAAATAAAACTGCTTGTATATTCTGATGTCATTTACTCATTTTAGCATTTTATGAATAGAAGTACCTTGCAGAAAAGGGTTAAGTGTGCCACACTTTTGAAAACTGGATCTGGAACTTATTAATAAGTGTTATTAAGCATGCATAATATGACATAGTCTAAAATATTTTTTTTATATTATTTTTATAATAAAAAAGTTTTATAAGTTAAATACAAACTGCTAAATGAAAAATAAATATTGCAAAATATATTTTGATAGTAAAAAAGAAGATTTATATAAAAACAGACATAAATGTTGCACACTTTATTTTTGAAAGTTTAAAAGTTTGAAAATTAGACAACATCAATATACTTTATAGTTTTGCTTAAATATAAATTCCCAGACAAGCTTTTATATTAAAACATGTCTTTAATTAAGTGTGCTTTTTCAACCAAAAACCTTTCAGAAAATTTCTTTCCATAGGGAAAATAAATGTAACGTGTGTTTTAAGTAATCTAAAAACGAAAAATTAAATATACTTTATTACTCCCTTAACTCTCATTTTTCTGATACTGAACGTTGAAAAGTTTAAATAATTTATGTTAAATTGGTAAAATATACAAAACAGTTCGAAAACACAATTTTATATAGTTTTTTAGTGAAACATAAAGAATGAATACTTGACGTCTCCTTATGTAGAATAGCTAAACCTAAATTGTGCACTTAAAGGAATAGTTAAGCATAAATTTTCTTTCATAATTCATGGTAAGGATCTTAAACAGTTTTATTAAATGTTGCCTTTCAAAGTAGAATCAACAGTTTATTTTTATTTTTAAGTAGACATTTATTGAAAAAAATATTTTTCATTCACTAAACATGGAACGAGATGAATATAGAATTTATACATAAAATAATGTATAAAATGTATAATTCTGTTTTCTGGCAAAAATATAAGACGTAAAATCAGAGGATTGTGTAATTATGATGTTAGAATAGAATGTCGCAAATTCTTTCATATTTATTGCAGTATTTTTTGTTCTCATTAAAAATTGTTCCTCCAATCAGCATCATTAAACCAACAATTACTACGTTTTAGGAAAATTGTTGTTAAAATATGAAAAAATACATTCCCCATCTTTCTAAATGAACTTTTTACACTAGACAATGTGACTGCATCATTGCTACTTAACACGTTCACGCCGGCGCGGTGGGTCACACTCGATTGCCTCAGAGTTGTCAGGTCTCCGACTTTTTGCACACCACTGTTATTGTAGAGAAAATGTTGTTCTTTTAAATCGTGCAATTGTTCTAATTAAATAAAACAACATTTTCTGTGTTAAAATACTGGTATCCAAAGAGCCGGAGACTCGGCAGCTCTGAGACAATCGATCATGACCCACCGCGCCGGCGTGAACGTGTTAAATACAATTCATATGGGGTATATCGGATGTCGAAGTGGAATATTTTTAATGTTTGTATGGTCCCTTAAATTGGAACTCCAGTATTTCCTGAAGAAATTATCCGCTTTATTTCAATTGTAAAAAAATAAGGTAAAAAAATTACAGGAGTTAAGTCAAAAAAAAAAAAAAAATCTACTTGAAGCAAAATTAGCAATTTTAGTCACAGCAGGTTGGCGTGGTTTTCAAAGGGAGTTAGGCCGTGTATTATGTGAGAGTTGGCAGTTGATTTAATTTAAACGCATTTGCTACACGTACAGTGCGTCTCATAAATGTGAAAACACTAATATTTTCGAAATAATATTTTAATAATTCAGTACTCAAAATTATATTTATGCATATAACGAAAAGTATGTGCCAAGAAAACATTTTACAGTAAATTAAATTAGATTTAACTAATTTCATATCGAAAATTGATAAATGTAAATAAATTTGTATAATATTTTGATTAAAAAAAAAAAAAAAAAAAACTTTGAAATATCTTAAAATATTCACTACGGAAATAATCATAAAATGATGTTTAAAACTCATACCGATCATTTTCATATGTAGTTACTAAAACAATACTTTTATCAGATAGGATAGTTTTGCGAAATACTCTTGCTAAATATGCACCCCCCCCCCCCTTCAAAATTGTAATGTATTATCTTGAAACCACATTATTTAGGCATTATGTTTGAAAATAATCATTTGATAAACCGTGCATCTCTGAAGTGTAACATAAAATTCAGTGTTTTTAATTTCAAAATCTGAAAAAAAGAAGAGAAACTCAGTTAACATTTGAAAACATGAAATAAATTTTAGATTTACGATGTATAATTATACATACATTTATATAGTTACAAATCTCTCTCTCTCTCACACTCTCCTTTTTTTTTTTTTTTTGCCAAACAATAATTTGATATGAAGCTTTAGAATTTAAAGCCAATTTTAGGTATCTTGAAAAAAATCATAAAAATAAAAAGTAAAGACAAACAGAAAGCACCATACTAAGGCAATCAAAATAGAAATGCCTGTAATTTATTATGAAATTCCAGGGCAAAGTAAAATTTAGATTTCAATAGTTTGATAGCACTGGCGTCGTAGGTTAAATTTTTAAAATAATCTATCCCGGTACTTACTTCCCACAGCATAAAAGGCAATATTTCCATTTTGAAAGACATTTTTTATACGAGAACTATATATAGGATAAATGAGTAAATGATTTTCAAGAAATGAATGATACAAAATGGCTGACACTGGCTATTGTATTGACACTGGCTGTAGGTATATTCCTTTGAGGGGTAAAGCATTTCAATTGCTAAAATGCAAAAATGAACGAATGATCACGGAATATAGGAAAACATTATTTGGAAATAAGAAAATGTGATTTCTCAGATACATAATAAATGAAAAAAAATGTGTACGAAAATTCTGGTGTCATTGTGGCATTTGGTAATTAAAATTAAGTGGTTTCATAAACATACCGCCGCCCTTGAAAGGGTTAAAAACGCTTTTGCGATATTTAAATTTATAGAGGAATCTCAAAATAGGAATATTGATATTTACAGTTTTGCCTACCCGCTATTTTTTTTTAAATTCAGGTTACTTGGTTGGAACAAATTTTATAATGTAGTACAATTCGCCTTATCTTTTTGATTATTTAATGAGTAATTAAATAAGGCGAAAATTTCTACATCAAAGAAGTGGTGGCAATCAAAAAATCTGAATTTAAAAAAAAAGTAGTGAACTTGCAAACACTGCCTACCAGCATCAAAGTGATGCCAGAGTAAAAACTATTTTCTCTTTCGACGAACTAGCAAATTTTGATAAAGCCTATGTTCTATAACAGCGGTACCACAACGCTTTTATTCCTATTTTCAACTGATTTCACCAGCAGACGACAATACTCTGCGTTACCCGAATTTTCTAGAAACACAACACTTGAGCGAAGAATTCAAAATTGTATTTAAAAACTTTTAAAGTGCACTTAGAAGTTTCTGGTGTGAATTTTTTATTTCTCTTTAATTTTAAATTACTGTATAACTTATCCAAAAAAAAAAAAAATATATATATATATAATAGAATTTCAGTTTGGCCTAATAGGAAAAGTACTTCATTAGATCTTCTGAATTAACTATTTAATTGGTTTTCAGTGTGCTTTATATTATATTTTCACTGATTTATGTGCACTAAGTATAATATTTTGAAAACATTCTCAGAAATTACCGGATGTTCCACAAATCTGTTGCGCATGCAATCCAGTGATATTCTGTTAACCCTTTCAGGTGCAGAAAAATTCTGTTCGCAAAGTGATGGAATAATTGACTGACAGTAGAATATTCAAGCGAATTTCTTAAAAAATAAAACCCCGCTATTTCGTATTAACATTACCGAAGAAAAATTTTATTAACCCCTTAATTCTCGCTCCCGTCATATTTTTCGGGCTGTGTCTTGTACTCAAATTGTTTGATTCCCACCAGTTTTATAAAATAGTGAAATTGGCTATATTTGAATATCGGTTTACCTGCCATTAAATAAGGTGAACATTTCTTTTTCATAAAAGTAGTGCCAATAAGCAATTTGGATTTTTCAACCATAATTTAATTCGAGCGTTAAGGGGTTAAAATATTATTGATGCCATTTGTTGGTTCTGGAATTACAATTAGGGACTGGACCACCTAATTTTAAGCTACCGCCTTTGAAATGGTTAACAATCTGAATCATGCTTATTACAGCGCCCTCTGTAGTTATAGAAATATCATTTGTGATTTAGGTGACTCGTGCTCATTTAACTTTTATATCCATAGTTCTTCCTCCTTTGTGAAAACCATAAAAATTTCAGGTCAAATTATCAATAGCAAAATGTTATAATAAGAAAAACAGACGATGCACTGAAATTGATTTTCACATCTAAAATACGTGTAATCCGCTGTGTTTATCAAAATAATACAGCCGTTTTAAAATATCTCAGAAAAAAAATCTATCTATATATATGTGTGTGTGTGTATAAAGGAATTGTTCGTTTAATAATATATATGATTTCAGTTATTGGCAATTGTTGTGTGTTTCATAAGCCTTTTTTAAATCTTTGTTTGGAGAATGTTCCGCTGTCGAGTTATTTCGATTAAAGTTACTTTCAATTTCTAACCATTATTTAATTTTTATACAGTTACAAATGTATACTGTTTTCTCATTTGATGCCAATCATGGCTATCAACCCGATTACGGAAAGTTATCCATTTTACCCCTGCGAAGAACGGGTGTAAGATTGTTTAATTGAGCATACCACGTACTATTTGTAAATATTTTATATTTCATTCCAATTTTTGAAGTTTCTTGTATACTTTGTATGCTTTCTGTAGTGTTATTCACCCATGCGAAGTGCAGGTATCACATTAAAACTATTTTTACTGGATATGACACAATGACCGACATATTTCTAGATTAAAAAAAAAAAAAAAAAAAAAAAAAAAAGTAATTTGTTGATTTTAGGAATTTTTTTAAAACTGTTGTCTAAAATTCTCAAAATATTTCAAAATATAAATAATCAACTATTTCTGGTTTAACAGTACAAGAATTACTGCTTGCATTTTAAATTAAAGTGGATCCTAATGTAAAATTAAATGAGTTTTAAATGGAATGAGTGAAATGTTTTTATTTAAATATTATAAATAAAATTCGATCAAGAGAATATTTGGAAATTTATCGCCTGCTCCCGGTAAGGCAGATGTCAGACGAGCGATTTTGAAAAGCAGCCATATCGACGCTCTTTCTTGAGAGCATACGAATCTTCTGGTCTGTTCAGACGAGCGCCCATAAATCGTTGCGGTAAAAATTCCGAAAAGCTTCACGTCGAGGCTCGGCGTTTCCCCCAACTCGCTAGGAGCTGGTGGCGTGCTGAAGTCTTTTGTTTCTTCTATGTTGTCCAGACGAACCGCAGTTTTTACGCTGACTTTAATTTTCTTTATCAGTGATTCGTAAGTTGTTGGTTCAGGTTGCGTATCGAATTTTTTCGCTAGAATTTAAAATGGATTTAATACACGTGGATTAACTAATTTTTGAAATACAAAAGCGTCCAATATTGTTGGACACCTCATGCTTACGTTATATAAAGATAAAAATTTAAATATAATAACTTGGTTACAGGCATCTTTGATTTAAAAAAAAAAAAATGTCTTAAGAAGATTAGGAAGTTATCGATAAATTATATGAATTAATTTTGTTTCATATAAACAAACAAGTTGGAAATTGCTCGTCAAACGTGGCAAATGAGGTGCATTCGTAATATAAATAGTTTTATAAGTATTTTTTGCACCAAATTGTACTGATTGTATATTTGAGTGCACTTCACAAGTGTATATAAATTTCATTCTGTTCTAAAGGCTGTAACATCATTAAAATACACTTGCAATAATTTTTTTCCCATTGGCCGTAATGTAACAGAAGATTTTGACTGTCTCTGTCATTAATCTATACATCCGATTTACATAAAATTTGAAACGACTCGACAAGATTTTGCAAAAATTATATATTTAAAATTTCAGACCATTCGGAAGGCTGTAACATCATTAAAATGCACTTGCAATAATTTTTTCCCATTCGCCGTAATCTAACGAAAAACTTTTGACAATCCCTGTAATTAAACTGTACATCCGATTTTCATAAAATTTGAAATGACTCGACAAACTTTTACAACAATTATATATTCAAAATTTCAGGCTATTCGGTTGGGTAGTTTTAGCTCTGTTATATGCGGACAGACGGACTGAACGACGACTATAGGTGCTACGTATTTATATAATTACGAACGCACCTAAAAGATCATTTAAAAATATGTTAATGTTACAAGTTAACGTTTTATATGAAAAGTACTTAAATAGTAAAGTATTATTACAAGGAAAAATTGAATGTAATCTTTATGAAATACTACTAATAATAATACTATTTTGTCCTAGTATGTACTAAATTAAATTCAGGGGTGATTGCAGGGGTTTTTCTTTGCGGGGTGGGGGGTGAAGGAGGCATTTTGCGAAAAGTAAATGCTAAAGTTTTCGTTTTGAGGGAACTTGTTTTCTTTACAAATTACAGATTTTTAAACCTAACAATATTAAAATAATTAATTAATAGTATGTTTTTATGGAATATAATTTTGTCAAAGGGCCTGTTTTATAATTGCGATTTTTGAGATGAGGCCTGTTTTATTAAATGGATTTTGTAATGGGGCCCTAAATAGACAGCAAATGTTACATTTCTTAATAATAATGAATTCTTAATAATAATTCTTTGAAATTAAAATCATTACAAGCTGGATCTGGTTTTGAAAATCCGGTATGGGAAAAGAGACAGCAAAACAGAACCTCTGTGGTCATATCCGGTACCAGTTCTATTTACTGCGAGCATGTACTTTAAAAAATACTGTAATTTATTATTATATATTTTTTTAGATCACAGGCTATCAAAGCTACAGAACTAATGTGCCCGCCGATTCTTATGTACGTACGTATGTTCGTAACGCGATAATTCTTGATGGAAACATCCGATTTGCTTCAATTTTTTTTCTAGTTTCATTCTGATAAGGCGCTTCACTGATTAGTTTTGGGGATTCATTGGTTACGTATAAAGGGGGACAACGGGGGGCTAATCCCAACTTTAATTTAGATAAATGTTTTTTTTTTTTTATGCAGAATTATCCGATTTGCTTCAAAAATTTGTCTACGGTCATTCCAATAAAGCTCTCCTCTGATTAGTTTTGGGGGTTCATTGGTTAATTATAAAGTTGGAAAATAGGGGGGGGGGTCTAGACTCCCCTTTAATTTAGATAAATGGGTTTTTCATGCAGAATTATTCGATTTGTTCGAAATTTGGTATACCGGTTTATTATGTTAAGGAGCTTCCCTGATTAGAGTTGGAGGTTCATTAGTTATGTATAAACCGGAAAAAGAGGGCTATCCCCCCCCTTTAAATTAGATAAATATGTTTTTCATACAGAATTATTCGATTTGCTCCAAATTTGGTACACCGGTTTATTATGTGAAGGAACTACCTTGATTAGGTTAGGAGGTTTATTGGTTAAGTATAAAGGAGGTAACGTGGGATAGTTCCCCTTTAATTTAGATAAATGGGTTTTTCATGCAGAATTATTCGATTTGCTTCAAATCTGATATACCGGTTTCTGATACTGGTTCAAATCTGAAAAACCTCGTTAAAAGGAAATCTATCTTCTTTGTCATTTTCGAAGCAAATATAGTTAAGTTCGGTAAAGTGGCCTTCTTTCCTTTCTGTTTTTTCTTTTGTAAAATTTTGTGTACAGCAAAGTTAATTTTCTATTGATTACTTAAAATAGGATGAACTTAGTACCGTCTGTGTATATTTCTTTTTTCATAATTTCTTGAATAACTAATATAAAATTACAAAATCATTTATTTCCTGCAGAAGATCCATTTTGCTTATTGAAAACATCGAATGGAAATACATTCTGTTGCGGCGATAAATAATGTCGTCTGCTCTGTGTGGCGGGAACGATTCATAGATCGCTCGCGTGACCGGGATAACGCAGGTGTTTATTTTTCTTGTTGAAACCACAAGCTTTCAAAAAGTCGTTCGTCTGACATTTGTCTAAATAAAAAATATGCCTTAAAATTAATTAAATAATTTATACTTAAACTCTAAGCATAATAAAACGTTTAATTCTCATCGGAAATACACATGTGTATATATTTTTTATAAATTTATCGTATCAGGAATTGAGTTAAAAACACTGCTACAAAATTCTATCTTTACATATAGTAACTAAATTTTGTGTGAACTTGTTCTTTGCATTACAAAAATATAATTAAAATAGATCGTATTAAAATTAGTGACATTTAATAATATATATTGAATAATATTTTATATTTTTTATAAATGATAATAAAATACAAAACTAACCTTTTTTTTTCTTTTGGGAAGCGAAACAAATGAAATCTCTCAGACAGTTATTTTTGCAATTTTGAAAACTGCAATACTTAGAACGCCAAGGTGGCATTTTTTTCAAATACTATTAGTTTTAAAAGAACTGTTTTTGTTTAAATAACTAACTTCAGTTAATAAATTAAATAATGGCGAATAAATAAATGGAATTAGCTATACTTCCATCAATTAAGTAACGCAGACGACAAACAAATAAAATCACTGCTGCGCGTGCGCATAATTAGTTCATAGATATCGAACTCATAGATCACCCACAAAGGGGAAAGAAGTTAATAATCCTCTTGTAGTTCACTCCGTCCGCTGGGTGGCGTATGACCTTGATTGACGTGACCTCGCCTTTAATCTAGCGGTTACCTCTCCCATATAAGATAGGACGCTTACTTATAACGCTTTGACACTCCCCCCACAGCTTTTTTTTTTCTACGTACAAACAGATAAATATTTCTTTTAAGATACGTAAACATGATTTTCTGATTTCTTATCCATAAAGACAAAATACGTTAGACAGTTAACACTAGAACTGCCATAGCGGTTATTTTGACCGGTAAAAAATGAAAATATTTCGATTCGAATCAGAATTTTTTTTTTTTTTTTTTTAATAAGTTAAACATGTACCACAGAGAAATAAGTTAAATAAATAAGTCGAATGGTTTTTTAAAAAAAATCTGGTGTAAAAAAAGTTTTATAACATTTGAGTAAAATTTCCGGCGGTTCTAGTGTTAAACAAGACACATAAAAATGAGTAAAAATAGACGTTTCGAGATCTATTTCAGAAATTATCACAAGTAAATACATCTTGAACATGAAAAAAAAGAAAATTAGGAGTACTTTAATGTGTATTTTAACATTTTTTAGTGTCTGAGATATATTGATTGATGGTTTTAAATGGGTTTTTTTGTTATGTGTCACGTGCATAACTTGATTTACACCCAGGAACAAAGCACTTATACACAATTTTATTTCATATAATGTAATCTCTATAATAAAAAATAAAGGGATATAATAAAATATTTTCGGATTATTGCATACGTATACAATACAACGATATTCTGTAAAATAATAATTTGTTTCACGCATCCTCAGTACTTACAAAAATATCATTTGTGTTTCATGAAATGCCCTAGAACCTTTTTCTATGTACAAAAACACATAAATATTTCTTTTAAGATACGTAAACGCAGGGATTGTACTCTTAAAGGATTATTCCAGAACAAATATCACTATTTGCTTATAGAATAATAAATCTAGGATAAACACGCAAAATTTAGCTTTATTTAAAAAGATATTTGTCATCAGAAAATACTGGTACCGAAGATTTTCCTGGTCGTGAAATTTCAGGACAAGTACGACCCCTGGTAAAGGTTATAGTCTAATTTATTATGCATAAAAACAAAGTATGTTCGATACTTAAATAGTTATAATTCACATAAAACTTTCAAAAAATAGATGTTTCGAGCTCGATATCAGAACTCATCATCAGTACATACATAAAGGTCATGTAAAAAAAGAAAAAAGCTTATTTGTATGTGCATTTTAAATGTTTTTGAGTGTATGAGATATATTGTTTGTGTGCATAATATTTCTCTGTTATATATCACTTGCATAACTTGTTTTACACCCAGTAACAAAGCACTTATACACAATCTTATTTCATATTATGTAATCTCTATAATAAAATATAAACGGGTGTAATACAATATTTTCGGATTCTGACATACGTACAATACAATGATATTCTGTACATTAGTTATAAGAAAAATGAAGTCTCTGATATCTCCTATTTAACTAGTCCAGACAATTCATTTATTCTTTCTTTGATTAATTCATATACAATACAATGATATTCTGTTAAAAGAACCTTTAGTTTCACACACGTTTTTCTTTTGTTCCTCTGTATTTGCAAAAATATCATTTGTGTTTTATGCGACTTGTGCTCATTTAACATTCCTCTTTATTTCCTCCTCCTTTAACAACCAAGTCAAATATGGCAACTTATACATAAGAAATGTAGCATGTTGGCGTCCTTTATAAAAAAAAAATCCCAACTAAAATGAATTTTCAGCTTCAACTAATGTAGTAAATAAAACCATTAAATTGGGTGCAGGGTCTGGTTTCAACTTCTGACCAGAAATTTCGAATTCAACGCAGAAAATATAAAATGTATTTTCAGTTTTATTAAATGACGGATCCATTTTGATCATTAAAGGTAAAAATTCATCTTCAGAAATTACCGGTTTGAAGTCGGGATAAAAAGGTAGACCAAATTTGAAACCCTGATTGTTTGTCACTAAATCAAAATCATGGAATGTGACGATAGTTACCAGGAAACAGATAAAGCATCCTTGCAATCATCATAAAGACCAAAGCTTCTCTATTGACATATAGATTAATACAGAATATTTTAAGTTTATTCATACAGAACGCATAAATTGAGAACATAAATAGAAAAAAAAATAGTAAGTGAAATAATAATAAAAATGCCTGTAATTTATTATGAAATTCCACATTATACAAACATTTCGCTTAAATGTTTCCCTGCGCTGATGACATATGTCCATGTTTTTAAGTAAACTGCATTGTTATTAGCTTGACTTCGTACAAAAAGTAAAATTCCTGGATCTTAAAAAAAAAAAAAAAAAAAAAAAAAAAAAGCCGATAAATAAAGACAGGTAATTTCGGTAAGTGATTTCTTAAAACTAGATCAGACAAAATGCTGGTAATAAAACGCTATAGAAATGTAACCTGGAATAGAAATAGTCGTATGAGTATAAAAGTGATGCGACAGTAAAAATATCTTTACTCTTTCACGAACTTGCTATTTTTGGTATAGCAGGTATCCCAAGTGGTCCGCCAACTGAACACCAATATTTTCTGAGAAAAAATTTCTTTTTTGGATTTTTCTCTCAAACTGCTTAGAAATAACTTTCGGACGTTAGTTCTAGAGCAAACGCCGTAGAAATCTATCATGGAATTTTCTGTTAAAAAATATTGGTGTACAGTTGGCTGATCATTTGTTAGCCCTGATTCTGTAAACTATAGCGAAGCACAATATCGCGGCCATCACAATGTTTTGAACCTAGTTTTCATCTGCTTTTCGAGAACGTCGGAAAATCAAGGCCATAAAACTACGAAACGCATAATTATATTTAATAATGTTTAATGGACATTTTAAAATATCTGGTGCGGATTTATTATTAAATTGTTTGATAACTTATTATATATACCTTATTTAATAACTTATCCAAGGACAAAGCACTTTCAATTCTAAAATGTTGAACTGAATGAATGCCACCAGGATTTTGAATTTTGACATTTATTTGGAAATGAGAAAAAAAGGGCTATATTTCACATACATAATAAACGGAAAATTTTATTTAAAAAAATTTTGGTGATATTGTGGAATTGGAATTTAAATTAAGTGGTTTCGTAAACATACCACCGTCCTTGAAAGGGTTAAAAAACAATTCTAATCAAATTTTTGCTACTCCAAGTAGAAAAAAATCCCTGATTAGATGTTTTAAAAAAACTATTTAATTTTTTGAATGATACGTTTTGCTGTAATATAATTTTCGTGGAATATATATAATATTTTGAATAATACATTCAAAATAATTTCGAAAGACAGTATTCTCAGCATTTACCGGATGCGCCACAAATATGTTAACTTTTCAAAAATTGATAAAATCGTCGAATACCACAAATTTCAATGCAGATTGCTCGCAACTTATTTTTACTAAGGGGTATTTTATTTAGAATGAGAAAATATTCATTTGGAATATGCAAGTATATAAAGAGCACTTTAAGCACCCAGATCACATTGAATATGAATCAGAGACGAATAGGATAAGAGTCCAACAAATAGGACGGAGTATAATCTTTTTATATATTTGAGTTATCAGCATTACTACAGAGTATATGCGGCAGTCGTCTTTTTTACAAGCTACATGCTGTCATTAGAAATTTTAAGGAGTGTGTCCCCCCAAAATTCCTAAAAAAGGGACATAATTCAAAAGACAGTTTACACCTAAGTACTGACATAAACCTCGTATATCCGTAATTTCCGTCCTTTTTACTAGCTAAATGTCGTAATTAGAATTTTCAATGAGTATTCCAACACTATTTCTTATTTGGAGCATTTGATTAATAATTCTGCATCGAGATCAGTGTTGCCAGTTTGGCCTCCACTTTTATTTAACCCCTTGAAGAGCACCGGTATATATTATATACCACCTACGATTAATGAAGTTTTACACCAGAAAATTTTTATTAAATTTTACTTTTCTAAATTTGGTGGAAAAAAGCCGTAAAATTGCTTTTACTTATTTTGAAATAGAATTTTTCAAAGATTCCGGTAGGAATTCAGCATTTCACAAACGTAATTGCTTTCCCCTCAAGGGGTTAACCTCTTAACCAAGTCTCAACCAAGTCAAATATGGCAACTTATACATAAGAAATGTAGCATGTTGGCGTCCTTTATAAAAAAAAAATCCCAACTAAAATGAATTTTCAGCTTCAACTAATGTAGTAAATAAAACCATTAAATTGGGTGCAGGGTCTGGTTTCAACTTCCGACCAGAAATTTCGAATTCAACGCAGAAAATATAAAATGTATTTTCAGTTTTATTAAATGACGGATCCATTTTGATCATTAAAGGTAAAAATTCATCTTCAGCAATTACCGGTTTGAAGTCGGGATAAAAAGGTAGACCAAATTTGAAAACCTGATTGTTTGTCACTAAATCAAAATCATGATGTGACGATAGTTACCAGGAAACAGATAAAGCATCCTTGCAATCATCATAAAGACCAAAGCTTCTCTATTGACATATAGATTAATACAGAATATTTTAAGTTTATTCATACAGAACGCATAAATTGAGAATATAAATAGAAAAAAATAGTAAGTGAAATAATAATAAAAATGCCTGTAATTTATTATGAAATTCCACATTATACAAACATTTCGCTTAAATGTTTCCCTGCGCTGATGACATATGTCCATGTTTTTAAGTAAACTGCATTGTTATTAGCTTGACTTCGTACAAAAAGTAAAATTCCTGGATCTTAAAAAAAAAAAAAATAGCCGATAAATAAAGACAGGTAATTTCGGTAAGTGATTTCTTAAAACTAGATCAGACAAAATGCTGGTATTAAAACGCTATAGAAATGTAACCTGGAATAGAAATAGTCGTATGAGTATAAAAGTGATGCGACAGTAAAAATATCTTTACTGTTTCACGAACTTGCTATTTTTGGTATAGCAGCGTTCCCAAGTGGTCCGCCAACTGAACACCAATATTTTCTGAGAAAAAATTTCTTTTTTGGATTTTTCTCTCAAACTGCTTAGAAATAACTTTCGGACGTTAGTTCTAGAGCAAACGCCGTAGAAATCTATCATGGAATTTTCTGTTAAAAAATATTGGTGTAGAGTTGGCTGATCATTTGTTAGCCCTGATTCTGTAAACTATAGCGAAGCACAATATCGCGGCCATCACAATGTTTTGAACCTAGTTTTCAACTGATCTTACTAGCAGACGGATAACATCTGCTTTTCGAGAACGTCGAAAAATCAAGGCCATAAAACTACGAATAGCATAATTATATTTAATAATGTTTAATGGACATTTTAAAATATCTGGTGCGGATTTATTATTGAATTGTTTGATAACTTATTATATATACCTTATTTAATAACTTATCCAAGGACAAAGCACTTTCAATTCTAAAATGTTGAACTGAATGAATGCCACCAGGATTTTGAATTTTGACATTTATTTGGAAATGAGAAAAAAAGGGCTATATTTCACATACATAATAAACGGAAAATTTTATTTAAAAAAATTTTGGTGATATTGTGGAATTGGAATTTAAATTAAGTGGTTTCGTAAACATACCACCGTCCTTGAAAGGGTTAAAAAACAATTCTAATCAAATTTTTGCTACTCCAAGTAGAAAAAAATCCCTGATTAGATGTTTTAAAAAAACTATTTAATTTTTTGAATGATACGTTTTGCTGTAATATAATTTTCGTGGAATATATATAATATTTTGAATAATACATTCAAAATAATTTCGAAAGACAGTATTCTCAGCATTTACCGGATGCGCCACAAATATGTTAACTTTTCAAAAATTGATAAAATCGTCGAATACCACAAATTTCAATGCAGATTGCTCGCAACTTATTTTTACTAAGGGGTATTTTATTTAGAATGAGAAAATATTCATTTGGAATATGCAAGTATATAAAGAGCACTTTAAGCACCCAGATCACATTGAATATGAATCAGAGACGAATAGGATAAGAGTCCAACAAATAGGACGGAGTATAATCTTTTTATATATTTGAGTTATCAGCATTACTACAGAGTATATGCGGCAGTCGTCTTTTTTACAAGCTACATGCTGTCATTAGAAATTTTAAGGAGTGTGTCCCCCCAAAATTCCTAAAAAAGGGACATAATTCAAAAGACAGTTTACACCTAAGTACTGACATAAACCTCGTATATCCGTAATTTCCGTCCTTTTTACTAGCTAAATGTCGTAATTAGAATTTTCAATGAGTATTCCAACACTATTTCTTATTTGGAGCATTTGATTAATAATTCTGCATCGAGATCAGTGTTGCCAGTTTGGCCTCCACTTTTATTTAACCCCTTGAAGAGCACCGGTATATATTATATACCACCTACGATTAATGAAGTTTTACACCAGAAAATTTTTATTAAATTTTACTTTTCTAACTTTGGTGGGAAAAAAAGCCGTAAAATTGCTTTTACTTATTTTGAAATAGAATTTTTCAAAGATTCCGGTAGGAATTCAGCATTTCACAAACGTAATTGCTTTCCCCTCAAGGGGTTAACCTCTTAACCAAGTCTCAACCAAGTCAAATATGGCAACTTATACATAAGAAATGTAGCATGTTGGCGTCCTTTATAAAAAAAAATCCCAACTAAAATGAATTTTCAGCTTCAACTAATGTAGTAAATAAAACCATTAAATTGGGTGCAGGGTCTGGTTTCAACTTCCGACCAGAAATTTCGAATTCAACGCAGAAAATATAAAATGTATTTTCAGTTTTATTAAATGACGGATCCATTTTGATCATTAAAGGTAAAAATTCATCTTCAGCAATTACCGGTTTGAAGTCGGGATAAAAAGGTAGACCAAATTTGAAACCCTGATTGTTTGTCACTAAATCAAAATCATGATGTGACGATAGTTACCAGGAAACAGATAAAGCATCCTTGCAATCATCATAAAGACCAAAGCTTTTCTATTGACATATAGATTAATACAGAATATTTTAAGTTTATTCATACAGAACGCATAAATTGAGAATATAAATAGAAAAAAATAGTAAGTGAAATAATAATAAAAATGCCTGTAATTTATTATGAAATTCCACATTATACAAACATTTCGCTTAAATGTTTCCCTGCGCTGATGACATATGTCCATGTTTTTAAGTAAACTGCATTGTTATTAGCTTGACTTCGTACAAAAAGTAAAATTCCTGGATCTTAAAAAAAAAAAAAAAAAAAAAAAATTGCCGATAAATAAAGACAGGTAATTTCGGTAAGTGATTTCTTAAAACTAGATCAGACAAAGTGCTGGTATTAAAACGCTATAGAAATGTAACCTGGAATAGAAATAGTCGTATGAGTATAAAAGTGATGCGACAGTAAAAATATTTTTACTGTTTCACGAACTTGCTATTTTTGATATAGCAGGGTTCCCAAGTGGTCCGCCAACTAAACACCAATATTTTCTGAGAAAAAATTTCTTTTTTGGATTTTTCTCGCAAACTGCTTAGAAATAACTTTCGGACGTTAGTTCTAGAGCAAACGCCGTAGAAATTTATCATGGAATTTTCTGTTAAAAAATATTGGTGTACAGTTGGCTGATCATTTGTTAGCCCTGATTCTGTAAACTATAGCGAAGCACAATATCGCTGCCATCACAATGTTTTCAACTGATCTTACTAGCAGACGGATAACATCTGCTTTTCGAGAACGTCGGAAAATCAAGGCCACAAAACTACGAATCGCATAATTATATTTAATAATGTTTAATGGACATTTTAAAATATCTGGTGCGGATTTATTATTAAATTGTTTGATAACTTATTATATATACCTTATTTAATAACTTATCCAAGGACAAAGCACTTTCAATTCTAAAATGTTGAACTGAATGAATGCCACCAGGATTTTGAATTTTGACATTTATTTGTAAATGAGAAAAAAAGGACTATATTTCACATACATAATAAACGGAAAATTTTATAAAAAAAAAATTTGGTGATATTGTGGAATTGGAATTTAAATTAAGTGGCTTCGTAAACATACCACCGTCCTTGAAAGGGTTAAAAAACAATTCTAATCAAATTTTTGCTACTCCAAGTAGAAAAAAATCCCTGATTAGATGTTGTAAAAAAAACTATTTAATTTTTTGAATGATACGTTTTGCTGTAATATAATTTTCGTGGAATATATATAATATTTTGAATAATACATTCAAAATAATTTCGAAAGACAGTATTCTCAGCATTTACCGGATGCGCCACAAATATGTTAACTTTTCAAAAATTGATAAAATCGTCGAATACCACAAATTTCAATGCAGATTGCTCCCAACTTATTTTTACTAAGGGGTATTTTATTTAGAATGAGAAAATATTCATTTGGAATATGCAAGTATATAAAGAGCACTTTAAGCACCCAGATCACATTGAATATGAATCAGAGACGAATAGGATAAGAGTCCAACAAATAGGACGGAGTATAATCTTTTTATATATTTGAGTTATCAGCATTACTACAGAGTATATGCGGCAGTCGTCTTTTTTACAAGCTACATGCTGTCATTAGAAATTTTAAGGAGTGTGTCCCCCCAAAATTCCTAAAAAAGGGACATAATTCAAAAGACAGTTTACACCTAACTACTGACATAAACCTCGTATATCCATAATTTCCGTCCTTTTTACTAGCTAAATGTCGTAATTAGAATTTTCAATGAGTATTCCAACACTATTTCTTATTTGGAGCATTTGATTAATAATTCTGCATCGAGATCAGTGTTGCCAGTTTGGCCTCCACTTTTATTTAACCCCTTGAAGAGCACCGGTATATATTATATACCACCTACGATTAATGAAGTTTTACACCAGAAAATTTTTATTAAATTTTACTTTTCTAAATTTGGTGGAAAAAAGCCGTAAAATTGCTTTTACTTATTTTGAAATAGAATTTTTCAAAGATTCCGGTAGGAATTCAGCATTTCACAAACGTAATTGCTTTCCCCTCAAGGGGTTAACCTCTTAACCAAGTCTCAACCAAGTCAAATATGGCAACTTATACATAAGAAATGTAGCATGTTGGCGTCCTTTATAAAAAAAAAATCCCAACTAAAATGAATTTTCAGCTTCAACTAATGTAGTAAATAAAACCATTAAATTGGGTGCAGGGTCTGGTTTCAACTTCCGACCAGAAAGTTCCAATTCAACGCAGAAAATATAAAATGTATTTTCAGTTTTATTAAATGACGGATCCATTTTGATCATTAAAGGTAAAAATTCATCTTCAGCAATTACCGGTTTGAAGTCGGGATAAAAAGGTAGACCAAATTTGAAAACCTGATTGTTTGTCACTAAATCAAAATCATGATGTGACGATAGTTACCAGGAAACAGATAAAGCATCCTTGCAATCATCATAAAGACCAAAGCTTCTCTATTGACATATAGATTAATACAGAATATTTTAAGTTTATTCATACAGAACGCATAAATTGAGAATATAAATAGAAAAAAATAGTAAGTGAAATAATAATAAAAATGCCTGTAATTTATTATGAAATTCCACATTATACAAACATTTCGCTTAAATGTTTCCCTGCGCTGATGACATATGTCCATGTTTTTAAGAAAACTGCATTGTTATTAGCTTGACTTCGTACAAAAAGTAAAATTCCTGGATCTTAAAAAAAATAAATAGCCGATAAATAAAGACAGGTAATTTCGGTAAGTGATTTCTTAAAACTAGATCAGACAAAATGCTGGTATTAAAACGCTATAGAAATGTAACCTGGAATAGAAATAGTCGTATGAGTATAAAAGTGATGCGACAGTAAAAATATCTTTACTGTTTCACGAACTTGCTATTTTTGGTATAGCAGGGTTCCCAAGTGGTCCGCCAACTGAACACCAATATTTTCTGAGAAAAAATTTCTTTTTTTTGGATTTTTCTCTCAAACTGGTTAGAAATAACTTTCGGACGTTAGTTCTAGAGCAAACGCCGTAGAAATCTATCATGGAATTTTCTGTTAAAAAATATTGGTGTACAGTTGGCTGATCATTTGTTAGCCCTGATTCTGTAAACTATAGCGAAACACAATATCGCTGCCATCACAATGTTTTGAACCTAGTTTTCAACTGATCTTACTAGCAGACGGATAACATCTGCTTTTCGAGAACGTCGGAAAATCAAGGCCATAAAACTACGAATAGCATAATTATATTTAATAATGTTTAATGGACATTTTAAAATATCTGGTGCGGATTTATTATTAAATTGTTTGATAACTTATTATATATACCTTATTTAATAACTTATCCAAGGACAAAGCACTTTCAATTCTAAAATGTTGAACTGAATGAATGCCACCAGGATTTTGAATTTTGACATTTATTTGGAAATGAGAAAAAAAGGGCTATATTTCACATACATAATAAACGGAAAATTTTATTAAAAAATTTTTGGTGATATTGTGGAATTGGAATTTAAATTAAGTGGTTTCGTAAACATACCACCGTCCTTGAAAGGGTTAAAAACAATTCTAATCAAATTTTTGCTACTCCAAGTAGAAAAAAATCCCTGATTAGATGTTTTAAAAAAACTATTTAATTTTTTGAATGATACGTTTTGCTGTAAAATAATTTTCGTGGAATATATATAATATTTTGAATAATACATTCAAAATAATTTCGAAAGACAGTATTCTCAGCATTTACTGGATGCGCCACAAATATTTTTAATGAAAATTCCACTTTTATTAAGTACGCGAAAATATACTTTTGCTTGTTTATAAATAAATTTTCTTGTAAATACCGTTGCCATTCGATTATTTAAACATTTTACTTATATACAAGGTACTTTTACCTTACCCCTGAAAGAGTTATACCATAATGATCATTTTCTTCCTAAAGAATTAACGACTCATTAGCTAGAAGGTAGTTTTATGCTATTACTGGTGGAAGAATCCTTATAATAATAAATAATGAATTGAAAGAAAATTACGGCATAGACAGACACGTTTCATCAGTCAAACGACGCCTAAACCTCTGTGGTTTACATGGCAGAAGACCAGCAAAAACACGCTTGTTATCTACTAAGAATAGGAAGGTTATAGTCGCATTTGTAAAACGGCATAACCCTTTCAGTGGCAAAGCAATTCCATTGCTAAAGTGTTGAATTTAATGACTGACACCGTAATTTGAAACAAATTTATTTATAAATAAGAAAAAGGTATATTTCACACACAGAATAAACCATTTTTTTAAACCAAAATTCAGGTGTCAATCATTAATTTCAACACTTTAGCAATGGAATTGCTTTACCCCTGAAAGGGTTATGCCGTTTTACAAGGGCGACTCTAGCCTTCCTATTCTTAGTAGATTACAAACGTGTTTTTGCGGGTCTTCTGCCATGTAAACCACAGAGGTTTAGGCGTCGTTTTACTGATGAAACGTGTATTTCTATGCCGTAATTTTCTTTCAGTTCATTTTTTATTATTACAGCGGACATACAACAATCACTTGTAGATATCATTTTTATAATACAGTCAACATTGCAAGTTGTTTTTTTCGGATGGTCACTTTGAGACGTATTTTCGATGTGTTTCTGTTTATTAAAAACTTTATTCCATGTAATAACAAGTTGGCGAGAAATATACTTTTGCTTGTTTATAAATAATTTTTTTTTGTAAATACCGGAGCCATTCAATTATTTAAACATTTTACTTATATACAAGGTACTTACCTTGCCCTTGAAAGATTTATACCATAATGATCATTTTATTCCTAAATAATTAACGACTCATTAGCTAGAAGGTTTATGCGATTACTGGTGGAAGAATCCTTATAAATGGGGCGTGGATTAAGAGCGAGCGAACCCTGGATTTTTTAATACTAGAACGCCCAGCAATTTTACTCAAGTTTCATAAAAATATTTGACACCTGAATTTTTATATAAAATTATGTGATTGATTTATTTAACTTAGATCTGCGTGTTTAAAATTATTTATTTTATGAAACACTTTCTGGTTCCAGTTGACATTTAATCACATGGCCAGAGTCTGATCGACTCCATCCGGGCGTTCTAATGTTAAATTAATTGGTACTTATTTAAGGAGAGACTATGATTGGTAAGTAAATGTTGTTGATTGATAGCATAGTACCTTGAAATCTCTGAAAAATGTTCAAACAAAATCATAAAATCATCAGTATGAATAATCAATACAAAAGTAATCAAAGCAGTAACTAATTTGGAAGAGAGGGGGTAATTAAAATACATGCTATTTTGAAAGAAATATATATTGTATTCCCCCGCATTAACCGGCATGCCGCAAAATTCTAGGGGGACCAGATTTTTTAATATTAGTCTCTGCTCTTTCCCGGCCTGCCGGATAAAGATAGGATCTTCGAAATTGGAAAGGAATGCGTTTCATTAGCTGTATTGAGTAGCAGCGATTGGTGTTGATGAGGAGGGGTGCAATATAGAGTGTGTCCACATTTTTCTAATTATTTACTTTACTTTTTTTATATATTCAAGATAATAAAAACGTGTTTCATGTGTCTGATTTACCGTTTCACACAAAGCTCTCTGCCTAGCAACCATCCGATATTTAAAATGTAGAAATAGAGTATCTCATGTATTATTACATGAGCAGAAATATTCTTAATATGTATAAAATAAGAAATAAATATAATAATTATCTAAATAGAGAAATAGAGAAATATGTGCTTACATTATATCAAAAATGCAGTTTCATATGATAATTTAAAAAACTGAAATTTTACTGAAATACATGGCCTTATTCAATAAGAAAGATCAGCGGACTAAGAATGGAAAACGCTGAAAGTACCAAAAATTCGAAAGCTTTTCTTTAATGAAAAAAAATGTCTTAAATGCCAAGCTTAACAAACTTGAAAACGCTTGAAGTGCTAGCCCTAGTAGTAATAGTTCAAACAAGTATGAAATTGCACATCAAACGTGGCAAATGAGGTGCTTTTGCCTTCTTTTTTTCGTTCTTGAAAAATTTCCTCTTTTGGACATTCAGCGTTTTCCATTTTTAGTCCTAAATTAGAAATACAAAATTTTCTGTATATTTAATCATTCATTATCACTATATTTGCATTCTTCCTCTGTTAGACCATAAGTCTGGTCTTTGACATCAAAATCAGGAATAGCATTCTTTTGAATAAGTTCTTTCAAACGATTGTGTGAAAAGTTTATGTTTTATTTTTCGTAGTTAAAACCCATTAATTTAACCACACCTGTTTAATTAAGTCCTCGGAAACTTTTTCCCATAATTCATATACCAAGAGAGCTATAGTAAGATACGAAACAAATCGACGTTTACCAGACTTCGTGAATTCTTGTTCTCCATTTCTTAGTTAATTACTCGATAAACGCCTAATTTAGTGCTTTGAAAAGTCTTATTCCAATGCACATCCAAGGACTGTAACGATGGTGTCAAACCTCCAGGAATTATTACAAACTCTATTTTATAATGTTGTTTAAAACTGCATTTAACAGTCGTTTTTAGGTGGAGTTTCACACTGTCCAATACTTAGACGGATTTTGGTTTCAGAAAAATAATTAGGGCGATTACCCCAAACTTTTTGCTTATATACATTCATCAAGTCACTATACATAGAACCTTTCATGTACGCAGGTACTACAGTATCCTTTAGGAAATCTGACTTTGAAATATTTTTTAAGCCTTTAAAAATTAAAATTAGTTTCAATTTTGTTCCATTTGCCATCGCGCTCAATATAACTGTGTCAAGTTTTCCTTATTAGTCGTTTTGCATAATATGTATTCCATGTCTTTAACCCTTTCAGGGGTAAAGTACTTCTGTCCCTAAAATGTTTAAATGATTGAATGTCACCGGTTTTTTGAAATATGAAACTAAGTAAAAGCTTTTTTCGCGTACATTGTATTAAGCAAAATATAATTATTTTATTCTGGTGCGAATATGGCATTTGGGAATTAAAATTAAGGGTTATATATAATATACCGGTGCCTTTCAAGGTGTTAAAGTCATAGGATTTCTGCTGCGGCAGAACAAAACACATATCATATATATAGCCTTCGTCATATGTATATAGACAGAGACAGAGAGAAAAATTATTGATGTTTTTTCCTTAAAATGAAAAATGTTGTTAGAAAAACCAAAATAAATCAGTTGTCCGTCCTCTAGTAGCGAAACCTCATATTTTCCGGCATGCTGGTGTACCTCGATTTTTTCCAGCATGTCGGCTAATGCGGGGGAATGCGTTAAATGGATCATTTCTGATGAAACATGGAGCTATTATAAACCACGAGTTGGAACCCGTCGAAATTCGACGTACTAAAATGTTTGAAAGGAACTGTCAGATCGAATTTATAATAAACCTACAAAATAATTAGAATGAAAAAAGCATCTTACATTGGTTGTCTAACTCTTAAAACAAACAATATTTTTAACCTAAAATTACCAAAATATTATTTCTACAAACTTCAACTGCTTAAATTATTGAAAAATTAAACTGTATTATATTACGTAATCAAGATGAGTAATTATGATGAAGTCATCGATGGAGCTCTTATGTTTCTTTTTACGGGATGAAAAATTAGTAAAAAGGATTTCGCTTTGTCACATCATAAAATCCCCCCCCCCCCCATAAAATCTAAACTGTACATTACTTTCACATTCTCATAACTTACATACGCACCACTCAAATTCACAATTTGAAAGTATTTTAACGCGCAATAGATTATTAATGAAGGTATTTACAAACTTAAAGTCCCGTTTGTCCGATACAACTTTTCATGTGAACATTCGCACAAACTTTAAGTACTAATCTTAGTACCCGCGAAAAAAATATTCAGAAATTTGCCTTTAGTTGTCATAGTATTGGCCATTTATAGTATCGGTCAAATATTTAGTTTAAAAAAATGATCGTTTTGTTTTAAAT
This sequence comes from Maratus speciosus, assembly GCA_963932465.1. Lineage (NCBI taxonomy): Eukaryota > Metazoa > Arthropoda > Arachnida > Araneae > Salticidae > Maratus > Maratus speciosus. The sequence continues at coordinate 161,126,843 of OZ010794.1, forward strand.
ATATCATTTTTACCCACTGAATCATTTTGCAGAGCGCCTCAAACTCATTTATCAGCGTAATGTAAAAATATTAAAATGTAGCTGATTTATGAAGAAGAATGCATGTTTTTTTTTTAAATGTCTGACATCATTTTCTGTTCAAAATTTACAAAAAGTTACTTTTATTTGTAATGTGAAAATGGCATCAATAAGTATATAATGAATAAAAATAATGAAGGGTCCATGAATATTTTCCCTTTACTTTCAATGTAAATGGAGTACTTCAGTTGCCCCGATTAAAAAATTTGTATTAAAAACTACAAAAAAAATTAATATCTAAAAAACAAATTGAGATACATATTTCAAACAAATTGCATTTAAAAGCACATTTTTTTTCCTGAACGAAGATGTAAAAATTGAAAATGTACGATGTTTATAAGTTTAAAAATTTGCAGTAGCGAAAATTGCAAAACCGAAATTTCATTTCAAATTTCAAAGTGCTGCCATTCGCAAAATGACGTATGCGTTACGCACAGATATGTTTGTCCTTTATAATATAGATATTTACTTTTAAGTATCTATATTAATATTACAAACAAATAAAGGAAATTCAGTGGTGGAAAATTGGCTGAGAGGTGGAGCCTATTGACACCACTAAATTATAGTAGTATTTTGCCTCTTATCTAATGATCAAATTTCTGAGGTTTTATTAAACTGAATAATACCATAAAAATTTAGTGGTGTCAATAGGCTCCACCTCTGCGCCAATTTTCCACCACTGGGAATATGAATCATAAGATATTAACACGTTGACTGCCGCAAAAGGTAAAATTTTTCAAATTTCTTCTAGAAAGTCGTTTGCCACCACATATTCTGAAACGTAAATTTCACTTTTCTAATGCAGCGAAACTTCTGCCAATAAATAAGGCAATTTTTTTTATTTTAAAATAAAGCTGAGAAAGTACTCTCATGTCCAGAATTAAGGTCACAAACATGAAATCTGTGAAAACTGAGGAACTACTCAATGTGTTGCCACGAAATTTACTGCAGGGTTATATTATAATGGGAGAAAGAATATGGCAACATAACAATATGGAAAAGATTTTAATCCTGAATTTAAATACAGGGTATATAAAAAAGTGTTAAATCACGAATCGGAGATAAAGCATTTATCTCGGGAAAAGTCTGTCTAATATGAAGTGTGACCACCGTGCACTGCTATACAGGCCTCACAACGAGCTCTCATACTGTTTATGAAGGTTTCAATAAACGTTTGTGACAACCAAGGCCATTCTTCTAAAAACGCAACTTTTAACTCCTGGCGAGTCCTGGGAGAGTGGTTACGTTGTGAAATTGCTCTTCCTAGACCATCCCAAACATGTCCAATAGGACTGAGGTCCGGGGACCTCGAGGGCAAATTTATACGGCGAAAATTCTCTTCTTCAAGAAAATTACCAACAATGTGAGCTCTGTGTGGCTTCGCATTATCGTCCATAAACATAAAGTCCGGGCCTACAGCACACTGAAACAACATCACATAGTTTTCAAGGACCTCATACCTAACGCCCGGCGTCCAGTCGTGTGTGTCTCTTTCACTGCATTGAACAGGGCAGCGCGGTTGTTGTGGAGCCGAAGCCATCAGTCTTGGACACACCAAGAATGAGGCGTGTTCTTATCAGTGATGTGTCGAGATTTACCACGAAGAGTAATTCTCGTCGAATCTTCATCTGGAGAGAACTTGGAGCTCGCTATCATCCCTCCTACGTAAAAGAAATCGACAGATTTGGTGGCAATCGAATCCCTGTCTGGAGCGGCATAATGTTGAGCAGTCGTAAACCACTGCACGTCTTCGATGCGGGTACTGTCAACGCACATCGCTATAGAGATGAGGTCCTTGAAGCCTATATCAGCTTGTTCCGGGGTGCTGTAGTTCCGACCTTCATTTTTATGGACGATGATGCAAAGCCACACAGAGCTCACATTGTTGATTTTCTTGAAGAAAAGGAAATTCGTTGCATGAATAGTCCCTGGAGGTCTCCGGACCTCAATGTTATTGAAAATGTTTGGGATGACCTAGGAAGAGCCATTGCACGGCGTAACCACCCTCTCAACACCCGCCAGGAGTTAAAAACCGCGCTTTTGGAAGAATGGGCTTTGTTGCCACAAACATTTATTGAAACCCTCATAAACAGTATGAGAGCTCGTTGTGAGGCTTGCATAGCAGTGCACGGGGGTCATACTCCATATTAGACTGGCTTTTTTCGAGATGAATGCTTTATCTCTGATTCATGATTTAACACTTTTTTATAAACCCTGTATATTACTTCTCAATTAAAATGTTTTCCATATAATTATGTTGCTATATTCTTTCTCCTATTGAAATATACATGTGTTTCAAATTTCGTGGCAACACACTGAATAGTTCATCAGTTTTCACAGATTTTGTGTTTGTGACCTTAATTTTGGACATGAGTGTAATAAATTAAAGCCACGAATATTAAAGCTATGACTATACTCGTAGCATGGCAGACAACGTGTTCATTTTTTTTCATCAAGTTTCTTGATGAACACATCTTTTTTTTGGGGGGATATGTGTATTATTTAGCGATATGCATACTTTACTATAGATGTCGTTTAAGACTGGATCGTAAATATGGAATTCTTCAACGGATGTGAATGACGTCATTTTATATGAAATGAAAGCCTGTGTTTTAACTCTTAAAACTGAAATATGTTTTTTACTATCTATATTTATAAACATATATAAATATATATATATATATATTCATCGGGGGGCGATACTAAATTCTGAAAAAGCAGAATTCCTGTTTTTCTAATTTTATATAAATTCAGAACTTGGTGCAATAGCTATTGCACCTTTACGCAAGAATTCATGAGTAAAACAGAATATTACGCATTAAATTAAGCAATACGGAAATAACATTACTTCATCTTAAATAGGACGTAATCACCACGGCAATCTAAAGACGTTATCTATCACGGTGTATCATTAAATTAATTACGTATAATATGATTTAATAGAATGAAAAAAAAACATTTATTAATATAGTTTAAAGTTTTGATTCGACTTTCATAAAATTTGAAATGACTCGACAATAGGGTGGTCACAAGAAATCAATTTTCGATTTTTTTTTTTTTTTTTTTGGGGGGGGGGGGGGCAAAAAGTTGCCAATTGACTAGAAAATGAGATTGGCAAAGTTTCAGCTCATTTGGATAATAGTCCAAGTGCTGTTAAACATTTTAGGGAAGGTATTTGAGGCACCCTGAAAATTTGTGCAACACTTCTTTTGTAATGGCTGAATGCAAAATCGAATGTCTGGCTGAAGGATCGTGGCCCAAAACTGTGCCAGACACGTGTCAAGTGCCATCTTTTGACTACCCAAAAAAGGTATTTGAGGCACGCTGAGATTGAGACAGAATAATATTTATACTTAGAAAAAAAATATTTTGAAAACGACAGACACTTTAGTCGGCCCAAAAACTGTGCCATACACGTGTCAAGTGCCATTTTTGACTACCCAAAAAAGGTATTTGAGGCACGCTGAGATTGAGACAGAATAATATTTATACTTAAAACAAAATATTTTGAAAATGACATACACTTTAGTCGGCCCAAAATCTGTGCCAGACACGTGTCAAGTGCCATTTTTGGCACAGTGTTTGGGCCGACTAAAGTGTCTGCCATTTTCAAAATATTTTTTTTTCTAAGTATAAATATTATTCTGTCTCAATCTCAGCGTGCCTCAAATACCCTTTTTGGGTAGTCAAAAAATGGCACTTGACACGTGTCTGTCACAGTTTTTGGGCCGACGAAAGTGTCTGTCGTTTTCAAAATATTTTTTTCTAAGTATAAATATTATTCTGTCTCAATCTCAGCGTGCCTCTAATACCTTTTTTGGGTAGTCAAAAAAGGGCACTTGACACGTGTCTGGGACAGTTTTTGGGCCACGATCCTTCAGCCAGACATTCGATTTTGTATTCAGGCATTACAAAAGAAGTGTTACACAAATTTTCAGGGTGCCTCAAATACCTACTCAAAAATGTTCAACAGCTCTCCTACTATAATATTAACCCGTGCCTCATTGAGGTTTAAGTTTGAGAAAAACGTGATTTTTCACAAAAAAAGTACAGTTTTTCCTTCATGAAATGAATACAATTGAACCTAAAAACATAATGTAGGTCTCATTTTAGAAAAAAAGGTTTTGTTTGAAGAACAATGCACTATTTTTTTCTAAAAATGTATATATTTAAAATTATGCAATTTTTCAGAGCCAGACTTCACCCGAATTCTAAAAAATCATTCTTTTATGAAAATGCGAGGAAAAATTGTAACATTCCATTTCATCTGCTTTCCACCTTTTGTTTTTCTTATTTTTCATTTAGTACATAATAAATGGGTGAACTTAAAAAAAAAGAATCCAAAGAAAATGAAAAAAAAAATCTAATTTTTGACAGGAAGGATTAAAAAAAGGGGGCAAAGAAAGTATACAAATGAGAACAAATAATGCTCAAATGCATTTTATTATGAAAGTTGTGTTACAAGAAAGGAAGCATAAAAAAGAAAAGAAATTATTATCCCTTACAAATGTCACGTTAACCCCTTCCAGCACAGAAAAATTCTGTTCGTAAAATGATAAAATGTTTGACTATACTGGAATTTACAAACGACTTTTTTAGAAATTAAAAACACATATTACTTTAATCTTTCATTGTAAAATGAAAATTTTATAAAATATTCTTCGTGCCATTTGTAAGTTTGGTATTAAAATTAGGTGGTCCCGACGTGGGACCACTGCGCCGGAAAAGATGAAAGTGGTAATAGCTTAGATAAGGGAGCTTTTGAAGAATCTTGAAAAGTTTTTCTACATTCAGATACAACTGTTAACATATACTGTTTTCGTTTTTCGTCTTTTGTTAAACAGGAATTGAAATCTCGGGTTAATTTTATTTCCCTATCAGCTGTGTCATTGACAACTTTAATACCATTCACTGTTTTTTGCTTTCAAATAAGTTTTACTTTCACACCATACATCGGGATCAGTATTTAAAAAATGCTTATTAATAAAAAATCTCTTAAAAAATTTACAGTTTGAAACGGTACAAAAACATCGACTTCATTGTTAAATAATCCACTTCGTTGAAACCTTTTGTTCCTCTTAAATTGCAATCATCATCATCATTTCTTCTTCAAATGACATTAATTTTACAGTCATGCTTATATTGGCTTTTTTTCCAAAGTATCATCTAAAAATGAAAATGCAACTTGATCCGAGTTAAGATATCAAAGGTAGTTTATCATTTTAGCGAGTGCTTTGTCTGCAACCTATTTAGCATTTTTTCTGTAGTGAACAAGTGATTTTATTATTTACAGGAATTGGATTGGGGGCCAAAGTGGGAGTGGGAGTATTGAAACCCGCTTTTACATAAATATTGATTAGAAATAAGCAAAGGTCTCTAATATCTTCTTTTTCTAAATTTGTTATTCAGAGATGATCCCTGAAACAATATATTTTGAGAGAATAAATAGCCTGTGCCATCCATCTGACATGATTAAAAGCACCGGGTGTTCTGAAATGAAAGTCTTTTGTAGGAAGAAGCCCTATAAAAATAAACAAAGTTCGATAAACTCTTTATAATCATCCCTGAACTGTTAATTTTTAAAAGGTCCTGTAAGAAAACTTGAAATTTCTTCTGAATTACTATTTATATCGAGTATTTCATCTTCAATAGCATTTTTATACTTATTCTGGTTTAATTTAGACCTCCCAATCAGATTTTTTTTTAAATATCTGGCTGAGGGGCAGTGATTATGCCCACTTTACAATCAAACACAGCTTTTACGATAATTTCTAAATTATGGTGGGGACATGGTAAATACAGAAGACTTTTCCTTTAACAATTACTATAGAAAAACGCAGATTCCTCTGAGGCGACCCATGTTTACTGCGGTGGCATCAAAACATATTGCTTAGATTTCACCAACTTCCTCTATACAACTGCTGAAAATACAGCTTTCGCCTGAATTATTCCGATACTATTTTCAAGCTGTGGAACTCGTAGTAACTGTTCTTCATCCCTACAACTAATTAAAACTTCTACACCCTCTACATTTTCTGTATTAAAAAATTATGAAGCAATTTCCATCCCAGTGAAGAAGACTTCTGTCTAAACCGGAATTTTTAAATCTGTTTTTGTTGAGTTGAGATCTTCGTTTACGAAATAGTTATTTGCGGAGTCGATTGCACTTCTACTTAAAATTAAAGTTTGGTGGTTAACTGGTGGATGTTCTCTAAGCCTAGTAGCATCTCTGGCGTTCAGTTTCACTTATCATATATTATAAAATAAAATACATAAAACTCGACAATTACATGGTAGCTTAATGTCGTGATTTGATGAGACATGTGGCCAAGTTAAAAAATCTTACATTTCTGCCATCATATCGAAAGGGGGAGGGGGTTTTACAGAATGTTTCGTCAATTTTAAAAATAGATAATGATAACTGGCAGCAAAAAGAGCCTTGTAATAAAAAAGAGAAATTCAGAGGTTCAACTGCAATACAAATCGAGAAGCTCTTTCTTACTAGACACATAAGTAGTTAACTAATAATCAATTATAATTCATGAAATATTTGAAAGTTACAAAAATTGTTCACTTATATTTGCCTTTTAATGCAAATAATACAAAAAAGTTATCAAAAGTAATAAAATTATTAATTTGTCATTTTTCATTTATGTTTCAAAAATGCAGAGTTTGAGGGTATGGTTCACAAGCTGATCTGAAAAATACTAAATGTTCATTAAATATAAGTTTTGATGAGAGTAAAAGTACAAGGTAACAACAGTTTCTATGAAATAAAACAAAAATTAGATTTCTAAGACAAATAGTTTTCACTTAAAGAAAGAAAAACTATAATTTTTTGCCAAAATTGCAAATTTTCAAGAATTCAACCTCGATGAGGCACGGTTTAATATTATTCAATTGAGCTGAAACTTTGCCAATCTCATTTTCTAACTAATTGGCAACTTTTAGGAGGGTCCCCCCGGAAAAAAATGTAATTTTTTCTCATCTTGCTTGTGACCACCCTACTCGACAAACTACTGCAACGATTAAATGTATTAAATTTTAAACCATTGGATTAGGTAGTTTTGGGCTGTTGTAGTGCTGACGGACGGACCAGATGATGTCTATAAGTCCTACGTATTTATATAATTACGAACACACGTAACAAAAATCTGGTAGGTGTCTTGTGTAAAAAATTGTATAATAGAACATGATGATAGTACATCTCTGATGATATCAGACGGTATTAACCCTCTCGCTGCGTAATTGTTTTATCAAAATAGCTTCAAAAATTGCGCATTTAATTCCTTCGCGACAAGCGTCTTTTAAGAATTTTTATTCTTTTGTCACCGGTTTTTCAAAACAAAAATTTTCCTGTGATTTAATCGGGAAAATGCTCCGGTTAGATAAAAAAAAAAATTTACAGTAAAAAAGTAACTGCTGGGAATTATCAAGGAGGATTAATTAGACGAAAAAATGCATCCCCGATGAAATCTTGGTTTGCGCAAATTTTGCTACTCTTACGTTGCCCGCCGGTTGCGTAGCGACAGGGTTAACACTTTAAACTTCACAAAACTAGACTAGCATCGTAATGTACGTTGACACTGGATAAGTATAAAATCTACATCATAATATTTATTCATTTGTTTATTTCAGTTATGCATTTCATATTTTAAAAAGGATTTCACATTTTTAGAAAATATTTTTTTTACCCAATCATAATAAAACTCCTAATATTATTTTAATGGTATTTATATAAAATACGAAACACCTGATCATTTCAAAATATTCAATAATGTAAATGTTTTACTTTTGAGAATAAAAGATCTTAATTAATAGATTTTAAACATATTTTCGGAAATATTTTTATTTCAATATTTATTTTATTTTCTTCTTTTAAACTCTTTTAATAAAACAAAATTTTCTTGATATAAAAATAATTCTTTTGTGTACTTGTTATTAAAATTCATGTTTGTTTATTATCCTTACTCATTAAAATTTCCTCAAAGGTTTTAAAAATATTTTGAATAATTCATTTTTAATAAGTTTAATAAACTAGTAAAGCTTTTAAATTTTCTGATGTGGGAATTAAAAATTGCATCTAGTTATTTAAATATACAAATCATTGATTTATTTTCGTATAAACTTAGTTTTTTTAATATAAACGAATATGGATTAAATATTTAAACTTATGCATAAAATTGTAGATTTTCAATTGAAAAATATAATTAAAAATCGTGTTCCAAAATAAGTCGCACATCTAAAACAAATATTGTACATGGTTTCTACTAGTCAAAGACTTTCCCTGATTTTAGGTCGAATAAACAAAGTATTCGGTAGTTCGGAAAGACGTTTCCGTTAGGGAAAAATAATTCGTATCGGAAAATTCTATCTTTTAATTATTTGACAGTAATGTTGATATCTAATGTATAATTTTTAACGGGCAGAATTTCCCGGTACAAATTAATTTTCCCAAACCGAAACGACTTTACGAATGACCTAATTGCAGGGCTGCCACAGGCGACTAATTCTATATTTTGTTTTCACAACTATTTAAAAAAAATGTAGTAACTTCCTCTTGAAAATGTTGTCAAAGCCTGAATAAAACATTATTGTTTTGAAAAATTGGTGCGAAATACAATTCCAAAATAGTCGCGTGTGGCTGCCCTGTAATAGTTTCTGAGAGAAACACTCGCCATTTGCAGTCGCACGATTACGTAAGCCGAATTTTTCTATGTACTAAATACTGGTTTTTCAGCTAAAAGTGTAGGTTTTTTTTTTAAGTATATTCCTTAAATAATAAAAAACAGGGTAAAACTAACATAGGTATACTCTTATTTCCCTGTTATCCTACTTTTATTTAATAAATATAGGCACATTTTGCCGATTTTTAAAATTTGCATGTATAGAGATGTATGGAGGTATGTTTAAGATAAGTTTTACAAGGATTTGGAGATGTTTCCACATGAAATTTGCTGTAGTTTCATATTTCATTTACATACATTTGAAAATATTTTCTGCCGACGAATGGTCATGCTATAAAAATATTTATCATGTGCGGAGCGAAATAACAGATCAAAATACAGTTAAAATATTGTTAAAATATATAATATTCTAAAAAATGTAGTTGTGCATAAATTGACGCACAACTTAAAAATAATAATTTTCAAAAGAGCAGCAGCTTATTGTGTTACCACTGAAGTATCAATAGACGGAAAAATTTCTAGAAAGAATCAATAAATTGATTGCATACCATCGTATCAAACTATCAAACTACCATAGTATGAATCGGCTCTTTCAACTCGCTCTCATCGGCTGTACCTGGCACATTGTGTGTGTATATCTCTAATATGAAAGGCGATATTATGAACATTTTAAAAACTAATTATAAGCTAAAAAATTGGGGGAAAATAATTTTCATGCATCTTTTAATAAAATGGACTCAATACATTACATCTTCAAATCCATAAGCATAAGAAAATGACAGAATATATCGACTCATTCAATTAAATCAGGTGTGGCGAACCGTGGCACGTTGTATACCACTAATTTTTGTTTTTTAAGAAATAGCCGACTTCTGGAGTCGCAGAGATTCGATGATTAGATAAAGCAATGGTTACAATAAATTTTACTGGTATCCAGCGTGCCACATTTGGTCACTCTTACCTTAAACGTTAGTTAGTTCCGAGATCCATCAGCATTTTCAAGTGATATTTTGCTATACTAAAGTTCTGATTTTATCTTTATTTATGTTTACAATTTTATCCACGTTCTCAATTTCAAGCGTCGAGAATCGACAGATTTTGAACGTGTTAAATGTTTTGCAATTTTTTCGTTTATTTTTATAAAAAATGAAAACATTTTCTATCTAACCCACTTTATTTTAACAACATGATACAACACAGCATATTTTTAGACATTATATAATTAAAATAAAGAAAAAAACATGCGCTAATCACAGGTTATAAGACACTTTTCAGATAATTCAGAATACTTTAACATAGTTTCTCTCTTTAACCCCTTGAAGGGCAAGCAATTACGTTTGTGTAATGCTGAATTCCCACCGGAAAATTAGAAAAAAAATATTTCAAAATAAGGAAAAGCAATTTTACGACTTTTTTTTCCACCAAAGTTAGAAAAGGAAAATTTCATAAAATTTTTCTGGTGTAAATCTTCATTAATCGCAGGTGGGATAAAATATCTCCCACCGCCCCTCAAGGGGTTAAGGGGCAGCGGGATAAAATATACCCCACCTAATAAAAGCAAGATTCTCATCAGAAAATTTTAACTAAATTTTATATTTTTAACTGAGGAAGATAAAGGTTGAAAATAGATTTTCCTTACTTAAGTATAAAGTTTTCGATTATTCCGGTGAGAATTCAATATTTAGAGGCATTTTTCCTTGCCCCTCAAGGTGTTAACACCTTCACGCCGCGCGGTGGGTCACATCTGACTGTCTCGGAGCTGCCAAGTCTCAGGCTTTTTGGATACCAGTATTTTAATACAGAAACTATCGTTTTATTCAATTATAACAATTGGGCGATTTAAAGGAGCAACATTTTCTCTAAAATAATAGTGGTGTGCAAAAAAGCCGGAGATTGGACAACTCTGAGACAGTCGAGTGTGACCCACCGCGCCGGCGTGAACGTGTTAACCGTTAAATGCATAGTGATCATATCTGTATCACTTTTTATTTAACTCTTAGGAACCACTAGATTTATATAGACATATTAATCCTGTAAAAAAATAAATAAATAAATATGCTACTGATTAAAGTTAAAAATCTACCTTAAAATTTCTGGTGTCAAATTTTTAATAAAGAAATAAAAAACAAAATTCTCAAAAAATAATTCGTGCATTTAAAGGTTACGTTTTACAAAAAAAAAAAAAAAAAAAAAAAAAAAAAATAATAATAATAATAAATATATATATATATATATATAAGGTATTTAAGTTCATACGTATTAAAATATTTACTAATTTTTAATATTTTATTTTTACTTGTATTGCAAATCTGCAACATAAGAAAAGGTTGACGTATTATACGAAAAAAGTATCTCTGAATTTTTTTTTTTTCATTATTTTTCCTGTGTAATAAACCTTTCTGATAATCATATATAATTTTTTCGAAACAAAATAAAAAATCATGCATTTAAGGGTTAATAAGGTGAAAGGTGTTATATAACTGAACAACTTACAAAAAACAAAACGTATTTCAAAACCACTTTTAGCAATACCATCTATAGTCGGATAAATATCGGAATTATATTATGTGATTCCTGTTTAACCCTTTCAAGAGAAGTGGTCTCACGGTGTGACTACCTAATTTTACTTCCAAAACTGACAAACTGCCCCAAGAATATTTTAATGACATTTTTTTTAACCCTTTCAGGGGTACAGTGCTTATGTTAATTAAATGTTGAAATCATTGATTCACACCGGGATTTAAGAACAAATTTATTCGAAAATAAGCAAAGTATTTCCTTCACGTATAATTATAAAATATATTTCATTCGAAAATTCCGATGTCATTGTGGCATTCTGGAATTAAAATTGGCTGGGATATATTATATCCCACCTTTTAGTAGAAACCACTTTTTAGTAGAAAATTGATTGCACGTCTTTTAGAATGAAGGCGAGGCGAGAGGTTGTTTTTCAAGCTCTTATGTGTCTGATATTGCTATCTTTACCACATTTTAAAACTTGTGTATATCCGTCAATCTGAACGATATTTGATATGCACAGCATATTCTATAGTAAGCAAGTTTCTGTACATTCCATTTACAGAGGTGCCAAGCTCCCACTAATCTTCCGTAATGCGTGGATTAATTTGACCCAGTTTAACAACGTTTCGAACCAGAAAATTTAATTGATGAATCTTTATTTATTTAATTGCAGTTTTCTATGCGGAACACATTTAATTTCATTTCTGAAAATGAATTCTGGTTCGAAATGTATTAAACCAGGGGTAAATTAACTCACATATTACGGATGATTAGTAGCAACTTGGCACCTCTGCATTTATATATATCACTTTCTATAATCCTTGATAGAGTGTATCATCAATTGAATTCATTGAAAAGAATTTTCCCCAGAAAGCACAATGTAACCGAATTCTTTTGAGTATACATGTAACTAAATCAAATGTGAATCAGTGTAAATAAACTGAAAATGCTACACATGTGATTTTGTTGATTCGAAAACAACATGAAAATTTTCAATTTCTACACCAGTTGAATATGAGTCCAGTGTTATTTACGCGAGTTTGAGCACCGACGTACAAAAAGACAGGTAAATCGAATTCATGAACACTTTTTAAATATGTTACAAGCTATATATTTTATAGCATTTTAAAATGTCCTGCTACATATTTATATAACGTGATTGCCATAATTTTTCTATTAACTCAATAAAGCCGGTTGGCAAGGAAACTTGCCATGGAAGCCGAACAAAACTTTTAAATTTAAATGCCAATATTTTAGTTTGGAAATTTGTACATTATCTAATATCAAAATTTCAGCGATTAAATAATTCAAAATTACAATGTGGAAAAAATTGATGTCGAAGAATTTAAGGATTCGTAAAAGAAGCTCGTCTTTAACGGGTTATTTAAGTTAACGTTTAAAATATTTTACTTAAAACTTCTTTTACAGTATGAAAGCTCATTTACTTCTATGAAAGTGGATTACATTTTTTTTATATATATTAAAAAAAATTAAAAGCGAAAAATCTAATAAATTGAAATTCATTTTATGAAATTAATATTTTATTTACTCAGAAATTCAAAATTTTGTTTAAAAGGAGCGAGAAAAATACGTGTTAGATAAAAATTCATAATTTTTGACCAAATGAAAATAAATCTTCTCATTACCTAAAAAATATTTGATATGAGATTTGATAAAATACGGATAAACATGGTTAGAAAATATGATGAAATACGGCTAGAGAAACAATATTCCCTCAGTAGATTTTTCTGGAAATAATGCATATGATCACGATTTTATTTGCTTATTTAATATTTTATTTATCTTAGCTTGAGAGCATTTTAAATTTTCTAACGTTAAAACGCAAAACGCTTTAACCATCCGGACAACCGGAGACGCTTATATCGCGTTTCACATATTGTATACAATTCTGCAAGGAAGGCTATTTTCGCGTTCCAGTGTTGCCAGTATGCTGCATTTTTTAAATTCAAATTGCTTAATTCACACTACTTTTTTTAAAAAGCGTATAACTCGGCTTATTTTCACATTATTTAATCTATAATTAAATAAACTGACTATTTCTACTTCAAAAAAGTAGTGGGAAATAAACATTCTGAATTTTAAAAAAGCAACTCACTTGCAACACTAAAAAATATGCAGCAGTTTTATCCAGAAAATGAAAAAGTCTCCGCGGCTGGAGGGTTAAATTGTGTCAAATGACCAAGTTTAAATACTTTTAGACTGGAAATATAACACTCCTTTTTATGATTTTTTAGTAATCTAGACCAGTGGTTCTCAAACTTTTATTCCTTGCGTATCCTTTGAAGAAACACATGTGCCTGGCGTACTACCCATTTATTTTTTTATTCCTAATACTTAGATAGCAGAAATAAAAATAGAACAAAATGGAACCAAATAAATGTTATTATATTTACCTTTAAAACTGCTTTATATCTAGCTACTTTTCTAATGCATGGTTGGTACGGATACCGTTATTTTTCCAGGAAAGCTAGCAGTACCGTTTTATAGAAAATGAAATCTAGGTTAAACAAGCAATATTTCGCCTTCTTTTAAGAAGAGATTTTGTATGAATTAATACTGGTGTCTGAAACATTTTTGGTCTGCAAAATTCAAGGAGGCGTACGAACCACGTAATGTGGTTGACGACTATTGTATGCATCTGAATAATTGTACAGTCGTGGGGGAAAAAAAGTAAACACCCCCTACTAACTCTTCGACAAATTATCGTAGACGGAAGATACTGGTACCGAATGATTGGAAATAAAGTTTACTTTTAAATAATGTATATAAGATTTGCTTAGGGGGCCATCTACATATTAAAACGAACCCAAACCTCATTTTTTTCAATGGCAATACCCAATTGTAACGAGATATTTCAAATCTTCGGTTCAAACTATGCCCAGACACCAAATTTCAAGTCATTTGAATGATAAGTTTTCCAATTATAAACATTCAAAATTTAGTGCTTCTAATGTTAAATTACATTTTCATATATTTATTTATATCTCCTGAAATTATGCTCCTAGTGTGCTAATTTTTTTGTGCAGCAATAATACTAATGTGCCCAAACATAAATACGCTGAATTTGGAATTTTTATAATTTTATGATATGAATTATGAAATTAATATTCGAAAAAAAATATTAATTGCAACCTACAATTTTTTGATGGATTTCGATTTATTAAGTCCTGCTTTATGAAAATCCGAAATTTCACATTTTTCTTCCACATAGTTTTCAAATTATGCTTAAAAAACGACAAAATGATGGTTTAAGGAGTCTATGATAGAAGTGAGTAGAGATTTTGAAATTTCTTCTGCTGTCCCGTTGTCTAACAGGCTTCATTGACTGCTTAACCTTCCGTCTACCAGACGGGTCCATTGGACCCGACATGTACATTCAAAATATTTATTCAAACCAGAAATTTCTTCAAAACAAACTAAATGTATAAATCAGACAATAATAAGTTAAATAAACAAATTAAATAGTTTTAAGTAAAAATTCTGGTGTAGAATGTTTTTATAAAACTTGAGTAAAATTTCCGGTAGTTCTAGGGTTAAGGTGCCTTGATCAAGAAGGAGGCTCTCTCGGTTAACAATCGACTACGGAACTTCAATTTGGATACAGCCCTTAAAATATGCACAATTTATAATAATTAATTTCTCGGAAACTCATGGTACGAATTGCATAAAAATTGGTTTTTAGGCTAATTGAAAGGTGTAGAGTTCATTTATGCTGTCACAATTGGGTATTGCCATTGAAAAAAATTAATTTATGGTTTGTTTTAATATGTAGATGGCCCCCTAAGCAAAATTTATATACACCATTTAAAAGTAGACTTAATTTTCAATCGTTCGGTACCGGTAACTTTCTTCCACGATAATTTGTTGAGGAGTTAGTAGGGGATGTTTACTTTTTTTTTTCCACGACTGTACATATCCGGGTACTAATTTTCAGAAGTAATCATAATTCGTGTTTATCGCCTAACCCAATGGAGTTATGAATAAAGAACAGGAGATATATAATGCACAGTCTACCAGTTGCGTTTGAAGTAACTGAGGAAGTTATCACAAGATGGCGACTGATTTTTTACATCTGGTCAACAGTTTTTGATTACCACCGGAGCAAACTTCCACCAATATATTTTAAATAGAAAATGTGGACGTATTTTCGCAACTTCTTCATGCAAAATTTCTCTCACAAATATTGTAATATTTTCTATTAATTTTTACTGGTGGAACTCAATCCGTGCATTATAATCTCTTTCATTGGCACTCACAGGTGATTTTTTGTTTGTCGCAATATGGCAGAAACGCGGTGACTGACTACCGCTGAAATGAACTTCCACCAGTAAAAATGAATATCTGTTTTGTGTCATAATTATGGGTGAAATTCTGTAAGAATAAAGTCTTTAAATAATCGGTAAATTTCTAGGCAAACTTACTGTTGGAAGTTTTCCCCAGCGATAATTTGTCACTGCTTAAACAGTTACAGTTGAAGCTTCGCCATTTTCAGAATATGTCAGTTCTTCTTTGTTCCTAGTTCCATGCCTAACCCCAGTGTGTTGTTATATTTTGGTTACTCAATAAGAAACAAAAACTCATGAAAGGTACATTTAACTGCACAGTGTCTAGTGTTGCCTGGTGTCCCGCATAAATCGGGGCTACATAAGCTCTGGACACCAGTATTGTACATATATTTTCTTCGTATTATCTACTGGCAAAATTTTCTGCGATTAAAGATGGCGAAATTAACTGTAAGAAATTTGTGTTGTCCAGTTCATTTAGAGCCCCGATTTCAGTGGGACACCTTGCAACACTAATCGTATCGGATTGAGGAAGACTCATATTTTATCTGTAAAACCTCTTTGCATAACCCAAAGGATTAACCCTTAAAAGGACGGTGGTTGATTTTTGGACTACCTTGTTTTAAACATTTAAATGTCACATTAGCATCAGAATATTGGAATGAAAAATTTCCTTTTATTAAGTACGTGAACAAAAGCTTTTGCTTATTTTAAAATAAAACTGCTTGTATATTCTGATGTGATTTACTCATTTTAGCATTTTATGAATAGAAGTACCTTGCAGAAAAGGGTTAGGTGTGCCACACTTTTGAAAACTGGATCTGGAACTTATTAATAAGTGTTATTAAGCATGCATAATATGACATAGTCTAAAATATTTTTTTTATATTATTTTTACAATAAAAAAGTTTTATAAGTTAAATACAAACTGCTAAATGAAAAAAAAATATTGCAAAAAATATTTTGATAGTAAAAAAGAAGATTTATATAAAAACAGACATAAATGTGGCACACTTTATTTTTGAAAGTTTAAAAGTTTGAAAATTAGACAACATCAATATACTTTATACTTTTGCTTAAATATAAATTCCCAGACAAGCTTTTATATTAAAACATGTCTTTAATTAAGTGTGCTTTTTCAACCAAAAACCTTTCAGAAAATTTCTTTCCATAGGGAAAATAAATGTAACGTGTATTTTAAGTAATCTAAAAACGAAAAATTAAATATACTTTATTACTCCCTTAACTCTCATTTTTCCGATACTGAACGTTGAAAAGTTTAAATAATTTATGTTAAATTGGTAAAATATACAAAACAGTTCGAAAACACAATTTTATATTGTTTTTTAGTGAAACATAAAGAATGAATACTTGACGTTTCCTTATGTGGAATAGCTAAACCTAAATTGTGCACTTAAAGGAATAGTTAAGCATAAATTTTCTTTCATAATTCATGGTAAGGATCTTAAACAGTTTTATTAAATGTTGCCTTTCAAAGTAGAATCAACAGTTTATTTTTATTTTTAAGTAGACATTTATTGAAAAAATATTTTTCATTCACTAAACATGGAACCAGATGAATATAGAATTTATATATAAAATAATGTATAAAATGTATAATTCTGTTTTCTGGCAAAAATATAAGACGTGAAATCACAGGATTGTGTAATTATGATGTTAGAATAGAATGTCGCAAATTCTTTCATATTTATTGCAGTATTTTTTGTTATCATTAAAAATTGTTCCTCCAATCAGCATCATTAAACCAACAATTACTACGTTTTAGGAAAATTGTCGTTAAAATATGAAAAAATACATTCCTCATATTTCTAAATGAACTTTTTACACTAGACAATGTGACTGTATGATTGCTACTTAACACGTTCACGCCGGCGCGGTGGGTCACACTCGATTGCCTCAGAGTTGTCAGGTCTCCGACTTTTTGCACACCACTGTTATTTTAGAGAAAATGTTGTTCTTTTAAATCGCGCAAATGTTCTAATTAAATAAAACAACATTTTCTGTGTTAAAATACTGGTATCCAAAGAGCCGGAGACTCGGCAGCTCTGAGACAATCGAGCATGACCCAACACGCCGGCGTGAACGTGTTAAATACAATTCTTATGGGGTATATCGGATGTTGAAGTGGAATATCTTTAACGTTTGTATGATCCCTTAAATTGGAACTCCAGTATTTCCTGAAGAAATTATCCGCTTTATTTCAATTGTAAAAAAATAAGGTAAAAAAATTACAGAAGTTAAGTCAAAAAAAAAAAAAAAAAAAAAAAAAAAAAAAAAAAAAAAAACCTTACAAAAAATCTACTTGAAGCAAAATTAGCAATTTTAGTGACAGCAGGATGGCGTGGTTTTTAAAGGGAGTTAGGCCGTGTATTATGTGACAATTGGCAGTTGATTTAATTTAAACGGATTTGCTACACGTACAGTGCGTCTCATAAATGTGAAAACACTAATATTTTCGAAATAATACTTTAATAATTCAGTATGCAAAATTATATTTATGCATATAACGAAAAGTATGTGCCAAGAAAACATTTTACAGTAAATTAAATTAGGTTTAACTAATTTCAAATCGAAAATTGATAAATGTAAATAAATTTGTACAATATTTTGATTAAAAAATTAAAACTTTGAAATGTCTTCACTACGGAAAAATATTCACTACGGAAATAATCATAAAATGATGTTTAAAACTCATACCGATCATTTTCACATGTAGTTACTAAAACAATACTTTTATCAGATAGGATATGTTTGCGAAAGACTCTTGCTAAATATGCACACCCCCCTCCCTTCAAAATTGTAATGTATTATCTTGAAATCACATTATTTAGGCATTATGTTTGAAAATAATCATTTGATAAACCGTGCATCTCTGAAGTGTAACATAAAATTCAGAGTTTTTAATTTCAAAATCTGAAAAAAAGAAGAGAAACTCAGTTAACATTTGAAAACATGAAATAAATTTTAGATTTACGATGTATACATTTATATAGTTACAAATCTCTCTCTCTCTCACACTCTCTTTTTTTTTTTTTTTTTTTTTTTTTTTTTTTGCCAAACAATAATTTGATATGAAGCTTTAGAATTTAAAGCCAATTTTAGGTATCTTGAAAAAAATCATAAAAATAAAAAGTAAAGACAAACATAAAGCACCATACTAAGGCAATCAAAATAGAAATGCCTGTAATTTATTATGAAATTCCAGGGCAAGGTAAAATTTAGATTTCAATAGTTTGATGGCACTGGCGTCGTAGGTTAAATTTTTAAAATAATCTATCCCGGTACTTACTTCCCACAGCATAAAACGTAATATTTCCATTTTGAAAGACATTTTTTATACGAGAACTATATGAAGGATAAATCAGTAAATGATTTTCAAGAAATGAATGATACAAAATGGCTGACTCTCGCTTTAATCCTTTGAGGGGTAAAGCATTTCAGTTGCTAAAATGCAAAAATGAACGAATGATCCCGGAATATAGGAAAAAATTATTTGGAAATAAGAAAAGGTGATTTCTCAGATACATAATAAATGAAAAAAAATGTGTACGAAAATTCTGGTGTCATTGTGGCATTTGGTAATTAAAATTAAGTGGTTTCATAAACATACCGCCGCCCTTGAAAGGGTTAAAAACGCTTTTGCGATATTTAAATTTATAGAGGAAGCTCAAAATAGGAATACTGATATTTACAGTTTTGCCTACCCGCTATTTTTTTTTAATTCAGGTTACTTGGTTGGAACAAATTTTATAATGTAGTACAATTCGCCTTATTTTTTTGATTATTTAATGATTAATTAAATAAGGCGAAAATTTCTACATCAAAGAAGCGGTGGCAATCAAGAAATCTGAATTTTAAAAAAAAGTAGCGAACTTGCAAACACTGCCTACCAGCATCAAAGTGATGCCAGAGTAAAAACTATTTTTTTTTTTTTCGACGAACTCGCAAATTTTGATAAAGCCTACAAAGCGATATAAGTAAGCGTCCTATCTTAAATGGGAGAAGTAACCGCAAGATTAAAAGCGAGGTCACATCAATCTAGGTCATGCGCTACGTAGCGGATGGAGTGTGAACTACAGGTAGATACCTAACTGTTTTCATACTTACACCACTAAAATTGTAAATTTTTTTCACCTTGATTAATAACTGAAGTGCTTTGATAAGGCGAGAAAACTTCGTGGTGTTAAGAGCATCTGGATTCCCCTCTCGCTACGCCATTATATTGCAATAAATGTGGCAAACGAAATTCATTTCTATGAGTTACTAAAGATTTAGAAAATACGCGCCACACTAAAAGCCCGCGTATGTGAATTATCACTCCGCCCACAAGGTGGCGCAACTATGTTAATTTACGCCTGATTCCAGCATTAAGTTTGTTCGCTTACTTATAACGCTTTGAAGCCTATGTTCTATAAGACCGGTACCACAACGCTTTTATTCCCATTTTCTACTGATTTCCCCAGCAGACGACAATACTCTGCTTTACCCGAATTTTCTAGAAACACAACACTTGAGCTAAGAGTTCAAAATTGTATTTAAAAACTTTTAAAGTGCACTTAGAAGTTTCTGGTGTGAATTTTTTTATTTCTCTTTAATTTTAAATTACTGTATAACTTATCCAAAAAAAAAATATATATATATATATAATAGAATTTCAGTTTGGCCTAATAGGAAAAGTACTTCATTAGCTCTTCTGAATTAACTATTTAATTGGTTTTCATTGTGCTTTATATTATATTTTCACTGATTTATGTGCACTAAGTATAATATTTTGAAAACATTCTCAGAAATTACCGGATGTTCCACAAATCTGTTGCGCATGCAATCCAGTGATATTCTGTTAACCCTTTCAGGTGCAGAAAAATTCTGTTCGCAAAGTGATGGAATAATTGACTGACAGTAGAATATTCAAGCGAATTTCTTAAAAAATAAAACCCCGCTATTTTGTATTAACATTAACGAAGAAAAATTTTATTAACCCCTTAATTCTCGCTCCCGTCATATTTTTCGGGCTGTGTCTTGTACTCAAATAGTTTGATTCCCACCAGTTTTATAAAATAGTGAAATTGGCTATATTTGAATATCGTTTTACCTGTCATTAAATAAGGTGAACATTTCTTTTTCATAAAAGTAGTGCCAATAAGCAATTTGGATTTTTCAACCGTAATTTAATTCGAGCGTTAAGGGGTTAAAATATTATTGATGCCATTTGTTGGTTCTGGAATTACAATTAGGGGCTGGACCACCTAATTTTAAGCTACCGCCTTTGAAATGGTTAACAATCTGAATCATGCTTATTACAGCGCCCTCTGTAGTTATAGAAATATCATTTGTGTTTTAGGTGACTCGTGCTCATTTAACTTTTATATCCATAGTTCTTCCTCCTTTGTGAAAACCATAAAAATTTCAGGTCAAATTATCAATAGCAAAATGTTATAATAAGAAAAATAGACGATGCACTGAAATTGATTTCCACATCTAAAATACGTGTAATCCGCTGTGTTTATCAAAATAATACAGCCGTTTTAAAATATCTCAGAAAAAAAATCTCTCTATATATATATGTGTGTGTGTATAAAGGAATTGTTCGTTTAATAATATATATGATTTCAGTTATTGGCAATTGTTGTGTGTTTCATAAGCCTTTTTTAAATCTTTGTTTGGAGAATGTGAAGGAGGCATTTTGCGAAAAGTAAATGCAAAGTTTTCGTTTCGAGGGAACTTGTTTTCTTTACAAATTACAGATTTTTAAACCTAACAATATTAAAATAATTAATTAATAGTATGTTTTTATGGAATATAATTTTGTCAAAGGGCCTGTTTTATAATTGCGATTTTTGAGATGAGTCCTGTTTTATTAAATGGATTTTTGTAACGGGGCCCTAAATAGACAGCACATGTTGCATTTCTTAATAATAATTCTTTGAAATTAAAATCATTACAAGTTGGATCTGGTTTTGAAAATCCGGTATGGGAAAAGAGACAGCAAAACAGAATCTCTGTGGTCATATCCGGTACCAGTTCTATTTACTGCGAGCATGTACTTTAAAAAATACTGTAATTTATTATTATTTTTTTTTTTTTTAGATCACAGGCTATCAAAGCTACAGAACTAATGTGCCCGCCGGTTCTTATGTACGTACGTATGTACGTAACGCGATAATTCTTGATGGAAACATCCGATTTGCTTCATTTTTTTTCTAGTTTCATTCTGATAAGGCGATTCACTGAATAGTTTTGGGGATTCATTGGTTAAGTATAAAGGGGGACAACGGGGGGCTAATCCCAACATTAATTTAGATAAACGTTTTTTATGCAGAATTATCCGATTTGCTTCAAAAATTGTCTACGGTGATTCCAATAAAGCTCTCCTCTGATTAATTTTGGGGGTTCATTGGTTAATTATAAAGTTGGAATATAGGGGGGGGGGGTCTAGACTCCCCTTTAATTTAGATAAATGGGTTTTTCATGCAGAATTATTCGATTTGTTCGAAATTTGGTATACCGGTTTATTATGTTAAGGATCTTCCCTGATTAGAGTTGGAGGTTCATTAGTTATGTATAAATCGAAAAAAGAGGGCTAGTCCCCTCCCCTTTAAATTAGATAAATATGTTTTTCATACAGAATTATTCGATTTGCTCCAAATTTGGTACACCGGTTTATTATGTGAAGGAACTACCTTGATTAGGTTGGGAGGTTTATTGGTTAAGTATAAAGGAGGTAACGTGGGATAGTTCCCCTTTAATTTAGATAAATGGGTTTTTCATGCAGAATTATTCGATTTGCTTCAAATCTGATATACCGGTTTCTGATACTGGTTCAAATCTGAAAAACCTCGTTAAAAGGAAAGCTATCTTCTTTGCCATTTTCGAAGCAAATATAGTTAAGTTTGGTAAAGTGGCCTTCTTTCCTTTCTGTTTTTTCTTTTGTAAAATTTTGTGTACAGCAAAGTTAATTTTCTATCGATTACTTAAAATAGGATGAACCTAGTACCGTCTGTGTATATTTCTTTTTTCATAATTACTTGAATAACTAATATAAAATTACAAAATCATTTATTTCCTGCAGAAGATCCATTTTGCTTATTGAAAACATCGAATGGAAATACATTCCGTTGCGGCGATAAATAATGTCGTCTGCTCTGTGTGGCGGGAACGGTTCATAGATCGCTCGCGTGACCGGGATAACGCAGGTGTTTATTTTTCTTGTTGAAACCACAAGCTTTCAAAAAGTCGTTCGTCTGACATTTGTCTAAATAAAAAATATGCCTTAAAATTAATTAAATAATTTATACTTAAACTCTAAGCATAATAAAACGTTTAATTCTCATCGGAAATACACATGTGTATATATGTTTTATAACTTTATCGTATCAGGAATTGAGTTCAAAACACTGCTACAAAATTCTATCTTTACATATAGTAACTAAATTTTGTGTGAACTTGTTCTTTGCATTACAAAAATATAATTAAAATAGAACGTATTAAAATTAGTGACATTTAATAATATATATTAAATAATATTTTTTATTTTTTATAAATGATAATAAAACACAAAACTAACCTTTTTTTCTTTTGGGAAGCGAAACAAATGAAATCTCTCAGACAGTTATTTTTGCAATTTTGAAAACTGCAATAATTAGAACGCCAAGGTGGCATTTTTTTTCAAATACTATTAGTTTTAAAAGAACTGTTTTTGTTTAAATAACTAACTTCAGTTAATAAATTAAATAATGGCGAATAAATAAATGGAATTAGCTATACTTCCAACAATTAAGTAACGCAGACGACAAGCAAATAAAATCACTGCTGCGCGTGCGCATAATTAGTTCATAGATATCGAACTCATAAATCACCCACAAAGGGGAAAGAAGTTAATAATCCTCTTGTAGTTCACTCCGTCCGCTGGGTGGCGTATGACCTTGATTGACGTGACCTCGCCTTTAATCTAGCGGTTACCTCTCCCATATAAGATAGGACGCTTACTTATAACGCTTTGACACTCCCCCCACAGCTTTTTTTTTTCTACGTACAAACAGATAAATATTTCTTTTAAGATACGTAAACATGATTTTCTGATTTCCTATTCATAAAGACAAAATACCAAAGCGATATAAGTAAGCGTCTTATCTTAAATGGGAGAAGTAACCGCAAGATTAAAAGCGAGGTCACATCAATCAAGGTCATGCACAACGTAGCGGATGGAATGTGAACTACAGGTAGATACCTAACTGTTTCCTTACTGACACCACTAAAATTATAAAGTTTTTTTTTACCTTGATTAATAACTGAAGTGCGTATGATAAGGCGAAGAAAACTTCGCTGTGTGTAGTGCGTCTGGATGTCCCTCTCATCACGCCATTATTTTGCAATAAATGTGGCAAACAAAATTCATTTCCATGAGCGACTAAAGATTTGGAAAATACGCGCCACACTAAAAGCCCGCGTATGTGAATTATCACTCCGTCCACAAGGTGGCGCAACTGTGTTAATTTACGCTTGATTCCAGCATTAAGTTTGTTCGCTTACTTATAACGCTTTGACAAAATACGTTAGACAGTTAACACTAGAACCGCCATAGCGGTCATTATGACCGGTAAAAAATGAAAATATTTCGATTCGAATCAGAATTTTTTTTTTTTTTTTTTTTTTTTAAATAAGTTAAATATGTACCACAGAGAAATAAGTTAAATAAATAAGTTGGATGGTTGTAAATAAAAATTCTGGTGTAAAAAAGTTTTATAACATTTGAGTAAAATTTCCGGCGGTTCTAGTGTTAAACAAGACACATAAAAATGAGTAAAAATAGACGTTTCGAGATCGATTTCAGAAATTATCATAAGTAAATACATCTTGAACATGAGAAAAAAGAAAATTAGGAGTACTTTAATGTGTATTTTAACATTTTTTAGTGTCTGAGATATATTGATTGATGGTTTTAAATGGGTTTTTTTTTTTTTTGTTATGTGTCACGTGCATAACTTGATTTACACCCAGGAACAAAGCACTTATACACAATTTTATTTCATATAATGTAATCTCTATAATAAAAAATAAAGGGATATAATAAAATATTTTCGGATTATTGTATACGCATACAATACAACGATATTCTGTTAAAATAATAATTTGTTTCACGCATCCTCAGTACTTACAAAAATATCATTTGTGTTTCATGAAATGCCCCAGAACCTTTTTCTATGTACAAAAACACATACATATTTATTTTAACCCCTTAATTCTCGCTCTCGAACCCCTTAATTCTCGGGCTGTGTCTCTTACTCAAATAGTTTGATTCCCACCAGTTTTATAAAATAGTGAAATTGGCTATATTTTAGTATCGTTTTTACTGTCATTAAATAAGGTGAATATTTCTTTTTCATAAAAGTGGTGCCAATAAGCAATTTGAATTATTCAACCGTAATTTAATTCGAGCGTTAAGGGGTTAAGATACGTAAACGCAGGGATCGTACTCTTAAAGGATTATTCCAGAACAAATATCACTATTTGCTTATAGAATAATAAATCTAGGATAAACACGCAAAATTTTGCTTTATTTAAATAGATATTTTTCATCAGAAAATACTGGTACCGAAGATTTTCCTGGTCGTGAAATTTCAGGACAAGTACGACCCCTGGTAAAGGTTATAGTCTAATTTATTATGCATAAAAACAAAGTATGCTCGATACTTAAATAGTTATAATTCACATAAAACATTCAAAAAATAGATGTTTCGAGCTCGATATCAGAACTCATCATCAGTACATACATAAAGGTCATGTAAAAAAAGAAAAAAGCTTATTTGTATGTGCATTTTAAATGTTTTTGCGTGTATGAGATATATTGTTTGTGTGCATAATATTTCTTTGTTATATATCACTTACATAACTTGTTTTACACCCAGTAACAAAGCACTTATACACAATCTTATTTCATATTATGTAATCTTTATAATAAAATATAAACGGGTGTAATACCATATTTCCGGATTCTGACATACGTACAATACAATGATATTCTGTACATTTGTTATAATAAAAATGAAGTCTCTGATATCTCCTTTTTAACTAGTCCAGACAATTCATTTATTCTTTCTTTGATTAACTCATATACAATACAATGATATTCTGTTAAAAGAACCTTTTGTTTCACGCACGTTTTTCTTTTGTTCCTGTGTATTTGCAAAAATATCATTTGTGTTTTATGCGACTCGTGCTCATTTAACATTCCTCTTTATTTCCTCCTCCTTTAACAACCAAGTCAAATATGGCAACTTATACATAAGAAATGTAGCATGTTGGCGTCCTTTATAAAAAAAAAAAATCCATTCCAACTAAAATGAATTTTCAGCTTCAACTAATGTAGTAAATAAAACCATTAAATTGGGTGCAGGGTCTGGTTTCAACTTCTGACCAGAAATTTCGAATTCAACGCAGAAAATATAAAATGTATTTTCAGTTTTATTAAATGACGGATCCATTTTGATCATTAAAGGTAAAAATTCATCTTCAGCAATTACCGGTTTGAAGTCGGGATAAAAAGGTAGACCAAATTTGAAACCCTGATTGTTTGTCACTAAATCAAAATCATGATGTGACGATAGTTACCAGGAAACAGATAAAGCATCCTTGCAATCATCATAAAGACCAAAGCTTCTCTATTGACATATAGATTAATACAGAATATTTTAAGTTTATTCATACAGAACGCATAAATTGAGAACATAAATAGAAAAAAAAATAGTAAGTGAAATAATAATAAAAATGCCTGTAATTTATTATGAAATTCCACATTATACAAACATTTCGCTTAAATGTTTCCCTGCGCTGATGACATATGTCCATGTTTTTAAGTAAACTGCATTGTTATTAGCTTGACTTCGTACAAAAAGTAGAATTCCTGGATCTTAAAAAAATAGCCGATAAATAAAGACAGGTAATTTCGGTAAGTGATTTCTTAAAACTAGATCAGACAAAATGCTGGTATTAAAACGCTATAGAAATGTAACCTGGAATAGAAATAGTCGTATGAGTATAAAAGTGATGCGACAGTAAAAATATATTTACTGTTTCACGAACTTGCTATTTTTGGTATAGCAGGATTCCCAAGTGGTCCGCCAACTGAACACCAATATTTTCTGAGAAAAAATTTCTTTTTTTGGATTTTTCTCTCAAACTGCTTAGAAATAACTTTCGGACGTTAGTTCTAGAGCAAACGCCGTAGAAATCTATCATGGAATTTTCTGTTAAAAAATATCGGTGTACAGTTGGCTGATAATTTGTTAGCCCTGATTCTGTAAACTACAGCGAAGCACAATATCGCTGGCATCACAATGTTTTGAACCTAGTTTTCAACTGATCTTATTAGCAGACGGATAACATCTGCTTTTCGAGAACGTCGGAAAATCAAGGCCATAAAACTACGAATCGCATAATTATATTTAATAATGTTTAATGGACATTTTAAAATATCTGGTGCTGATTTATTATTAAATGATTTGATAACTTATTATATATGCCTTATTTAATAACTCATCCAAGGACAAAGCACTTTCAATTCTAAAATGTTGAACTGAATGAATGCCACCAGGATTTTGAATTTTGACATTTATTTGGAAATGAGAAAAAAAGGGCTATATTTCACATACATAATAAACGGAAAAATTTATTTAAAAAAATTTTTGGTGATATTGTGGAATTGGAATTTAAATTAAGTGGTTTCGTAAACATACCACCGTCCTTGAAAGCGTTAAAAAACAATTCTAATCAAATTTTTGCTACTCCAAGTAGAAAAAAAATCCCTGATTAGATGTTTTAAAAAACTATTTAATTTTTTGAATGATACGTTTTGCTGTAATATAATTTTCGTGGAATATATATAATATTTTGAATAATACATTCAAAATAATTTCGAAAGACAGTATTCTCAGCATTTACCGGATGCGCAACAAATATGTTAACTTTTCAAAAATTGATAAAATCGTCGAATACCACAAATTTCAATGCAGATTGCTCGCATCTTATTTTTACTAAGGGGTATTTTATTTAGAATGAGAAAATATTAATTTGGAATATGAAAGTATATAAAGAGCACTTTAAGCACCCGGATCACATTGAATATGAATCAGAGACGAATAGGATAAGAGTCCAACAAATAGGAGGGAGTATAATCTTTTTATATATTTGAGTTATAAGCATTACTACAGAGTATATGCAGCAGTCGTCTTTTTTACAAGCTACATGCTGTCATTAGAAATTTTAAGGAGAGTGTCCGCCCAAAAATCCTAAAAAAGGGACATAATTCAAAAGACAGTTTACACCTAAGTACTGACATAAACCTCGTATATCCGTAATTTCCGTCCTTTTTACTAGCTAAATGTCGTCCTTGTAATTTTCAATGAGTATTCCAACACTATTTCTTATTTGGGGCATTTGATTAATAATTCTGCATCGGGATCAGTGTTGCCAGTTTGGCCTCCACTTTTATTTAACCCCTTGAAGAGCGCCGGTATATATTATATACCACCTACGATTAATGAAGTTTTACACCAGAAAAAAATTATTAAATTTTACTTTTCTAACTTTGGTGGGAAAAAGCCATAAAATTGCTTTTACTTATTTTGAAATAGAATTTTTCAAAGATTCCGGTAGGAATTCAGCATTTCACAAACGTAATTACTTGCCCCTCAAGGGGTTAACCTCTTAACGGTCTCATTAAATTACGGTTTCAAAATTCAAATTGTTTATTGACACCACTTTTTTAAAAAAGAAATATTCACCTTCTTTAATGACAATTAAAATGATATCATAATAAAGCCAATTACACTATTTAATAAAACTGGTGGGAATCAGATAATTTGAATAAAAGACACAGCCCGTGAATATGACGGGAGAGAGAATTAAGGGGTGAAAAAATACGAATTCTTGCCAAAAATTAAAAATAGTATTTTTTGCTTTATTTAATGACAGGAATTTTGCGATTACATAAAGTACAGCCTTTTTTTCAAAATTTCCGTAATGAATGCGAAATTTCGAATAAAAATGGAGGCCAAACTGACAACCTTGATCGGGATAGTCATCTCTCTGCGGTTATGCGAGGGAGTTTTCAAATAGCTCCGCTATTAAAACTCGCAAAAGTTTATATAAGAGAAATGTAGCAGAATTTTGAAGGTCCATTAAGAACGCCATCGTCGTGAACTCCCTTGAACCCCCCAAACCAAACGTCAGACAACTGCACATTTAACCCATCACAGTCCGTTGTCGCCGCTGCGGCGACATCATCTTTCTTAGCAAAGTTTGTTATTGGTACCACTAATAAAGGAAAATAAAATTTGCTTCATTTAATCAGATCATTTTTGAACTTGCGTATTTGAAGGAAACTTCTTTTGAAAAAGTTGTGCCGACAGAATAAAATTTGTGCAAGAGACGCCGGAGTCCAAAAGGTTAATACAGATGAGTTCACCAAAATTCTACCTTTATGGCTGTGGACAGTGTTGCCAGACTGCGGACTTTTTTAGTTCGGATTATTTGATTGCCACAACGTTTGTAAAAATAGTATAATTCGCCTTATTTTTCAGAATTTTTAATCTATTTTTAAATAAGCCGAATATTTCTATTTCAAGAAAGGGGTTAAATCAACTATTTGGGGAAAAAATGTCCCCAATCTGGCAATACTGGCTAAGGACAATGGTTATTCTGCGGTGTAAAGCTCTCCATACAAAATCCTATTCGAATCCTGCGCAAATTTGTTAACCCTTTGCGGGCAAAGGTCGACAAATAGCTGACCAAGCTGTACTTACATGATTATGTTTTATTATCAATTCGCAGCAGTATATTTTAAAAGTACATTTTTTAGTAAATTTCGCTTGCACTATCTTTTAAAATGCAAGGATTTTTTTTTTTTTTTTTTTTTTTTTTTTAGAAAAGTGATGCCTGTTCTTGGAAAGAGTACTTCGACCTCAAAGATTTAAATTTACTATGTCTTTAAAGCTGCTCTGAATACAATGGAGCTACTTTCTGGCACATTTCTGAATTCATTTTTATTCGTAAACGCATAAAATTGGAAAATGATCTTATTGAGTAAGTATGTACTAATTGAATGGCGTTTCCCATGTTTTTATAAATGCAGAAAATCTTTATGAATTGACTGTCAAAGTGGGCGATTTCATTTATATCACCAACGCAGTAGCGTGAAACGGAGGAAAATTTTATGTCACGTACGGGGTTCTCAGTGTTTAAACGAAAACTGTTTTTTGGATCGTCATTGTGATGTAACATTTGATGAAGCAACACTATGTAGTTTACAATTTGCGAAACCAGAACAAACAAAGGGAGTTTTGGGTTTGAATCGTGCTGACGCAACAGGACAGGAGATTGATTGGCCTGCCTATTCTCCTGATTTGAACACTGGATTATTTTCTGTGGGGCTACTTGAAGGACAATGTGTTCAAAATTCCTCCACAACCATTAGATGTGCTCCGACAAGCCACTTCTGCTGAAATTTCAGTATCACATTGACAAATATTCGTCTATTTTTGGACAACTTTGATCTTAGGATTTGCCATATTGTTGCACGTAATGGGAAGCGCGTCGAAAATCTTCTGCATTAAATCAGAATAAATGTACTTATTTGTGAAGTAAATGTTTTTCTTTTATCTCTTCTCAAAATCTTTTTCTAAACAATTCTAAATTTTGTTTAATTACTGGGCGCATTAAAAAGAGCAGCCCATAACTTTACGAGTAACTTATTTCTAAATAAAGCGAAAAGTTATTAGATTTGAAATAGCTTCAATAGTCAGGTTTGCCATTTATATATGTTTAGGTTAAAAACCTAATGTGGCAAGAAATTGCTTCATAATTTATTTAATTGTTGAGCGAGGAATACATAAGCAACCTACAGTATTTTTCTTCGGTTTTTATTCTTTGAATGCATTTAATAAATTTTAAAGTATAGCAATTCTAATATATATTCACCTATATAACATATAACATATATATATATATATATATGTGCCGGTATAACATATATTCACCGATGCTGGGCTTTATTTTTGTCTGTTATTACGCCGCAGGATTGTGTGTCCATGAAGAATATTCCATCTAATAGCTGTATATGCAGCCTTATCAACATATATGTGAGAGAAATGCCAAGCTGGCTATCGTCCTCATACCTTAGACGGTAGCGCAGTGGAGTGCAATCCCACGGATCCGGGATTGATTCCCGGCGCGGACATTTTTCACTTTGTTGGTTTACTCTTAGCTAGCTATGTGATAATTCACTTCTTGATTATTCAATGACATTAAACGTAATTTCACTGATGGAAAGTAGTTGAAAAATTAATTAAAATTCAGTCTAATATATATATACGTATTGCTACTGACATTAAGAAAATATTACATTTATTAATTTTTAAATTCTTTTATTAAATTTTTCATTTTCTTTACCCATTCAGGATGGGCCATCTAGTGTTGTTATTTGTGCCTCGGAAATTAGGGCTTCAAATGGTCTGGTCACCACTAATTTTGTTTAGTTTATATCGCCATCTTTAACTCATTAAGGACCAGCATGCTTTACAAGAATATTATTCAATTCAGACCTCTTTTTATTGGACACTTTATGAATTACTGAAAATTGTTAAATAAAGCAAATTTTAATAATCTGCCGTAATAATATAAAGCTAGTATATAAAATAATAAAGATAAATAATATATAAAGCTAGCGGTGTCTAAAAATGTGAGGCCTTTGATTTTGAAGTGCATCTAAGGGGGCCTAGCTCTTCATTTATTCTTTAATTTATTTCGAAATAAAGTTTAGGACCCAATCTGGCACACAGTGTTGCCAGATTGGGGACTTTTTTAATTCAGATTATTTGATTTTCACATGATCATTTGATTTCTTTTTTTTAAATAGTATAATTCGTCTTATTTTTCAAAAATTTTAATCCTCTTTAAATAGACCGGAAACTTCTATTTAAAAAAAAGCTGTGACAATCAACAATCTGGGGACAAAAATGTCCCCAATCTGGCAATACTGCTCCCACACCCGAACAGCCTTTTCCTTTTACGAAAATAAATAAACATTTCTGTTAAGATGTACAAACAAGATACATCTTATTACTTATACATAAAAATAAAATATTTCAGACACTTAAACAATTAGAACACACATAAAATGACTAAAACAGACGTTTGAGCTCAATTTCAGAACGGCTTATTAATGCACACATGAAGGGCATGAAAAAAAAGTGTATTTTGAAGAAGTGTATTTTAACTGTTTTTAATCGTCTAAAGCATTTTGATTTGATGCATAAATTTTCTTTATTTTTTGTCTCTTTCATAACCTGTTTTAAACGCAGGAACACAGCTTTTATACGCCATCTTAATTCTTAATTTATATTTGTAATCTCTAAAATAGAATAAGAACCATTATAATAAACTATTTATGGATTCTAATGTACGCATACAATGCAATTATATTTTGTTAAAGAACGGCCTCCCGCGAATTACAGTGCACTCTATATTTACAAAAAAATCACTGTGTTTTAGGCGACTCGTACTCATTTAAATTTCCTCTCTATAGCTCTTCCTCCGTGGCGAAAACCATAACCACTTCAAGGCAAATTGTTAATAGCAAAATGTTATAAAATATGAAAGAAACAAAAAGTGTTTTATTGTAGCAAATCCTTCTTTGTAAGTTTACAACTAATACTGTGTCTAAGCATGAACCTTAAACCTCATAGAAGATTATATTATTAAAAAATTGGTATAAAACGTTTAAAAAATAGTAGCTTATGGCAAATTGTAAATAAGAAATGGAGCATATTAGCCTGTGTTGATGCATACTTTATGCAAAATCAAAAACAAAATGAATTTTCTGCTTCAACTTATGTAGCAAATACTACCATTAAGTAGGATGCCACTGAATGAAAATCTTGGAGTGTTACAATAACTAGAATTATTTTAACACAATTATTCTAATTGGTAAATAAATCATATTAGATATAAATTTAAAACTGGGCGAAAATTTTCGCCCAGTTGGAAATTTATATCTAATATGTTACAATAACTACATGGAAACAGATATAATACTATCATTCACTGATATGACCAAAAGGCTACTCAATTCAAACACAGTTTAAGACAAGAAAATTTAAGTATTTTTATACAAGACACAGAAATTGAATAGAGAAAACATAATATTAAGTGAAATAAAATTGCCTGTAAATTCCAGTCCTATATCATTCTTTTTACTTGAATATTTTTCTGCACTGATGACGTGTGTCCAGATATGCATGTAATCTGTTGTCTTATTAGATTGACTTCGTACAAAAAGTAAGGTCTCTGGATCGAAAAAATAATAGCCTAGAAATAAAGACAGAAAATGTGTGGTAAGTAATTTCTTAGAAATAGATCACACAAAACGCTGCGTCTTAAAATTTTGTTTCAATGCTAAAATTTATAGCGTAAGCCAAAATAGAAAAGTATTACTATCAGTATCAAGCCACGCCAGAGTAACAACTTTTTTAATGTTGCAAGGACTTGGAATTTTTGATATAGCAGAGCTCACAATAGGCCCGCCAACTGAACATCAATATTTTCTTAGAAAAAAAATTCTTTTATGATTTTTCTCAAAAACTGTGTAGAAACCAGTTTCGGACGTTAATTCTAGCACGAATGCTGTAGAAACCTACAATGAAATATTCTGTTAAATAATATTGGTGTTCAGTTCGCGGGCCATTTGGGATTCCTGACATTGGAAACTATACCTAGGTTCTATAGCGCCGATATCACATTTTTTTAACCTTCCTACCCTGTTGAAATTTTATTAAAGATTAATAAAGACATTTCGCACCAGAATTTTCTTTAAGAATTATTTAATGTATTTATTTATATTAGTTTTCGGCGCTTTATTATTTATCTTACTTTACGAAAAAAATTCTGGTTCGAATCGAATGAATTGAATTATAGAAGTGGGTCGATTAGACCCGTTCAGGGTAGGTAGGTTAAGACTAGATTCCAACAGATGATACTAGCCAAAGCGATATAAGTAAGCATCCTATCTTAAATGGGACAGGTAACCGCAAGATTAAAGGCGAGTTCACATCAATCAAGGTCGCACGCCACGTAGCGGATGGGGTTAAACTACAGGAATATGCCTAATTGTTTTCTTACTTCACACCACTAAAATTGTAAAGTTCTTTTCACCTCCAATAATAGATGAAATGCGTCTCACAAGGCGAAGAAAACTTTGTGGTGTCAAGTGAATCTGGGCGCCCCTCTAGCTATCCATTGTTGTGCAATAAATGTGGTAAATATAATTCAGTTCCATGAGTGACTAAAGATTTAGAAAATATGCGCAGATGGTAAAGATAGCCTGTCATATATGCCGTCACACTAAAAGCCCGCGTATGTGGATTATCACCCCGTCCACAAGATGGCGCAACTATTTAATTTACGCCCGATTCCACCATTAAGTTTGAACGCTTACTTACATCGCGTTGATACTAGCAGACGCGAACTTTAGAAAGTTGCAAATTGACACAGGTATTGTTAAAATTACATTTAATAAAGTTTAATGTACATTTAAAAATCCCTGGTGTGGGTTTATCTTTAAGTTATTTGATAACTCGTTACATAAACAGTGCTCAGCGAAAGGTTAGACAATGATAGATTATGCTTATGTGTTGAGATGTATGTAACGAATTGTTGTAATTCAACTGTCATATATTACTGGGGACTTATCTTTCATACACAAACAATAAATTTTAAATTATACACTTTACATAATATATAATGACAAAAAAAAACAAATTTAACATTGTTTCAAAAGTATAGACAATCTCTCTGTTAGCAGAAAAATATCCATAAATTAAAATCGAACTGCACCTACATTGTCTGCTATTAATGCAAAAATGTGACTTTCCATCGAAGAAACTAAATCCTGCATCACTTGGGGGTATATTTCGTACCAAAGACGTTCAACATCTAAGCGAAGTTCATTTACAGAAGAGTATTGTTAAAAAATTGCATAAACCGTATGAGATACGATGCCACAAAAGTTTTCGATTGGGTTCCGATCAGGGCTACACGCGGGCCAGTCGAAAATAGTAATATTTTGAGATTTAAACCAATTTTTTGATTTGTATGCGACATGAATAGACGCATTATCTTGCTCAAATACATACTTTGGAAGAGGTAAAAGTTCACCAAATGGCTGGAAAATGTTTTCCAATGTATGTATGTAGTCATACGCAGCTTGGCAATCATTGAGAAACTCCAGAGATACTTGGGAATTAAAACAAAGTGAGGCCCAAACCATCAACCCTTTCGAGGGCAAAGGACTCCTAATTTTAATTCCAAAAGTGACAAGGATAGTTAATTAAAAATTTTCCTTTCCTTTTATAATATACGTGAAAATAAGCAATTTCATATTTTCTAATAACTTCGTTTATAAATTCTGGTATCAGTCCATTATTTCATCAGTTTATAAAAAGAATTACTCCGCGACAGGAAAGGGGTCAATTTGTTGTGAGATTTCAAGGCTGGTTGTTTTATCATTTTCATGTAAATGAATGTACATCTTTCTTTAATGTATCTACGAAATTATCCGTTGACACAGAAAGCTCTCACTCACATGTAATGCGATTAGCGCCACCATTTGTCTAGATGCCAGTTTATGGATTCTTCTATAATCTCGTTTTCTGGCCACACGAGTACTTCCAGATCTATGTTTTGCTTTGAAAGAATCACCCTTAGACAGTACTTAATAGACAGACTTCTTTGGACGATTCAAAGTAGCTGAAATTTCTGCAACAGTCTTTCCTTTTGATTTCAGCTTCCATGCTTAAATTACTTCATCTGACTGAACATGTCTTGCTCGCGGCATCTTCAATAACCGATTCTATCACGAGGTGCACTTAAATACTTCATGCATGTGACATCATAACTTTGAAATATGCGTTTTTCCGTGAACAATTGCCAAAAAATCACAAAAGTTTCTAAGCTTTTGCAATATGCAAATTTCACTTTTTCAGTTTAATTAAATAATATCCTACATTAAAACCGTTATTTCTGCCCTAAAACGTATAAAATATATTTAAAAATAATAACAGTCAGTTGTATAACACAAGTTTTCATATTTTTTATTTGAAGTTTAAAAATCGCCACTGTCTAAACTTTTACTGAGGACTGTAACCTATTTGATAATTATTCAGGGACAAAGTACTTTTAATTTTAAAGTGTAAGTTTAATGTACATTTAATTTTTAAATGTAAATTTAACCACTTCACCGTTTGCCCCGAGATAAATCGGGGGTAAAGCACTGTTTCCCCATAACTGTCTCCGGTGAAGTGTTTGCCATCGGAATTTACGAAAAGCATTTTTGGAGATAAGAAAAGGGCTATATTTCAGATGCATAATAATCGTATTATTTTTTATCGAAATTCAGGTTCTATTATGGTATTTGGGAATTAAAATTAAGTGGTTTCATACACATACCACCTTCTTGAAAGTGATAAAAAAAATAACTCTAGTCGAATTTTTGTTTCTGACAATAGATTTTAACATAATATGTTAACATATCAAAAATTGATAAAATCGTACCTTTCAATGCAGATTTCGGGAAACTTATTTTTACTAAGAGGGATTTTGTTTAGCATGACAAAATATTCAGTTGCTATATCGTTTGTACCACGTCGAACTATCAAGATGAAAACAATTTTCAAATTGGACTACTTTATTTAACTTCAGTTTTCAGGATTGGCACCATCCTAT
Organism: Maratus speciosus; assembly: GCA_963932465.1. NCBI lineage: Eukaryota > Metazoa > Arthropoda > Arachnida > Araneae > Salticidae > Maratus > Maratus speciosus. Next base: position 161,163,225 of record OZ010794.1, read on the forward strand.
ACGAAATAGTAAAATTCGTCTTATTTAATGACATATTAATAAAGGCGAAAATCATCGTAATTTTACCATTTCAGAAATGGGGTGCAAATAAAAAAATCTGAATATTAAAAAAGTTGCCCACTGGCAACACTGCTTGGCAACTCTATTTGACTACTGGTGCCTATTTTTATATTCTATTCATACCACTATTTAAAGAAAAAATGAGGTATGCACATGTTGCACATGTTCTTAAAGTGTAAATAAAATGATTTTTATATTGAGAAAATTGTGCGAGGTAGAAATAAAAAACACCAGCGGTAGCTTTGAAAGAAATATGAATTCATGGTGCTAATTTTTCACGAACTTGCAAATTTTGACAACGCAAATTTATGTTCTACAGCGCCGGTGCAATAATTATACTCTATTCTAAGTTCGAACTGATCTTACTAGCAGACGGCTATGCTTAACCCGAACTTTAGGCAAATATGAATGATGGATAACACTTCATAAAATTGTATTTAACATTATTTAACCTACACTTAACAAGGAAATGAACAAGGAATGAAATGTTTCATTCCTTTCAAGTTCTAATATTTATACTATTAAGAATTCGAGTTCTTTTGTAAATCGGATTAAAAACTTCACCCCCTCCCCCTCTTTTCACATGGTTTCATTTGATGTTACTTCTCTGTTCACCCATGTTCCAGTTCAAGGTGCACTACAATGTCTCACTGCTAGATTAAAAGAATTTCATTACACAGATTATGAAATCAACCACATTATTGAGTTATTCAGTACTTGTTTAAAACAAAATTCATTTCAAATTTCTAATCAATATTATTCTATGACAGATGGTTTAGCAATGGGTAATCCCCTTAGCCCTTTTTTAGCAGATTTATATATGCATTACTTTGAGGTTAAAATGTTTAACCTTATCAACTTCCCATTTTACTGTAGATATGTAGTTGATTCTTTTGCACTCTTAGACATTTCTCTATATTCTGTTGATAATATATTAACGATTTTAAACTCAATAGATTCAGTCATTCAATTTACTTATGAAGTTGAAATAGATAATAGATTACCATTTCTGGATGTGTTGGTTACACGTCAGCTTAACACCTTTGACACTTGCGTCTACCGTAAAACTTTTGCTGTCCCCCCCCCCCCATTTCAATTCATGTCACCCCCCTTCCCAAAAAGTTTCGGCTTTTCTTTATTTGATTAATAGAGCTCGCTTAATTTGTTCAGATAATAATTCACTTATTACAGAATTAAATTATATTAGATCTGTTGCTATTGATCGTGGTTTTAGTTTATCCTATATCAATAATTTAATTTCTCATAGTCTTAATAAATGTGTTAATAATCTTTATTCTCCTGTTACTGCGGTTTCCATTTCTAACCTTATAATTTTACCCTTTTATAATAGCATTAGCTTTAAGATGGCTAATATCTTAAGGCATTATGATTTCAATGTGATTTTTAAACCAGTTAATAAATTGACATTTTCGCAACTTAAGGATCAAATTACTCCTCATAATTATTGGGGAGTCTACAACATTCAATGCCAATGTGGTTTATCCTACATTGGGCAAACTAAACGAAAACTCCGTTACAGAGTCAATGAACACAGAAACTATGTAAAGAAAAAAGAATTACAGAAATCCTCTATCGCCTCTCATTGCTGGGGGGAGGACATAATTTTGATTTTGATTCAGCTACCATTATCAAGAAATGCATTACTCCTCTGGATTTGGACTTTTTTGAGGCGGTTCATATCCATAAATTTAAAGACTCCTTGGTTAATGATTTATCTAGTACACCATGCATCTCAACTTTCTGGGTGGATTTGCTGTGTCACGACACTTCACTTCCGCATTAATTTCATTGGCTGTTCGAACTTGATAGTCTTTTGGTATTTTGTTTTGACATTTGGGTTTTCATCGTACATGTAGTTGGGGGGATATTGTTTTAAAGTTTTTACACTGAGGATGTGAGTCCATAGTACTCACGAAACGTATACGTATGATCAAATCAACTTATTTTATTGTGTGTTCAAATGTTGTTTTTAGATAATTTATATTTCCACACAAGTTCTGTACTTAATATATATATTGGTCTAAAAAAAGTTTAAGTACACAGAAAAAATAATGAAAGAAAAATCAGAGATATATTTTTGGAAAAATGCGTTAACTTTGTCTTATGTTGCATATTTGCAATGCAAGCAAAAACTACTCTCATAACTAAAATAGTGCAGAATTAGTAATTATTTTAATAAGCATGACTCTAGGTGATTTATTTTATGTATATTTTATTTTGTAAAACTTAACCCTCAAATTAATGAATTATTCTTTTAGAATTGCGTTTTTCATTCGAATATTAAAGTTTAGACATCAGAAAATTTGAGATAGACTTATAACTTTATTTAGCAGCATATTTATCACGAAGTTTTCTATATAAATATTGTGGTTGCTAAGAACGTAGTTTATTGACTGAAAGTTAAATAAATGTGATGCAGGTGTGCATCTTTATGCACTGCTAAACATCTGCAGCTTTTGCTGCATAGTCACTATATCGCTTTTACAGATTATCTCTATTCAGACCAATGAGAATGCTCCATAATATAATCAAGTTATCGTTTTCTGTAAAGGCAGTGGAGTGAATATGCAGAAAAAGCGACAAATGTTTAATAGTGTGCATTTAAGGGTTAATCAGGCTGTAAAAAAGCCAACTTTCAAGACGTCTACAAGGTGGACTCCAAAGTTAAAACCACCATTCGAGTTGTGAATCGTAAGGTAACTAGCGTCACAACTCGCATTAATTTCAAACTCTTTGGGGACAATGTGCAGTGTATGTAGCGATTGTCAAGTCCTTATCTAGAGAGCTTTTTCCAGCCACCCATATCAGTGATTAATGTTCCTTAAATTACGAAATGCATTCCAGAAGAATTCTGACATTCAAAGACACAGAAAATATTATCTTTTTTATTCAATCTAAAAGTGCCATGACTCATTCATAGACCATTCAATCTACATTGCGTGTACAAACTTTAAGGAAAAAAAATATATATATATAAATTTAAAATTCGGTAGTTAAAATGGTTATTTAATGTTGATCATAAAGTGGAAATACTGATATAAATGTCAACAAAATATATCTGTGGGCTTTTCATTGCGAAAAAATAATAATTATGCAAACAAAAACGCTATTTTTGCTTGTGTAAAAACTATAAGGGCACCACTATTTTTTATAAAAATATTATGTGTAATTATTATTCATTTGCACATTAACCCCTTGGGGATGAGCGACTTGCATATGTACTGCGTAAGGTGCTCAGAATCAGTGATTATTTTCACCAGATAATTATTATTATAAATTTTGCCTTATTTAATCCGAGCATTTTCCAGATTGAATTAGGCGACATTTTCTGTTTTGAAAAAAAAAAAAAAAAAAAAAAAAAAAAAAAAAAAAAAAAACGATGATAAAAGATTAAACATTCTCTAAAGGACGCTCGTCCCGAAGAGGTTAAAAACACTTCTGTATAGTGATTTTTCTGACGTTTTGAATTAAGAGTTTTGCTAATTTTATAACAATGCCAAAAGCACTTAAACTGACTGAATATGAAAAAGATGCTGTAAATCTTTTGCATTATCAGGAATTAGTTTTAGGTCCTTTGCAAAAGAGATAGGAAGATCTAACATCGTCATCAACAATTTCTTAAGGTTAAAAAATGAGTATTATAGGAGAAAAAACGCTGTAGGCAGACAAAAAGTCTTGTCACACAGAGATGAAAGAAAAAAAAATTAAAGTTAGCATAAACTGAAAAATACTCAAGTAAAGAAATTTTACAAACAAGTGGGTTCAGAATGTGTAAAAAAACAACCTGCAATGCAGTTAATCAATTTCGGAATATCCAGTACGCATAAAAATTGTGTAAATCCCCATTATTGACTAGCCACAAAACTAGCATTTACAGTTTGCAAGACAAGTGATGACTTAGGATGACAAATTGCTATAGATTATTTTTTGAAATGGAAAAGAAATGGAACTCAGATGGTCCTGATGCCTGGAAATATTATTGGCATGATTTGAGAAAATAAAAAGAATTTTGTTAAAAACGTCAGTTAGGTGTCGGATCCATTATGACATGGAGTTGCTTTTTGTTCAACGGCGTGGGGTAATTTGGATTTTTTTTTCAGGAAACGTTAATTCAAAGGCATATTTAAAAGCTCTTTATGATTACATTTCACCTGTTGCAACTCTTCTGGCAGAAGCAAGAGAATAAACAATTAAAAATCTCCTTAACTGAGGTAGAACATAGTAAAGAACAAATAAAAGAAAGTTTTAAAGAAGAAATAGATAAAATAAAAAGTCAACAGAGGCAAATTAAGAAACAAACTATAGACAAATTTTCACAAACAGTAAATAAATTAAAAACAACAACCACTTAAACAATAATGGAAAAAAGATCGAATGCAGAAGTAAAGATTGAAAATAAATTGGAAGAATTGAAACAAGAAAATAAACAATTAAAAGACTCTTTGGTCAAGGAAGAACAAAATAAAGAACAGATTAATGCAAATATTGTAACCCTTCAAGAAGAAATTAATAAATTAAAACGACAACAGAAGCAATTAAAATCACAAACTAGAGAAAAAATCATACAAACAGAAGTTAAGTTAAAAACAATAGCAACTCATACAATAATGGCAAATAAAGAAAATGACAGAATAGAAGAAAATGGTGAAGGAGGGTTAATTCAATTATCCAACAGAATACAGAAAATTGAGGAGTTGGTGACACGAAACCTGGAGTACTCTAGTGGGGGCTGTCAAGGAGTGAAATGCGGTGATGGCACAAAAACGGGCGTTCCCCCTGATTTGGCGAAGTCTAGTTCTGCAATATTAATTAGAACAACCGCTAAACACATAAGGATTCCAAAACTCAAAGCATTACTTAACGAACGCTTTAATAAAGTGAAGGAAGTTCCAATAATATACTGCAGAAATGCCAGAAATCCAGATACAATAATTATACAATCTAATACAGATGACAATACAGAACATTTGTTAAAAATGCTAGAACACACTCCTGACATTACAAAGTTAACAGAAATCACATATAAGTTGACTAATTACAAAAGAGCAATAATCACCGGTATTCCATCCTCAGTACCTACAAATGAAATAATATCATATCTTGAAGAAAATTTATCTGATAAAAACATCACCTTATTGAAAATTCTAAAGAGGGATAATTCTACACTACATCACATCATATTGCAATTAGAAACAAAATCATCACAAGAACTATTGGATAAAAAATTTATTGAAGTGGGTCTCAACAAGTGCTATATTCGTTCTTTTTGCCCAATAATTAGATGCGGAAACTGCCAGCTGTATGGACATCAGACATCTTACTGCAGGAGACAGCCAATTTGCGCCAAATATTCGAGAGGTCACTGCACTTCGGAGTGCCCTTTTGCGGGAGTTCTCTCGCAATATAGATGCACAAATTGTTTCCACTTACCTAATTATAGGAAACATTCATCGGATTCCACTGCGTGTCCGGTTTATCAATCACACTTGGCAAATAGAAGATGTGTTCAGTAGGACCATATGGTCATATTGTCAAATATTAAATAACTCAAAAGAATTTGTAATAGTGCATAATATTAATTATTGTTCGCATATTGTACCTTAATACTAAATTTTTAGTGTAGATTTAAAAATAATTTTTGCATCATGTATCTTACATAATATCTCAAACATAGTATCATTGTATTGTAAATTTGTAGGTAATTATTATCTACAATTACTTATACTTTCATAATAGTGCATAATATTAATTATTGTTCGCATCTTGTATCTTAATACTTATTTTTAGTATAGAGTTAAAAATAATTTTGCATCATATATCCTGAAAATAGCTTTAAGTGTTGCAAATACCACATTTGTACATGGTTTGAATTGATGATAGTATTGTGAATCCTAAAAATAACATAAAAGTGTTGCAAATATGTAGGTAATTGTGTTAAAAAAAAGTTTAATATCAAATTCTGAAAACTATGTATATTTATATGTTATAATAATGAATATTTCTCTGAAATGTAATTATAGGCGTCATCTGTAAATATTTATTGCAAACGCTGTCAATAATTGTCATATATCTAACATTGTTATTTCTCCTAAACTGTATTAAAAAAAAAAAAAATCAAGGAGTTCCGCAGGTAGTAAAACGTTTCCCTGCCCTGGGCTTGGGGGTTAAACCTAACCATAAGGCAAAAGCGGGTTCCCAGGGTGGATGCTTACTTACTTACTTCCGGCAGGAGAAAAATGAATTTATCTGCAAGATAACGTGCCTATCCACAGAGGCCGTGAGACAAAACTCTGATTTCAGAAGAAAAATATTGAAGTTTTGCCATGGCCACCCAGAAGTCCGATTTAACCCCTTAATTCTCGCTCCCGTCATATTCAGGGGCTGTGTCTTTTACTCAGATTGTTCGATTCCCACCAGTTTTATAAAATAGTGTAATTGGCTTTATTTTAGTATCGTTTTACCTGTCATTAAATAAGGTGAATATTTCTTTTTCAAAAAAGTGGTGCCAATAAGCAATTTGAATTTTTAAATCGCAATTTAATTCGAGCGTTAAGCGGTTAAAGCCTATCGAGAACTTGTGGGGAGATCTAGCAAGACGAGTTTATAAAAATCGAAGACATTTTCCCTCGGCTTCAGAACTCATATCTACGATTGAAGATGATTGGTAAAAACCAGTCTCAAACTGTGCCAAAAATTAATAATGTCCATGAAAGATAGGATATTTGCAGTCATTAAACGCGAGGGTGGATGCATAATATATTACGAGTTCGTTTTTTCGTTACCATATTGTTTTTATTTTTCTGTCCTTAAAGTTTTTTCACAGGCAGAAATTGTGTTTTTTTAAACATTTACTTTATTTTCGTAATAAAATACTTACAGATGAATTTTGCTGACTTTTTTATGAGCTTTTTAACTTTATGATACCCATTATAGTAAACATTTTTTCATATGATTTGAAATTTATCAGAATGATTTATATTTTTTGCTGTCCTTAAAGTTATTACACGCACTGTACAGGTTCAATAAACGGTATTCTCTTTTCAATTCGTTTTTGTCTGTCATGATGAAAGAAAGTGACTTCCTACTATACATCCTCTTCTATTTTGAAGCCAAAAATCTGCTACATCGTCTGCTCAAATTCTGGAAAACTATATACGCCTCTCTACAAAAGAGTGACACAACAACGTTTCTACTGCAGAAGTACGACGAGGGGGAAAGAAATCCGTTCTTATGCATGATGCGACAATTCAGTTTTCGAATCCTTCTTTGTTTCCTCCTTCGAATCCTTCAATGAATCCGTTCAAATTAATCTGATGTGTAAGCCCTATCCCTGATTACCAACGGGGCTCATGCCTGCTTCACATAAACTAGAAGAAAATAAATATACATGTTGCCAATTTAGTCTTTTTCTTAATTCCTAAATTTTGCAATAAAACAAAAAATTAATTTCAATATTCTTTAATTTATTTAACGATAGATATATCGCGATTGCTAAGAGTAAAAATTCGACTGTCAGAATTTCCTTTATGTAATTAAAATTTTTGAATTAAAAAAAAAAAAAAACGTCAAGCTTGCCAACCTTTTATATATCCAAGTAACAATGTTATAAAATTGTATTATATATCCAGTGTTGCCAGATTGCGGACATTTTGTCCCCTGATTGTTTATTGCCATCGCTTCTTTGAAATATAAATTCTCGGCATATTTAAAAGTACATTACAAATTCTGGAAAATAAGGCGAATTATTTTATTTTAAAAAAGTGGTGACAGTCAAATAATCTGAATTAAAAAAAATCCCAAAACAGACAACACTGTATATATCTTTCAGGGGTCGTACGTATTTGTACTGAAATTTCAATTCAAGAAAATTCTTCCATACCAGTATTTTCTAACGGGACTTTCTTCAAAATTTCATGGTTACGCCAGACAGCCAACTAAATATGTTTGAATTTCCTTTGTACTACATGCTACTGTTACAATTTCTTGTGCACTGAATTAAGTTGTTTTAAAATATCTTCAACATTAACTGGAATATTTGGAAATATGTCAAAAAAAACATATTAATTACGAGTTAAATTTTTTTTATATTCGAGGTTGTTATCGAGGAATTTTAAGGTATTATCTAATTTTCTTTATTGCAAGGAAATAACAACGGATAAATTAATTTCCCGTAGTAATAGAAATTCCAAAAAAAAATTTTTATAGCCGTTGGTGTCCAGTTCCTCCTGATTACACCGCCGCTGTTAATCCATTTTTGAAAAAAAAATGGAGTAACAGGAACACCAGCCATCCATTTGAAGCAGGAAGTAAATATGTATAGAAACCTAATAATATTAATGTATTTATAAGCCTAATCTTTAAAAAAAAATATTTTAAAAATGTACTTACCGTATTTTAATAAAAAAGAAGAAGAAGTTCAATCAACACAACGTTGTTTGAAAAAAAAAACTTACATTTTCGGCAACCTATCAAAGCAAACACAGAGTTATGATTGAGTTGACACACGTTGTTTCAAGAAGTAGAGATGGGAGTGCAATGTTGGCAAAAGCTAAAACATAAAAGACATCAACTTTTTTTACAAAACAGCCTATGACACAATTACCCTCTTGGCCCAGTTTCCACAACGTATCTTACAACTCGATAGCTATTTAGGAACAGATAGCATCCTTCCGATCATTGAAAAGACGAAAAAACTTCGTAATTCAAATACTGATTAAGGCAGGTAATTTTAAGTATTTTTCTACGAGACACAGACATTCAGAAGGTAAAACATAATATTAAATGAAACAAAATAAAAATGACTGTAATTTATTATGAAATTCCTGTGGTATAAAAGTTTTACTTCAGGGGGTCTTAGAACATAACCCTTTGCACTCGAGTGCTCCGCTGCGGAGACATAATCTTTCTTTGCAAAATTTGTTTTTGGCAACAGTAATAAAGGAAAATAAAATGCACCTTATTTAACCAGAGCATTTTTGAAATTGTGTACTTGAACGAAATTTCTTTTAAAAAAGTGGTGCCGATCGAAACACATTTGTGTAAGAGACGCCGAGCGCAAAGGGTTAACATTGGAAAAAAAGGGCAAAAATGACATTTTCAACATTTAATATCTTAAAATGTATACGATTTTAAAACACAAATTTTATTGAGATGAAAGATATAAGTATCCTATTTCATTTTATTTATTTAAAAACTTGCAAAATGAAGAATTAATATTTATAAGGTGTTCCAAACTGTCAGACATTTGTCGAGAAATTTAGTAAAAAGCTTACGCACAGGATTGCAAAATACATCTTGTGACTAGAATGAAATTTTTTGTGCCTAATTATACTTCAGATTATAATAATAACCCTGAAATTAATCAATTTGTATTTCAAGCATTTTCATATTTGTAATAGAAAGTTGTATTTAGCTAATACAAAATTTTGAAAATTTCAATAGTGGTTAGTTCCATAGGTTTTTGTAGTGCAAGTCACATAGCTGATAACTGCTATGCTTGTTCGCCACGGTTATTTTCGAAAAGTTTGGTTGACCGTATTCAATTAATGAGATATCTCCTATAAAATAAGTCACATTTTCTGTTCTAAAATACTGGCAGGCTAAAATCGCAGCACGTCACTTACACTACAAGTACTCAAGGAAATAGCCTAGTATAATCACCGAAAACAATATTTTTTTTTTAACAATAAAAAGGAAATTTTATGTTCATTTCATACAGAATAGCATGAAACATATGTTTTGAAGATTTCATGAAAAAATATTCAGAAATCTTTGAGATATCCTGCGCGTTATGCCCCAAAACGGCATTTAGAGAAAAATGACTCCAATGTTTCGGAAACACCGCTTTAGCCCAGTGTTGCCAGTTGGCTACTTTTTTTTAATTTCGATTTTTTGATTTGCACCACTTTTTTGAAACGGTAAAATTCACTTCCTTTTTGCCTTAATTAATATGTCATTAAATAAGGCACATTTTACCATTTCAAAAAAGTGGTGCCAATCAAGAATCTGATTTTAAAAACAGTAGCCCGTGTGGCAACACTGCTTCAGCCATTGAGCGGTTATAATCCTAAATTACATAAAGTCTGTTCTAACGTGTATTTCAAGAAAACAATTATATAAAAATATTCAGAAAAGATAGGACTTTAACATCGAAAAATAAAATAAAATTTAGAAGCTTTAAGAGACCTGAGACATATGGCATATGTCCAAATTTTTAAGAAATCTATAGTGTTATCTTAAGTATTACTTCGTACAAAAAGTTATTTTTGATTAAAATAAAAAAAAGCCGAGAGATAAAGGCAGGAAATTTTCGGTAAGTGATCAGTAGTAGAAGTAGATCAAATAAAAGACGGTCTTAAAAAATGTTTTTTGCAATATTAAAATTTAATGAGTACGCTAAAATAGAAAAATATTCCCAGCAGTATGAAAGTGATGCCAGAGTAAAAACTATTTTAATGATTCACGAACTTTCAAATTTTGATGTAGAAATTCTACAGTTACGATAACGCTGGAATCATAATTTTTGGAGTCTAGTTTTCAACTGACAGGGCAGCCATAGTCGACATTTTTTTTATATCCTATCTCGCACCGCTTTGTAACATCAGCAAGAGAAATATACTATAAGATTTGTAACTTTAAAACAGTTGCCCGCGGCAGCCCTGACCCGACCAGACCTGACGTTACTAGCAGACGGCTGTCGTCTGATTTTCGCCAACTACGAGATGTGGCACTTGATTGCAAATTTCTTAAAATTACATTTAATAATATTTATAGTACACTTAACATTTTCTGGTGCGGTTAATTTGTTTATTTTTTATTTTAAATTATTGAAACACTTTTTAAAAAATAAGCTCGTTTTCAGAACTCCTCATCAGTAGCTACATGCCGGACATGGAAAGAAAAAAAATTACATTTATGTGTATTTTAACTGTTTTTAAGTGTCTGAAATATTTTGTTTTTATGTGTAAAAGTTTATTTTTGTCACTTGCATAACCTATTTTACACATAGGGACAACAAATTTATACACCATCGCATTTTATATTTTTTAATCAGTATAGTAAAAATAACCAAATATAATAAGTTATTTTCGGATTCTCTTATACGCATCATAGGCATAAGAGCAAATGATATTCTATTAAAAGGTTGGTCACATTCGAATTACAGCGCTCTCTGTATTTACAAAAATATCATTTGTGATTTAGGCGACCCGTGTACGTTTAACTTTCTTCTCCATAGTTATTCCTCAATGGTGAGAATCAAAAGCATTTCGAGTCAAATTTTAACATCAAAATGCAAATGTAAGAATATGCAAAAAAGGCTCGATTCTTCAAATCCATCTTTGTAAGTGTACAGTCGTGGAAAAAAAAGTAAACACCCCCTACTAACTCCTCAACAAATTATCGTACCAGAAAGTTACTGGTACCGAACGATTGGAAATAAAGTCTACTTTTAAATGATGTATATAAAATTTGTTTAGAGGGCCATCTACATGTTAAAACGAACCATAACTTTGTTTTTGTTTTCAATAGCATTATACAATTCTGACAACATAAAGTAACTCTACACCCTTCAATTGGTCTAAAAACAGATTTTTATGCAATTCGTACTATAAGTTTCCGATAAATTAATTATTTTAAAACGAGCGTATTTTAGGGGTTGTATCCAAGTTCAGTACTCGATTGTTAACCAAGAGACCTTCTTTCTTGATCAAGGCACCTTAAACAGTCAATTAAGCCTGTTATATTACAGGATATCATAATAAATTTCAAAATATTTAGTCACTCCTATCATAGACGGCACTTTAAACCATCAATTTGCATTTTTTAAGCATAATTTGAAAACTACTTGGAAGAAAAATGTGAAATTTTGGATTTCCATAAAGCAGGACTTAATAAATCTGAATCCATCAAAAAAATTGTAAGTTGCAATTCATAATTTTTTTTAATATTAATTTCATAATTCATATCGGAAAATTATAAAAAATGCAAATTCAACGTCATGTTTGGGTATATTAGTATTATTGCTATATAAAAAATTAGAACATTAGAATCATAATTTGAGAAGTTGTAAATAAAAATATGAAAATGTAATTTAACATTAGAAGCACTAAATTTTGAATGTTTATAATTGAAAAACTTATCATTAAAATGACTTGAGATTTGGTGTCTAGGCATAGTTTGAACGAAAGATTTGAAATATCTCGTTAAAGTTGGGTATTGCCATTGAAAAATGAAGTGTGGGTTCGTTTTAATATGTAGATGACCCCCTAAGCAAATTTTATATACATCACTTAAAAGTAGACTTTATTTTCAATCGTTCGGTACCAGTAACTTTCGTCTACGATAATTTCTTGAGGAGTTAGTAGGGGGTGTTTACTTTTTTTTCCACGACTGTACATCGAAAACTGCATACATGTTAAACGTACACACTTAATGATGGAAATAATAAATTAACACAGCTGTGCCATGTTGTGGACAGGGTTGATAATCCACATACGCGGTCTTTTAGTGTGACGTCAACTACCATCTGCGCATACTTTTAAATTTTTAGTCACTCATGGAATATGAATCTTATTTACCAGATTTATTGCGAAATAACGACTAAGGCTGCGGAAAAGGACTATGATTATGGCTACATGGAATATACAGGGTATTAGATCAAAATGGATTGATGTAATGAGAGAGATTAATGCGATGAAAATTGATTTGATTGTTTTAACAGAGACTAAGAAAAAGGGATCAGGAATTGAAAAAAATGAGAATTTATTCATATATATTCAGGAGTTCCAAAGGAAGAAAGAGCAAAACTAGGAGTATCAGTTTTAATGAAAAGCAAATTTAAGAGACATCTCAAGAATTTTGACGCTGTGGATGAATGAATTCTGAAGATTAATATGGATATTTTGGGGAGAAGAATTACTATTTTGGGAATCTACGCTCCGAATAATGATGAAATTAATGAAGATAAAGATATGTTTTATCAAAAACTGCAAAAAATCACTGATGGAATTGGAGGAACAAGAGAAATTATAATGATGGGTGATTTCAATGGAAGAACTGGCTGCAGGAAGAGAGATGATATTGTTGGTGAGTTCGGAGAGGATGTACTCAATGATAATGGAGAAAGACTTATAGAATTTTTCAACACTAACGACCTAAGGATTACAAATGGCTTCTATAAACTCAAGGATATTCATAAATATACGTGGTATCAGCATAATCAGACAAATAAAAACGACTATTGACTATATACTTATTAAGCAAAGGACCCAATTAAAACTATTAGGTGTTAGAGTCCAAAGAGGAGCGGATTGCGGCTCAGATCATTTCCTTACTCGACTAAGCTAATTAGTGAGGAAAGGAATTATACAGAGATGGAAGATATTGATGTCCCTGAATATATGTTGGAAGGATTGTCGGAGGAAAGTACAAAAAAACTCTTTCAAGTAAGATTAGATGAAAAATTAGAGGAAAGAAATTATACTAATACAGCTGAACTATATCAACATATTAAATTAGTTTTACACCAGGCTGCAAATGAAGCATTGGGACAAAAAAGAAAGGGATGAACTTCCCCAAAAATTTTTGGTGGGACGAAGACATTGAAAAGACCATAAAACAGAAAAAAGAAGTCTATATTAGTTGGATGAGTTAAAAAAGTAAGAGGATAGACATCTTTATAGAACTATTAGAGAAGACACTAAGAAATTAGTACTATTGAAAAAAGGAACATCATGGGGAAAAAATGCAGAGAAATTGAGACATATATAGGAGGAAGACGATGCACAGAGACATGGAAGTTTTTAAAGAATATTAGAAAAGCAAGTAATAATTCATGGCAATGAATATCTGCGAAGGAATGGGAAGAATATTATAAGACTTTGCTTACAGAAACTAGAGGTGAATTTCAAGTAAATAATTCTGGTATTGACGTTGGGGGACATCCTATGATGCTGGAGCTTGAGAGAGTTAAAAAAGCAATTAAACATTTAAAAAATCAAAGAGCAAGTGGTCCCGGAGGAATATCAGCAGAGCTGATCAAAAATGGAACTGAAAAATTGTTCAGATTAATTACACAATTATTCGAAAAATGCTTAAATGGAGAGGTAACACCAGAAGAATGGAGGATTGGATATTTAACATCAATATATAAGAAAGAAGACCGACAAAAATGTGAGAATTACCGAGGAATCACTGTAACAGCAACGTTCAGTAGATTATATGGACGAATTTTTAAAGATTTCATTGAAGAAGACATAAGAATGAAGGAAAGTAAAGAGCAAAGTGGATATAGAGCAGGAAGATCATGTATGGATAATATATTTTGTCCTAAACAAATTGTTGAAAAGGAAATTGCAGTAGGAAATCAAATTCATCTTCTATTTACAGATCTTACGAAAGCATATGATAATGTTCCAATGGCAAAATTATGGAATGTATTAAATGAAATAGCTATAAATCCAAGTATTATTAGAGCAATTCAAGAACTTTACAGGCAATCAAAACAAAGATTAACATAGGCCAAAGATTATCAAAAGTTTTTATAACAGATAAAGGACTCAGACAGGGATGATGGATCTCCCCAACTGTTTTTTTTAAATTATGTTGAAGAAGCATTGAAAATGTGGAAGAAGAAGTGCAGAGGAATGGGACTTAGTACGCATGGAACATCAATTTTTACTCTACAATTCGCAGATGACCAAGTTATAATTGCAAAAAGTAAAATTGATTTAGAGGAAATGACGGTGAAAGTTAAGGAAGAATATGAGAAATGGGGACTTCGCATGAACGTCAGCAAGCCCAAATACCTATGTATAGGAGGAAATAAGACAGACCTAAATCTAACTAATAACATAAAAATAGAGAGCTGCGAGCATTATATATATTTAGGTGTAGACATTAATAGAGAAGGAAGAGACTCACATGAAATTAAATACAGAATTTGTCAGGGGAGAAAGGCTGTAAAACTATTAAATTCTATTTGGTGGTAAGGAGATCTCTAGGAAAAGAAAGTATAATATATACAACTCTATTGTAAAGAACATATTGTTATATGGAGCAGAAGGATGGAAAATTATGGAGACAGAACGAAAGATATTAGCGGCAGTAGAAATGGACGCGCTAAGAAGATCATGCAGGATATCAAGAATAGCAAAAATAAGAAATGACAGAATCAAGGAAATGATGAAAATAAAGGGAACCATATTAGATGATATGCTTAAAAAAGCAATTAATCTGGTATGGACATGTCATAAGAATGAATGAGGAAAGACTACCCAAAATAACATTCAATTATGAAACAAACAAAAAAAGAAAACGGGGAAGACCAAGAAAGAACTGGATGGGAGATATTTCAAAGGCAATGAGGGATAGAGGTCTGGAAGAGGAATGGACCCTTGACCGGAAGAAATGGAAAAAGACTCTTATAGATTGTTCGGATGGCGACATCTGACGCCATAAACCGATTATATATATATATGTGGGTGAAACCAAAAACACATGTGCATTTCATGTCCAAGACTTTAATAATTTTTTATTCATCTAATATACAAAGAAATTCCAATTTTTTATGCCATCTATTAGAAAAAACTATTCTTAACTGGTATGAAATATGCTCTAGCCAATTTTATTGTATTTATTGCACAATATATGCACTTTATCTATTCTTAGCTATGAAAATTAGCTATCCAAATGACTAGAGAGACAACTTTAAACAGACTACAATTCTAAATATTGTGAACGACACAATATTTATCGGTTTTTATTTAAATAACAGATATAGTAGTTTAATAAATTTGTACTAATGAATTAAAAAATGTATTTTGTAACTGCATAAGTTTAATTTAACATTTATCCATGAAAACGAAACCTCTTGTTACTTTATTTACATTTAGCAGAATAAATAATAAAAATTTTGTCCAACAAAGGGCGCTACTAATCTGTGATACTCAAAGAATTTCCTAGAATAGAAGTCAAGTGCCATTTTCACTTTGTCAGCCACATGTTTAGAGTATAGAGCAGTATTATGCAGTTCTAAGGTGAGTGTGTTTTCTCTTTGTAACTTTTGTTACTCCAATTTTAGGTTTAAATATTGTTTTAAAAATAAAATTTATCTTTAAATTACAAAAGACTAAGTGAAATAAGTTTATATAAATATCATAGTTATTTTTTAGAATATTATTATTAAAGAAAAAAAAATATTTTTGCTTAAATGTAACCTCTGTTACAACTTTGGTAACAGATGTTACATACAAATAACAGAGGTTACATTTTATCCCAGAATATACATTTTTGTGGTACTTATTGTCATTCTTATTACTTATTTATATTTATTTTTGCAGTAGCATGTATTATTTATTTGTGGTATTTACCAGATCTAAGGTCTCCTAAGAAAACAAGTTTTTAAATTCTTGAACCTACTGCTGAAGAAAATTAAATTAAGGAAATAACGCTAGAAAAAATAATTGAAGGAACATACATACTAGTAGAATTTGTAACTGAAAAAAAAGAGAAAAATGAAGTATGATACAAGATGATTTAGAAGATGGTGAAGTTCAAGTTATGTTTTTGAAACCTTGTGATGAAGCATTATCTATTTTTAAATTAGATGACAATGATATTGCATACATACAGTTCGGACAGATCCAAAAATGTTTGCCCATGCCAACTGTAGTACAGAAAGGGGGCAGATTATTTTAGAAGTTTCCCCACCCTGTTGATGTATTTGAAAAATAATTGCAGTGTTAAAAATTTGTGGAAATTTTTTTGGAAAATAAAATTATGTCTGTTTTATTCAGTGCGCCTTTGTTAGTTGCTAAAAAGTCAGTTTGTTTACATCTTGCAAATTTTTGTAACCTCTGTTACTTGGAGAATTTTTCTACTTCATTTTAATAATTGTTAACTGATAATAAACCAAATGTATTTAAAACAAAGAATATGTTATGTACTTTAAATACAATTAAAAAAATATTTTCCTTAAAACTAAAATAAGAGGTAATTATGAACTTTTAACTTAGTTTTTTTTCTAAACGAGATAAAATTACGCATGTAATGATGATAAAATTTTATTATTTAATATCATAGCTGCCAATTTTTACGCTTTTTGGCTATCACTAAAATTTTAAGGAGATTTTCGCCTAGTTTAATCATGAGATTTCGACGATATAATGAGATAATATTTTCTATAAAATTTTAGTGGTATGAAAAAAGCGTAATTGTTGGCAGGTATGTAATATTCATTTTTCTTATTTTGAACTAAAGGACATTTTTGCTAAAGTAATATATAATATATATTTTCTGTTGAAATATTTGTATCATAAATTAAGCAAATACTGTCCAGTAACAGAGGTTACATTTTTCACGCTAGCTATGACTTTGCAAGGTTATATTTTAAATGTAAAATTGATTTTTTTCTGTGCGGGTGCTAATTTTGTACAGCTTAAATACATATTTAAACAATATTATTGTTATTTAGTAAAATCTAGTTAATAAAAAATGACGAAAAAAAAATCTTGAAAAGCACAAAGGAAATTGGTTTTACCCATATATTGCGAAATAAGAGCACAGCGAGAGGAGGGGGGAGGTACAGATGCAGTTGACACTACGAAGTTTTCTTTGCCTTACCTAATCAGAGACTTTAAAGTTATAATTCAAGGTGAAAAAAACTTTACAATTTTAGTGGTGTGACGTAAGAAAACAGTTAGGCATCTTCATTTATTTCAACCCCATCCGCTACGTGGCGCGTGGACTTGATGGATGTGACCCCGTCTTTAATCTTGCAGTTACCTGTCCCACTGAAGATACGACGCTTAATATGCATGCATGTTTGTGTACAACTATCACTGGATCCAAGCATCAACTAAAAAACTTACAGAAGATCATAGTATTGAAATAATACAATTAAAAATAAAAAAAGAACAATAATATTAAAGAGTATAAAAAATACAGTAAAAATCAAAAGAGTAAAAAGTATAAAAAATAATATTAAAAAGTAAAAATAAATAATATTAAAAGTTAAAAAAAAAAAAAAAAAAAAAAAAAAAAAAAAATGTCTACTTGCTTATGGCAACATGTAAATAAGAAATGGAGCATGCTGGCCGCTAAGTGGACGCATGATCTATATAAAATCCCAACCAAAATGAATTTTCTTCCTTAACTTACGCAGTAAATACTAACATTAAGTAGGGTGACACTAAATGAAAATCTTTGTCTACAACACACGAGCTACTTGGGAAGAGATAGCGTTCTTGTAATCATTGAAATAACCAAAAAGATTCCCAATTCCAATACAGATTAAGGCGGGTAATTTTAAGTATTTTTCCGTAAGAAACAGACATTGAGAAGATAAAACATAATATTTAGTGATACAAAATAAAAATGCCTGTGATTTATTATGAAATTACAGTGTAATAAAAATATTACCTAATTTTTTCCCCCTGAACTCATTACATATATCAATAATTTTAAGTAATCTACAGTGTTATCTTCAGCGTTACTTTGTCCAAAAAGTACCTAATTCTGGATATGAAAAAAATTACAGAGAAATGAAAACAGGATATTTTCGGTAAGTCATTTCCTAGAAATATATCACACGAAATGCTCGTCTTAAAACGTTTTTGCAATGTTAAATTTTGAAGAGTATCCCAAAATAGGATTATTCCTATCAGTATCAAAGTGATGCCAGTGTCAAAGACTTTTGTAACGTACCACGAACTAGCAAATAATATTGTAGAACATCTACAGGAACGATAATGTCTGGATTATAATTTTTTAAGTACAGTTTTCAACTCTGATCTTACTAGCAGACGGCTATCGTCTGCTTATCGTGAACATCGTTGATGTTGTATTTTATTACAAAATTCTTAAATTACATTTAATGATGTTTGTCGTACACTTAACATTTCTTGGTGTGGATATTTTGTTTACTTTTTAATTTCAGATTATTGAATAATTTATTTTAAAAAAAGCTCGATGTCAGTTCTCGTCATCAGTAGCTACATAACGGACATGGAATGAAAAAAAAATATTACTTTTATGTCTATTTTAAATGTTTTTACGTGTCTGAAATATTTTGTTTTTATGAATAAATGTTTCTTTGTTTTGTGTTACTTGAATAACCTGTTTTACACACAGGAACAAAGCATCTATACACCATCTTATTTATTCTTTTTTAATCTTTATATTAAAAAATAAACTAGAATAAAATATTTTCGGATTCTAACAAACGCATACAATAGAATGATATTCTGAAAATTCTGTGATATTCAGTCTCCTTTAACACTTTCCGGCGCGGAGTAATACTGTTTATAAACTGATGAAATGATGAATTTGTACCAAAATTTATAAACAAATTTAATAGGAAATAGGAACTTGCTTATTTCCACGTACATTATAAAAGGAAAATTTTAAATAAATATTCTGGGTACAAGTAAAATAAAAAGTAAGTGTCCTTTTTTGAGGACACCGCCACGAAAGGGTTAAAGAATGTCCTCACGCGAATAACAGCGCCATCTGTATTTACAGATAAATCCTTTGTGTTTTGATAGGACAAACATTATATTAAGTGACAAAAAATAAAAATGGCTGTAAATTCTAGTGCTACGTAAATGATTTACTCAAATTTTTCTCTACGCTAATGACATATGTCCGCATTTGCAAGTAATCTGCCGTGTTATTAGGTTGACTTCGTGCAAAAAGTAAAGATTCTGGATTGAAAAAAAACATACACGATAAATAAAGAAAGGGACTTTTCGGTAAGTGATTTCGTAGAAATAGACTACACGAAATGCTTGTTTCAAAACTCTTTTCAATGTTACAATTTATAGAGTAACCCAAACTAGAAATATTCTTATGAGTATCAAAGTAAAGCGAGAGAAAAACTTTTTTAACCCCTTAATCATCGCGCCTGAAAAGTGTCGAATACTTTTTAAAATTCAGATTGTTTGATTGCCACCACTTTCTTCAAGTTGAAAAATTCTCTTCGTTTAATGGCAGATAAAATGCCGAGAGAATAAAGCCAACTGCATTCTTTAAAAAAACTGGTGGGGATTAAACAATCTGAATAAAAGAAAAGAAGCCTACACCGCCCGTGACAGTCACGGGCGCGACGATTAAGGGGTTAATGCTGCACGAACTTGCAAATTTTGATATTGCAGGGCTAACAAATATTCCGCCAACTAGACATCAATATTTTCTTATAAAAAATTCTTCTTAGATTTTTCTTGCAAATTGCGCAGAAACCACCTTCGAAGGTAATTCTAGCGCAAATTCTGTAGAAACATCCCATTAAATTTTCTGTTAAAATATATTGGTGTTCCGTTCGCGGACCATTTGGGAGCCCTGGTAGAGTTGCCAGTGAGCTACTTTTTTAAAATTCAGCTTTCTTGATTGGTACATTTTTTTAAACTGAAAAATTGCTCTTGTTTTCGCCTAATATTGATTTATCATTAAATAAGGCGACTTTTACCACTTGAAAAAAGTGGTGTCAGTCAGAGATATCAATTTAATAATGTAGACCAGTGGCAACACTGAGTTCAGATATAGCAATTTTTTTACGTCTAGTTTTCAACTGACACAACTAGCAGACGGCTGTCGTCCGCTTTTCGCGAAAGTCAGGAGAATCTGAAACTGTCTTGTATGCACTTTAACCCCTTGGGGACGAGCGACACGCATACGTGCAGCATGAAGCTCTCAGAATCCTTGTTTTTTCTCACAAGTAAAATTTTACTGTAAAATTTGCCTTATTTAATCAGCGCATTTTCTCGATTCAAGAAGACACACATTTCTGTTTTTAAAAAACGGTGACAAAAGATTAAATATTTCGTAAAAGGCTCCCGTCCCGAAGGGGTTAAAAATACATTTATTAATATTTAATGCACATTAAAAAATTTATGGTGTGGAGTTATTTTTAAATTACTTAATAACCTATTATATATAATTTACTTATTTGATAACTTATTTACGGACAAAGCACTGTCAATCTAAATGGTTAAAATGATTGAATGACACCGGAATTTACGAATAAATTTATTTGCAAATAAAAAAGTGCTATAATTCCCATTCATAATAAATTGAAAATTACAGCTCAAAATTCTGGTGCTAATGAGGCATTTGGGAATTAAAATTAATTGGTTTCATAAACATACAACCGTTTTCAAAAGAGTTAAAAAACAACTCTAATCGAATTTCCGTTTCCCCATGTAGAAAAAAACCCATGATTAGTTGTTTTAAATTAACTATTTAATTGTGTCCATTGCACTTTATGTTATGACTAATTTTCTAGGAATACATATAATATTAATCAAAATAATTTGGAAAGAAAATAATCTTAGCATTTAATGGATATGCAACAAATATGTTTAGCATTTCAAAAATCGATAAAATCGTCGTATTCCGTATTTTTCAATGCAGATATCTGAAAACTTATATTAGCCCGGAATTACACGCGCAGGGTATGACATACCCAGGTTGTGCACGGTTATTACATTTCTCACCTTTATTTTTTGAAAAGTAATCTTCAAATTATTTTATCACAGAATTTGTGACGAATGTCAATATTAAATAAAATGACGATTTTATTTGAATTTATTGGTGGCAAAGTATAAATCGTACATATCCTGGATATGCGAGAGAATTCCCTGATTTACTTTCATCTCCGTAGTCATTCCTCCTTAGTGAAAATCATAAGCATTTCGAGTCAAATATTTGATAACAAAATGTAATAAGAAGAAAAACAAAAAAGTGCTGTGTTCTAGGAAACCCATCATTGTAAGTAAACAAATAATACAGGGTTCATCCATAAAATAAAATTCTAACAGAAAATCAAAATATTAAAATATTGGTGATAAAAGTTAAAAAATAGCTGCTTATGGCAACATGTAAATAAGTCTTATGTTTCATTTTTCAGATTACTTCTTTTTTTAAATTTAAATTGTTACGTTAAATTTACTTAAACTATTTCAAGGTATTATTTGTTTAAATGTTCTTTTTATCTTAATTTTTGTTTCTTTCATACTGTGAAATGATTACTTTCTTAACTGCATCTCTTGTAAATAAATACTTTCATCAAATAATATACACCTAGTTTTACCTTTATACTCAGTAATTATCTAAATCCCCTATTAAATTCAATTATAGGTTCACCCTTTATATTAAATTACATTAAATTACAAAGTTAAGGTGTCCATCGCATTGTGTTCCTTACAATGCTCATAGGGCAGTCCAATAAAATAATATTTATATATATATAAAATTTTTAATACTTGAAAAAAACTACTTTAGTTAAGATTTATTTTTTAAAGATTAAAAATAATAATTTCAGATTCAAATGCTGAGCTAAAAGAAAAGTGCTAAAAAAAAGTATTATGAATAATACATTGTTTAAGCAATTAACCATTCAATTAATTGATAAGTTGTTTGGTAATACGTAACATTTCACATATCACCAACAAAAATTAACACAACAGTTTAACTATAATAAAGAATCTGAAGTTTAACAGTCATTACTCGTGCAGCTACTTTAAATTAATTATTAGTTTTAAACTTAACCTGTATTTGATTTTGAAATATAAATTAAGGATCTTACCAGGACAGGAGCAACATAGTTCACCATAGTTTAATTATCCCAAGGAAAATTAAAGCACTACAACCCATTAAGTCCGTTAATCACTTAACAGTCAATTATAACTTCCGTTGGCATTTTTCGTTGTTTCCATTGATTCCCTTAGTCGCACAGTCCAGCCGCCGCGCAGAAACAGTTTTTAATGTATTCACTCACATAAAGTCACACTGCACGGGAGTTTAAATAGTTAATCCCTTGAGGGGCAAGCAATTGCGTTTGTGAAATGCTGCATTCCCACCGGAAAGTTTAAAAAATTTTATTTGTAAATTTAAAAAAAAAGCAATTTTTTTAACAATTTCCTCTCAAAGTTATAACAGTAAAACTTAGTTAAATTCTCCGGTGGAAATCTTAATTAAACTTAGGTGGGATAAAATATATACCACCGCCCCTCAAGGGGTTAATCATAGATACCCGTTTCAAGCAGACGCAATGCCGGTAAAATCTCCCTATCACCACACTTCATATTGTGCCAGTGATATAGATATCCAATTCACATCACAACAATGCTCCAGGAGAACCAAATTAACTTGATCCGACAAACTCCCTTGATCCGAAATTATTTAAATATAGCAACTCCGACAACCCAATCCATGAATCTTCAAATTCTTCCCAGGCTCTTTACTCTGCACCGTGGTGTCTAAATATTAGCCTCTTCAATGGTGGTCATCTTCAGTTTCCTAAGTACTATCTTCTGTGGGATCTACATTGTCTTGTCATAGCTGCTATTCGCCCACCAACTATTATTATATCACTTTCAAATAATCTTGAATTCAGCCGTTTCAGCTCCAAGATAGGGAGAAGTAAAGACTGAATTATGCCAGTTTTTCCATTATATCGGTCTTCATTGAATTCGTCGATAGCAAGGGAACAGAAGAGATCTCCTTTCAAAGCGAGACCCCTCGTTCAGAACTGCAGGACTAAGGAGTGAAATCTACTTTCTGAGTAGCGAAATTATAACTGTAGAAAAATCCAACACTAACATATCTCTATTTATTATTATTATTATTATTACTATTATTATTAAAGACGGGAAGTGTCATCACACTCTCCAGCTTTAATTGGCTAAAATTCTCTACGCCCCTCTGACGCAATGATAACGCTTGAAATTTTAAGCAACGTTGATCCTTTCAACTTTAATAATCCACTTATTCTTGATATTCGCTACTGAATTTATAACCTTTTAGTCCGCATGGTATGATTACCTGACATCAAACAAAATTCCATCTCCCGAGTTTATTGCTTCTGCTTCTCACATTTGGAAAATTTCAAAACTTTCACCTCTCCCCCTACACACAACATTAAAGATGCATATCTCCCATCACACAAACAACCACGACTACATTCTACTTTCTCTCTCCGCAATGAGAATAAACAGAAAACGCAGACACCCTTGTCTAAACATGAAACCCACAAAAATGACAGGATATTGCCTCAAATAAATGTTCTCTTATTTTTCTTTACAAGTGTAAATTTTGTATTATCTCGACACCTTTCAAACACACTATATCATTTGAAACGGAGCATCTTGGCCTATAAGCGTATGTATGCTTTATACAAAGTCCCAACCAAAATGAATTTTCTGCTTAAACATTTGAAGTAAATACTACCATTAAGTTGTGTACCACTAAATAAAAATCTTGCAATGTGGCGATAACTACCTACAAACAGATAACATTCTCGTAATCATCGAAATGACCAAAAGCTTTTTTACTGAAATACATATTAGAACAGCTAGTTTTAAGTATTTTTATACAATACACAGAAACGGAGAAGAGAAATAGTAAACATAATGTTAAGTGAAACAAAATTAAAATGCCTGTAATTTATTATGAATTTACAGTGCATTAGAAATTTTTGACAAAATATCTTTCCTGCACTGTAGACATATGAAAAAAAAATTAAGTAATCTCCAGTGTAATTAGCTGGTCTTCGTACAAAAATTAATATTTCTCTACCAAAAGAAAAAAAAAGCCTGAAATGAAGACAGGAATTTTCGGTAAGCGATTTCGTAGCAATAGATCGCAGAAATTGTTGGTCTCAAAAACGCTTTTAGAATAATAAAATTTATTGACTGAGCCCGAAACAAAAATATTCCTATCAATATCAAAGTGACGCGAGAGTAAAAACTTTTTTTTTTCTAGAAACTTGCAAAATTTGATTTAGCAATTCTAAGTTCATTACCGCTGGAATCACTAGAAGTGTAGTTTTCAACTGATCTTTCTAGCAGACGGCTATCGTCTGTTTTTCGCAAACTAAAACAGATGAGAGATTCAATAGTATCTCCTTATAATTACATTTAATAATATTTAATGTACACTTAATTTTTTTTTAGTGTGGATTTTTTTTAAAACTTATCTTTCATTATTTGATAACTTATTAAAAAACAACTCTAATCGAATTTTCGTTTCGCCAAACAGAAAAAAGGTCTGCTTAAAAAGTAAAATTGCTGGATAAAAAAAATAGCCGAGAAATATAGACAGTAAATTTCCGTAAGTGATTTTTTAAGAAATAAATGACAAAAAATGCTGGTCTTAAAAACTGTTTTGCAATAAGAAAAAATTATAGAAAAAGCGCAAAGTAGGAATATTTCTATCAGCATTAAACTGATTCGAGAGTGAAAACTCTTCTAATATCCCGCTACCTTCGAATTCGTTTACGTAACATACCAGGTTCCAAAAACATCAGTATCAG
This sequence comes from Maratus speciosus, assembly GCA_963932465.1. Taxonomy (NCBI): domain Eukaryota; kingdom Metazoa; phylum Arthropoda; class Arachnida; order Araneae; family Salticidae; genus Maratus; species Maratus speciosus. The sequence continues at coordinate 161,188,615 of OZ010794.1, forward strand.
ATTTTTTTTTTTTAATATTCTAGCGTCTAGTCATTTTACTAGCAGACGGTAATCGTCTACATTACGTGACCTGGCGTAAGCAGAAGCTAAATGCAACAACATTCAAATTTTATTATCTAACACTTAATGTACACTTAAAAGTTTCTGGTGTGAATTGTTCTATTTCTGTTTAAATTATTGAATAAATTATTAGAAAAAGAACTGTAATTGAATTTTCATTTCGCAAAAGAGAAAAATCACTCTTAATTAGTCGTTTTGAATTAGTTTTTTAACTGTTTGCATGACACTTTATATTACATTATGGTAAATTGTAGTGGAATGAGTATAATATTTTGCGAAAAAAGAATTCAATGTAATTTCAAGAGACAACATTCCGGTTATGCCAAAAATCTGTTAACATTTCAAAAGTTTATAAAAATGGAAGCGTTCTATGTATTACAAAGCAGATTCCGAGAAACTTATTTTTACTGATGTAGAGTTTGCTTAGTACTTAAACATTTCAGTTGAAATAGTTGCGTAAAATTGCACTTTAAGTATCCAAATCACATTAAATATTCAAATCAGTCCTAAAAAAGGGAGGTAGTCTAAAATAAAGCTTACAACTAAGTTACTGACAGAACAGTAGAGTATACGTAATTTCCTTCCTTTTTATTAGCTACATGTCATGCTTAGAATTTCGAAAGAGTTTGTCACCAATATTACAGATTTAAAGTCTATGATTACTATTTGTTCATAATTCCTCCTCTGCGATTATGCGATGATTTTTTTTATATTCTTCTGATATTAAAACTTTTGAAACTTTCTACTCTTGAAGTATAATACAGGGTGTCCATAAAAAATGCCCCAATCTCGATTGTATACTATGACAGTTTCATTGAAACCATTTGCAACAAACTATACAAAATTGCGGTAAACTAACCTAGTTTTTCTTAGGAATCTTCAATATGGGCATGTTTAGTTATACGTCGCACATCCAGACGAAAGTCCAATTCTAAAGCACAGTTTGTTTAACTCGGGGGAACGCGCGCATACCCAGGGCATGAATGGTTTTTACTTTGTTACCAATAAAAACAAATAATAATCGTCACCTTTTTTAATCGGAGAGAATTTTGCGATAAAAGAAGTTGAAGATTACTTTTAAAAATATAGTGGTGACAATTGTAAAAACCGTACGCACTACGGGGCTTTCAGGCCCGGCTTGCGTCCTCCCGGATTAATACTTCAACATTTTCAGTTGAAATATTTGCAGCCCCCCCCGTGTCTATACAATTTATGTTCTTTTTACTTTTTAAATCTCATCCTTAGAATTTACAAAGAGCATGCCGACACTATTCCATATTTGAAGTCTTTCATTAATAATTTGTTCTTCAGGATAGACATGTCTCTGCGATTATTCAAGGGATTTTTTTTTTGTTCTGCTATTAAAACGGACGGAACATTCTACTCGAGAAATGTAATAGAACTGTGCCCACACAGTTTAGACAGTCGAAGAGGTGAAACCTCTTGAATCCGCCTAAATTCCAGACATGTTGTATATTCCTTACAGATATTTTCTTATTCGTCAGTATGTTTTTGTAAGCATGTACACTCGTCTACCTAATCTCCAGAAAACCGCACGTTTTATACAGATGAGGTCAACACAAGTTTATTTCTCGTGATTACACATACTCGTCATTCGGTGGCGTAAGGTACTCCATACAAAATCTCATACGAAGCTTGAACACATTCGTTACATAATCTATTATATATTTAAGGGTGCTCACAAATCCCATCCGAACGATCTACTTTCTGACATATTTCTGAATTCATTTTTGTTCTGAAAGACATATAATTGTTAGGTCTTATACAGAAACTATATAGTAGAATGCCATTTTCAATTTCTTGGTAAAGGCGGAAGATCTTTCGGAAAGTAGTGGCAAACTATGCGTTTGGAACAGTGTCACAGACGCTGAAGTGCGAAAAATGGGACAAAAATTACACGTGAAATGATTTGCTTGTAACCTTATAAGAAATTTCTTTATCAAAATTGGGAATCGCTATTCGATTCAAATCATTTTAATGGCCAGACGTGCTAATTTTAGGCCTTTACGTCTAAAAATGAGTGAGAAAATTTCGTGTTCTTCAGCAGGGATTTTTAGAATCATCTACAGTTTTATCCTGTAGTTCTATTCACTATCTGTTGCCAAAATTCATATAATATAATTTCTGTTAACCAGCACAATCATTCGATTCCGGCATTTATGGAATAGATGACACAGGCAAATATAATTTTAGTTAATGCCTAACCCGCACAATCGTCCGAGCCCAGTCTTAAAGGGTTAAGAAAAGATATATTTTATATATTTTTCAATCCACTACATATTTCTTTTCTTCAGCTGTTTCGAGAATTCTAATATTGTAATTTCGATACCTCGAAAAATTTCAGATATCATGGAGGGAACAAGTGCAATTTTCAAATCGGAATGTCTTATTTGTCTATTTTGCTTCTGAAACCGCCTGTTATATTTATTCTTTCACTGTGAAAAGCTTATTGTGTTTTTCCGATTGTTTAACTTTTTCAATAAACGCATATAGTGAAAACGAGATTCTTAAAAGTATATTCTTTTCCGTGTTTTTACTAAAATTATGGAAAAAATGGTCAAACAGGCGCACACATACAAAAAATTAAAGAAAAGTTTGGAAAATAGATTTCCATTATAAACCTAGAGAATTGTAATTTTTATGTTTAAAAACTTATCTATCTTATGTCGCTTTGAGACACCCAGTTTTTATTTAAATTAAAGTTAAACGATCAATATTCCTAATAAATTTAAAATTGACCTTTTATTATGTCGTTTATTACCGACGATACACATGTGTAACATTTATAGTAGTGAAAGGCAAGTGCTATATTATTGTTATTTTACAAACCACTATTTCAATATAGTGATTGACACAATAAGTTTCTACTAGAAATGTTTTATTTGAGAGTTTGTACGAGTGTTTACTACAAAGAATGGAGTTAGGAGTAAAGTGGAGGGGACATATATGGCGTAGAGTCTATCATTTGCGAGTAAAGTAACTAAGGAGATTGTCACAATAGCCGATAGCGCCGTTTTTTTTACATCGGATCAACATTATCTGATGACCGCCGGAGGAAACATACCCAGAAAATTTTGAATAGGCAATTTCGCTTTATTTTAGCGCCTAATTCATGCAAAATTTCTTTCAAAAGCATGGTAAAAATTTCTATACGTTTTTACAGGTGGATGTTTGCCCAGTCAGAGCCTGATTACCAACGGGGCGCACTTACACCAATAAACTTTAATTGAAATTTTCGACTTATCCAAACGCCGTATTCGTGTAAAATTTTTGCCATGAATGCGGTAAAATTTTCTGTCTCTTTTTACTGGTGGGAATATGTCCCATTGGTAATCAGGTCCTGTGCTCAGTATTATAATGACTTTCACTAACAGTGACAGAAGGTCGTCTAGGTTGTCCAAATATGGCTGAAACGCAGGGCCTGACTACCGCCGAAGTAAACTGCCACCTGTAAAATTAAATGTATGTTTTTGACCTTAATTATGACTGACATTATGCATTTAAATCGAGTTTAAATAAGGAGAAAATTTATATTCAAATTTACTGGTGGAGTTTTGTGCCAGCTTTAATGCACACCTAAGAAACAGGTTACAATAGAAGGTTCAGCATTATGATAACGAGTTGGAACCCGTCGAAATTCGACGAACTAAAATGTTAGAAAGGAACTGTCAGATCGAATTTATAATAAAATTACAAAAATAATTACAATAAAAAATTCATCTAACATTCGTTCTCTCGCTCTTAAAACAAATAATATTTTTAACCGAAAATAACCAAAATATTATTTCCACAAACTTCAACTGCTTAAATTATTGAAAAATTAAAGTATATTAGTATACGTAATCAAAATGAATAATTATGATAAAGTTATCGATTGAGACTTTTATGTTTGTTTTTATGGGATGAAAAATCAGTAAAAAGGATTTAGCTTTGTCACATCATAAAATTTCCCCCCATGAAATCTAAATTGTACGTTATTTTCACATTCCCATAATTTACATACGCACCACTCAAATTCGCAATTTGAAAGTATTTTAACCCGCAATAGATTATTAATGAATGTATTTCCAAACTTAAAATCACGTTTGTCCGATTCAACTTTTCATGTGAACATTCACACAAACTTTAAGTTCTAATCTCAATACCCGCGAAGAAAAAAAATCAGAAATTTGCCTTTAATTGTCATAGTATTGGCCATTTAGTATTGGTCGAATACTTAGTTTTATCAAAATAAATGATCGTTTTGTTTTAAATATGACATAATTTAACTCACTGAATCATTTTGCCCAGCTTCTCAAACTCAGTATCAGCGTAATGTAAAAATATTGAAATGTAACTGATTTATGACGAAGAATGCATGTTTTTTTTTCTTTTTTTAATGTCTGACATCAATTTCTGTTCAAAAATTATACAAAATTTACTTTAATTTGTATTGCGAAAATGGCATCACTAAGGATATAATCAATAAAAATAATAAACCATGACTATTTTCCCTTTACATTCAATATAAATGGAGTACTTCAGTTGCCACGATTACAAAATTTGTATTAAAAACTACAAAAAAATTAATATCTCAAAAATAAATTGAGATACAGCTTTCAAACAAATTGCATTTAAAAGAGCATTTTTTTCCTTATAAGATGGTGTTAAAATTTAAAGTGTGCGATGTTTAGAAGTTTAAAAATTTAAAAATTTGTCGTAGATATAATTGCAAAACCGAAATTTTATTTCAAATTTGAAAGTGTTGCCATTCGCAAAATGACGTATGCGTTACGCACAGATATGTTTGTCCTTTATAATATAGATATGTCAATTCCTCTTTATTCATAGTTCCATGATAGAAAACATGTTGTAGTGCATCTCAATCAGTTTCTTTAATTTCCATATGTTTGAAGTATAATAACATCATTAAATGCATCCCAGACGATCTTTGTCTATACTGCAAATACTTTAAATTTAACCCAAAATGTATTTCAATAAGCAATTAAGAAACATAATGTCTGTGCAGGGCCTGTAACGGGGCACACTCACACCAATAAATTTTAAAAGAAATGTTCGCCTTATCTAAACGTCGTATTCAACTGAAATTCCTGCTACGAATGAGAGAAAAATTTCTGTTTCTTTTTGCTGGTGGGAATGTTCCCCGTTGGTAATCAGGCCCTGTGTCTGTGTTTGAAATTTCAGACAAAACAGATATATTAATTTAAGGCACATAAGTGTATTACTATGGTTATGGTATAAACTAATTAAGAAAGATGTCTGTATAATGATGAAGTGTATGAAATTAAGACATTTTGATGTTTCCGGAGCAGTTTATAGAGAGCACTATCTTAATTTTTTAATCCGTTTTAGATGTGTTTCTTTCAGGGATGAGATTTCCGACTTTTTGCATATCAGTCCAAAGCGTTATAAGTAAGCGAACAAACTTAATGCTGGAATCAGGCGTAAATTAAGAATATTGCGCCACCTTGTGGACGGAGTGATAATTCACATACGAGCGCTTTTATTGTGGCGCGTATTTCCCAAATCTTTAGTCACTCGCGGAGATAAATTTTGTTTTCCACATTTATTACGAAATAATGGCGTAGCGAGAAGGGCATCCAGATGCACTTGACACCACGAAGACTTTCTTCACCTTATCAAAAGCACTTCAGTTATTAATCAAGCTGAAAAAAAACTTTACAATTTTAGTGGTGTCAGTAAGAAAACAGTTAGGTATCTACCTGTAGTTCATACTCCATCCGCCACGTGTCGCATTACCTTGATTGATGTGACCTCGCTTTTAATCTTGCGGTTATTTCTCCCATTTAAGATAGGACGCATACTTATATCGCTTTGCAGAATAACATTTTCTGTAAGATTATACTGGTAGGCAAAATGTCGGAAATCTCACCCCTGTTCTTTTGATGTGTTTTATTATCATTTTAGTGCTGATTCATAGTAAATTTATCTCGACAAAGCTTGGAAAAATAACTTTCGCTCCAAGTATTATGTGTCCAGCTTAAAAAACAATTATTCTCCTACCATGATTAGCAGGATTTATCATGGAATTTCGTTTTTCTTCAAAAAAAATGCTTGTCAACGACTCAGTTATTCATTGTGAAAATGTTTTTTGATCTCTTAGTATTAACGCTTTCGTGATAAATAGAGGAGAACTACTCCTTCTATCTGATTTTCTCAGCTTTCCAAATAAATGTGATAGTTTTACTGACATTTAGTTTATATTAAAACATAAAATAACGCCTGAAATGCAATTTATTTTTAAATGTGCTTGTAAAAAGGAAATAAAAAGATTTTGCGTATTAACGAGTTTAATGTTTTGATCCATTTTATTGCACTATTTTGCAGTATATTGTAGAATATTTTTTCTTACTTTTTAGCGTAGTAGGATATTTTTACAAAATATAAATTAAATGACTGGTGGGGCGTATAAAAATTAAAATTTTATAAGAGTTATTTTTACTGACCCAAATCGCTTTTTAAATACTACTTTACCTCATTTAGAACATTTTTGTAATTAGAACTACTATCTATGCCTAACAATTTCGGATTTAGCTTTTGGACACCATTGTAAGTGGGCACCCTGCATAGAAAAAACCAGATTATCGTTTACAAAAACGCACAGTTATTTTTTTTAACTGTCTGTCTTACTTAAAACAAAATTATCTATGATAATATTCTGTAATAACTGTAAAGTGTTTAATGTGTTTTTCTCGTTACAAAAGAAAATAAACAAATAAATAAATAATAAAATGTACCTTTTCAACATCTTATTTTTAAAAAGCGCGATACCATTATCTTCGAAAACTAAATCTATTTTTAACACGTTAATCTGGCCTTCATGGATATACAACATAAAAGAAACTTCAGTTATCATACGCTAAATATAACAAAAGACTTGCTGTATATCCAAATTGTGCAATTTTTAAAAAAGTATTCACTTGTGGCAAAATGTAATGGGAAATTGACCATGTTGTTGTTTATGCGGATACATGCGACAGGCAAAATCCAAATCTAATCGATACCCAATACTAAAATATTACATTCGCGCACAGGGCCTGATTACCAAACGTGCAAACGTCCACTCGTAAAAATAAATATAAATCTTTGTCTTATTTATGACAGTAATTTAGCTTGAATACGGTGTTTATATAAGACGGAAACTATAATAAAATGAGCTGTTGGAAGTTTTCCCGTTGCCAGTCAGGCCCTGTTAGCGCACTGACATATCAACTATATAAACTACTAAAATACCAAAAGTTACTTGTATTTTTTTGCGAATTTAGCATTTTTGGTAAACTGTAAAGTATCAAACTAGAGTAAATGCCATAGGCATTTCAATTCCAACTTTTAATAGCAAAATTTTAAAATAAGAAAAAAAATGCTATATTCTTGCAAATACATCTTTAAAACTGCGCACTGTATGATTAAATTATAAGAAAAAATTAGAGAATGAAATTAGTGGTTTTAGAAATTAACCTTTTAGTGCGCAGCTTCGCATATATGCAAACAACAGTATTTTGAATTTAATTGATTTTTTTATTCGTAAAAATCTAATTCACACCAGAAAATTAAAATAGCATTATTTGATTTAATTAACCCTTTGGGGGCAAGCGACACGTATACGTGCCGGAAATAGGCCTAAGGATCCTCGTTTATCCTCACCAGTAAAATTTTACTGTAAAATTTGCCTTATTTAATCAATGGAGTTATGAATAAAAAGGAGGAGACATATAGTGTATTGTCTACCAGTTGCGAGTGAAGTAACTGAGGAGGTTGTCACAATATGGCGGCTGCTTTTTTGAAATCGGTTCTTCAGTTTCTGACTACCGATAGGCCAAGCATCCCACCAGTAAAATTGAATAGAAGATTTCGTCTTAAAGAAGCGTCTTATTCATGGAATTTTTTTTCAAAAATGTCATAAAAATTTCTATTTGTTTTTACCGGTGTCAGTATGCCTTATAAAACTGTCGGTTTGTATCCATGGTTGTCACAATATGGCGGAAACTCAGGGCCTAACTACCACCAAAGGAAACTCCTACCAGTAAAAATGAAAAATTGTTTCTTCCACTATTTATGACTGAAATTTTGTAAAAATAAGGCGTTTAAATAAGTTTAAAATATCTATATAAACCTACTGGTGGGAGTTCCCACCGTCGATAAACAAACCCTTTGCTAGCGGTTACAGTTGAAGCTTCACTATTTTAAGGATATGTCAGTTCCTCTTTATTAATAGTTCCACGATTTAATCGGAGCATTTTTCCGATTTCAATAGGCCCAAACTTCTGTTTTTTAAAACCGGTAGCAAAGTAATAAACATTTCGTAAAAGGCTCCTGCCGCGAAGGGGTTAATAACAGATATACCGTATTTAAATAATTTTTTTTTCTCCTACTAGTTATACTAACGATTTTTTCTTTTAAAAATTGTCTATCTTTTAGCTTTTACTCTCTATTTTTCGTGGCTACTAGCCGCGTTTAAACGCTCTTTTTTCTAAGGATCCCATTGCATTGTAACACGATCTACTCTTAGTCTGGATGTAAAGTTGCCAAGCAACTAGGGAATCCATACACCAGCTTTATTGTTCCATTGTTCCGTATTTAAATAAATCGAAATTAACCAATGAAGCTTTCTGGGTTAAAGTCGCATTCTCTGAACTATGTAACTTCTAGAACGTATTCTAACATGAGAAATAAAAGGTTAAAAGTTAAGTTTAAAAAATAAATAATTATATAAAATATGGTATATGGAGACATACTTATTAAAATATTTATTAATTTCCATTATTTTAGCGTAAAACAGCCACACGACAGTACTTTTTACTTATATTGTAGATGTGCATCAGAAGAAAAGATTGACGTATTATATGAAAATTGTATCTCTGAATTTTTTCGTTATTTTTCCTGTGTATTAAACCTTTCAGAGAATCCTATATATATTTTTCGAAACAAAATAAAAAATCGGGCATTTAAGGGTTAAGAAATTGTAACTTGTGGCAACATGTATGTGATAAATAGATTATGCTCGACTCTTAAGCACATGTATGCTTCATAAAAAAATCGCAAGCAAAATAAGTTTTCTGCTTTAACATATGTAGTAAATATTACTGATATGTTGGGTGCCACTGAGTCGAAAATCTTGGAAATTAATCTTCAAAAAAATCCGGTCTGCAGTCGAAATATCGGGATAAATAAGTAGACAGAACTGGCAGCCCTGATTGTTTGTCGCTAAATGAAAATCTTGGAACGTGACGATAGATAACGGGAAACAGATAAAGTATCTTTGCAATCATCATAAAGACCAAATCTTCTCTATTGACATATAGATTAAGGCTGAATATTTTAAGTTTATTCATACAAAACTCAGAAATTGGGAACATAAATAGAAAAAAAAAATTAAGTGAAACAAATAAAAATACCTGTAATTTATTATGAAAATCCACCGCTATGTATTTTTTTTTACTTAAAAATTTTCCTTGCACTGATGACATATTTCCATATTTCTAAGTAAACTACAGTGCCATTAACTTGACTTCGTACAAAAAGTAAAATTTCTGGATCTTAAAAAAAGAAAAAAAAATAGCCGGAAATAAAGACGCGAAATTACGGTAAGTTCTTTCTTAGGAATAGATCACACAATTACTGGTATTAACCCCTTAGCCTACGATTTACTTCTCAACAGCCACGGTTTGGAAAATCCGTAGCTACCACTAAAATTTAATAGAGATTTTCGGCTTGTTTAATCATGGAATTTCGACGATTAAATTAAACTATATTTAATGTGAAATTTTAGTGGTAAGAAGAATTTACATTTGGCTCGATCATCGTAGGCGGGCTATGACCATCATTGTAGGTTAAGGGGTTAAAACGCTTTAGAAATATTAAAATGTATGCAGTAAGACTAGAATAGAAATAGTCCTATGCGTATAAAAGTGATGCGAACTTGCAAATTTTGATATAGCAGGCCTTACAATTGGTCCGCCAACTGAACGTCAATATTTTCTAAGAAAAAATTTTTCTTGCAAACTGCTCAGAAATCACTTTCGAACTTTAATTCTAGTGCAAACGTTGTGGAAGTCTACCATGAAATTTTCTGTTAAAAAATATTTGTGTTCAAATCTCGGGCCATTTGTTAACCCTGATATATCGCCGGTATCGCAATGTTTTGAAGTCTGGTTTTCATCTAATCTTACTAGCGCACGGCTACCGTCTGCTTTTCGTGAAAATCCGAATACAGAAAACATCGATTGCTTACAACTTATTTTTAGTAAGTGTTTTTTTGTTTAGCTTGACAAAATATCCAATTGAAATATGTACGTATATAAAGAGAACTTTGCAATATTCGCGTATAAGCAATTTAACCATCCAAATCACATTAAATATGAATCTGAGAAATATAAGATACGAGTCCAACAAATAGGAGAGACTATTACTCCCGAGTATATACAACACCCGTCTTTTTTACAAGCTACATGTTGTCATAAGAAATTTTAAGGAGTGCGTCCCCCAAAAATATCCTAAAGAAATGATATACTCCAAAAGACGATTTACATCTAAGTTACTGACAGATACCTCGTATATATTTAATGTCCGTCCTTTTTACTAGCTAAATGTCATCCTTAGAGTTTTCAATGAGTATGTCACCACTATTTCTTGTTTGAAGTATATGATTAATAATTGTCCATCGGGATTCTCATCTCTCTGCGATTATGCAAGAACATTTTCATATAGCTCCTCTATTAAAACTGGCGAAAATTTATATCCGCAAAGGTGTCAACCGCAAACTAATCTTCCGTAATACGTGCGTTAATTTGACGCTGGTTTAACACGTTTCGAACCAGAAATTTGTTTAAGAAATGAAATTAAATATGTTCCACGTAGAAACATTGAATTAAATAAATAAAAATTCATGAAATAAATTTTCCGGTTCGAAAGTGGTTAACCTAGTTTAAATTAATCCGGATATTACGGAAGATTAGTGGAAGGTTGGCAGCTAAGTATCCGATAAATGTAGCAGAATTGTGCACGTACAGATTTGAAGGTCTATTAGACACGCCATCGTCGTGAAATCCTTTGGATCCAACCAAACTTCAGACAGTTGCACGTTTACCCTTTGCACTTCGTTGTCGACGCTGCGGCGACAACATCTTTCTTTGCAAAGTTTGTTTTTTGCACCACTAATAAAGGAAAATAAAATTTGCCTTATTTTACCCTTTCCGGCGCAGTGTCCTTAAAAAGGGACACCTAATTTTAATTCCAAAACCTACAAACGCTACCAAGAATGTTTAACTAAAATTTTCCTGTTATAATGTATATGAAAATAAGAAAGTTCTTATCTATATATATAAAAGCCGTTCTCTGTGTGTATGTCCTTTATACAAATCTTTAATTTTTGACCGTTTTGCACGAAACTTGCTGTACATAGGCTTTAGAAGGTGGAATAGATCCCTGTCACCTTTAAAAAATCATCAGACCAATATTTATCCCTTTTTTCTATCATCTTTCATAATTTAACATTATAGAAATATCTCATTTTAAATTTTCAAATTCAATAGCTTCTTTCCTGTTGCCACACGTCTAAAAAACTGCTCAATAATTTAAAAAAACATGATAACTCGAGTACTTTGTTTTATTAGCCAATAAAAATTCAGACTCCACTGCTATATTTGTACATTTTTGAAATCGACGTCATTCTAATCAGAAAGTGCACATTTTTATATATTTATGTAAAAACTTTAACTAAGCATGTTTTAAAATGACCTTAGAAGTACTTTAGTTGAATGTTAAAAAATCTATTTTAATGAAGTCGTTTCAATATCAAGAATCAAATAAGGAAAATGATAATATTAAAAAAAAAATCGTTTGCTAGATATGACGTCAATGTCATCAATATAATTTCAAACTGGCTCTAAAAACTGGATGCTACAATTTATTCCCTATTTCTTTGTAATCTTTATTATATCATTTAGTTAAATGTTTTAATACCTGAAATGCAATGATAACATTCTACGATTTGTATCGAATACGGTTATATAAAATACGATTTTTGTACGATTTATATTAAATAGAAATTATAGCTACTATTTTTTAGGGTAAGCTTTTTTTTCTTTTTTAAACAAAATTTCATGACTGACAGACTTTTTTGTTAGACGTTGAAATAATGGGATGCATGATGTTTAGAGATCAAATTGCAGTAAAAGCGTTATGGTACGGTTAGGTTGTTGCCACCAACAATATGGTGCTAGGCGTTACTAATAGATATGTCTTTTCTTCATAATATTGCATTAATAGCAAACGGATATATATTTCTGAATTGGGTTACAGGTATATTTAAAAATATATCCGTGATTGAAAATTAATTTAAAATGGATAAACAATCCGTAAATTGAGATAAGCTTTTCAAAAAAAAAAAATACTGAAAGTACTTTTTGTATTCTATTAGATTTTGGAATAATCAAATGTGCGATGCTTAAAGATCAAATTGCAGTAAAAGTTGATGGTTTATTTATGGTTGGGTTAGGTTATTGCCACCAACAATATGATGCTAGAGTTACTCATAGTTCATCAATGTCTTTACTTTATAATATGGCATTAAGAGCAAACAGGTATATCTTTCATAATTGGGCTGCATGTAGGGATGGGATTTCCACGTTTTTGCACACCGGTATATTCTTAAAGAAAATGTTGTTCTGTTAAATCAAGAGAGTGTCCCGATTAAATGAAATATCATTTACTCTAACAAAATACTGGTGTGAAAAAATGCGGAAATCTTATCCCTGGCTGCATGCAAATGAAAAATATCCATGATTGAAAATTACTTTAAAATCCATTCACATGAAAAAATTGAGATACAATTTTCAAATAAATTTCATTTGACAGAAGCTTTTTCTATTCGACAGTGTGAAAAACGAAATTGCATGATGATCACAAGTTTAAAAAAATTTAGTAAAGGCAAAATTTATGGATTAGGTCATTACCATCATCAGTATAATGTCACAATTGGCATTGTGTTTGTAGTTTATATATATATATATATATATATATATATATATATATATATTCTGAAGATGACTCAATGAAAGAGTCGAAACATGTAAATTTTTAATATTTTTAATGTTTTTTTATTATTTAAATGACGCTTTTTAAGCAAATAATTGTACTTTAATATATGTTATGACATTTTTTTGGAATATACATTATTATGGTATAGTTAATAGTAGACGCAATTAAAACTATTTTACTTATATTTCTTATCGGTCTTTTAACGATTCGTGGACGGTAATGCACCAATTTCAGTTATTGTCACTGCCGTATTATTTCATTTTAATGTATTTTACCCGAGTGGACCATTATTATTGACACGAGCGAAGCCGGGTAGATCTGCTAGTTTTCAAATAAATTCGTTTAAAAATTGCGGTGTCAGTCCATTATTTCATTTCATTTCATCAATTTATAAACAGAATTACTCCGCGCCGGTAAGGGTTAATCAGAGCATTTTTGAAGTTGTGTATCTTAAAAAAACTTCTTTTAAAAAGTGGTGCAGACCGAATAAAATTTGTATAAGAGACGAGTCCAAACGACTACTGCAGATGAAGTAAGCAAAATTTTATTTTTGTGGCTACGGACAATCATCATTCGGCGGTGTAAAACGCTCCATACAGTATTCTATACGAATCATGCACATATTTGTTAAATCTTTGCGGGCAAGTGTCGTCAATTAGCGGCCCAAGCTGTATGTACGTGATTTTGTTTTTATTATCAATTCGCAAGAGTATATTTTAAAAGTACGTTTTTTAGTAAATGTCTCTTGCACATCCTTTTAAAATACAAGTAACAATGTTTTTTTATAAGAAAACTGAAGCCTGTGCCTGGAAAGAGTATTTTGACCGCGTAGATTTAAATCTATTATGTATTTAATGCTGCTCTGAAATTCAATGGGGCTACTTTCTATCACATTTCTGAATTCATTTTTATTCGTAAACGCATAAAATTGAATAATGGTCTTATTGAGTAACTATGTAGTTGAATGGGGTTTTCAATTTTTTAATAAATGGAGAAGGTCTTACTAAATATTGCTGTCAAAGTGTGCGATTTTAATCATATCACCAACGCGGTAGCGTGAGACGGAGGAAAATCTGATGTCACGTAAAAATACCAGACATTAAGAAAATGTGATATTTATTAATTTTTAAATAATTATTTAACATTTTTCATTTTCTTTACCCCTTCAGGATAGGCCTAGTGTTGTCATTTGTGCCATGTAAATCAGGGCTTTAAATGCTCTGTGCACCACTAATTTTGAACAGTTTATGTCGCCATGTTTAACCCATTAAGGACCAGCATGTTTTACAAGAATATTATTCAGTTCACACCACTTTTTTTTAACACTTACTTTTACTTTATGAATTGCTGAAATGTGGTAATTTAGGAATGCAAATTTTAATAATCTGAAATAAAAAAGTTATTAAGCTAGTGGTGGCTAAAATTGTGACCGCTCAGAGTCCTTTGATTTTGATGTCACGTGGATCCAAGGGGTCCTGGCCCTTGATTTATTCTTTATTTTATTTCGAAATAAATTTTAGGACCCCCACACCTGACATGCCTTTTGCTTTTATGAAAATAAATAAAAACTTCTTTTAACCCCTTCGGGACGGAAGCCTTTTGCGAAATTTTTAATCTTTTGTCACCGTTTTTAAAAAACAGAAATTTGCGCCTTCTTGAATCGAGAAATTGCGTTGATTAAATAAGGCAAATTTTACAGTAAAATTTTACTGGTCAGAAAAAACAAGGATTCTGTGCGCTTCATTCGGCACGTATACGTGTCGCTCGTCCCCAAGGGGTTAAGATATACAAACAAGATACATCTTATTACTTATACACAAAAATAAAATATTTCTGTTACATAAACAGTTAGGACACACATAAAATGACTAAAAACAGACGTTTGAGCTTTATTTGAGAACAGCTTATTAATGCACACTTAATGAACATGGAAACAAGGAGTAGTTTTAAGTGCATTTTAACTGCTTTTAATCGTCTGAAATAATTTATATTTATGTATAAATATTTCTTTATTTTTGTCTCTTGCAGAAACTGTTTTAAACCCAAGAACAAACCATCTTAATTCTTAACCCCTTGATGGAGCGGTGGGGTAAAAGATATCCTACCGTATTTAAATAAGATTCTCACCAGGAAATTTTAACTAAATTTTATATTTTTAACTTTGGAGGAAAATTATTGAAAAATTGCTTTTACTTATTTAAAAGTAAAATTTTTCGATTATTCTTAGAGACATTTTTGCTTGCCCCTCAAGGGGTTAATATATATTTGTAATCTCTAAAATAAAATATGAACCAATATAATAAATTATTTTCGGATTCTAATATACGCATACAATCAAATGATATTTTGTTTAAAAAAAAAAAAAAAAAAAAAAAAAAAAAAAAAACGGCCTCACGCGAATTACAGTGCACTCTATATTTATAAATAAAAATCATTGTGTTTTAGGCAATTTCATCTCTATAGTTCTTCCTCAGTGGTGGTGAAAACCATAAGCACTTCAATTCAAAATGTTAAAATAAGAACGAAACAAAAAGTGTTATATTTTAGCAAATTGTTCTTTGTAAGTTGTGTCTAAGCATGAACTTAAATCTCATAGACGATTATATTATTAAAAAATTGGTATAAAAATTTAAAAAAAAATAGTCGCTTATGGCAAATTGTAAAAAAGAAATGGAGCATATTAGCCACTGTTGATGCATGTTTTAGAAAAATCCCAACCAAAATGAATTGTCTGCTTCAACTTATGTAGCAAATACTACCATTAAGTTGGATGCCACTGAATGGAAATCTTGGAGTGTTACAATAATTACCTGGAAACAGATAGAATACTTACATTCACTGATGTGACCAAAAGGATTCTCAATTCAAATACAGTTTAAGACAGGCAATTTTAAGTATTTTTATACAAGACACATAAATTGAGTATAGAAAACATAATATTAAGTGAAATAAAAATGCCTGTAAATTCCAGTCCTATATATATATATATATATATATATATATTTACTTGAATATTTTGCCAGCACTGATGACATGTGTCCAGATTTGTCTGTAATCTGCTGTCTCATTCGATTGACTTCGTACAAAATGTAAGGTCTCTGGAACGAAAAAAAAAAATAGCCGAGAAATAAAGACAGAAAATGTTTGGTAATTAATTTCCTAGAAATAGATCACACAAAACGCTGCGTCTTAAAATCTCGTTTCAATTCTAAAATTTATAGCGTAAGTCAAAATAGAAAAATATTCCTATCAGTATCAAACACATGTGAGAGTAACAACTTTTTTAATATTGCAAGGACTTGGAAATTTTGATATCGCAGAGCGCACAAATGGTCCGCCAACTGAGCATCAATATTTTCTTTACAAAATTTTTCTTTTTAGATTTTTCTCGCAATCTGCGTAGAAACAACTTTCGGAATTTAATTCTAGCGCGAATGCTGTAGAAACCAACCATGAAATATTCTGTTTAAAAATATTTGTGTACAGTTCGCGGGACATTTGGGATTTCTGACATTGGAAACTATAGCATATCTGCCAACCTTTACAATTTTTTTGCTACCAGTAAAATTTAGAAGAGATTTTCGCCTTGTTTCATCGTGAGGTTTCGACCAATAAATAAGGCAATATTTACAAGAAAATTTCAGTGGTACGAAGAAAGCGTAAAGTTCGGATGTTATGCTACAGCTAGGTTCTACAGAGCCGACATCACAATTTTTAGGCCTAGTTTTCAACCGATCATACTAGCAGATGGCCACCGTCTGCTTTTCGCGTACATTCGAAGGCTCCCAATTGTCGTACGTACATATTAATATTGCATTTAATAATGTTTAGAGTGCATTTAAAAATTTCTGGCGTGGGTTTATTTTAAAATTATTTACTCATTATACAGTGTGTCCACGTATAACCTGACCGACCTTTATTTTCGCAACCGTTGGTCCTAGATTCATACATCCAATTACAAAAATGGTCAAAATTAGGTGCAGGGTTAAGATAAAAAATGTTTGAAGCGAAAAAACAATTTAGTGAAGAATTACAGAATCTAAATTTTTATACGGTCCCCCCGGTCCTATAAGTTATATTTAGTAAAATTTCGCTGTTACACTGGCAAGTAAGGCAAAAAAGTCCCGTTATTCTACGATTAAAATTGACCGAGCAATAGCTGTTTAAAGTTGGAATATATTTTTTGCTGCATATTAGGGATCATACACAAATTTAGTAGAAGTATAACTTCGTCAGCTATATTAAAGAAATGGCTGAGAGTAAAATTAGCATTGCAATATAAATTTCAAATCTTTAATCATTCTGACATATTACTGCAAAATGCACAATTTGTACTGAACATCATAAGATGATAAAAATAACAGATTTTTTTGTTAAATAAAAGGATGAAAAACAACCGCCTCAATTCTTTACAAAATGATGCATATTTTAAAATGCTGTTAGATTACACTGCCTTCCAATTTTGGGTTGTGACATGTTTTTATAGTTTTTGAGAATTGATTCTTATGTATTTCTTAGCACTGAATCCGAAAATGACCTTCATTTTAAACCATCACGACAGGAATTTTCTCAAATCGCAAATTTCAAAGTTAAAAAGCTAAAAGTTAAAATTGATCTCCCCTCCCCTCCCAACCTGATAGAACCCCCGAGTTCTTTAGCTGTAAGAAACCCAGTATAAGCCAAAAAATCTAATAAATTATTGAATTAAATAAAATTAAACCGAATAAAAAAGTCGTACATCAATTTTATAGTATAAGGTTTTTCGCTATTTTTTAACCTTGAAATTTATGATTTTCGAAAAATCCTGAGACGATGATTAAAAGTGAAGGTAATTTTTTTTTATTCAGCGTTAAAAAATACATAAAATGTAATTATAAAATTTAAAAAACACAACCATCGCAGGTTTATGTTATCTAATCTAAAACTCTTTCTTAAACTTCTTGACGGTAATCTATCCGAATTTTTTTTGTGTGTTATCCTCTAATATAAGTATGTATAAGTTGGTAAGAGTCGAAAATCATAATAATATTGCATTGCCATCGGATTTAAGTCAGTATGTAAAATTTAACTTCGATCAGACATTTGAAAGTAAGTTAAAGTTCTAATACACATTTTAAACTGGAAATACGATCACTGCAAGTTAAATAAAACATTATGAAAATAACACAATTTTAGTTAAAAGAAATCATAGCCTCAAATCCTTACAAAATAATACATAGGTTGAAATACAATTATTTTAACTAATCTGAAACTTAAATAATAAAACTTAATCGTAATATTTGTACGATTTCTTTCAAAGCGCAGATACCTTGAAATAAGTTTAAGTACTTTAAATACGATCCCTGAAAGCATGGCAGAAATCATCTGCTTTGAGATGCATAAAAGTGGTTTAAAGTCGTACATTTCAAAGTTTCAAAACTCGGTCAATTTTAATGTTAGATGAATGGTACTTTTTTTTGTCTTACTTGTTAGTGTCACAGTAAATTTTTACTAAATATCACTTATACGACCGATGGACCGTATAAAAATTTAAATTTCGTAATTTTTTAATAATTTTTTTCTTGACCCAAATCACTTTAAAAATAATTCTTTACCTCATTTAAACCATTTTTGTAATTGGAAGTATGCATCTAGGACCAACGGTTGCGAAAATAAAGGTCGGTCAGGCTATACGTGGACACACTGTATATAAATTATTTGATAGATTATTCAGGGGCAAAGCACTTTCAATTCTAAAATGTTGAAATAAATTAACATCTTGACCGTTTGCCCTGAGATAAGTATGAGTTAAAGTACTGTTTCCCCATACCTGCCGCCTGTGAAGTGTTTGTCATCGGAATTTTCGAAAAACATTTTTGGAAATTTTCTGGCGTGCTTATTCCTTCTCTCCATTTGTCCATTTTCAGACGCATTTTCTCGATTTTTATCCTTTAACCCCTTCGCGACGGGAGCCTTTTACGAAATGTTTATTACATTGCTACCGGTTTTAAAAAACAGAAGTTTGTGCCTATTCAAATCGGGAAAATGCTCGGATTAAATAAGGCAAATTTTACTGGTGAGGATAAACGAGGATTCTTAGGCCTATTTCCGGCACGTATACGCGTCGCTCGTCCCCAAGGGGCTAAACATCATTTGTGATGCCCTGCCCACATAGCATTTTTAGTTTGGAAAAAAATTGCAGAAAACCTGCAAAGTTGCAGCAAGCTCAGCATGACAAGGCTGAAAGTTCATAACAAGATGGCAGCAAGATAACGTAAACGCCGAAGTCACCACACTTTGAACTTGCAGCTAACTTGTTGTGCAAGTTAAATTGATGCTGTATCAAATTATTGCATATTTAAGGCAAACAAATAATCAATAGTACTGCAAACTTATTGAAAAGTTATTACTCTTTCCATACCACATTAACTGTTCACAACTGGCACACTATATGTTTAACCCCTTCGAAGAGGTCCATAGACCTGATCAGGTCGATTGACGCATTCGCACCTTTAATATACAAGCGTCGGTTTACTTTCTCAGACAAGATAGGGTTATATTTGTACTTCTCTATTCGAGCTTCTTTGGTATTTGAAAAGTATAGCGTTTAAAAAGAGCGGTGCCAGCCGAATAAAATTTCCGCAATTTCTGCGTATCTGCAGATTGCAATATCTCTCAACAAAGGGATTTTTTTGCTTTCGTCACTTTCGTGAATTAAAGACAATCTTGCCACCAGTTTCACAACAAACTACTCATGCAAGTGGGTGATAGCACACCTTGCGGGAGATTTGCTGTGAATTCCTCAATTCAAATTTGTCACGACAAGATAATATCAGAAAAAAAGCAAACTTACTGCAAATGTCCATGCTATCTGGGTGTTCCCTTGCTTTTTTTTCGTTTTCATGAGTACTATCATCCCAATAAGTTTGTTGAAGCATTTCAGATAAACACTACATTTGTCTTTGTCATAAAAAGTAAAATTTCTGATTAAAAAAAAAAATCGCCGTAAAATACAGACAGGAAAGTGCATAGCCGGATAAGCATTGGAAACATCCCTTTTAATCAAATTTCCTGATTTTTTTCCCCAGACGTAGCTACATATCTGACAATATATTTGCCCTATTATCACCCTATAAATATTGATATTTAAGGAGATAAAAATGTTTTTTCGATTTTATAAAAAAAAACGGATTTTCTCAGAAACAGCTCCACGGAATTTCATGCCATTATTGAGGATATATAAATACCAAAGATGCATAACTGGTAATTTTTGTATAATTTTCTGTTTATAAAAACTGTGTGAAATAGCGAAATAATATTAAAAAATATATAAAAATCATTTCTTATGGTTATCCGAAAATTATAATTTTCTTGTAAAAGAATTCCCCATATGTGCCCGTATATTCTATATAAATGCCGAAAGTTTGTGTTGGGTACTACATATAAATATTTAGAAAAATGTATATTAAAATTATTGAAATTCCTTTTATGGCGTTATTTTGGACGGAGCTACTCAACTCCCACACCCAAAGAATTTTTGGAATAAACAGTTACAGAATTGCCGTATTTTAAATTTTAATGAACACATCAGATAAATTCTCATCACTGTCGATATAAAAAGGAACATGATGTTGAAAAACATGGCTTATATGCTTAATGAAATCTAAAATACATCAGTTGACATGTCTGCTGATTTTGTTCCAAAAATTCTTCGTATGTTTGAAGTTAAGTAGCTCCGCCCCAAATAATGCCTTAAAATGAATTTCAATAATTTTAATGTAAATTTTTGTAGATATTTATATATAGTACCGAACGCAAACTGTCGGTAATTTATATAGAATATACGGCCATACATGGAAAATTTTTTACAAGAAAATCGTATTTTTCGGATTACCATAAGATATGATTTTTATTTTTTTTTAATTTTTATTTCGCTATTTCACAAAGTTTTTAGAAACAGAAAATTATACAAAAATTACCAGTTATGCACCTTTGGTATCTATATATCCTCCGTTAATGGCATAAAATTCCGCGCAGCAGTTTTTGAGAAAACCGTTTTTTAAAAAATCGAAAAAAAAAACCTTTTTATCTCATTAAATATCAATATTTATAGGGAGATAATAGGGGAAATATATTTTCAGATATGTAGCCACTTCTGGGAAAAAAAATCAGGAAATTTGATTGAAAGGCATGTTTCCAATGCTTATCCGGCTATGCCCTTTCGGAAAGTGATTCTTTAGAAATAAATGTCACATTTTACAGACAAAGCCCAAAATAGGAATATTTCTACAACTACACATCTGCAAACATCTTACGCTTTTTGTTCCACAAAAAATTTCACGTAAATTTGAGTTTTAAAATCACCGTAATCTGAAGGTTAAGTAAGGCAAAAATTTTCATTATATTTTTGTGGCAATAAAAAGCGGAAGAGTTGGCAGCTATGCCAGTATCAAAGTGATTGCGGGAGCGGAAACTGTTTTTAATTTTTTTACGAACTTTCAGAAATTTGATGTAGCGCATCTACGTTAACCCTCTAGCGCATTCTGTTGCCAGTTGGCAACAAATTAAATTTTCCTTCCTTATAGTTTATTTACCGTTGCCTCTTGATAACTTTATGCTTTACGTATTCATTTTGACCCTATACTTTTGTTTTGTTCATTAAAAATACCATATGTGATAATAGTTGTTTATCAGTGACAAATAAAAAGGAACTTTTGAAGCCTTCCATTTTCGTAGCCTTAGATGGATTTCAAACACAGATAAAAAATATTTAAAATGCAAAATTTCATTTGAAAAGAAAACTTTTTCAAAAGAATACGCTTTCAAAAGTTATTTTAAATAATTTTGAGTAAGGTTTTTTGCAACAAATATTGTATGCATGCGAATATACGTTTGTTGCCATTTGGCAAAACCATGAATTAAGTTTCGCTTTTATTTATATTTTTAGTATTCTGTTCAATGAGTTTGTTGATTATTTCATCTTGCTCTTTCTCTATTTTTTCATAAAAAAATTTCTTCTGATGAAGCCTCATCATGTTCAAAATATATTTTATCGCAAAGACACCAAAAAAATTATTAACAGAAGAAATATGGATTCTATTGTCAAGTGAAAGTAGCATTTCGTAGAATAACAGAGATGATGATCCAACTTTTGATCCAAACCTTCTATTCAAAAATCGTTCAGACCCTTATGATGAGACTGATTATGATTTACAAGCAGATAAATCAGCTAATGAAATTGACTAGAATATTGATGCAGACCATGGGATAGTGAATATTCCATCTACATCAAAACAAAACAAAAGCAATCAGTTAAACGTAAACAGAAAAAAGTGAAAGCTTCAAACTCTTCAGCCAGATCTTTCTTGGATAAAGATTATTGGAGATGTTTCTCTACCTGACAGTGGTTTATCATTAAAAACACCATATAATTTTTTTGGTATTTTTCCACACAGTATTTTTCGAGCATATCGCGGAACAAACAAGCCTAGATAGTGTTCTAAAATATCTTCAACAGCCACTCAAGATATGCTCGACTGACTTAAAAAGGGATCTAAGATTTGTATCTTGAGTAGCGTGGAAAACTTTAAGATTATAAGGTTGTTTGATAACCCTGTCATGTGTAGGGACCCACCAGGTTGTCGCACTATGATCTTGAATACATTTAAAAGTATACGACAATTTTCCCATCTGAAAGATAATACATTGTCTAATGGGGAAGATAAATTATTCAAGTTCAGACCAATAGTCGGAATGGTAATTCTTATCCATTTCCTCGGAAGAATCTCGCTGTGTTTATGTGGAAATAAGTGCGACAAAGGCTCGTCACCATATGAAGCAGTTTATCCTCCCTCCAAAAAAAAGCTCGCATAAATATGATTTTAAATGGTTATTTTTTCCAGGAGTATCAAGATTTGCGTACAAATTTGATATTTATTGCGAAAAACATAACACTAGTCCGCCAAGTGCACATGACTTGGAGGTTAGTAATTGAGTCAATGCTAGACCATAGCTGCCAACTTGTACGGATTTTTGCTACCGCTAAAATTTAACTGAAATTCATGCCTTGTTTAATTATCAAAATTCAATTGCTAATTCAATTTAGCGATTGAATTAGAAAACATATTTTATTACATTTTAGTGGTAGCAAAAATCCGTACAAGTTGGCAGCTATGCTAGACTAACTCATCCAGTTGTTGAACATGCAAATCATGAACTGTATTTTGATAACTATTAAACATCAATGAACCTAATGACAATTTTAAAATCAAAAGTAATTTCGTGCCTTGGGATAATAAGAAAGTATAAAATCTCGTGCTGCAAAATGCCACCCGACAATTAATAGGAAAATGAAAATGTCATAGAGTCTGCTTAGAATAAATACACTTAATGCATGGTGTTGCCATTTGGCAACCATTAAAAAAATTCAAAATTCTGAAAAATATAGGAGTGATAATTTTTTCTGTATTTTACCTATAATGTATGCCCATTAACCCCTTAATTCTCGCTCCCGTCATACCCACGGGCTGAGTATTTTACTCAGATTATTTGATTCCCACCAGTTTTATAAAACAGTGTTATTGGCTTTATTTTTAGTATCGTTTTACCTGTAATTAAATAAGGTGAATACTTCTTTTTCAAAAACGTGATGCCAATAAGCAATTTTAATTTTTAAACCATAATTTAATTCGAGCGTTAAGCAATCAAATATATATTTATAAAAGGAAAAGTAAAAAATCATGCACTAAACGGTTAAACTAAAGACGCTACAACAATCCTTTGAATTTCCTGTTTTCAACAGATATTACCAGCAGACTGCGACAGACTACTTTACGTGAACTTAATGAAGATATAGGTGAGTCTGAGGCTCTCAGTAAAATATATTTAATAATATTTAAAGTACACTTAAAAATTTCTGGTATGAATTTTTAATTTATCTTCTAATTTTAAATTACTGAATAACTTATTAAAAAAGAACTATAATCGAATTTCCTTATCGTGAAATAGGAAAAAAAAACATTGATTAGTTGTTTTAAATGAACTGTTAAATTGTTTGCATGGTATTTTATATTATATTATGGTAAATGCTCGTGGAATAAATGTAACATTTTGAAAAATCGCATTCCATGTAATTTCAAAAGAAAATACATCTGGAACTTATCGGAAGTGCAACAAACCTCTTAACATTTAAAAAAATTATATCAATTGAAGGATTCCATGAATCACAAAGCAGATTTCTGAAAACCTATTTTTACTAAGGTAGAGTTTGTTTAGTACTTACTTTAACATTTTCAGTTGAAATATTTGTGTATAATTGCATTTTAAGTATCCAAATCAAATTAAACATTAAAATCAATCTTAAAAAACGGTGATAGTTCATACTACGTTTTACAGCTAAGTTACTGGCAGAATCCTCGTATATCCGCAATTGCGGTTGTTTTTCAACTTATACACTTACTGTGTTGCCTTATGGGCTACTTTGTTAAAATTCAGATTCTTGATTGGCACCACTTTTTTGAAATGGTAAAATCCGCCTTATTTAATGACATATTAATTAAGACGAAAACAAAGGTAATTTTACCGTTTCAAAAAAGTGGTGGCAATCGGGAAATCTGAATAAAAAATAGTAGCCCAACGGCAACACTGTACACTTAAGTTGTTAATGGCAGAATCCTTTTTACGAGCTACATGCCATCCTTAGCCTTTCCCAGGAGCATGCCTCCACTATTACAGATTAGAAGACTTTGATTGATAGTTGTTCTTAGATAGAAAACCATCTGAAATTATTCGGAGATTTTTTATGTTCTGCTGTTATTAAAACTGACAAAACTTTCTACTCTTGAAATGTAATAGAACTGGGCACATCCAATTTTGAACGTCGACCTTCGTGAAATCTCTTGAATCCACCCAATCTCCAATCATGCTACATGTTTCTTACAGATGTTCTTCTGCTTCAGCATTTCTTTTTTGTGGGTACGGATACTCGTCATTGGGTAGTATAAAACACTCCACACAAGTTCTCATTCGAACCCTATACACATTGCTTTATCTATTGTGTTATGGATTTAAATTTTTTCTCAAATCTGAATAAGTTACTTTCTGACACATTTCTGAATTCATTTTTGTTCGAAAACATTTATAATTGATAGGTGTTCTTATTTAGAAACTAAATAGTCAAGTGGCATTTTCAATTTATTGATAAACGGAGAAGATCATTCAAAAAATACTGTCAAAGTGGGAGTTTCGAACAGAATCACCGACGCGGGAAGTGCGAGGAAGAGGGGGGACTTGATGTCACGTGAAATGAATCGCTTAGAACTTTAAAAGTAATTAGTTTTTCAAAATTAGAAAACGCTATTCGATTTATACTTTTACAACTTGAAGGGCAGGCAATTGCGTTTGTGTAATGCTAAATTCCCACAGGAAAATTAGAAAACTTTTATTTCAAAATAAAGAAAAGCAATTTTACGACCCTTTTTTTTCCACCAAAGTTAGAAACGTAAAATTTCGTAATTTCTTTCTGGTGTAAATCTTCATTAATCGTAGGAGGGATAAAATATATCCCACCGCCCCTGAAGGGGTTAAAAGCCTACGTGTTCCTCATTCTGGATTTTAATATTTACATATTCCCTATTCACGCGAGAAATTTAAAATGGAAATTTTTGATTTATTTAATAACAGACATTTCGTTATTAAAATATGTGAAATTTACTATTTAGATTTTTGTTTTATGAATTCCGTTTCTCTGAATTTCTAGAACGAAGAAAAAAATCAGCCTTTTAAGGAATAAATGTTAAATCTATTAAAAAAAATCAGTTAAATGTTATTTCACCTATGTTCTATACATGGGGTAGTATGTTCAGTATCCCGGGAATAACGAGTTGGATCCCTGGTTAATTTCAAAGAATAGATTTTTTCTATTTTTTCCCCCTTAAGCATGATAAATGGTTATAAAATAGATTATATATAGTAACAATTACATATAAGTTTAATAAATGAAAGTAATATATTGTTAATTTAGGAAGTTTCTCAAATCGGGAATATTTTTAACGGCATGTTCTAATATAATACTTGATAAAAGAAACTTGGTAAACAAGCTTTAATTATTACTTCAGACTTTTAGTTTTATAAACGTATTTTGTATTTGAGAAAAACGCGAAAAATACTTCCTAAATTTATTGTAAAATGTATTCAATAAAAAATTTTATTAAGATTTTCTATAACCAATTAAATTTTGATAAACTTTCGGCTAAGTAATCTTTTTGCTGATTAAATACAGAATATTTCAAAAGCATTTATTCTAAAAGAAAATTACAGAATACGTTACATTTTTATGAATTCTTAAAGTAACTATTGAAATTTTATTGTAAGTATAAAATAGTCTCAGAGATTTTCTTTTATGTTAGGAGAAAGTTTTTAACTTACGAGATTTTCTACAAAGAGATCAAACCACTAAAAATTTTAAACATAATTTATCGTTACAGGTAAAAAAAAATATATACTGAACTGTGCCTCGAAAACAGAAAAAAAAAATAAAGAAAAAAAAAGTAAATAAATGGAAAAAATATAATAATTTTCTGCAAATCCCTAAACAAATGTTTCTGTTAAATGAAATCCATACATGTTCATGCATTATTTATAAATGAGTAGAAAAGTTTTCAAAATACTGGTACCGAAGAATTTTCTGGAATTGAAATTTATGGACAAATACGTACGCCCCATGAAAGATATATAGTACAATTGTACTACATTTTTACTTGAATATATAACTTTTTTTGACGCTCTTTTAATTCAAAAATTTCAATTTCATACCGGAAATTCTGAAAGAAGAATTTTTACTCTTAGCAATCGTGATGTGTCTATCGTTAAACAAATTAACCCGAAGGAACGTGCGCATACATAGGGCATGAATGGTTTTTACTTTCGTCGATAATCGTCACCTTTATTAATTGGAGAGAATTTTGCGATTAACATCTTGAGACCCAAGCTCGCATTTTTGGCACACATTTTACCATTTTTAGGATTAAGGCTCTTTATGTGGCTAGAAAACTTTATATGTATTCATTTATTTTTAAAACTAAAAAATATATAGAGTTTTGGCGTGTCCAATATAATGGACGTTGGGTCTTAGTCCTGTAAAAAAACATGTTATTGAATTACATGAATCTGAATGTAAAATTCTTAATTTCAAAGTTTTCTTTCATTATAAATGTGTTTTATCGTTCATGCAACACATTTAAATATTACACACTTTAAATTTTTTCATTATCAAAGAGAAAATGTATTTTTGGATAAATTTGAATTTATCCAAATTTATCCAATTGAATTTATCCAATTTTTTGGATTATTTGAAAAGTATAAATCAATTTAGTAACTTTTTAAATAGTTTTTTTTAAAAGGAATTAAAAAAAAATTATAACATCAATAAAAGTTTTTTTCTAAAAGAAATTATAAATAGTTAGTGGCACGGTTATCACAATTGGCATTTCGATGCCAAAAGTAAATTAACAAGAAATAAAACACAGCTTATTTATTATTTTAAATTTTTATCTTCAGTTATACATAGTTTTTAATTTTTTATTTCTGTTTAAAAATTTCACGGTTATCACAATTGACATTTGGATGCCAAAAGGAAATTAAAAAGAAATAAAATGCAGTATATTTATAGTCTTATATTATTATCTTCAGTTATATTTTCTTTACATTTTTATTTCTGTTTAAATTCGATTAAGTTAACTAATTTATTTATAAACAAAATACGAACAGCAAAATAATATAAAAGGCCTGCAATTATTTTTTATAGTTAAACGAATATACAAATACATGTTGTATTTCATGTACACAACCTTATTTTATTTTTTACTTATCAAGTTAGATAAGATTGCACATAGGCTACAAAAACCAGATATTTAGCCCTATAGTTAGCCCTTTAGTTCCTATTTCTTTCACTAAAAAGTTTGTTGACATCAGAAGCGTGTTTTTATCTTTTATAGGTCCCTTCTAAATCACATAAATTCAACTTTTGCATCATCAAATAGAAAAAGTTTAACTAAGAAACGAGTTGATCAATTTAGTAATAAAACAAAATAGAAATAATAATAATAATAACATTTTGTTTTGTTTTTTAACCATTCTCAACACCAGCCATTTGTTTGTTAGACTTCACTTTTTGAGGGTGCATATATGCACCCATTGTCCCGCACGGTTTAATACATAAATGTTGCTGATCGGAGTGTGGAATTGCCAATCGCTGAAGAAACATATCGGAAGATGTTGCCCTTCACTAATACGAAAACGGTTATTATGGATTTTATCAACGGAACTGCAAATGGATATGATTCAGATTTTCGACGACTCTACGGAAAGCGGTTTTTGTTACTAAATCGTTCTTTGTGCATTTTTACCTCGTATAACATCACCTTTCTGCGCACAATAGCACTTTTGCGTTTTATTTCGGACCATGCATATTTTGATGACTGTTATTGGTTGGGATGTGTAATATCACCTCATACAGGTTTGCCCATCCTTTATTTGCCTCCCTGTGATAGACCGCTGATACATTCTGTTTCTTTTATTAAACTAACTTTAAAAATTCTAAATTATCCCCAGGAATTTTTAATAGTGTTTTTCCGTTGTAGAAATGACGCACGTGGATAAAATAGAATTACGTTAGTATTAAAATTCTTATTGCGATAACTCGAAAACAAAGCGATATAAGTAAGCGCCCTATCTTAAATGGGAGAAATAACCGCAAGATTAAAAGCGAGGTCACATCAATCAAGGTCATGCGCCACTTAGCGGATGGAGTGTGAACTACAGGTAGATACTTAACTGTTTTCTTACTCAAACCACAAAAACTGTAAAGTTTTTTCACCTTGATTAATAACTGAAGTTCCTCTGATAAGGCGAAGAATACTTCGTGGTGTCAAATGCATCTGAATGCCTCTCTCGCTACGCCATTATCTTGCATGAGTGACCAAAGTTTTAGAAAATACGTGCCGCACTAAAATCCCGCGTATGCGAATTATCACTCCGTCCACAAGGTGGCGCAACTGTGTTAATTTACGCCTGATTCCAGCATTAAGTTTGTTCGCTTACTTCTAACGCTTTGCTCGAAAATTTGGGGAAACAAAACCCCGCAAAATTTGGCATAACTGTTTGTGGATTATATGTGTATATAACTGTGTGTGTATTAAGAATTCAAAAAATTATTCACCCTTTGGACTGAGGCGTATTTTACACAAATTTTATTTGGGCGGTACCACTTTTTAAAAATAAGTGTTCTTCAGGTACATAATTTCAAAAATGCTCAGACTAAGTAAGACAAAGTAAGAGTTTTGGCGTGTCCAATATAATGGACGTTGGGTCTTAGTCCTGTAAAAAAACATGTTATTGAATTACATGAATCTGAATGTAAAATTCTTAATTTCATTATATTTCACTTTATTACTGGAGGTCAAAAAAGTTTTTTCAAAGAAAGACGATGTCGCTGCAGCGGCGACAACGGAGTGCAAAGGGTTAAAAAGAGCAATCGATATATTTCCTATCCAACGGCGAGAAACTAATTTTGAATAAGGGACATTTCGTTTAGTACGTCAAAATCTTCAGTTGAAGTATTTGCGTATAAGGATCATATAAATTATCCAAATTACAACAAATATGATTCAGAGAAATATGAGATCAGAGTCTAACAAATAGGAAAGTGTAGAAGAAACTGTTTATGCCTGAGTGGATCCCCGGAGTATACGCAACAGCCAATCTTTTTTACAAGCGACATGTCATTGTTAGAATTTATAGGAAGTATTGAGATTTGAAATAGTTGAATAAAACTTCTTTTCTAGGATAGGCATTTTCTGCAATTGATTAAAGAATTCGTAACATTTTTATGCTGTTAAAATGGCAAAAATTTCGAAAAAATATTCGAAAACAATCGTAGATCTGTATGAACAAAGGTTTAATGCAATGAAAGTGATAAACATGAGCATTTGTCATGTAATTTTTTTAATTCGTTTCATTTAAATTTGTTCTTCGTCCTCTTCACAAAAAACAAAGGTTAGGGACATGGACACTTTAATCATTAATAGAATACTTACACAATATTATGTTGGTTACGAATATTTTCATCATCTGGGAAGTGCTAAGTCCTTACATATGTTTATGTTGGTTGGGATGTACACAAACTTTTCTATTTGTATACTTGAACTGAATTATTCCTTAATTAATTGTAGTCAGTAACTGAACAGTTAGAATAAGTTAGTTTGTACAGAAATAAAATAAAGAACGCAAAAGCGAGAAATGGAACTTTTTGGACTCGAACTCGCTTCCTACATTTTCAAGCAATTAGTGGAGAAGCAACGTTATACCACTGGTTCACAGATCGGCAGTTAACTCACATCTTTATCAGTGTTCCATTTAACGTTGTGTATTGCAGAATAAACGTTTTCATGTTTCATATAGCAGTTTACATTAGGCTTGTACCGCGGGTTTTTCTAGTATAAGTCACATAGCTGATATAATTGTTGACCACCGTTATTTTTGAAAAGTTTGCGTCACCTTAATCAATAAAGGGGTCGGTGGACGTTTAAAAAAATTGTTTCAATTTTAGTAATAGAGATTTGAAATTTATGTAAATATACATTTCACCATAAGTATTCACTCCTTAAAAGAAATTTCCAATCTTATCATAATTTTAAGTTCTTTAAAAAAAAATAAAAATTTTAGAACGAAATTTTAAAATGTTCCTTTCGTCTTAATTTTTCAGATATTTCCTCGATTTTGGATTTTAAGCACATAAAACTATATTACAAAGAAATCAGAGTACGATTTTTTAATCCCTTCCACTCCTCAGGTTTATTTCTAGTTCAGGTTCCTTGGTTCCCAACACTTTTTGAAAATACCACGAGTCGCTTTATTTTCTAAAATTTTAATATGTAATTTAAAAGGGCGAATATTTCTGCTTGAAAAAAAGTGGTGGTAATGAAGAACTCTGAATTAAAAAAAAAAAAATAATTAACGGTTTACAATGGCTGTCAGTGCAACACTGATTCGAGACATAAACCATTTTTTTTTTTTTTTTTTTTTTTTTTTTTACTCCTTGTGTATTTGGCGACTGAGATCCGTCATCCATTTAGCTATTGGAGCCTATTTTAATATTATATATGTGGAGATTTCGCAAGCAACACCTGTATCAGACTGAGTGTCCCCGTATTTTCCGCTTCGAGATTAAAAAGGAAACGAGCCTTAACGAAGCTGTGTGAAGTGGAAATGCAGAAGAAGTAAAGAGAACGAAATGAGTTTTACGACGCGAGGTTTTGTTAAAAAAGAATAGAACATATTTCGGTGAAATAAGATTGAATATTTACACGACGTAAGAAAATCTCAGAAATATTCAACGACGTCCTGAAATATAGACTTTAAGCTAATTAAAGAACGAGAAGAGTGTTTATATCTGTATTTTTTGTTTGTGTGTTCGTCTCAATAAATGTCAGTGTTCGTCCTAAAAGTGAGTTACGAGTTATGTATGGAGTCTCACCCCATAAATTGGTGTCAGAAGTGACAGTTAACCCACCAATATGATTAATTAGAGTTATTCATCCTACAGATTCAAGCCGGATATTATTCTAACGGTGAGTTCATTATTATTATTTTATTATGAAGTTAGTTGAGATACCTGAACTGGAAGTTGCATTTAAAAACGAACGAACGCATAAAATTAAATTGCTGCATAAATTCCTATTTGATGCTGACGGTGATCGCTCTAATAGAAAGAGAATACGTGATTTTACTGGTTTCGGGTTTCAACCGACAGCACCGAATTCAAAAATAAAATAACTAAAGTTCAAACTGATTTTTCATTAAATGATCTGATTACAGTGTGCAATCTACTTTGTATTGATAATGAGGGATCTTTAAACGATCTCGCAACCCGATTAGTTACATACCTTTCAGACTTGACCTTACTACAAAATAATATTATAGAAAATGAAAGTGACACTGACTCGGAACCCGAACTGCCTTCAAATAATATGACTTCAAGTAATAACACTGAATTATCAAATTTTGACAAACAACAGCAATTTCCAGTTCAAAGTTTTATGCCATCGTCTATTAATTTTACTGATATTGAAAGTGTAATACCTCCTTTCGATGGTAGTTCTTTTAGTGATATACATGTATGGTTTAATAATTTTGAGGATGTTACTAATATGTTTAATTTATCTGACTTTCATAACTTCATATTTTGTAAAAGATCATTACGAGGAAAAGCCCAGTTATTAGCACAAACAGAATTTCATATCAATTCATATGACAAACTTAAACAACTCTTAATATCAGAATTTAGCACCACTTATAATTCTGCCGAGTTACATGATATATTAAATAAACGAAAATTGCAAGAAAATGAATCAATAGAAGAATATTTTCTTATCATGAAACAAATATGCTCGCGTTGTAAAATCGAGGATTCCGCATTAATGCAATACATCATAAATGGTATACCCGACTCTGTTTTCAGAAAATCCATGTTATATGGATGCCAATCTATTGTAGAATTCAAGCAAAAGCTCACAATTTATGACAAAATACGACATGACTTTGAGAACACTAAATTTCGTAAAGTCAAACCTGAAATGCCAGTGAAAGAGAAATCCTTTCGACCAAAATCTGATCTTTTTTGCTTTAATTGTGGTTTGTCGAATCATAAAAGTAGCCAATGCAGACATAAAGATAAAGGCCCTCGTTGTTTTAATTGTTCGAATTTTGGCCATAAATCGGCTCAATGTGATCAACCAAGGAGGCCTAGAGTTAAGTCAGAGCCCTCCAATGTTTCCACTGTCACGTCGAACACTTTCATGACCAAACAAGTCATTATTTCGTCTGTAAATGTTACATCATTGGTAGACACAGGTAGTGAAAAAAGTTTACTAAAGGAAAGTATTTATCGCAAACTCCCTACAATTTCGAACCTTGAACATTCAACTATCACATTAACTGGATTAGGAAATACTATAATCAAACCCCTAGGTTTTTTCTCTACGAACATTATGATAGATGATTTTAATTATACAACTAATGTTTATGTAGTCCCAGATTATTCCATATCTTTTGATCTTATTATCGGTACAGATATCATTCAACAAAGTATTTTAACAATTTCTGGAAATAATATTTCGATGCAAAAAATCGAGAAAAATGACGATACGTCCAATAATTTTTTGATTAATATTGCTCATGTGTTAGACGATCTTAATCTTGATTTATCGCATATTACCGATGAAACAATACGTTTAAAAATTTCAGAACTTATTCAAAATTATTCTCCTAAAAAAATAAAGACAACTGATGTTAAATTATCAATTCATCTGAAAAACGAAGAACCTGTTACTTGTCCTCCCAGGCGCTTGGCGCAAATAGAAAAAAACTTCGTCGAAAAACAAATTTCTGAGTGACTCGAAAAAGGAATTATTCGTAAAAGCACTAGTAATTTTTCATCACCTACTGTCCTAGTAAAAAAGAAAGATGGTTCATATAGATTGTGTGTTGACTATAGGAAGTTAAATTCTAAAACACATAAACAACGTTTTCCCCTCCCAGTAATTGATGACATTATTGATCAGTTGCATTCTACAAAAGTATTTACTACTCTTGACCTTAAAAATGCTTTTTTTCATGTCGAAGTAGAAGAAAATAGTAGAAAATATACTTCTTTCGTAACACATTCTGGTCAATTCGAATTCTTATATATGAATTATGGCCTTAGCGATGCACCCTTAGTGTTTCAAAGATATATTTATAACGTTTTTCGAGACCTCATTAATGAAAAAGTACTTATTGTCTATATGGATGACTTCATAATACCAGCTGAAAACGAAGTCGAAGGACTCCAGAAATTACAACGCGTCCTTACAACTGCATCCGAATATGGTTTAGAACTGAATCTTAAAAAATGCACTTTTTACAACGAGAAATTGATTTTTTGGGTTACCACATTAAAAATGGTCAACTGCACCCATCCCCCTTAAAAACTAAAGCTGTCCTTAATTTCCCAGAACCTAAAAGTATAAAAGATGTACATTCATTTGTCGGATTAACTTCATATTTTCGTAAATTCATTCAAGATTACTCTTTAATAGCTAAGCCTTTAACAGATCTTCTTAGAAAGGACACTAAATTTCACTTTGGCGACCAGCAACGAAATGCATTTAATCAGCTGAAACACATCCTTTCTTCAGGTCCTGTTTTAAGCATTTATAACCCTAGTAAGGAAACAGAAGTTCACTGTGATGCATCTATTGACGGTTACGGAGCAGTCCTCCTTCAAAAGTCTTCTATTGACAATCAATTTCACCCTGTCTATTTTATGAGCAAAAAAAACACAGATGCCGAACGTAAATATTCGAGTTATGAATTAGAAGTTTTAGCTGTCATAGAAGCCCTTAAAAAATTTCGCGTTTACATTCTAGGTATTCCTTTCAAGATAGTCACAGATTGCAACGCATTCGCCCTTACTATGAATAAAAAAGATTGCTCGATGGGCTTTAATGTTAGCTGACTATAACTATACAATCGAACACAGACAAGGTACACGCATGCGCCATGTCGACGCTTTAAGTAGAAATCCAATATGTATGATCATTCAAGATAGTTTTACTACCAAAATCATACAATCACAGAACACTGACGAACATATACAGGCCATCAAAGAAATTTTGAAAACAAAGCCATATCACAACTATTTCCTTAAAAATAACGTTCTCTATAAAAATCATAAAGGTATCGATCTGATAGTTGTGCCGGATGAAATGCAGCTAAATGTCATTAAACACGTTCACGACAAAGGACATTTTGGCCGTAAACGCTGTGAAGAACTCCTTAACGAAGAATTTCTCATCCCTAATATGTCAAATAAAATTGATAAAATTATAGCAAATTGTGTAACATGCCTTTTGTATAATCGCAAACGTGGCAAACAAGAAGGTGAATTGCATCCCTTACCTAAAGAAGAGACTCCTCTCCAAACCTACCACATTGATCATTTAGGCCCTCTTGAAACAACCAACAAAAATTATAAACATATTTTGTCTTTAATAGACGCATTTACTAAATTCGTCTGGTTGTATCCATGTAAAAGTACTTCTGCTACCGAAGTTATATCAAAACTACGACAACAAAGTCATACTTTTGGCAATCCTTCCATTATCATTAGCGATAAAGGTCCTGCATTTACAAGCAAAGAATTTGCTGATTATTGTCAAGATGAAAATATAAAGCACGAGACAGTTACAACTGGCCTTCCCCGTGTCAATGGTCAAGTAGAGCGACTTTATTCCACCATAATTTCTGTAATCTCTAAAATGTCCAAAGACGAACCGACCAAATGGTTTAAACATGTTCCTAAAGATCAACAAGTCATTAATTCAACTTACCAAAGAAGCATTAAGAGAACACCGTTTGAAATATTATTTGGTACAAAAATGAAACAGAAAGAAGATGTACAAATTATTGACATCTTAAACAGTGCAGTCGAAGAACAATTTACGAAAGACAGAGAAGAGCTCCGTAAAGAAGCCAAGAAGAATATTCTGGAAATTCAACAAGAAAACCGCAAGCACTATAATTTACGACGTAAGAAACCCCGTAAGTACAAGCTTGGTGACCTTGTAGCAATTAAGAGAACCCAGCAAGGACCAGGTTTAAAGTTGAAATCTAAATTCTTAGGTCCGTATAAAGTAATCAAAGTGAAGTCTAGCGACACCTACGACGTAACGAAAATCTCATCAACTGAAGGACCGATAAATAGTAGCTCCTGTGCTGAATACATGAAACCTTGGCCTGACAAAAACTGAAACTTAAAAAAAAAAAAAAAAAAAAAAAAAAAAAAAAAAAAAATTAAATCTTTTCTTTCTGTGTCCTATAAACATTTTACAAGTCACTGCTTTCAAAGAAATCTCTATACGATGTTACGCTACTTCAACTATGATGTGCAGATTAATTTTTTTTCTTTTCCCCTAAGAACAGTTACTGGTTTTTGTTTTTTGTTTTTCAGATTCTATTTTACCACATGTCGCTGCGGCAGCTCCAGATGTCAGGACGGCCGCTTGTGGAGATTTCGCAAGCAACACCTGCATCAGACTGAGTGTCCCCGTATTTTCCGCTTCGAGATTAAAAAGGAAACGAGCCTTAACGAAGCTGTGTGAAGTGGAAATGCAGAAGAAGTAAAGAGAACGAAATGAATTTTACGACGCGAGGTTTTGTTAAAAAAGAACAGAACATATTTCGGTGAAATAAGATTGAATATTTACAAGACGTAAGAAAATCTCAGAAATATTCAACGACGTCCTGAATTATAGACTTTAAGCTAATTAAAAAACGAGAAGAGTGTTTATATCCGTATTTTTTGTTTGTGTGTTCGTCTCAATAAATATCAGTGTTC
Organism: Maratus speciosus; assembly: GCA_963932465.1. Taxonomy (NCBI): domain Eukaryota; kingdom Metazoa; phylum Arthropoda; class Arachnida; order Araneae; family Salticidae; genus Maratus; species Maratus speciosus. The sequence goes on from OZ010794.1 coordinate 161,225,168, forward strand.
GTCCTAAAAGTGAGTTGTGAGTTATGTATGGAGTCTCACCCCATATATACATACCACTGTTGAAGAGAAAAAAATGTAGTATGCACATTTTGAACATGCATAGCTGCAAACCCTTCACTAATCTTTCGTAATGTTTCGATTAATTTGACCCAGGTTAACCATGTTTCGAACCAGAGAAATTATTTTATGAACGCTTATTTATTCAATTCCAGGTTTCTACGTTGGAACGTTTTTAATTTCATTTCTTAAGAAAATTTCTGGTTGGAAACGTATTAAACCAGGGTCAAATTAACACAAGTATTACGGAAGATTAGTTTGAGGCTAGCACCTATGCACATGCTGTTAAAGTGTAAAGTAAAGGATTTTTATTTTGGGAAAGTAGTGCGAGATGGATAAAGTATAATAATAATAATAATAATAAACGCTAATTGTAGCTCTGAAACAAATATGTACCCGAGGTGTTAATTTTCCACGAACTTGCAAATATATGTTCTCTGACGCCAGCTTCATAGCTATATTATTTTATTCTAACTTCCGAGTGATCTTACTAGCAGACGGCATTCTTCTGCTTTACGCGAACTTTCGGAGACAATAATGCCTTGCAGAAGCTACATAAAATTGTATTTAATAATGTTTAACTTACACTTGAAATTTTATGGTGTGGATTGTTTTCTCCTCTTTAAGTTTAAATTACTGAATAACTTATACTAACTTAACTGGCCAGGTAAGCGAAATTCGACCAAGATATCGATTCTTACTTTTTTTATATCATTAAATAGTTTAAACTTTTATCTTTTCAACGATGTATTGCACATGTTTATATATAAAAAAAAAGCGTTGGATTTACCGCATATATTCGTGTTTAAGTCGAAACATTTTAGACGAAATTTGGAAGTTGAAAATGGGGGTCGACTTAAACCCTTAATTCTCTCTCTCGTCATATTCACGGACTGTGTCTTTTATTTATATTATTCAGATTTGTTTGATTCCCCAATTTTTATAAAATGGCATATTTGGCTTTATTATGGTACCATTTTATCTGTCAGTAAATAAGGTGAGTATTTCTTTTTGAAAAAATAGGTGCAAATAAAGAATTTGAATTTTTAAACCGTAATTTAATGCGACCCTTAAGGGGTTAAACACGAGTTAGTTAAAAAGAAATAATAATTTTGTAGATAATCGGCGAATGGACAAGTCTTAAGTAATTGCACATCTGTCTACGTTGGAGTGAGAGATAAAAGCGGACAATGATCATTTCCCTGCGATTGACAAAAAAAAAAGCTTAAAAATAATGTCCCTATAATTATTCTGCACCCATTTTCTCTTGGGATAAAATTCCCTTCAATGCAGGGGCATTCCTTTTAACATTTTAATCCCCTTTTTTAAAAAAAAGGTTCAACTTGATAATGCTTCTAGATATCTATACCAAAAGTGCTGCAATACCAAGAAGTCTATATTTTAGCAGTCTAAGAAAGTGTTTTACTCTTGTAAATAAGGCTTGAATAGAATTTTTAAAGATTTTTTTTTCTTTTTAAGTATCATTAAATATTTGAGAATAGGTTTCAAAATAGTTTAAGCTTCTTCGGTTTTACAGAATTATACACTTTAGAGTTTAAAAAAAAATGTGATTACAAACGTATACTAATTTAATGAAAATTCATTATTTATTTTTTTTTTTGTCCTCGATTTCAAATCATTTTTCAACATGCTACCAGAAATGTGGTTCGATTTATACACAAAAATTCATTTTTATTTTTTTCAAAATTTTGCTTAAGAATTGGGAGGGGTCGATTTATACATGAGTATATACGGTAAGTATTAATCTTAATACTCCCTCATGAGAATGTTTTGTGATTTTGATATTTTTTAAATTAAATCCAACCACTGACAGAAATCTGCGAAAGTTGTGATTCTTATTCTTTTTTAAAATATCATTATACAACTATGAAAAAAATAATGAGTTCGTTTCCAATCATTCCAGAAAAGAACTTCAAACAAAAACAAGAATACGCAGGGAATATCCCATGCAAAGTTTTTTTTTTTTTTTTTTTTTTGACAACGTTTACCATGCAAAAGTTTCAGAATAAGATACCGATATTTCTACTTATTACTCATTAATTACAATTGAATTCTCTTTTAAACTAATTCTTAAAGGACTGGAAAACATTTTAAGAAACTTAGACTGCATTCTTTTTTTTTTTTTTTCATTTTTCAAATTGAGAATAAATACAATTTTCACCTTGAGCCCGAAGACTGGTATAAAAATAGAGTTCAAGCCTGCATCAGTCTCAGACAGAGCTATCTCAACTCTAATACACATTTTACCTATTTACAATTACAAGATGACAAAAATGATATAAATGAGAAATGATAGAAGAAAAAAGTCATAACTTACGAGTAAATTATGAAATGCTTCTTTTAATTTTTCTTTTCTTTAGTTGACCTTTATATTAGAGAATGTTGTTCATGCTGCAAGCCTTTCTTTAAATCCCTTTTCCTAGTAATGTAGGATTAAATAATGGTATTTTACATGTTATTCTTCAAAAATTTTCATTTAATTTTCATAATAAATAATAAACGTAATTATATATATATATATATATGTATATGTATATATATAATTACAAAATAAATCACGGCCCTTAATTCCCGGCGGTCTGAATGTTCCTGGTTACGGCAGCGATCAGAAAGACATGAAGACAGAGGATGCTAAGAATAACCGGGCTCGGCTAGGCTGCCATAAGTTGATGACCTTGGATACGTATAATGGACGATCCCTATCTTCGGAAAATCGTTTACAGGAACTTGAAGAAGAATTAGAAAGAATCAACTGGGACATCCTAGGATTATGTGAAGTAAGAAGAAAAGGAGAAGAGAAGATTGATCTTGCCAGCGGACATGTATTATACTACAGAGGCACAGAAGATGGAAGAACAAGCGGTGTAGGATTTCTGATTCATAAAAGGTGGAAGAATCACATCGTAGAATATGATAGTGCATCAGATAGAGTTGCAAGGTTAGTAATACAAGTGTCCAGAAGATACAAGCTGCAAATTACCCAAGTTTATGCACCAACAGTAAGCTATACTGATGAAGAAGTTGAGGATTTCTATGAAGAAGTAGCTTCAATGCATCAAAAGGGAAAATACATAAAATTAATAATGGGAGACTGGAATGCTAGAATTGGGGAAAAAGAGAAAGGTGAGTTATCAGTAGGAAATCATGGATATGGGGTGCGAAATGAAAGAGGAAACAGATTGATTGAGTTTGCAGAATGTGAACAGTTGTATATCATGAATTCATTTTTCAAGAAAAAGCCACACAGAAAATGGACATGGCGTTGTGCAAATGGCTCAACAAGTGAAATCGACTACATCTTAACAAATAAAAAGCATCTTATTCAGGATTGCAGCGTTTTCAATAACTTCAATACAGGAAGTGATCACAGGTTGGTTAGATGCAAACTGCTGTTAAATACTAAAGTGGAAAGAATGAAGCTTTTGCAACACTCAAAGAAATCAATCGATATAATAAATCTCCAGAAACATAAAGAAGAATTCCATTTGGAACTTAAAAACCGTTTTCAAGTACTTCAATCAGCTTTAGAAGAAGAGCAAGATGTTACAGTAGTGAACAAGAAACTAACCAGTACTCTACAAGATATTGCAAAGAAGATAGCCGGCGATGCACAAGTAAAGCAGACAAAGAAAATAACAGAAGAAACAAGAAGATTGATGAAGAAACGCAGAGAATTTAAAATGAAGAAAAACGATCCTAAATCAAGAGTTGAATATGCTGAATTATGTAAAACTGTAAAAAAATGCGTTACAGAAGATATCAGAAAATTTAACTCTGATCTTGTCAAGAAAATTCTAGAAGATAACAAAAGTTTAAAATCAGCTAGGCGAAAACTTTGTGTTGGAAGAAAATGTATTTTTGCACTAAAGAGGGCAGATGGAACAATCACCAAAATCAATAAAGAAATAGTACACATTGTCGAAAAATTCTATAACGATTTATATAAATGTGAAGATCAGAGGGAAATCAACTTATGTGATCCACGAGAAAACTTATCAGAAACCGATGCCATAATCCCAGTGACGACAGACGAAGTTTTACAAGCCATTAAATTTATGAAAAAAGGTAAATGACCCGGAGAAGATGGAATTACAATCGACCTTATCAAAGAAGCAGGAGAAGAATTTGCAAAAATGCTATCCTTACTGTTTTCCAAATGTCTCCAGAAGTCAGATGTGCCAGAAGATTGGAATAATGCTGTAGTGGTGCTACTTTACAAGAAAGGAGAGAAGGAAAACATTAAAAACTACCGTCCAATCAGCTTACTGTCAGTGATTTATAAAATTTTCACCAAAGTTTTAACGACAAGACTTGAATCAGCTCTGGACTCAGCTCAACCTAGAGAACAAGCAGGATTCCGAAGTGGATTCAGCACAATGGATCATATCCAAACGGTAAGGGAACTCATGGAAAAACATAAGGAATATAATTTACCTCTTTGCCTTGCCTTTATTGATTATGAAAAAGCATTTGATTCGGTCTACACATCAGCAGTAGTAGAATCTCTGGAGGACATTGGTATAGACAAACCTTACATCAATATTATAAAGAAGATTTACAAGAAAGCAACAGCAACCATCCGCTTGGACAAAGGAAAAGCAAAGATCAAGCTTGGAAGAGGGGTAAGAAAAGGAGACACCATTTCACCTAAGCTTTTTACTGCTGTCTTAGAAAATATTTTCAAGAAGCTGGATTGGGAAAACAAAGGGATTAGAATAAATGGGGAATATTTAAGTCATCTCCGATTCGCTGACGACATTTTAATTTTCAGTAACAGTCCTGAAGAATTGGAAAATATGCTAAAAGATTTGGCAGAAGCTAGCATTAATGTGGAATTAAAAATAAACTTGGAAAAGACTAAGGTGATGTTCAATTCATTTGCATCAAAAAAGAAAATCGTCTACAACAACACTGAAATTAAAGAAGTGCAAAGCTATGTGTAACTTGGGCAAGAAATATCATCTGATAATAGTATCATGAATGAAATCAATAGAAGAATAAGAAATGGATGGAGTGCTTTTGGAAAGAACAATATTATTCTGAAGAGTAGCATGCCCCTGTGTTTGAAAAGAAAGGTATTTAACCAATGTGTTTTGCCTGTCCTAACTTATGGAGCAGAAACATGGACGCTAACAAAACGGATGGTACAAAGATTACAAACAACACAGAGAAGTATGGAAAGATGTATGCTAGGTATAACTAGAAGAGACAGAAAAAGAATAACCTGGATAAGAAGTCAGACGAAAGTTTTTGACATCATTGAAAGAATTAAACGGCTAAAATGGAAATGGCCTGGGCACATCGCAAGAAGACAAGACAATAGATGGAGCACAAACACCTTACAGTGGTATCCCAGAGATGTAAAACGGCCAAGAAGACGAGCTCAAGTAAGATGGAGGGATGAAATCAGAAAAGTAGCCGGTGTAAATTGGATGACTAAAGCACTAGACAGGAAACATTGGAAAAATCTGGGGGAGACCTACATCCAGCAGTGGATTGAAAACGGTTGATGATGATGATGATGATGCTATATAATTACACGCACACAGTAGCAGAATCAGTGTAGCACGCCAGTGGATGCTACAAATTATTTTTAAATCACGGTTGGCAAAAACCTGGGTTGTTTTAAATCAGATTTTTTTTCTTTTTTTTTTTTGTTTGAACATTTTTTTTCTTTTATATCATTGAATGTAACATATACATGCATATTTGATGAGAAAAATAAATACTGTTGGATATTACATAAATAATATACCTTTATATGAGAATATTCCAACAACAATTTCAATTGGTTATGTAGAAAATTGAAATCATTTCTAATTTAAACATTTTTTGTAACTTGCTATGTCTTATGCTCAAAGGATAAACTGCTCTACAAAATGAAATATGCATACCTTGAAAATCTTATTAAGAATCTTTTGATTAATAATAAATATTTGATGCAGTTTCATGAATGTATATTTTTCTAAGCCTATTCAAAATATTCACTTTGAAATACCTGTTACCTGGGGTGTCCGATTTTTCTGTCAGAACACTAAATGAGCAATTAAAACCTTTATTAAAAAAAAAAGCTTTTCCCAAGGAATTCCTGGAATGATCTGACAGTTAGCAGTTGAGTTTTTACACCTTATTTGTATTATCACATAGTTCTCCGCCGAAACTGTAAGATCCCCCCCCCCCCTAAAAAAACTGAAAAATCTATTTATGAGCTTTTTAGACTACTGTAAATATTAGTCTTAAAATGCACAGCAGCTTTATGAAAAGTTGTCTTGTCCTAAACAATTTAAACAGCAAACAGACTTCTTTACTAAGGTATGTTGTTCATCTTCAAGATAATACCTGTAAATAATTAATTTTTGATTACAATATCAGTATCTGTGGTTATTAAAGAATGTTTTATATTTGAATACTTATGATTATTTCGTTTTCTGAGTGAAATTCTATTTCAACATCTTTCGCCATTAGATTCAACAACAGAAAAATTGATTAGTAGATTAAAATACTATAACTAGAACTCAATTTTTGCATGTCGTCTTATTCAACTTCTATTCTTGACATTAAAAAAAATTATTAAAGGATAATCTCCTAAATAGAGAAAATTTTCTTTTACAACTTAACTAAAATCTTAAAGATCATTGTGCTATGTTATTTACTGCTATAAATTATCGCCTTTTTGAAAGGAAAATATCTTATGCTAAAAGTTGACTTATTTCAAAGGTTTTAATATAGCTCTTTAGGACATTAGACATGCTAAGTTTCATCTTACATGTATGTAAACATGACCTAAACTCACTATGTCTCATGTGAATTAAAAATAGAAATTATTTCTATAAATAATTTAATAAAACTTAAATTAAAAAAAAGAAAGAAATTATATTAAACTTTTTTTTTTAAGGAAAAAACACATTTGTTTAAAAACATGTTAAATTTCACCATAACGTTATACTACAAAAGAAACTTCCACTAAATTTCAGAATCAAAGGAACAGCAAAGAGTTATTTTCAAAATTAAAACTTGTAAAAATTTACAATGATGTATTAGAAGTTATTCATTCATCTATTATTCTGATATTTTTATGTTAGCCAGGTACAAGTGATAAATCAAATATTGTTCATTGCCTTCATTCATACTGCACTTATACATTTTAATTAAAATAAAAAAAAGAATACCATTTAAAAAAAAATATTTCAAAATCAAAACGTTTTTAATTTAAACACACAGAAATAAAAGCTGTTACTGGCAATTGAGAAAAAATGGTATTGATGAGATTTTCGTCCATCTAACAGAAAAGTACCATTATTTCTAAAGCAGTTTTTAAATTGTGCAAAATAGTATTTGTTATTAAATGACTCTTTTTCATGACAGAAAACAAGGTTCACAGTTCACACATCCATAAAAAACTTAAAATTGGTTGTAAATATCACTATGTGTGTACTGCACAGATTTAAAATGTTTATCAATCATCTCTTCCCAGCTCAAAATCAAATGTCAAAAGTCAGTATAAATAAAACCTGTAGGCATTTAAGAATTTAACTGACTATTTTGTAACAGACTAAAAGCACTGCCTGTTATGTATTATTCCAATAATGAGAATGTATGCAATGTCATCTTATTAATTTCTATTTGCTGACTAAATTTCTTCAAATTTAGTTAAATTATACAAATTATCGCTTAAAAATATTAAACTAAAAATGCTTCACTATATAAAATCAAATAGCTGCTAACCCCCCGACCTCCAACAAAAAAAAAGTTTATTAAATAATATAATAAGCCACGGCCCACAGGCATACAGATGCATCAAAATAGAACAAGAAGATAGTCAAAAATATACTCTTTTCAGATCATGAAAACTGAAGAAAAAATGTAAATATAACTATTATAATATATATTTTAGTAGTTTAAATAATATTTAATAGAAAAATAAACGATACAAATAAAAAGCATTTAAAAATAATAGTACATTTTCATACAGATCAAAATTATCAGACCGTCCATAAAAATAAAATTTATGTCAAAGTTTATCATTATCATTTAATAATATTATATTTTAATATTTACATTTCCAGTTTTAGATTAAATTAAATCTGCTTATAGAACTGATGTTGATGCTTGTTACAAAGACGCGAAATTTAATACTGCATGAATAAAAAAAAACACAATTTTTTTAAAGTGCTGTTTTATATTTATATTATAAACGGAAAAAAAAGGTGACAGCTACTTACGGTAGTTTTGCTACTTGTAGTGTTCAACCCATTGGTTGTTATCTGTTGAGAAGGATGAGTCGACAAGTTCTTCTATCTGAAAAACGAAAAATTTTCTTAGTAAAATATATAAGTAGTATATTACTAGTGCTGACTTTAGGTCAATTTGGCAAAGCGCTGTGCTTGGTAGCCTTTTTTTACTACTTTATGAGCTTGGTGGCCCTTTTTAAACTACTTTAAATACCCGATGTTCCTTACTACTCTTTTTGACGCTCCCTTTCTCGTGAAATATCTTAATTGGTTGTAAAAAAATTTTTGAATTTCAAGAATTGTCCGAGGGAAAAAAAATAGTGAAATTTGTCGATTCGCAGAGCGGAAGGGGGATGTGCAATTAATCGATTGATCGCGGCGGGGGGAGGGGAACAAAGAAGTTTGTTGATTGTCGACAAAAAAAATCAAAATTCATTGATCGATTGCCGTAAAGAAAAAAATAACAAATTCATCTATCTATCGTTACAAAAAATCACGAAATTTATCAATAAGTCTTGCCAAAAAAGGGGGGAAATTTGCCGTTGCATAAAAAAGAAAAACCTTAGAAGTTTTGTCAATAAGTTGTGGTGACAAATCCGGAAAGTCGATGCGTCGCAAATTATGTAAAAAATAAATAAATAAATAAATAAAAAGAATGAAATTCGTCAATCGGTAGCATGAAAATATCGTAAAATTCATCGATTGCTTGAGGGAATATACTGCAAATTTATCAGTAATTTGGAAAAATCTTCACAAAATTCTAGTGATAAATAGGCAATCTAAACAAACCAGTTCAAAATATATATTTGGAACCGGACACAAAAGTGCTTTATTTGAGAATAATGTGCACTTTTTTATTTAATTCCCATCCAGCGGCCCTTTTGTTTTACAGTCAACACTAATTACAACATCCTGTAAACATTGACCAAGGGGAATCAATCGATTCGTTGCGGGGGAAATTACGAAATAGCTAAAACCTGCTATTTTTTACATTTTTTTTTTTTTCTATTTAAGACTTTTTTCCTATTTGCTTATAAACATATCTAATGTGATATATGTTAAGTGTAGCTGAGAGAAAGAAATCAGTTTTATCCTCCGCTTCTTCCCATATTTAACGAAACTCCTTGAAATATAATAAATATGTTTCCTGTAAAAGCTTTGCATTTCAGCCAGGTAACATATGGATTGATAATTAGCGTCCTTCTTACTCCTCAGTTAAAAAAAAAAAAAAAAAAAAAATGTGTTTTTACCCTTTTTTTTGTATAAAATTTTCTTGCATAACAAAAACAGACTCACTGTTGTCTTGAAATGAGTGCTCTGACTTTATTTTAAAAGTGCGTTTAAAAATTGAAAGAATGCCTTAAACAATTTTGCCAAAAGAATCTAAAAAAGATCTTTTCCCAACAGCAGTACCCTGCATTTTTTAAAATTATTATTATAGAGGAAACCTTATACATGAACATTTAAAAATTGTTTCTCTAATCTCTACCCCCCCCCCCCCTCCACTCACAAATACCACACTAACTTTTTAACCTGGTAATACGTTTACACATATATTTGATAAACTCTAGTCAATGAAACAAAAGAAATATTTGTTGCAGTCATTTTGTCAGTTAACAATATCTTTCATTGTCTAAAATGGCAAAGTAATAAATAATTTGTTTCATTTTTTTCATATGGAACTTAACAAATAAAAGTAAAACAAAGCTAAAGAAGGAACATTTGGGCAAATTAAAATTGTTTTGGGTAAATCTGATTTGAGTATTTTTGAGAAAAAATTTCTACTAATGGAGATTTATTTTTTGCACATTTCAGAAAAATTTTAAACCAAATGAGGCTATAGGACAGATGTGCCAGTAAGAGGCACCCTTAAGGAATTTCTTTAAAGACTACTTTTTGATTAATAGTTATAATTTTTATATTCCATTTTTTCCATATTGTATTGACCCTTTATGTACTGAATTATGAATTCATGAAAATGTTATCATCAAAAGCATTTTTCATGAATTTTTTAAACTACAATAGAAGATTTACATAATCATTTAATAAATTTTAGAAGGATTGGAGGATTTAGAATAGTTAACTAAATTTGAATTTATAGGGATTTTGTGCAATATTTATAACCCCACTCAAATGTTTTATTTTAAATATTTTGTGGAATTAGGAAATGTACAAATATAATGTTCTTACAAAATAAATTGTTGGGAAGAACTAGGTCCATATCCGACACCGACTTAACTACCCAGATATACATGGGGATTGGGGCAAAGGTAAACCCCAATCTTGAAAATGGGGTTAAAGAAAATAGTAATTGTATTAATTACTCTAGTAATTGTAGGTCAACTAATCCTAAATTACTGTACCTGAAATATTATAATGGGTGTTTAAAAAAAACTATAATTTATAAACAAACATTTGTGATCGTAATAATTGAATAATGGTCCTGGCTACTTCTGATAATTAATCTAACCATAATTATCTTAAATTGAGGAGGGAGGAAACACATCTCCAAAACTGCCCCAAACTGCGTTGTGTACTTTTAGTGTAGAAATAGCTTTTAGACCGCGCAATTTTATTTAAACAAAACCTATCAAAATTACGCATGAATAACATACCAAGAAAGTTAATCAAAACCGACCTATATGTTCCAAATTTCATGTATAAATAACATATAGGTAAGACTGCAAATAATCTGAAACAAAAATTAAATTAAAGTAAAACATGGACTCATGTTGTATTAAAAACATAGGCCAAAATTAAACAATTAACAAAAGTTTATTTACAGTTTAAATAACATATTTACAAAACCAAATAAAGTTGTGTCACAAGACACCAGCGTTCCAAAGAACGAATTTGAATTAACATTTGAATTAAGTTTACCTTTTAAATTATTATTACAAAGATTAATTAATTGCTTGGCTACCAGAAATTGTATATCCCTAGCACAACATAGACAATTAAAACAATGGGAGTAAAAAAATATTAAATAACGCATACCTTCTGCACAGTATAGTAGAAGATTAATCATATCCGTTGGTCACACGCATCTTTCCGCTGAATATTGGGTTTTCGCTTTCTACGTAAAGTTCACTAATTAATTAAACCTGTCGATGATATCAGGTCCGAGAGCTGTCGATCATAGGGTCGTCACTTACACGGGAAACCACGACCCGAAAGAACCTTCGAATTAACACACTGCGTGAAAGCAGTAAATCTTATTGGAACAGGAAGTCCGAAAATAAGTAACACTGACTTCTGTCAGAAATAATTCGCGCATATTAAGACCTAACGGTCTAAACCGAGCCATAATTAGGCTATCGAAAACTTGAGGATCTTTGGGTAACTCCTCGGACGTCATACTTGGAAACTTATATAATATTCTGTCACAACATCTTTGTAGAAATATTACGGGTACGCATAACGTTTTTCAACCATCGTTGTTGAGCATCTTAGTCATCTCTCTTAGAGAATATACTTAACCATCACTGTTGAGCAACTTAGAAAATCTCATCTCTCTTGAGAATCTCCTTAACCATCACTGTTGAACAACTAGAAAATCTTTTCTCTGTCTATATCTTAGTTCCTCGCTTACGACATCACCTCGTATTAACAATATGAAGGATGGTCTTTTGCCCACTTCATCAAATGATCGGCCAGTCTTGTCGACCCCCTTCTTTTCAGCCTTCTCGCAAAACCTCCGATTCGATACTCCACTTTTTCGGGGTGCAAAGCACTCCGCCCACTAAGCGTCAGGGATCACGGGGCCTGAGACCCCGGGTCTCTCTTCCTCGCCCGTGTGGTCCATGTTTACGACTTCTTTTATGAGGTCCAATAAATATTCTTACGTCCAGTTGTAAATTCTGTTTCGCATTTTATGTCAACCTTTTGTTAAGATTGGAGACTTATAGTCTGTCTGAAAAGATCCCCTTGAAGATTCTGTGCATTCGTTCTCTTAACTAAGGCTTTACAGCATAAATACATATATGAACACATTTATATCAAATGGCAATAATAATAATCAAATTAAATATAAGAACACGCATAAAATAATAATAATAATAATAATCAAAATATATAAATAATAGTATTTTTTATGGCATTAAAAATAACAAAACCTGCTGAAGTGATATCAGGGGTGCTTATATCAGTTATATGATATCACTTCCAGCAGAAATATTGAAATATTTCCGAAATGAAAAATCCCCCCCCCCCCCCTTAACGCCAAGAAAGCTTAAAAGATGCAAAGGCAAAATAAATCATCCTTTTAAAAATATTTTTGTTTTGTGCAACCAATAATGCTTTTGAAACAAGATAAAGTAATGCTTTATAATTCATTCTAAACTGTATTACTACTAATCGATGTATTAAATGAATTTTATAACAAGTTATTTCAATGGTAGTTATAAGTACCGTCAGTAAATAAAGTGTTAAGGTACCTATCAACATATTTAACCATTCTCATATCTCATTTCCCAATATTAATCAACATTTTATCGTGAATAACAGAAATACATCAACACACACAAAATTCCAGTAATGGACACCCCGTAAAAAGTAATAGATATACTTGTTTTTATGACTGTATTTTGAACCAGAATTTAATGAAAGCATACTAATGAAACAAAATAATTATTTTCAAATACATTTAACAATTAGAATATCAATAATAATAATAAAAATATTTGTGAGAATTATTCACGTCTTAAATTAACTATTGTTATCACAATATCAATATTTTAATTATTTTAGTTAGATGGTTTAAAATACCATATGCCAGGGAATGACAGTTATCAAAATTTTTGAGACAATGGGGGGTTTAGAGTGGTAAAAACAAACAAAAAAAAAACAAAAACATCTGAAAAAAATGTTTTGGAAAATTAGTGCATATAGTCATGTATTTCTCATTATTTTTATCAGTTAAACTCCCCAAAACTACTTGATATATTACATGTAGTAATTAGTATTACAAATAAGAAAGAAATAATATTGCGATTTGAATGTTTTATAAATGCTAAATAAAATAATTTGAAAATAAAACTGCTGAACTGATGTTTGAGTCCACTGATCTGCAGATTTACTAGTTTCATAACAACTATAGATTTAAATATTATTATTTTTTTGTTTTTGTGTCTGCTGAGATGAATGAGTAAGCATTTAAGACAAAAAATAATAGATTTACTTTTAACAATTGTTTTTATTAAAATGGGAAGAGATTGAGCTCTAGGAGACCCTCTTTATCCGATGCCATAAACAATATGCTCCGATTCCTGATTTGTTTTAGTGATTGCCAGATTATAAAATATGGAAGGCAAAATAATAATAATAATAATAATAATAATATTTAATAAAATATTAAAGATTTTATTAACCACACAAATTAATTAAAACCAACTATTTATACAACTTTTTGTGTTAATACATTCTCTTAAGTGCAGTTTAAAAAATAAATTTGATACATAGGTTTTCAGAAGTCAAAAGATTTTATACACTAGGAACATTATTGAAATTGCATTTTTAGCGATGTATACATGGGGTTTCCTTTACTGGAAATAATCTAATTAAGCATTCCAGTAATGGGCACGCGCCTGAAAAACATTAAAATAAATGAAAATTTCTAAATGGCCATCACTAAACAAAATTCAAAGTTTTCTATTACTATACGACCAAAATAAACAAATATAAATTTTGCAAGAAAATAAAGAATACATAAATTTATTAAGTGAAGAATGATCATTAAGATTTTTTTTTTTTTTCACTGAAAAGCAGTGGAACTTCAAAACATTATTTTCTGCTTCCTGGTTGATTTAAGAGTGTCAACAATAACCCAGATTACAAAACATGCAAAGGAGAGTCGTGAAAAAAAATATTTTTTTTTCATTAAAAACAATGAAAGGTGTCCATTATCGGCACATCTACCCTATAAAAAGCATATAAACAAGTTGTGGTTACTTTTTACTTAGTCATTATTATTTTTTGTTGTTGTTACCTTTTAATTTTAGAAATATTCATTCATGCATAAAATGCATCAACACTATTCATTAGGGTTGCACCGAATTATTATTTTGGCCGAATACCGAATATTCGGCCAACAGGTAAACCGAATATTCGGTTAGCCGCATAGTGACTAACAAGTCGAATACCGAGCATTCCGCCAGGTGAATAGTAGCTTTTCGTCCAAATATCGAACATTCGGCTTGACTAATACTTTTAAATTTAATAATTTGAAAGTATTAAAAAGCTAAATTTTAAAACAATTTTACATAATACTTAACACATATTAATAAATAAGATATTTTTACAAGTAAATTTTACACTAAGAAAAATTTATGCTCTGAATTGCTTTAAGAAGAGTTAATAGTTTTAAAGCTTCTATAATTGATAAAATTTTAAGTTTCACGTATACCTATCTCAATTAAAAAAAAATAATAAAATGTTTTTATATTCTAAAACAAATATTTTAAAATGAAAGCGAAATTTTAAAGAAATTGAAACAAAAATTTGACTGCCATATTCATTTTATTCGTTAAGAAGGGACTAAAATCATCATTATTGTTTAATTTTCTTACGTGATACTTTTCAAATAGAAAAAAAAAAGCCTAAGACCATTCTGTTTTATTTCAATATAATTCAATTTCAAATTATTCTAAATAGCTTTATTAATTGACACTTAAAAATAGAATTTTTCTTAAGGTTTTTAAAAAGTTTTTGTTAAATATTCGGTCTGGCCAAATATTTCGATATTTTTCCAAGCCGAATATTCGGCATACCAAAAAATTTGATATTCGGCATACCGAATAGTTTGATATTCTGCTTAACCGAATATTCAGTAATTTGGCTGAATGCCGAATATTCGGTGCATCCCTACTATTCATCAAATAAAAATAATTGATAGTTAAAATTTCAAGAATAATAAATATGATTCATACCGTGGGAATAAAAATTCCAAGCTTAACTCGAAACTTAAAAGCTAAAATCTAGCGTGTTTTATTTTTTCTCTTCAAAAGTTTATTATATTTGTTTATAAATATATGTTATACTACATGCGTTAAGTACAACTGCGAGAATGAAATGAATTATCACCCCCCTCATCCCTACCTTCCTAGATTTCGCCAAATTCATCGGAATAAATAAATATCTGTACTATAAAACGTTACATTTTAGCGATCAAAATTTTAACTTTTATGTAAGAAGTTCAGACCTGGAACTTTTACTTTACTCTCAGCGAAGGAAAAGTAAACATTATGCATAAAAATAACAACTTTTATAGTGGTATGGATAATTCTAAATAATACAGCATATGAGTTATTAAATGATTTTTAAAACTTACCTTTTCTACATCATGAAAGACTTTCGTAGCACACTTCATCAACAACAGCCATGTTGATATTTGTTGTTTTTCTACTCCGTCTACGTGAAGGTCACAGCAGACGTCACATGAAGATCTCTGTCTAAAGCAGTCTGGCAATAATAACTAGACCCTAGTGAGAGTCCTAACTACCGTGCAAGGCACTCTCGTTACCAGCGTTTATCGACCTCGGCTGTTGTAGTATTTTCCCAGTGTGCTTTGCGCTAATCAGCTGTTGATGCAAAGCGATATAAGTAAGCGTTCAAACATAATGCTGGAATAGGGCGTAAATTAATACAGGTGCGCCATCTTGTGGACGGAGTGATAATTCACATACGCGGGCTTTTAGTGTGCCGAGTATCTTCTATATCTTTAGTCACTCATGTATATGAATTTCGTTTGCCACATTTATTGCAAAATATGGCGTAGCGAGACGGGCATCATACTGCACATGACACCGCGAAGTTTTCTTCGCCTTATGACAGACACTTCAGTTATTAATGAAGGTGAAAAAAACTTTACAATTTTAGTGGTGTAAGAAAACAGTTAAGTATCTACCTGTAGTTCACACTCCGTCCGCTACGTGGCGCATGATTTTGATTCATGTGACCTCGCTTTTAATCTTGCGGTTACTTCTCCCATTTAAGATAGGACGCTTACTTATATCGCTTTGCTGTTGATGTGCGAAAGTTAAAAACGAAACTGTAGGTTGTTTATTTCTGTGAAATTTATTTGAACTCTTAGCTAGTTGGTCTAATTATGATAATTGAAGTGTTATATATCTTTCAGTTATCTTAATTATGTCTGCTAGCTGAATTAGGATTAATGCAAAGTTCCTTCGTTTGCCCTGGCTTTGATGTAAAATTATTTCGTCTACTTTGAATAGTAAGTGCAGCAAAATTTTCAGGTTTATTATCGGTATCTATACTTTGTATAAACTTGTTATTGTGGAAGAATGTTCTGAAAACTAAATATCAAACTGAATTTATTTAATAATTTTCTGATTGAATTTATTGTCAATTTTTAAATCAACTAAAGACTTGTATATTGAAAAAATGATTGCCTTTATCCATAAGTGTATTATTTTATGCATATCTTAATGTAACTGATTTGTTAGACAGTGGTCTGTGATTGTAGTTAAAATTCTTGCCTCGCAATTCAAATGTTAATGTTACTACCCCCCCCCCCCCCCGAGATACGTTTAACGTAATTTTATTATAAATTGACGTTATTTTCTGTTTGTTTTTTTATCATTTTAATCCCTTCAAAGGCAGTGGTTCAGTTTCGGACCACGTAATTTTAATTCCTAAGTGCCATATTGGCACTAGAATTTTGGAATAAAATTTTTCCTTTTATTAAGCATGTGAAGAAAGGCTTTTATTTATTTTCAAATGAATTTGTTTGTGAATTCTGATGTCGTTCAATCATTTTACAAATAGAAGTACTTTGGCCCTGACAGGGTTAATGCATATGTGTACTTTAAATAGTAATTAAGTAGTTTTGAAGTTTTCAGGGTTCACATGGTCCTTGAAAACCCTTAAAATTTTTAAAAATAATTTTTGGTCCTTGAAAGTCCTTACTTGTTTGAAAAATCAGCTAATTTTGCTGGTACTTCACTGTGCCAACAATGGCATTAAAAATATTAATTATAGTAACCCTTATTTTTTTTTGCTTTGTTTATTTTAACTGCAAAGTTAATAGTCATATTAAAGGCAGTTGCAGAAGTATTTATATATGTATAATTATATAAATGCTATAGCATAAATATATTATATTCACTGATACAGTATATTTATATTATGTTCATTCTGGTGGGCATAACAAACCACTGAAAATAAAACTGCCAATGTTAATATCATTTATTGCTAAAAGCCGTCAATTTGATGCTATGTATTTAATAAATGTATATGAAATTAGGGTACTACATAGTTATCCTGTCAACCAGAAATCTATCGCCAAACTATAAGATTAAATGACAATAATGGTTGATTGTAAATGTCAAATTCACTTGATTTTAAGCAAGTTATACGTGTTTATGTCATCAAGTGATTTTTATTTCGACGTTTTATTTGCATTTTTATTAATGTTATACTAATTTATTTGTTCTTTCATTATTTAAATTAAAAATTATATCAGTTTGTATAATTTGGCGAAATTGGTCGACAGGATAGCTAAGCAGTACCGAAATTAGTGTTTTGTATCACCTTTATGATAAATCAAATTGAAGATTGTCAACCATTTTGGGCGATCTAGCTATCTGGCCTGGATAATACACAAGTGCCATTTTACTCTCCTATTGTTTCTTAATCGGCAGTGAAACTCTTCTGCATTTCGGTGAATTTCTGATTTTTTTTTAAAAAATCTTAAAAAAATTCATTTAGATTTCCTCCCTTCCAAAATTTTGCTTCCCTCTTACCCCAACACCAAAATACGCAAAGTTTCAATTTTTTAAAACTATATAATTTTTAAAAAACTGTTTCTGCTGTTTTTATTACTTTATTGTAACGATAAATAATCGACCATCGTCTCTTTCTACTTCTCAAAATTAGAGCTTTTCTCCTTTGCCCTTATTAGCAAACATGTAATGTTTATGTAATATTTTCAGTTTGAATATTACTCACTAGATGGCATCACAAGTATTTGAAAAGCCTGTCATGTAAGCAAATTATACTTTTCTGATAAAAACAGAACAGTGTCAAAAATGTGTAGTGTGTGTATGTAACTGGTGTTCGTTTGTTATGCGTAAAATTAAAGATTAATTAAGGCTGTTCTAAAATCCAAAAGGGCAACTTTATGACATACGTTTAAATTTATTTTTGTTCGGAAATGCATGAAACTAGCAGGTGTTGTTGATCAGAAACTGTATCATCAAACTGTTTTTTCAGTTTTTTTGCAAACGCAATGATCTTTCAGAAAATAGTGTCAAAGTGGGTGTTTTGAACTGAAGTTCCTGAAGAAAGCAGAAAAACCAGTCAGCAAAGGAAGAAAAACGTGTTTGTCACGTGATCAAAATGTCTTATAACTCAATAGGTAATATATTTATCAAAAAATGGAAAACATAGTTCGATTCCAAATCGCTTCCATAGTCAGGCCTTCCAATTTTATATCTTTCCGTTGAAAAAATGAATTTGTAAATGTGTCAAAACGTTTTGCACTTGTTAAGCAGAGCAGTTGAGAACAGCCTTAATAGACCAGAAGGCAGCTGCACAGACCATCACCTCGTCGAATTGGTGTCTGAAACTCTAGGATTAGACAGAACTTGATTAGCGTATTGAAATGCAACTGGTCTGCCAAGTCATATCTTGGTGGAAACCACTTGCAGACCTGATTTTAGTCGTTGATCGGTAGGTTTATCATGGTGTTTTCTTGCACCTAAAGGTATGAAGACATGGTGGACTGGGAGCAGGAAAACACAATAGTAATAAGATAACTACTAAAATCGGGTTTGCAGGTGTCTTCCACCAAGATATGACTTGGCCAACCAGTTGCATTTTAATATGCGAATCGAATTTTAACTAATCCTGTAATTTCAGCCATCAACTCGACGAGGTGATGGTTTGTGCAGTCGTCTCCCGGCCTATAAGTATCTACATGGCCATCTCAACCTTGAGGATGTGATTATTTATTAATTAGTTTAAAATACTATAATTTGTAAATCTTTAGCATGGTAAATAAATAAGTTATTTATAAACTCCAGCTCCCTCCAAGAAAAAAAAAATCTCCCCATTCTGCTTCTGCTGCCCCCCTCCCCCCTCGGCCTCAGTTCACCCAAAGTTTAAAATTGTTAAAGCAATTTAAAAAAAAAAAAATTCTGCTCCATCTGTTACTTTATTGCAACAATATAGAATCAATCATATAATTTTCTTCCGTCCTCACTCGAAATTGTTTCACCTTCTTACCAAGAATACAAATTTAAAGCCTTTAAAACTTTGTCATATTTTTTTTGTCCTATTTGTAAATCTTTAGTAAGGTAAATAATAAGTTATCTAATAATCCCCCCCCCTAAAAAAAATCTTCTTCTCTTTTTTCCCCTCTTCAGTTCACAAAGTTTAATTTTTTTAAAAATATACATTTGAAATAATAAATCACCGTGTAGGATTTTATATTTTTATTCACACACACATATGTATATACTCATATCAGTGTTTATGTATATAGTATACATATGTTGCATATATGTCTGGCAACGACCTTTGCTTTCATAATTGCAACCATTTCATAACTGCAATTGCAGGGACCCCTGTAACCAGGAAGTACCCATCTTTATAGTAAAATCATTAAGTACTATTTCTCCCCTCCCTCCCCCTTTTGAAAATCAAAAAAATTATCAGTTATGTGATATTTTCTATTTATTTTATGTGTACATTAGTTTTTATATGAACGGTGGATACAGATTTTTTTTTTTTTTAAATTCTCCCCCCATGTCATTAAAGGTGATGATTTTTTGGCGAGGTGCTGGTTTTTATGTAACTTTGTGTTCAAAATTACAGAAACGTTTCCTTAATATCTTTTTTTTTATATTAGAGCACATTGTATATACAATGTCAAAGATTGTATAATTTTAATAGTTCAACGTCAAAAAAAAAAAAATATATATTTATTTATTTATTTTTTTATTTTATTTTTTTTTATTAATACGGAAATTATATTTTCAAAGACTATTTCTGTAATATTTAATGCATATATTTTATACAGTAGACTCCCTCAAATCCGCACAGCTTGGGACCAGATGTTGTACGAATTTTAGAATTTTGCGGATTTCTGGCTATTGATTTGTTTACATTTTTTAAACAATCATTTGAATGTAATAATGCAATCAAAATTATAAATGAATGCTTGCAATACAGAAAATATTGAAATAATTAAGTAAATTAATAAACTAAAACAAGAAGTTATATAATTTTAAAAATGATTAAATTATTATAAGTAAAGGTCATGTAATTAATAATGTGTAATTAAATATGCATAATAAATATGAGATACATTTTTCTTGAATTATTCAATGAAACTTGCCTCATAAAGGTACCCTACTAATTCACATCAAAATCCTAAAATAAGTTAGCTTCATTCCAGATTTAACTACACTTAATAACCAAGAAGGCTTGAGGAATACAAATATATTTGGTAAAAAGATTGTGATCACAAGTGACAGTGATATCAGCAATATCTTGAATTTTTTAAGAAATAAATATATACTTCCTTCATGAAAAAAGCATGAGTTCAGTCACATTAATGAGAACATATTAAAATACAAAACGGAACGACATATATATATATAAAAGCCTGTATTTTTGAATCTGAACTGTAAGTTTCATTGTTTACATCTCCAATGATGTGTGGATTTCAGGCGTTTGCGGATTTTAGAGTTGCGGATTTGAGGGAGTGTAATGTACTACAATACATAAAATATTCAGTATAAAAAATACAGTATGGAATCCCCAAATCCGAAGTGCTCAGGATCACTGCTTTCCAGATGTTAGAATTTACCAGATTTTAGGTCTTCACTCAAAAGAAAAGCCAACAAATGAAAGTAATATGATGGAATTTCGATATCTGTTGTATTTAGCATAAGACTTATAATTTATGCTTTTAAAAGAAGTCAAAATAATAAAAATGTTTTAGAAAAAAACAGATTAAAAAAAAGTATTTAAAACTGGGTTTAAAAACAAATAAATGAATTAAATTAGCGAAGCAAAAGACGTATTGAAAGTGTGCAAACCTAATGTTAGAAAAATTTTTTACTACAACAGAACATAAAATTATAGCTACTATTATAGTTATTAAAAAAAATAAATAAATAAACGTCAGTTAGCGTTTTACAGCTATCCGGAGCAAGGAACGCAAACCCCTCTCCACATAGCGCTCCATATTTTTTATAGTGGTTGTTTTCTATTTGCCGCACTTTTTAAACAGGTAGCACCATCTTTTGCCGCCAACAGGAAATATTTTCATCTGACGTCCCTTTTTAAACTTTTCTTTTTTTGAGCATTTTTTTTTCTTTTTGTAAGAGAGAGTTCGGATATCAGATTTGATGTTCCATACTGTACTTAAATCGCTATACATGACCATTTTTTATTTAAAAGCTGCTCATATGCTTAAGAACATATAGAAGATTTAGTTTGTTTTTCCTAATAGAAAAATTGAAATAGATATTGTCAGCTAAAAATCCCCTAGAGAAGATAATACAATACAGGAAACATCTTTTTTCCTCTACATATAGTTCTTGATTCAATACATCAGTTTATAAAATTTGTGGATAAATAGGAAAGATTTCAGAATTTTAATTTTAATATTTATTTTCCAATTGCTAAGATACAAGAATTTTTGTTTATTGAACTTTTGGTGGTTTTATTTCTGAACTGCTGGATGATAGATGAAAAAAATTCTCATACAAACAGATCTAATATTTTCCAGTATAATGTAATAAACACATTTAAGAAATATGTTTAATGGCACATAAAGCATATATTTTCTCCATTAACATTTAGATTACTTTTCTAAAATTATGAAACGTTTTCAGAAAAGCAAACAGAGGGAACATATTTTCAACAATGTATGTTTAATGATGTAAAATTGATATGAAGTATTACTTATCAGCAATGCTAGTTGACTTTGCAAGTACTTGTGCAAGGAAATAGAGATGATTATAAAAGAAAAATAGGAAATTATATTGTAACTAATTACTTTTTCTCAAACATTAGTTGATATCTTATTTTTTGTAATACAGTCAGGGTTGTCTTTGTACCGGTAAAAACTGGTTTTTACTAGGACATCGTAAAAACAACGTTTTTAGCGGTAAAAACCTAAGGATAGAATAAACTCTCTCTTCAAATTGAATTTGCTGGTGCAGGTTGAGTACTCCAGCAGGACACAGATTGGTAAACAGTACTAACATTTGTACAAACTACATTATGTGATAATTAATACAATACACTCCCTCAAATCCACACATCATCTCAAATGTAAACAATGAAACTTTCAGTTCAAATGTAGGGAAAAAAAAATATATATATATTTTTTTTTTATCATTCTATACACATTTTCATATGTATTTCTTGTTCATATGATTGAACTCATGCTTTTTCTTTAAGGAGTATAGATTTATTTCTGAAAAAAAAATCAAGGTTTTGCTGGATACTGGCGATCACAAATTCTTTTTTAGTTATTAAGTTTGGCTAAATCTGAAATAAAACTTCCCTATTTTATGATTTTGATGTGAATTAGTAGTGTATCTTTATAAGGCAAGTTTCAATGAATAATTTAAAAAAAATGCAAATCTTTATTATGCATTATTATTTACTTGACCTTTACTTTTAATAATTTAGCCATTTTTAAAATTATATTAATTTTTATTATATTTTACTTATTTTTTATTTTTATTAATATTATTATATTAATATTTTACTTTATTACTTCATTTTTTCTACTTAATTATTTTACTAGCATTCATTATAATTTTGATTACAGTATTGCATTCAAGTTACTGTTTAAAAAATGTAAACAAAGCGATGACCAGAAATCCACAAAATTCTAAAATCTGCACAACCTCTGGTCCCAAGCCATGCGGATTTGAGGGAGTCTACTGTATTCAGGGTTGGATGGTATTTACCGGTTTTAACCATGGTTTTTACAATCTTTGGAAAAACATGTTTTTACCACCTTTGAAAAACTTATTAGTTTCGCTGTTTTCGCCACTTTTTTAAAAATTTATCTATTAATTTTTGATTTTTCCAGGCATGAAAGTTTTCCGGGTATTTATTACCACTATAAAAATATTCACCTAATTTAGTTTCTGATTAGGTTAGTAAAAGAATGCTATATGAGAATAGTGGTTTTTAACGAACATGAAAAGGCCTGGTAAACTTCCATCCCTGTTTTCCTACTACAAGAATTCAAAATTTTAAATATATTATTGTATATTTATCATATAACTATTATTATCAGAATTCGCATTACAATATTTATTATATTTATCTTTGCCACTATTATGTATTAAAATTTTCAAATAAAAAGTCAACGTGTTTTTTTTTTTCCTTTCTTCTATTCAAATATTTATTACTATAAATGATTTCTTGTCATCTAATAATTATTACTTATGCAGCATAAGGGTTTAAATTGTAGAAATAGTGTCCATAACAAAGTAATATTATTTTTATACAGTTGAGCTTCTTGAGATATTAGGATATAGATAAATACTATGTGTTTATTTTATTGATGAACACTTACATTACGCTATTGCTTACTGCGACAAAAATGATTAAAGAATTTTTTTTTACAGTTTCTCTTTGAAAGGCAAAAAATACAAAGTAAATAAATTAAGTAGAGGATCTTTATAACGCAAACCTAAAAACGCAAGTTTTTGCACAATATAGAATTTTGCATTGTATAGATCATTTCATAGATAATTGAAACTTACCTTGTAAACATGGCCAAATAGGTCTGGAGCATATCAATGTATAGTAGAAGATCTTTATAGACGAAAAGTTTGTGCAGATTATAAATTTTTGCATAATACAGTTACAGATCATTTCATATATTGCGAAATTACCTTACAAACGTGATAAAAATACACACGAACAAAACATTACATTACTTATTTCCAAAGAAAAAAATTGAATTATATAGATAAAGAGGAAATAAAGTTTGAAATTTAGTCCTCTAGAAGTTAGCAACATTTCTACAATATAAATTGCAGACTCTTCTTAAGTGTAAAATTCATTGTTTACATTTCAGAAGCTGCGTGTTATATGGAGAATTGCGTTATAAAGATCTTATACTGTATTTATTTTTTATAAAAAAAAAAATATGATTGGAACATTTTCTTTATAAAGTTATTAACAATGCTTAATTTTATATTTTGCCTTTTGAAATTGCTGCCCCACCAGTAACCGAGAGGTTCTGCTCTCGAAGTTGGTAGACGGGAGGTGCTGGGTTCAAACCGTTCAATCATTCAGAGTTTTCCTTGGTTTACTTCGAACCTTGAATTCTTTGTATAAATACGGTTAGGTTCCTTTAGAAAGACCTCCACGGAGGGCACTCCCCACCTTCGGGCCTATATCCCTCGTGTTGATAATTGGTTGTCATAAAACAACACCAACACTTTTTGAAATTGCTGCGACAATAACACTGAAGAAGCAGTATGAAGTTATACAAAAGTGCACTATTTTACTATAATAATACCAGACAGCTTGTTCTGAAAACTTTTTTTTTATGCATCATATGTCTAGAATCTGTTTACAGTTCTATCATTGCTCCATGCTCTTTTTAATAATTTCTAATAGTATAGAAAGAAATTTCAATACAAATTCTGATTTTTGACACTTTTTAATAATACACAATTTTCGGAAGAAAGTTTTATAAACAATTTTTTGTTAAATGAGTTAAAAATAAATGAATCATAAGTAATATGTAATGAAATGGCTATACATAAATGTAACGGGGTTAAATATAAATTCTTATCTCTGAGAAAAGCAATGACAACATCACATAAATTAATGGAAACATTGTTTTAATGTTTTCTTACTGATATTTCATATTTATGTAGATTTTGCATAGATTGTAGAAAATGCTATGTATAATTTACAAAAAAGATGTTCGAAACCTGCTGCAATGTTCATAGTTTATAAAACTGTGGATGTGGATTCTGGATTACTTGTGTAAGTTTTAACCTTAATAAAAACAAAGGTTTTGTTATATATTTAAAGGCTCTAAATAATTTATTCACATAATAGAAATTCTTGTCTCTGATAAAAGCAATGGCAACAATACATAAATTAATGGAAACTTTGTTTTAAGATTTTCTTACTGATATTTCATATTTATGTAGATGTTGCATAGATTGTAGAAAATGCTGTGTATAATTTACGAAAATATGTATGAAACCTGCTGCAATGTCCATGGTTTAAAAAACTGTGGATTCTGGATTACTTGTGTATGTTTTAACCCAAATAAAAACAAAGGATTTGTTATACATTTAAAGGCTCTAAATAATTTGTTCACAAATATCTCTCTATCTTTCCCATTTTGCAAAACTGCATTTCCTGCGCATGACGTTCGTATTGCGTCATTGGTCACGTGGTTATGTTTTTCTTACGGGAACTGATAAAGCTCTGGGGACGAGAGTAGCCTGCACGATAGTTAGGACTCTCCCTAGAGTCTAGTAGTTGACCCACCCGCCGACCTAATAATAAACTCGACGAAGCAGTGGTAGTTTGGTAGCATCAGGGCCACGAGCTTTGCCTTCATAATCTTCGGTGTCTTTAATTTGTGTAATTTACCTTTTAAATTTCCCGGTTTTAATTTTTGATTTTTTTTTTCAACCTGGCTTCCGCAAGAGTGTCGGCTAAAGGGATGCAGGCAGGGATGTTGGACGGAGACGGGGAACACCGCGCTCCGCGAATTCTGCGGCGGTAATTAACTGCGGACGGAAAGAATGATTTCGATTTGATAAAAAAAAAAAAAAAAAAAAAAAAAAAAAAAAAAAAAAAAACGATCGAAGTCGTGTTTTGGATTGACTTTAAATATAATAATCTGCTTTGGATCGGGTATAACATGATCGCGCTGGACGCTAAAATGAATGTGCTTAAAATAACTCATGAATAATAAAAAAATATATATACAGGGTGATTCATAAAAGATGGGCAGAACTTTAAGGGGTTATAGTACACTTAAAGACAAATAATATTAAATAGGAGACTAAGGGTCCCAGACGTATTCCCAAGGAGATAGGGGGCATTAAAGTTTAGGGTCCGAAATTTCAAATGATTATAAAACATGGAAAAATTGGTCGATTCGTTTGCGGTTTTTGCAAAAAATTTTCTTTATGCCAGTATTTTCTTGAAATAAAATTTTAAAGTTCAATTTCAAAAAATGCCGATAGGGGGCGCTTTAGACTTTGGAGTAACAAACAACTATTTTTTAACGTTATTTTTTGTATTTCTTTAAATGATTTCGAAAGCTTAGACTTAAACTTAAATTTTGATATAAAAATCTGAGTCCTAACGAGTAGTTAAGTAGCATAAACTGAAATTTGAAATTTGAAACCCTTCTCCCCCCAGAACAAAAATCAGTTATTCCCGATCTTTGTGTCGTAGATTAGGCTCTAACTACTGCCGCGTTTTGCTAAAAATATTCTTTATGTCAGTATTTTCTTGAAAATAAATTTTAAAGAAAACTTTCAAAAAATTCCGATAGAGGGCGCTTTAGACTTTGGAGTAACGAACAACTATTTTATACCGTTATTTTTTGTGTCTCATTAAATGCTTTCTAAAGCTTAGACTTAAACTTAAATTTTCAGCTCAAAATCTGAATCGCTGAGCGTGGTTCAGGAGCGAGGGGCGGTGGTTCAAATTTCAACTTCTGAACATAGTTCAGTTTGCACTACTTAACCATGCCCAACGATTCTGTGCTGTGATACGAGGCAAAAATACAACTTTCGTGAAGGACTGCATAGTCGGAATTCACTCATAAAGGCACTGGCACAGTTGGAAACGTCGCTCATGCAAACGTTAAAGCTCCATTCCTGACGCTAGTCACCGGGTGAAGAAGGAAACAGAAAGTATGCAAATGTCAAATGGGGAAGAAGAAGAACACGTATGCAAAATTTCGACACGATTCAGGCATAAAAACCACTGAACGGTGAGTCAAGTGTAAGTCGCTGTAGTAATGAATCGGAAGATGGTGCCCTTCACGAATAAGGAAAAGGCTGAGATGCATTTAATTTACGGAGCGGCAGATGGAAATGGTGCAGAGGCACAACGAATGTACGGAGAGCGATTTCCCAACAGGCGGTTGCCTAACCGCAAAACTTTCGAGCGCTTGCACAGACAGTTGTGTGAGACGGGATCATTTCTCGCTTCCCGGTCGAATGCAGGTCGTGCAAAAAAGGACGAATCAGTAGTTGTTGCAGAAGCCATTCCGGATGTAGTAGCGGCGCAGCCAAGTACAAGTACACGAACAGTGGCTAGGCAGGTGGATACCTCACAGTTCATGACTTGGAGGGTACTGAAGGATGAACATTTGCTCCCGTTTCATGTGCAACGAGTCCAGAAACTGTCTCCAGGGGACTATCCAAATCGTATTGAATTCGCCCGCTGGTTTCTGCAGCAGAACGCGCTAAATCCACATTTTGGACGAACTGTGCTTTTCACCGATGAATGTACCTTCACACGTGAAGGTACATTTAACACACACAATGCACATGTATGGGCGGATGTCAATCCACATGCTACGTATCCACATGCTCATCAGAGACGCTTTTCCATCAATGTTTGGGCAGGAATCCTCGGAGACCACCTAATCGGACCGTACCTTCTTCCTGAACGCCTCAACGGTAAAACATACCTCACATTTCTGCAACATGTGCTGCCAGACCTGTTAAACGTTGTTCCTCCACGCATCCGGCGGGTCATGTGGTTCCAGCACGATTGAGCGTCAGCCCATTACGTACGAGACGTCCGCAACTATCTGGACATCACATTTCCGAACAGATGGATTGGTCGAGGTGGTCCTGTTGCTTGGCCTGCTCGCTCGCCAGATCTTTCACCCCTCGATTTCTTTTTTTGGGGACGATTGAAGGCTCTTATGTATGAGACACCCATTGAATCCCCCGAGGAACTGGTCGCCAGACTTTCCGCCGCTGTAGGGGAAGTGCTCGAAAAGCCTGATGTTTTCGCGAATGTTCGCCGTTCCATTCTTCGCCGTTGTTCTGCGTGCATAACCTCTGGTGGTCACAATTTTGAACATTTATTGTAATTACATGTTAATAAATATGCTTTGGTAACATAATCCTAATTTGTGTCTTTTTACCTCGTATCACAGCACACAATGTGTGGACATGGTAAACTGAACTGTGCTCAGGAGTAGAAATTTCAAACCCGTCTCCCCAGAAACTTAACCACGTCTAACGATTCAGATTTTGGGCTGAAAATTTAAGTCTAAGCTTTAGAAAGCATTTAATGAGACACAAAAAATAACGGTATAAAATAGTTGTTCGTTACTCCAAAGCCTAAAGCGCCCTCTATCGGAATTTTTTGAAAATTTTCTTTAAAATTTATTTTCAAGAAAATACTGACATAAAGAATAATTTTAGCAAAACGCGGCAGTAGTTAGAGCCTAATCTACGACACAAAGATCGGGAATAACTGATTTTTGTTCTGGGGGGAGAAGGGTTTCAAATTTCATATTTCAGTTTACGCTACTTAACTACTCGTTAGGACTCAGATTTTTAGATCAAAATTTAAGTTTAAGTCTAAGCTTTCGAAATCATTTAAAGAAATACAAAAAATAACGTTAAAAAATAGTTGTTTGTTACTCCAAAGTCTAAAGCGCCCCCTATCGGCATTTTTTGAAATTGAACTTTAAAATTTTATTTCAAGAAAATACTGGCATAAAGAAAATTTTTTGCAAAAACCGCAAACGAATCGACCAATTTTTCCATGTTTTATAATCATTTGAAATTTCGGACCCTAAACTTTAATGCCCCCTATCTCCTTGGGAATACGTCTGGGACCCTTAGTCTCCTATTTAATATTATTTGTCTTTAAGTGTACTATAACCCCTTAAAGTTCTGCCCATCTTTTATGAATCACCCTGTATATTTTACTGTGTACCGAGTATTTTTGGATCATTGGCAATTTTAATTTTAAATATTAGAAATGGTTTCGAATTCAGTAACCTGATTACTATAGGTTATTTCCATTTTTTTTTTTCCAGTTTAAGTCTCATAGCTGAAAACAGCTTTGCTTGTTGGTCACTGTTATTTTCGAAAAGTTTGCTTCGGCTTTTTAAAACCCTCCGACAGCCTTGCAAAAGGGCAAAATTGTAATGTTGTTTTCTCTACATTTTGTTTTAAATGCTAAAAAAAGATTTTTTTTTCAACATTATATATATAAAAAAAAGTTTAATTAAAAATATGAATGTAATCCTTGGGGATATTAATCATTGTTCAGTGTATTAAAAACCCATTAAATTAACAGAATTATATTAGTTTAAATATTGCTAGTATTGCCGTGAAACCTGGAGCTTAGTGAACGTATTAACACGGGCTTGTCAGTGAGAGGGTTAAATAAATAAGTGGCATTTTTCCTTTCTAAAATACTGGTAGCCAAATACCGTATTAGTGACTTACACTGCAAGTACTCGTGGAATTAGCCTATAGAATCACTAAATGTCTCCCTCGTAATTTGTTTTGTTCAAAATTTCGTTTTTGCAGAGAATTTTGATTTCAGAATCTTTCCATTTTCGCTTCGTAAAAATATGTAGCATGTTTCGTACGCCTCCTTGAACTTTGGAGACCAGAATTTTTTTTAGCACCAGTATTATATTATAGAAAACTCTTCTTAAAAGAAGGCGCAATTATGCGCGTTTAACTTCGATTTCTTTTTTTATAAAAAAGTACTGGTTATTTTACTGGAGAAATAATGGTATCCGTACGAACCATTAGGGTTACTTAATGCTGCACTTTAATTTTTCCCAACAAATAAGAAATGAGAATTTCGGGTTATCAAAGAAGCAATAAACGCGCAGATAGAAGATCAGATTGGGCATTTTGGTGTAAACCTCTAATTAGGCAAATATTTAAACTTGCTTATATGTGTTCACATAGACGAGGTTTACGTGTAAACTAGCTCTAGCTTAGCGATAGTCGCATTCCCTGAATTTATTTAATTCCCAATTTCTTTGTCGAAACTAGTCGTGGGCAAAATTAATAATTTTATTATCGAATGAATCATTCGGGCATGCGCAAAAACATAGTTTACAAACTTTGTATATATTTTTAATCAATTACCACCAGAAATTCTGTAAAAAAGTAAAGAACCAAAATTATAAATGCCACTTAAATAAAGCAAAACATTCTATTAAATTTTTGCAGTACAAAAAAGCGGAAGAGTTAGAAGCTATGCCTTAGCGGTCGCATTAAATTAAGGTTAAAGAATTCAGACTGCTTATTAGTCCAGGCAATAGAGACCGTATAGGTACTCCACCTAGAAAAATTCATGGAAGTTCTGGAAAAAAGCTTACTATATGTTTTTTTGGGTCGCTGAATCCGAATTTTTAACTTCCCACCAAAATTTCTTCCGGCAACCCCCCCCCCCCCAAAAAAAAAAAAACAACAGAAAGTAGGCAAAATTCGCTACAAGTAGGATAGATGACATTACGACGTAGGATGAATGGGGAGGGCGAGGGCTGCCTCTGAACATGCACTGCGGCGCTACGTGCACTAAGTTATGCAAGTCCAGGCAATAGGAGATTTTACCAGGCAAAATTAATACTAGTATTGTATTTCGACTAACTTTATGTTTTTTGGGTCGCTGAATCCGAATTTGAAACTTCCCACCGAAATTTCACCAGACACCCCCCCCCCCCCACCCCAACCACAAAAAAAATGATTTTTTGAAAAAAAATTGCTTTTTGAGAACAGCGCACAGGGAATGTTTCGAGGCAGCTCTCCCTCTCCCCGTTTATCCTACGTGATAATGTCATATATGGTATTTCTTGCAAATTTTGTCTACTACTTTCTGAATTTCTACATACTTTTCCCTAAAACAATAAAAAAATTAATTTAAAAAGAACTATTTTAGGGGGGTTGCGGGGGGATTTTGGGGGGAAGTTAAAATTTCGGATTCAGTGACCCAAAAAACTTAAGGTAAACCTTATAGGGAAAGTTCGGAGGGGAGACGGGAGGGCGAATGTAAACAATGTGAGTGGTTAAGTGAAATTGCGCAACTTTGTCCACGCAGCACCGCGGCGCATATTCCGAGGCAGATCTCCCCATCCCCATTTATCGTACATCATAATGTCACGTATCTTATTTGTTGCAAATTTTGTCTACTTTCTGAATTTCTAGATACTTTTCACCTAAAACAATAAAAAGATTTTTTTTTTTAAATAAAAACCTTATTTGGGGGTTGCCAGGGGAAATTTTGGTGGGAAGTTACAAATACAGATTCAGCGACCCAAAAAACATAAGGTAAGCCGATTTCCAGAACTACCATTAATTTTGCCAGGTAAAATTCCCTATTGCCTGGACTATATTGCCACTACTTTTTTTTTAACCTTCCTATCCTGAATGGGTCTGGACCCACTTCTATAAGTAATTTTATTCGGTTCGAACTAGAAATTTTTTAATAAAATAAGATAAATAAAATGCATCAAAAACTAATATAAATAAATACATTAAATATTTTTTAACAAATATTCTGGTGTGAAATATTTATAATAAGGTGGTGTAAAATTTCAACATGGTAGGAAGGTTAAAAAAGAAATGTTCACTTTATTTAATGATAGATAAAATGATACCAGAATAAATCCAATTACATTATTTTATGAAACTGGTGGGAATCAAAAAATCTTAATAAAATACACAGCCCGTGAGTATAACGGGAGCGAGAATTAATCTTCTCGCTACGCAACCCGAGAGTTTCTCGGGCAACGTAAAAGTAGCAAAATTTGCGCAACCCGAGTTTTCATCGGGATGCATTTTTCCGTCTAATTAACCCTCCTTGATCATTCGCATCAGTAACATTTTATTGTAAATTCTGCCTTATCTAATCGGAACATTTTCCCGATTAAATCAGAGAAAATTTTTGTTTTAAAAAACCGGTGACAAAAGAATAAAAATTCTTAAAAGTCGCTCAGCACGAAGGAATTAAATACGCAATTTTTGAAGCTATTTTGATTAAAAAAAAAAAAAAAAAAAAAAAAAAAAAATATATATATATATATATATATATATGCAACGAGAGGGTTAAGGGGTTAAGCTAATTATAAAAAATTTTGTACACCGATTTGTGATAAAAAAATTAAAAATATGAAACATTAAAAAAGTTTCACTAGGAAAATAAGCATAAAATAACGTTTAAAACTCATACAGATCATATTCACATGTAGTCACTATACCTTTATCTGATATGATAGTTTTGCAAGACTCTTTTTAAAAATACCCCCACCCCATTCAAAACTGTAATGCATCGTCAAGAAATCACACCATTTAGGCATTAAGTTTGAAAATAATCTTTTTATAAACCGTGCATCTTTTAATTGTATCATAAAATTCAGTATTTTTAAATTCAAAATCTCAAAAAAAAAGGAGTGAGAGAGAGAGAGAAAACTCCATTAACTTTTGAAAACATGTAATAAATTTTGGATTTACGGTGTACATTTATACATACATATATATCGTATAGCTACGAATCTCTGGTTCTCCCTATCTCTTTTTTTTCCAAACAACAATCTGATATGAAGCCATAGAATTTAAAGGAAATTTTAAGTATTTTGGAAAAAAAAGCATAAAAAAGCGAGAAGGCAAACAGAAAACATAATATTAAGAGAATCAAAATAAAAGTACCTGTAATTTATTTCGAAATTCTAGGGTAATGTAAAATTTATATTTGAATATTTTTATTGCACTGGCGTCGTAGGTTAAAATTTTATAATAATCTACAGTGGTATTTACTTCCCACAGTATAAAAAAGTAATATTTTTATTAACACTAGAAAGATTGTAACTTAGTATATACCTATATTGCCCAAAAGCAGTTAAAATGACTGCATTGTGAAAGAATAACTAATGTGTAAAGAAATTTGTTTAAAATTAATTTTTAATATTTTTTATATATTTTTTAGAGTTATATAACACGTTATTAGTAAGTATTAACAGTAAAATAATCCATGCATTATTATTTGTACATTTTATGCAAATGAAAGTGAAATCTTTTTATGTGTACATCTTCCGCAAATATACTTTTGACATTTTTCACATGTATTATTTCTTTTGATGTTGTGGCAAAGTCGTACTTGACAAATTTTGAATTTGTGAGAATGGGTTGCATTTGATGATGTTGCAGTTGATCTTTGTGTGTCTTCATGTTCTGATGAATTTTTCTGTCTTGTAGCTCTGTATTCGGTGGAAAACTCTTCTGCTAATTGAAACAAGAACTCTTTTTCGTTCTATGTGTATTCCTGTCATTTCTTTGTAAAGGATTCAATCACTTATAGCAGCCAAATCTAAAATATTGAAGAATATTTGAAGATTCCATCTACGAGAAGGGGCCATCTACTTTTACTGTATATTTTCCGGCCTTTTGATCTGCCGTATCAACTCCAAAGTTTGTGCTGTTATAAAATTGAATAGATTACGGTGACAGTTTTTTAATTACTTTTATCAATTTTCACAAATTTATGCTTAGAACTTAGAACAGCTACTCTTTTATTTGGTTTGCTCTAATATATTGTAAGAGCACAATTCTCTGATTTATATAGCAGAGTGGAAAAACGAGGCATGTTATCCTTCGTTTGTTTGGCTGCTTTGGGTAGTTCTCTTTTGTTTTCCTAATAGTTCCAACTAGAGTTGTTTGTTTGGCCAATAATTTTGTCACGAGTGACATGCTAGTGAAAAAGTTATCGGCCGTGATATTTCTTCCACAGCTTGTATATGGCTCGACAAGTTTCAGAACTACGTGTTCACTCAGAAGCATTCAAGATGATCGTTGTTCATCTTTTCTCAAATATGGAAAACCATTCAAAACATATTTGCTACTAACATCTGATGTAAGCCAGAATTTGATGCCAAATTTGTTAGGCTTATTAGGCATATACTGTGTAAACCTGCATCTGGCTTTTGACGGAAATAATTGCTCATCAACTGTTATATTTTGCCCTTGTTGATAGCAAATGAACTTGTCCTATATTTCCGAAACAAAGGCAAATTTATTTGTTTGTAGGCGCCTACTTCTTTCGGTTCTTTTGTCAAAACTAATAAACCGTAGGATTTGATTGAACTTTTCTCTGTCGATACTTTTTCTAAAAAATTCGGGACCCCACTTTGTTGACCATAAATAACTGAGTTTTAAATTTTTTGCCTCGCAGGCTCCACGAGCACATGAAATCCCAATAAATGCACGTATTTCCGGTAATGCTGTTATCCAATCGTTCCTCAAACTTCGGCGGCCTTCTTCTTTTGTGCACCTTTTTATATGTTTGATAATATAGTTATCTATTTTCAACGAGAATGCACTGTTGGGATTATCTTCCAAAATGTTTCATTTTGCGTAGCTTGTTGGCCTTTTCAAACCTTTGAAAATACAAGTAGATGTAACCTTCCAGGAATACCACCTTTGTAAAATTTTGGCCACACAGTACCATCGGCAGCTGTTTCGGTCTCCTGAAAGGTGTTTTCAATATCTCCATTATAGTCTGAACGACTTACCACCCCCGCACCTATTCCTGGGTATATTGATGACACTTTCTTTTTTATCGCTGGTGATCGACTCTTCATCGATATCTTCAGTGTCAGATGTTTCTTCTTTAATATAATCCGATTCATCTTCAGATGATAGTTCAGAATTTGTTGCATTTCATTCTATATCGGAGCACTCTTCACTTATGTTCGTTACCTTTTCCAATAACTCACTTCTATTCGACATTTCTTTCATGAATTTAGGGCGCAAAAGAATAAACAAACAACTTGTTGGGACAAGTATCACTGCATAAAGATCCAGATAACAAGTACTACTTTACCCTATTGAGCAATTGCAAATTATCAAGTATACGTCCACACCGATCATTTATCATGTGATGGTAATCGAAAAAAAAAAATAATACAGTTATTTCAATACACAGCCGAACTGATAATATAAGAAATTTACTCAATTCAATAATAAGAGTCATTTGTTTATTAAAAATTTCCCAAGCAGTCAAAATGACTGCTTTTGGGCAATATAGGTATAACACTTATATATATATATATATATATATATATATATATGTATATATATATATATATATATATATATATATATGGGGGAGGTAACTACAATTATTAATCGACGCATTTATATGTTGTACAAAAAGTGACAAAATTCTAAGAAATTGCGCCATTCTATACATATATTTTTTTTTCTAATTGAAATTAAAAAGCAGTCAAAATGACTTCCGTGGGCAATCTAGTGGTAAAAAGCATTTATAGTTTGAATATCTAGTAATATTTCTACTTTGAAAGGCATTTATTTTATACGAGAACTATATGCAGGAGAATTCAGTAAATGATTTTCAAGAAAAAAGTGTTACAAAATGGCTGGTTCTGGTCTTAACCTTCCTACCCTGTTAAAATTTTACTTAACCTTAATAAAAACATTTCATACCAGAATTATTTCTAAAAACTATTTAATGCATTTATTTATGTTAGCTTACGGTGTCTTTTATTTATCTTAATTTACAAAAATATTTCTGGTTCGAATTGAATGAAATGAATTATTGACATGGATCGATTAGACCCATTCAGGTTAGGAAGGTTAAAAACGCATTTGCGATGTTTAAATTTATAGAGAAAGCCCAAAATAGGAATATTGCTATCAACGGTGTTGCCAACCCGCTAGCTGCTTTTTAAATTCAGGTTACTTGGTTAGAACCACTTTTGTAAAGTAGTACAAGTAGCCTTATTTTTTTATTATTTGATGTATAATTAAATAAGGAGAAAATCTTTACTTTAAACAAGTGGTGGAAATCAATAAATCTGAATTTTAAAAGAAGTAGCGAACTTGCAAACACTGCCTATCAGCATCAAAGTGATGCCACAGTAAAAACTTTTTTTTTAATTTTCGACAAAATTGCAAATATTGATAAAGCCTATGCTCTAAACCGGTACATTTTATTCTTATTTTCAGCTGATTTCACAAGCAGACAACACAATTTTCTGCTTTACATGAATTTCCCAGAAGCACGACAACTGAGCGAAGCATTGCAAAATTGTATTTAATAATCTATGAAGTAAACTTAGAAGTTTCTGTTTTTTTTTTTTTTTTTTTTTTTTTCTTTTAATTACTGAATAACTTACCAAGAAATATAACAGAATTTCACTTTCGCCAAATATGAAAAGTAATTCATTAGTTCTTCTGAATTAACTATTTAACCCCTTGAGGGCTTGAGGGGCACCGGTATATATTATATACCACCTACGATTAATGAAATTTTACACGAGAAAAATTTTATTAAATTTTACTTTTCTAACTTTGTGGAAAAAAACCGTAAAATTGCTTTTACTTATTTTGAAATAGAATTTTTCAAAGATTCCGGAGTGAGTTCAACATTACAAGAACACAATCACTTGCCCCTCAAGGGGTTAATTGGTTTTCATTGCACTTTATATTATATTTTCACTGATTTATGTGCACTAAGTATAATATTTTGAAAGCATTCTCAGCAATTACCGGGTGTTCTACAAATCTGTTGTGCATACAATCCATTAATATTCTGCTTACACTTTCAGGTGCAGAAGAATTCCGTTCACAAAGTTATGATATAATTGATTGACACCAGAATATTTAGACAAATTTATTAGAAAATAAAACCACGCTGTTTTGCATTAATATTAGAAAAACAAAATTTTATAAAAATATTATTGGTGTCAGTTCTGGAATTAAAATTAAGTGGCTAGACCGTCTAGCCACCGCCTTGACAGGGTTAAAAATCGGAATCACGCCTATTACAGCGCCATCTGTATTTACAGAAATATCATTTGTGCTTTAGATGACGCTTGGTCTTTTAACATTGATATCCATACTTCCTCTTCCTTAGAGAAAACCATACGAATTTCAGGTCAAATATTCAATACCAAAATGTTAAAATAAGAAACAAAAAAGTTCTATATTCTGGAAAATCCATCTTCGCCAGTTTACAACTAATACTGAGTACAGGAATGAACTAAAC
This sequence comes from Maratus speciosus, assembly GCA_963932465.1. NCBI lineage: Eukaryota > Metazoa > Arthropoda > Arachnida > Araneae > Salticidae > Maratus > Maratus speciosus. Next base: position 161,262,526 of record OZ010794.1, read on the forward strand.
ATCTAACAAAAGATTACAGTATTAAATTAGTGGTATTAGAAGTTTAAAAAATATATTTCCTTATAGCAACTTGTACATAAGAAATGGAGCATGTTGGCCTCTAAGCGGATGCATGCTTTATACAAGATCCCAACCAAAATCAATTTTATGTGTTAAATTATGTAGTAAATGTGACCGTTATATTCGGTGCCACTAAATGGACATCTTGGAATGTGATAATAGCTACCTGGAAACATATATCATTCTCGCAATCATTGAAATGCGCAAAATGCTTCTTTATTCAAATACAGAATAAGTCAGGCAATTTTAAGTATTTTTATAGAACACAAAAATAGAGAAGAGAAATAGAAAACATAATATTAAGCAGGGATGAGAATTCTCTGTCCCAAATGACTACTTGCTACCACTAAATTTTAATTGTATTTCTCGCCTTACTTAATAACAGAATATCAGGGATTTAATAAAGCAAGGAATACTATAATGTATTAGTGGTGAAGAACAACCATTTGGGGCGGAGAATTGTATCCCTGTTTTAAGTGAAACAAAAGGAAAATGCCAGAAATTTATTATGAAATTCCAGTGCTGTATATAAATATATATTTTCTATGGGTATAGAATACGGCACTAAACATTTTTGTTAAAAATCTAGTTACAATATAATTTTCATTTTTCACAGCAGATGGCAGCAATGTTTTAATAATGGCCACATGTTTTAATAATCTTAAATCTGATTGCATCCTCACATGTTGTAATATAGTGGGACAATTTTTTGAAGTTTTAGATTCTAGTATATAATTGTGGTATTGGTGCTCTAATATATTTTTTTTTTCAATTTTTGATACCCTGTGTGTATCTTTCTTTAGATCTCTTGGTTTTTTATCATTTATTTTGTTTTATGATCCGCTATTAGGAGCTAAACTTTGTCATTTTAGGCTTAATTCCGGCAAAATTGAATGAAATAACGCATCTTCACTATGAATTAAACCTGCAAGGTCCTTTGGTGATTCTGTGGGTTATTCATAGTTTCTTACTTTACTTATTGGTTTCCTATGTTTATATCTTGTTCATTTTTAGAATTTTACCAATTTGTTCATATTTTTTGATTTAATCTTTATTATATATATATGCTTAAATATGTTCCATGCACATATGAAATACGTAAAAATGTTAAAGTAATTTACAGTGGCCTGACTTCGTAAAAAAAGAAAAATTATTAAATAAAAAAAAATAGCCGAGAAATAAAGCAAAGTGTTTGAGTAAGTGATTTCTTAGAAATATAGGGAAAAAAATGGTGGTCTTAATTATGCTTTTAGAGTGCTAAAATTCAAAGAGTAATCCCGAAATAGAAATATTGCCATGAGTATTAAAGTGATGCGAGAGTAAAAACTTTTTTTTTTTCACTAACTTGCGAATTTTGATGAAGCAAAACTATGCCCCATAACGCCGGTATCAAATTTCTTTAACTGTAATTTTCAACTGATGTTACAAACAAAAAGCTGTGGGCTGCTTTTCAAAATTTAGACAAAATTTTAAAATATGTGGTGAACTTGTTAAAAGTGCATTTAATAACCTTTAATGTACACTTAGAAATTTCTCGTATGAATGTTTTGTTTACCTTTTAATTTATATTATTGAATACCATTTTCATTTTTCCACGAACTTCGAAACTTTGATGTAGCTGACGGTATCACAATTTTTACTATCACTAGACTTCAATTCATCTTATTAGCAGACGACTACCGTCCGCTCCACATAAACCTAAATGAATTGGCAAATAAACTCAAATATTCCTAAGGTTGTATTTAATAATAATTAAAGCACACTTCGAAATTTCTGGTGTGAATTATTTGTTTACTTTTTAATTTTAAATTACTGAATAACTTAACTAAAAAAAGAACTGTAATCGTACTTTCGTTTCGCCGATTAGAAAAGAAAGCACTGATAAATTGTTTAAAATTAACTCTTTAATCGAGTACATGGCACTTTATATTATAACATAACTAATTTTCATAGAACATACATGCTATTTTGAAAAAATACATCCGAAATAATTTCGAAATACAATTTTCTCGGCATTTATCGAATCTGCCACAAATCTGTTAACATATCAAAAATTTATAAAAATCGAAGGAATCCACAAATTCCCATGTAGATTGCAAGAAACTTATTTTTACTGTTGGATTTTGTTTAGTACGACAAAATCTTCTTTTGAAATATAAAGAGCCCTTTAAGTATCAAAATCACATTAAATGGTCAAAACAGACATTTAATAGTCAAATTAGAGTCCTAAAAGACGCTTGCACAGAAACCTCGTATATACGTCTTTTTCGAGCTAAATGTTATCCTTAGAATTTCCAAGGAGAATGTCACCACTACTGCCGAACCTCGTTAACTCGAACCTCGATTTCGCGAATTTTTCGATATCTCGAAGAAAAAAAAAATTCTCTTCAAATTTCCTATACACGCAATGTTAAAAAAAAAAAAAAAAAAAAAAAAAAAAAAGTTGGTTTGGCGAATTTTTGTGGCTCATCCCTTGATAAATTGAATTTATTTCCATAAATAATGTAGAATGTTTTTTCTAAAACAAAAATGATAAAAAATCCAAAAAATATAAATTTTTAAAGAATAGAAAAACTATATTCACAATTACAGTGCTAAACTTCGCATACGCTTTAAAATGCAGGAATATAAATATGTAAGAATCACGATGAAATCTCTTGAACCCCAAGATGGCAGGTCGATCAAATGAAAGCTTCTTGTGAAGCAATTGAAGAGGAAGACGAAATCGGCCAATTACCATCAAATGTGACAAACAAACAAGCACTGTCTGCAAAGGACACTTTGAGGGGATATGTTGAACGTCAGACAAATATGTCAAAGGACACATATAAATCCATTGTCCACTTAGAAAGTGTAATAAAATTTCATACTCATGTCTGAAGCAAACAACAATGGAAATTTTTCAAAATAAAATTCTTAAAGGCGTTTATTAGAATAAAAATTGATCATTTCTTAAAAAGGCATACAAAAAAGCTTTTATCTTTAATCTACAATTGATATCATGCCATTTTCGATAATTCGAATTTTCGGTATTTCGAATTTTTTTGTATTTTCCTTCAAGTTTGAGATATCGAGGTTCGACTGTATTTTATATTTGATGTTATCCATTAATAATTGCTCTTCAGGATAGACATATCTCTGTTTTATTCAAGTGATTTTTAATAATTATCTGCTATTTAAGTTGGCGAAATTTTCTATTCGAGAAATGTAGCTGAACTATGCACTTCCACTTTTGATTGTCATTATCGTCGTGAAATCCCTTGAATCTCAAGAAACTCCAGACATCTGCAAATTTCATGTAGAAAAGGTCAGCAAAATTTTATTCTTTTTTGTGAATACGGACACTCATCATTCCGTGGCGTAAAGCGCTCCATACAAGTTACTACCCTGACTACATTTATTACTAGGTTGAGCAAAAAGTTCTGGAAAATTTGTGAGAGTTGCGTTTTTATGCGAAAATTCACAACAAAAGCAAAAAGGACTATTCTTTAACGTAGAGACCATCATAGTCCACGACTTTCTGCCACCGTTCTGCCAGATTCCGGATTTCCTGGCTAAGTTTATAGCCGTAACCAGCACCTGCATCCTCATTAATGTCATCGTTATGCCTTTTCTCTAACATTGGCGGGTCAACACACGCAAATCAAACTTTTCAAAATTTTTTGGAGCCAAAGTTCCTGAACGTTTGTAAATATACCACTACTACACCTATATAAGATACAAATTCTGGTAACAATTATATTAAAAATTTCTCAGAACTTTTTGCTCAACCTAAGAATTCTATCATTTATTTAACTCCTTGGGGACGAGCGACCGGTGTTCGTGCCGCGTAAGGTATTCAGAATCGGGGATTATTCTTATCAGAAAATTTTTATTGTAAAATTTGCCTTATTCAATCTGAGCATTTTCCATATTCAATTAGACAAAAAATTTAAAAAAACCCGATGGTTAAAGATTAAAAATTCTGTGAAAGACGCTCGTCCCGAAGGGGTTAACCCCTTCAATGGCGGTGGTTCATTTTCGGACCACCTAATTTGAATTCCTGAATACCATATATTGACACCAGTTTATTCAAATGAAAATTTTCCTTTTATTAATTTGTAAACGTAAGCTTTTGCTTACTTTGGAATACATTTGCTTGCAAATTCTGGTGTTGTTCACTCATTTCAGCATTTTACGAATACAAGTACCTTGCCCCTGAAAGGGTTAACAGAGTTCTCAAATTCAAATGAGCTACATTCTGTGCACTTTTCTGAATTCTTTTTAATTCGATAACAAATAACTGCTTTATCTTCAAATGCAGTATAAATGTAACATTCTGTTTAAATTTTCTGGTGCCATTGCTGCATTTGGTAATCTAAATTAAGTGGGAAATATATATCACACCGCCCACGAAAAGGTTAACCCTCGCTGCGTGTATATATATGGGTCATTCTCTGAAAATTGGCTGTTTAAAAAAAAAAAAAATTGCGGCTCAATACAATTGCCTCAAAAATCTCAAAATTTAGCCTACAAGTACCTTGTTGCTATATTTAACAAAAAATATAATGAACAAAACTGTATCTCATAGTTCTTCTGATATTTTAATTTCAAAGCACTTCCATTGCTAAAATGTTCAAATAAATGTTTGGCACCGGAATTTAAAAAAAAATATATATTTATAAATAATAGCAACATAATATAATATATATAATATAAATAATGTAAATAAATAAAATATTATAATAATATAAATAATATAAATAAATATAATGTAATATAGGAATATAATATGCAATATATATAGTATAGAAATATTATATTTCACATACATGTTAAACAGATAAAAGTTTATAAAACGTCTGGTGCCATTGTGGCGCTTGGTAATTAAAATTAAGTTGTTTCATAAACATACCACCGCCCTTGAAAGGGTTAAAAAAGGAAATTATAATTAGAAGTCATACTGTGAATAAATATTTATTAATATTTGTCAAGAAAAATATATATTTTTACTCTACGTCAATTGAAAAAATAAAGATAAAGCATTAATATTTAGAAGAGTTAATGTTTATTTGAATTAGTACATTTTTTTATTTAACTTCTCCCTGTAAAATAACAAAAAGTATATATGTATTATCTCTACTTACGGTAATTAAAATCTTATGAGTTTTTTAATGTGTATTTTATTACATTAGATTTCCTTATTTCACTGTTTAGCACATATATAAATGGATTCAGATCAATCCCTCACAATTTTAATCATCCCCTCTAATTTAAATCATTCCCTTATATTAAAATTATGACGGAATGATTGTGAGGGAATGACGAAATACTTTTGAAAACCATGTTATACAAAAGTGATTAGTCTTAGGTATATTTTCAGTTACTAAATATTTTTTTAAACATTTCTAATAATATAATAACATAAAAAGACATTTCATTAGTTTTTATTAAATGTACAACAGATGAGGGAATGATGCGTAATAAAAATACTTACATTGATCTATTACTTCAGTGCCATATACTAACTATTCAAGAACGTTTTTGAGCAAACAACAAGATGAATACTTCACTTTACTCTTGTACAAACTGTTCTAGACATATATAAAGCATGTTCTGCTTTCTAATAAGTAAATAATGGCAAATTTATAGTTAGCTTGGGGAATGACGACAGATACTAGAGACATTATTAAAAAGTGCCCTAATTCATTAATTATATAAGATATAAATATAATTAAATGGCGAAATATGTATTTAAGTGTGTTTAATGGATTGCGAAACAAATAATTATAAATATACGTGCTGCAATGGCAGAGAAAGCATTTTTTCCTACGTATGTGAATGGAGACATGGTGAGGGAATGATACTTGCGTTAAAAATACATTAAATTTATGAAATTTCAATTTCAATAAGCAAATAATTACAGATTATATGTATAACTGATTAATATTGATAGTTTCAATCACTTTTTCTTTTTTGTAATGTTAAAAATATGTCTTCAAGGCCCCTGAGACATAAAATTGCCACTTTTCAGAGAATGACTCACATACATTTAACCTTTTCGAGGACGGTGTCCTTAAAAAAAGGACACCTAATTTTAATTCCAAAACTGACAATTGGCACCAAGAATATTTATTGAAAATTTTCCTTTTATAATGTACATGAAAATAAGCAAGTCCATATTTTCTAATAAATTCGTTTGTAAATTCTGTTATCAGTCCATTATTTCATCAGTTTATAAACAGAATTACTCCGTGCAGGAAAGGGTTAAAAAAATCAAAATAGGATCAAAAATTGCTCATTTTTTAAATTAAATATTTCAAATCCATAGATATTTTACAGTTTAAATATGTAAACATTTTTTGTAAAAGAGTTTTTTAAACCCAAACTTGAATCAATAGTTAAACACTTAAATCAAGCTACATCAGGTGGTCACTGAAGACTATTTTATATAGTCGCACCGCTATTTTAAGGAAATCAATTCTGCAGTGTATTTCTCTTGTAGAATTTTTTAAAGTCTATATGCAATTTTCTGTATTTAAAAAGGGGTTCGAGTTGAATTAAAATATAGTCACCAGTGGAAAATATTAATCCCTTAGGAAATCTATGGTTACGCAAATTTTGCCACTTTTACGTTACCCGAGAAAATTTCAGGTTACGCAGCGAAAGGGTAAATAAGTACTTTATTTATGAATAAATCTAAAACACTATTCGATTTCAAATAGCTCTAATAGTCAGGCTTTCCACTTGTAGGCGTTTAGGTTAAAAATGAATCAGAAATGTTTTTGCATTGTTGAGAAATGAATTTAAGAACAACCTAAAGTTCTTTACTACAGTTTTCATTCTAAAATTTTTATACTTTCAATGAATTCAAAAAATTGTAAAGTATAGAAATTTTAATATATATACATTGGTGCAGACTTTACGAATATATATATATATATATATATATATATATATACAGGGTGTTCCGTTAAAGGGGTCCAATATTAATAGGGGTAATAGAGGAGATCACATGAAGCATAAATCAGTACATAAAGCCTGGTCGGATCTCAATAGTTTTCAAGTTACAGCAAATAGAATGAAAATTCGGAAAATTGTAAAAGAACCCTCATTGCTAAACTATCGATGATGCTACATAAAAACGAAGCACATATTTAGAAAGAGCAGAAAAAAACCTACAAAATGACATCAATTGTATTAAAATAGCAATATTTATTGACGAGTTACAAGCCCTGAAACATTGAAAAAAGTACGAAATCCAATATACATCAAAATAGTTAATCGTTAATTCCAAAAAGACAACTCTAGCTACAACAAGAAAAATGTAGTAAAATTTGGTCCATTCCGAAAACTTTCGAAAAAGCTTACAATGAACCATATCGGTTTAATTGTGTGAGAGAAATTAATCAGTTTCTTAGTTACAACTCCGCTTTCTTTGACACTAGCAAAGGTTAAACTCCGCCCATCACGATTGGAAACACCGCCTTTTTAATTACTCTCAACTATACATTTTCGATCATGCTTCTTCTGAGATGCAACATTTTTAATTATTCAAGAGTTGAATGAACCAAAATAACTTTACAATAATAGTCTACATTTTAAAGTGGTCTTTTATTGATATAAAGCTTAAGTTAAATTCTTTAAAATTAAACTGGTGGTGAAAATTCGGAAATAATTAAAAATATTGCGATTTGTAACTATGCAAGAAGTTTCAGTACATGTTTTACATGGACAATTATTGTATGTATATGTGCATCATAATTTATGATAGGAAATAATAATAACAAATAGCATAATAATTTTATTAATTATAAATTTAAAAAAGACACTAAATTTTAAATTAATTCATACAAACTTTGTAATTTACAATTTGAGTACACCACAGTCTGTGACTTACAAAATACTGTGCCAAAAAGTGTTGAAAATAAAAGAAAAATGACAAATAAAGAATTACATTCCACGTACTTTATGACATATGTGAAGCATAGTCTTCTGGCCAGCGCTGCACAGTTCAATGTCGGAAGGCAGACGAACGGACATTATTATAATAGGTGTTCGAAGTTGCGCCAATTAACAGAATCGCACAGCCGACAGCGACGTCGTAAAGATTGGCGAACACGCCGAAAAACTCCGACGGAGTTGGGAATGTCTCCTGCAGCGACAACGATTCGCGCTAGTAAATCCTCCGGTGTATCCACAGGCGTTTCATACACCAGCGATTTAAGGTGTCCCCAAACAAAAAAGTCTAACGGATTGAGGTCTGGAGAGCGTGCAGGCCAAGCAACAGGTCCACTGCGTCCAATCCATTTCCCAGGTTATGTTGAATTGAGGTGATTGCGAACACCTATGAAAAAATGTGCCGGTGCGCCATCGTGCATAAACCACATATTGTGGCGCAATGTTGCTGGCACATTTTGCAGTAACTGTGGTAAGATATCTCGTAGGAAAACCAAGTACGTACTGCCATTGAGTACATCTGGGAGTAAATATGGTCCTATGAGATAATCGCCGAGGACACCTGCCCATATGTTCACACTGAACTTTTGTTGTGCGTTCGACGGGAAAACAGTGTGCGGATTTGTATATGACCATGTGTGCATATTGTGCGTGTGTACCACGCCCTCTCTCGTAAATGTTGCTTCATCAGTAAATAAAATATTTTCCAGAAATTGTGGATTATTTTCTGTTACATTAAGCAACCAGCGTACGAATTCTGTCCGCTGAGCACAATCTGTTACTGATAACAGTTGTACCCGCTGCACATGAAAGGGGTGCATGTTTTCTGCACGCAGAACACGCCACACACTTTGGTGAGAAACACCGACTTCAGACGCAGCAGCTCGTGTACTCGTGGAGGGGTTATCTTTAAAAATATTCAGTACATCTTCTTCCATTACAGGTGTTCGTACATGTCAAGGTTTCCCTGCATCAATGCTTGCTGTATTAAACGATCCAGTCTCCCGTAATCGTCTATCGATTTTTATGAAAAGTTTCGAACTTGGGCAACGTCTCCTTGGAAATTGCTCACAGTACATGCGCTGTGCTAGACATGCATTTCCATGAACTTGCCCGTACATCAGATGCATGTCCGCATATTCTTCGTTAGAGTATTCCGGCATAATTATTATACATCAACTTACTACAATCCCACTTACAACAGCCTCCCTTTAACATAACGCCCACTGATGACTGCTGTTTTATTACACTTTTCTTCCTATACACATAGAAAATTTGCATAAAAAGTACTTCTTCTTCATCATCCTCAAAGTTCATGGAGGAAACGCAGCAGTCACGGAGTTTGCTTTAAGACAAGGCGAGAGCTGCACAATATGTCATTCACTTGACCAGACTAAATAATGAAAGGGTATTGATAGAGGTTGATCAGAAATGTATAATTGAAAAATATTAAAACGGGGTGTTTACAATCGTCATGGGCGGAGTTTCGCCATTTCCGAGCGTGCAACAGTACAGAGTTGTAACTAGGGAACTGCTTGATTTCTCCCCTACAATTAAACTGATATGGTTTATTGTCAGCTTCTTCGAAAGCTTTCGGAATGGACCAAATTTTATAACATTTTCCTTGATGTAGGTAGAGTTGCATTTTTTCTCATTTTTTCGCCATTAATTCTCAATATTCTAAAACAACTTATGTCATTTCGTAGGATTTTTTCTGCTCTTTCTAAATATGTGCTTCGTTTTTATGTAGCATTATCGATAGTTTAGCAATGAGGGGTTTTTTACAAATTTCCGATTTTTCATTCTATTTGCTGTAACTTGAAAATTATTGAGATCCGGCCAGGCATTATATACTGATTTATGCTCCGTGTGATCTCCTCTATTACCCCTATTAATATTGGACCCCTTTAACGGAACACCCTGTATATAACTTCTAATGTTTAATTTCCCGTTTCCTTAGCCATTTGTGGTCCTGTGGTCCATTTAATGGTACAACCAAATTCATTCCCAAATGTCACAACGGTACAATGGTTTTGGTGCAAGTAATTTCCCTTCATTATGTATGTGCAATAAAGCTTTTTCTGATTTCCAAATAAATTTGTTCCTGAACTCCAGTCTCATTCAATCATGTAATCATTTTAGCAATGGAAGTGCTGTGCGCCGGAAAGGGTTAACCCCTTTACGATGGGCGGGAGCATGGTTGCCAGTTTGACCTCCATTTATATTTCGAAATTTACATCGGAAATTTTCAAAGAAGAAACTTTTCTTTATATAAGCAAAAAATTTAGGAACAGAAAAATGTAAAATATATTTTTAATATCTGGAACGAATTAGGATTTTCTGAATAAAATCGGAAGCCAAACTGACAAACCTGGGTGGGAGTTATACGCCCCGTGTAGGGGTCATATTGTTTTTTTTTTTCTTTTACTACCACAATATATTACTGCTAAAATTTACCTTGTCAATTCTTAGTAACCTTTGAGTTAGTTTTTGGAAATTAAAGCTAAAAATAATTTACAGGATTTCCGAGATAAAAAATTAAATGTGGTTAAATGGCGCCCGTCTTTAAAGGGTTTAAATTTATTTATTTAATTATTTATTTATTTATTTTGAGCGTATTCGGATCCAAAAAAATTATATCCTTTTCCCAATATTTTATTTTTTTTTTATTTTTTTTTTTCAAGAATTCAGTTTTTCCCAAATATAATTTTTTCTGTCTTTATATGTATACAACCTATATAAAATCATTTCCAGCATAGCTAAATTCATAGTTAAGATAAAAATCCAGTCATTTGAAAATGGCTCAAACCCTAACTTGATTTTAATTCCTAAATGCCACATAAGCACCAGAATATTGGAATGAAAAATTTCTTTTTATTTAAGTACACAAACAAAAGATTTTGCTTATTTTTAAATAAATTTGTTTGTAAATTCTGGTGTCTAACATTCATTTCTGCATTTTACGAATAGAAGTACCTTACCTCTGAAAAGGTTGCAGGGTTCGTACGCGTCAAGTTATTCATGTGATTTTTAGTCCTTGTGTACCAGAAATTTACTGAAAGTACTGGTCGCTATATCTGAAGTTTGATTTCTTTTTCATTAAATAAGGCAAATATTACTTTACAAAAAATCTGGTAATAGGAGCTTGAAAGTCATGAACCATGCGTTGAAAGTGAATATTGTACTAGACAATATCCACTCAATTTAGAACATTTTTATTCCTATCAAAATGTTATTTCTAGTATGGTTAGTGTACTAGACTTGAATAAGTAGTTTTATATTCAAAAGAAAACAATAATAGGGATTAATTTATATATCAATATGTTAGCTCTGTTACTTGTATTCAACATTCTAGACAAAATTTTCAGTGCCCCTGCAGTAAATATATTTGTCAAATAGTTTTAGTATAGAGATAAACAGATGCCTTATGAAGTTTTTGGAAATTTTTTTGAAAGCTATTCATATAGGGCAAGAAAAATATAGAAAAATAGTGCGAGTAACAGAAATTACGTATAATAACAGATGTTCCTAACAGAAATTACATTGAGCAACACAAACTAGACGGATGTATTTACATTAATCTGAAAACAATGTCTCTACTGAAGCACGTTGATGGATTTTTATTATGCATATGAACTTTAAACTAGGTTTTTGTTAATTTATCTACATATGTTACAAATATGTAGTGAGAGAAGCTACAGGTAGCATATGTTACATTTAACGAAGAAAAATTTCGTATTTTCTATAGTTTTATAAAAAATATGTAAATCTTACATTTATTTACCTTAAGTTAACTTAATTTCATGTAATGAAAATAAAACTTTAATTAAAATGACAATATTTAAATTTAAAATTTATATAACATAGGTTACAAACAGAAAACACACTAATCTGGAATTTAGATGTTTCAGCTTAGTGACCGTAAGTGTGCAGAACAAATTCAAAATGGCTGTAGCATATCTTTTCTAATATTTTTACCTACAAGTAAGCGTAGTAGTACACCCTGTTGGGGACAATGGAAGTCATTTCTTTGGTAAGAAATGTTACAGTAACAGAGGTTACCATTTCAGTGGACAAATTTTAATCTTAAAATAAAATATTAAAAAAAAATAAATATTTTACTGTTTTGAACCTAACTAGTTAAAAAAATTGGTTTTACGGTTTCATAAAACGAGTTAAAATGTAATTTTAAATATTATTACTTAAAAAACTAAATTGAAAACTATGCCTACAGTTATCCGAACAGACTGTTTTGTTAGACAAGATAAATAAAAATGGATAAATTAAATAAAAATATATATATATATATATATATATATATATATATATATATATATATATATATATTTACTACTGAAGTCCTTACTGATTGCATTAATGGGAACAAAACAAAACAAAAAAAATAAATAAATAAATAAATAAAATAAGAAGACTTCTTTCCCATTTTACCTAGAAAAAAATATTCTAATTGTGGGCATGAAAAGGACATAATTTTTCTGTTTCATTCATTCCTAAACTATTTTGAGGATCCTAATATCATTTATTAGATTTAAAAAAAAAAAAAAAAAAAAAAAAAAACGGGAGCAGGTGCAGTTCTTTAATTTACATTCAAAATATGGGAAGAAAGTCCCACTAGGTAAGAAAAACAGTAAATATTGTTTGTCTATTTTTCCTTTGAGACCGCCTATTATATTTGTAACTTTGTCAATATACGCAAACAGAGAAAACGGAATCTTCAAAAGTATTTTCTTTTCTGTGTTTTGGATAAAAGTAAAGAAACAGGAAATGTTCAAACAAGTTTATGCATGAAGAAAAAAAGGGAAAAAAGAAATCCTTTCTAAACAGATAAAGTAAAAAAATTTATTTTTAAAACCTAATATAAAGAAAATTCCTTTCAGACAACTAGTTTCTGTTTTCATTAAAACTAAACTAAAATCAATTCCTGTAGAAATTAATTGAAATTGAATAATTTTAAAATCGACCATCTGCTTAGACCTTGACTAATAGTGAATTGCACGTTTAACATTTATTGATAAAAAAAAAAAACCTAGATTTACATTTCTGAACAGAGGCTTAATAATTTTTGTTAACACATAAACTCCAAAACTATAAAGTAGAAATTTTAAAATTTCTTGTTGAAAGTCGTTTGTCACCACAAATTCAGAAAGATAAATTTCGATTTACTGATACAGCGAAATTTCTGCCAATAAATAAGGCAATTAATTTTAAATCTAAAATAATGGTGACAATGTAAATATTAAATTAAAGTCTGGAGTATATTCGTGGTTGGCAGCGAATGGGTTAATATGCGTAAACACAGTCCACAAATTTTAGACAAAAAAATTTTTGTTTGAGTTATCTTAATAATGGTAACAGGAAAATTTCTATTGCTAATATGCTTTCGTAAATAAAAGAAAAAAGAAAAAAAAAAGAAAAAAAAAACATGCGTAGAAATTTTATTTAAGTACATCATTTGTATTAAGTACTAAATTTGTATATATTTGAGGGAGGTTCTTTTCATTTCTTTTACATGTTGTTATGCTTTCGATAATTTGAAGGTAATTATAGAATAAAATCTGTCTGTACGCTTTTTGACAATCACATTAGTGTAATATTAAAAAATTTAGATATATCTTTATTAAATTAGATATCATTAGTAATAGGTTTCATTTCATTTCTTCAAACGTAGTACATTTTTAATGATAAGGTGAGCCATTACATGATGATAATCCTTATTATGATGCCATCAGTGTTCTAAATTCAGTTGATTTTTTTATTCACATATTCGTATTCGCAACAGAAATTTAAAAGAGAAATTTCCACTTCACTTAACCCCTTCGGGACGAGCGCCTTTTACAGAATTTTTAATCTTTAGTCACCGGATTTTTAAAACAGAAATTTTTGGCTAATTGAATCGGGAAAATGTTCGGATTAAGTAAGGCAAAATTTACAATACAATTTTACTGGTGAGAATAATCACCGATTCTGAGCAACTTAAGTGGCACGAATAACGGTAGCTCGTCCCCAAGGTATTAATAACAGACATTTCGTTACTAAATAAACCGCTATTAATTATTTAGATTTTCTAGTATGAATTCCGATTCTCTAAATTACGCAATTTCTGGAACGGATTCTAACCTGGGCATTTAAGGGTTAAATTCACTTGACATACTTTATGCTATATTGTCCGAAAAATCATTCTATTTATTTTATTTATTTATTTATTTTTTTTTACAGTAGGGTGCAATAAATCGATGCAAACATACTTTTGGCTTTTTCTTTTTATTTAAAATGATTTTTATAACGAAAGTTTTACTAAACTCATGATAAAGTATCTCATACATAAACTATATATTCGCTATATTTAAATCCTAATTATGTTTAGAATCTCTACAACTGTTTTGTTTTTGGAAAACGAAAAAAAGCCGTTTTCAGTGATAAACTTTAACCCCTTAACGCTTGAATTAAATTACTGTTTAAAAATTCAAATTGCTTATTTGCACCACTTTTATGAAAAAGAAATATTCACCTTATTTAATGACAGGTAAAACGATACTAAAATATAGCCAATTTAACTATTTTATAAAACTGGTAGGAATCAAAGAATCTGAGTAAAAGACACAGCCCGTGAATATGACGGGAAAGAGAATTAAGGGGTTATTCATCTTGTATTTCTTAATTTTTAGATTGTACATCTCCTATTTGCAACAATTTATCAAATATAATTATGTAAGACCAAAAATTAATATTCCATCATCTTTGTCAATTATCAACCACATTATGCAATGTGAAATGTCTACAATTTTTCTAAACAAAATTGAACTTTTGAGTTTTTAGTGGCATGATAAATGTTTATAGTGATAAGAATTGGTAAACGGTACACTTTCTTCTTATAAAATGTTCTTATTTAATATATTTTTTTTTTTTTTTTTTATTAACTGAACTTTCTAAATTACTATAACATTAAATCAAATATTGCTAAATAAAACGTTACAAACTGAAAAATGCCGTTATCAAAATAGAATTTTAATATTTCCAAAAGTATAAAAGCTTTTATAACATATTTAAAACGTATTTATTCGTCATTTTTGCCTCAAACGAAAAATCATTATTCCTATTTCTTTCATATGAGAGATTTAAAATAATAATAATAAACTCTTGCTAGCAAAGGCATACTACATGTTGATTTACATCAAAAGTATCCCCATATGATTAGTTCAAGATTTACAATCTTCTTGGGATTTCCAACGTGCAACCTTTATTTCTGATATGAAAAGTAATGTATAATGTTTCAGTCGGGAACTCTTAATCGTCTTCCTTAGTCAGAGAATTAAAAAAAAAAATCTTTTATCGACATTAGGCAAAAATATCATTGTATATTAAGATATTGTGGTCGACGTCAAGGTTGACAGCTTTTCTCTTCTTTTTTTTATTTAGAAATTCCGATCTCATACCGGAAAAAATAGAAAAAAGAATTTTTAATTGATGTAAATAGAAAAAGTCTGGAATTAACGCATTGCCGACGGGTAATTTGTATCAAATCTGAATTTAAAAGCAGTAGACTTGCCTCCTAATCTGAAAGTCTTTGTGAATAGACGTTCTAGATAGTTTTCCCAAGTTTATGCATCGAGAAATATCCTTCAATGTACCAGGATGTTTTTTGAAAGAAAACCAGAATTCTCATTTACCGTCGGGAATGTTTACGTAAACAAAAATTACTATTCGAAATTTCTGGGACCGTAACTTTTGAATCTAAAGCTTTGAACTCCGTAGTTGCCGCTGCGGTGACATAATCTTTCTTTCCAAACCTTGTTGTTTGCACCAGTAATAAAGGAAAATAAATTTTTCCTTATTTAATCACGGCATTTTTGAAATTGTGTACTTGAATTAAACTTATTTTTAAAAAGTGGCGCCGACCGACTAAAATTTGCGTAAGAGGCGCCGGAGTCCAAAGGGCTAAAACAGAACAAATCAAACTAGTAACGCCGATAGATTCTTCCATTACATCACCTGCAGACATTTCACAAATGTCTACTTATCTTGAACTAATGTGTATTAGTTGATGGAATCTCACGTAACTCTAACTTTATTAAATGTGATATATAAAAACGTGTTAAGTTTTCTGGTGTAAATTTAGTTTTAAAGAAATTATTTCCTTCATACTTGTTTTAAATTAATATATTTCATAAGAATTTTGTTATGCGAAGAACTTCAAAGCGTGAGTGACAAAAATATCACCTTACTGCATATTTCAAAATCGTTTGTAAAAGCAAATTATTGCGAAAAACAGATGTTATATCAGCGCATTCCATTTACGTTTTAATAGAAGAAAAAATATGTAATGTTTTCATAAAAAGATATTAGAATTCATATTTGTGGAGTTGAAAGCAATGTCGTAGAAAATATATTGTAGCCTAAGGATAACTTTAACCCCTTGAAGGGAAGTGGGATAAAATATATCCCACCTAATTTAAGCAAGATTCTCACTAGAAAATTTTAACTAAATTTTATATTTTTAACTTTGGAGAAATCGTTAAAAAAATTGCTTTTCCTTATTTAAAAATAAAATTTTTCGATTAATATTTTGAGACAGATTTGCTTGCCCCTCAAGGGGTTAACGGGACTGCCAGTTACAAAATTTGCTTCACCACAAAGCAGAAAAATCTAAAAATGATGGTTTACAACCGGTTTGTCAAATTGTGATCTGGCGGATAGCACTACTTTTTAACCCGCGAGAACTCGCTAGTGAGAATTTCTCTCACGGTGTCTAATTGCTTTTCTTTTACTTTACATTCGCTTAACCCCTTGAGGGGCGGTGGGATATATTTTATCCCAACTACGATTAATGAAGATTTACACCAGAAAAATTTTATGAAATTTTACTTTTCTTACTTTGGTGGAAAAAAAGGTAGTAAAATTGCGTTTCCTTATTTTGAAATAAAATTTTTCTAATTTTCCGGTGGGAATTCAGCATTACACAAACGTAATTGCTTGCCCCTCAAGGGGTTAACCCCTTAACCTACAATGACGGGCATAGCCCGCGTACATTGAGCGAGCCAAACGTAAATTCTTCTTACCACTAAAATTTCACAGTAAATATAGTTTAATTTAATTTACGAATTTCCATGATTAAACAATGCAAAAATCTCTATTAAATTTTAGTGGTAGCTATGGATTTGCCAAACCGTAGGTTAAATCGTAGGTTAAGGGGTTAATATCATTTTTTTGGCTTGGCTTAGTACTTTTACTCACAAATAGGTAAAATAATTGAAATGACATTTTTAAATTTTAATTAAAATGAAAAACGGTTTAAATAAGAGTCTTAAAAAAAGTACGACGGTGAGATAAAATCTCATGCAGCGAGTTCTCCCGGGTTAAAGTAACAGTCGACTTCATGAATCGCTGAGATTCGATGATTAGGCAAAGCAATGATTCTGTAAAATTTTAACACGGTAATTGACACTGAAAAGTTTTATGTTTTAAGTTACAATGTTTTAAGTACAAACAACAAAAGTTACAATGTTTTAAGTAATTTTTAAGAATGCATAATTTTGTAATAAATAATTGGTAAGTAAATTTTCAATAATTACTTAAAACAATATATATATATATATATTTAGTTTTATATCATATTTTAGACCGTCAGCCATCGGTGAAGGACGCGTTTTAAATGAAAAGTCCAGTGTTGGTCACCGGTGGCTGACGTGGCGCTTACCGTGTTAACACCTTAACCTACAATGACGGGCATAGCCCGCGTACGATGATCGAGCCAAATGTAAATTCTTCTTACCACTAAAATTTCACAGTACATATAGTTTAATTTAATCGTCGAAATTCCATGATTAATCAAGGCGAAAATCTCTATTAAATTTAGAGAGTGCAGAGAGTGCAGTACCCGAATTATTTTATGTGTTCCTGTATATCAATGACGTATGCTTGCACATCCTATATTATAGTAAATATGTAGTACACCTCTGAGATATACATAGCTGCCAACTTTTACGCTTTTTTGATACCACTAAGATTTAATAGTGGTTTTCGTGATCTCCAATCGTAAGATTTGGACTATTAAATAAGACATTATTTACGATAAAATTTTAGTGGTAACAACAAAGCGTAAAAGTTGGCAGTTATGGATGTATAAAAATGTCAATATGTTTTAAATAGTGTAACATAAATAAAATACACCGAAAACGATTTTTCACCGTAGACCGTAAGTAATGGAATTCTTTTGAGTGTCCCTGCAAATGAACTATGAATGATATCCATATCATATCGTATAGTAGGTATCATGTAGTTATGATTCATCCTTAGAATTTCCAGGAAACATGTTCCCATTTTTACAGATTTGATTTTGTTAATTAAAATTATTTCTTACATACTTTCATGCATCATTCATTCTTTCCCTCTGTGATTATTCTATGAATTTTTTATATTCTTTTGATATTAAAACTGGCGAAACATTCTACTGTTGAAATGTAATAGACCTGTGCACACCAAAGTTTAAAACGTCGGACATCGTCAAATCTCATGAATCCATCCAAACTAAAGTCCTGCTAAATGCTTCTTACAGATGTTCTTATTTGTCAGTATTCTTTCTTTTCTTTTTCGGCTACCGACACTCGTCATAGGTAGGTGTAAAGTGCACCACACAAGTTTCCATACGAAGTTTGATACGAACTTCCTTACCATTTGAGCTCTGAAGGGTAAATTTCTTCCTACTTAATTTTAATCTAAAAATGTCATATTGGCACTGGATTATTCGACCAAATTTATTTGATTATAAATTAATTCATGTTTTCGTATATATTACAACGCCTTGAGGGCAAACAATTGAGTTTGTGTAATGCTGAATTCCTACCGGAAATTAAAAAAAAAAAAAAAAAAAAATTCAAAATAAGGAAAAGCAATTTTTCGACTTTTTTCCACCAAAGTTACAAAAGTAAAATTTCATAAAATTGTTCCGGGACAAATCTTCATTAATCGTAGGTGGGATAAAATATATCCTACCGTCCCTCAAGGGAATAAACAGAATTTTTTGTTTGCAAAATGAATTCTGGTGCCATTGTGACATATGGATATTTGAAGAAATTCAAACATCAGACCTGAAAGGGTTAACACGTTTTTACCTAATCTATTATGTATTTAACTCTTTCAGGGGCAAAGAACTTCCATTGCTAAAATATTGAAATGAATGAATCAATGACACGGGAATTTATGAACAAATTTACTTGCAAATCAGAGACAGCTATGTTTGACATACGTAATAAACAGAAATTTTTATAACCTAAATTATAGTGCCACTGTGGCATTTGTTAATTAAAATTTTAAAATTAAATGGTTTCATAAACATGCCACCGACCTTGAATGAGTTAATGCTGTTCTGAAATCGAAAGGAGCTATTTTTTAAACTCTTTTTTTTTTTTTTTTTTTTTTTGAAAACGCGTATAATTGTTAGGTTTCCTTATTCAGAAACTATGTAGTCGAACGGAATTTTCTATTTCTAGGTAAAGACAGCAGATGTTTCAGAAAATACTGTCAAATTGGTCGTTTTGGATCAACGACGCGAAAGTGCGAGGACGGAGGATCCTTGTCATCACGTCAGATTATTCACTTATAACTTTATAAGTAACTAGCAAACCCCGCGGCTTTGCTCGCGTAATAGTTGAAATATGCCAAATGATATTTGCATGACTATTTTTTGACACTGTTTGGAATAATTCAAAAATTACAAATTAAGCCACAGTTTGACTAAACTTCATTATAAAAGTTCAATAATCAGAAATGAGATTTTAATTAATAAGAAGAACTAAAACTAATTCCAATTAAATGATAATTTAGAAAGTATTTTGAGGCTTTTATGTTCATTTCATACGCTCAAATCAGTATTCATTCCAAGTTTTGAATTTTTTAGAAACCATCTTAACCCTTTCAGGGGCAGAGCAATTTCATTGCTAAAGTGTTGAAATTAATCATTGACAACGGAATTTTAAACAAATTTATTGGTAAATATGAAACAGCTATATTTCGCGTATATAATAAACCGAAATTATTTTACCAAATTTCTGGTGCCATTGTAGCATTTGGGAATTAAAATTAAGTCGTTTTATAGAAATACAACTGCCCTTCAACGAATTAACACATTTACATCTGAAAATCAATCACCTCTCTGGTGTTAGTTGCACCAACATAAAATGCCGAATTTTTTTAGAAATGTTCTTAGAGATCATTTATATCTTATAAGTAACTACCATTCCAAATTTCATGTTTCTAGGCCCTTCATTAACACAAAAATCGCATTTTTGAACATCATTTTGCTTCTACACCCTCTCTGTGGGTAGTGGCACCGAAATAAAATGTAGCCCATGTTGGACGAAGGGCTGAGTAGTTCCTGGTAGTTCCAGAGCTTACCTCCTACAGATAAACAATTTTTAATTCTTTATAATATTAGTATAGATAGATTTATTAAAAATGGAAAACCCTATTAGATTCTAAGTAATTTTAATAGTTATGCGCGCTATTTTTATTCCTATGCATTAAAAAAAATGAGTCAGAAAATTTTGTGTTGTTCAGAAGGGATTTTGAAATTTATGATTTTTGTACTGACACTAAAAAATATAATATTCTTTTTTTTTTTTAATTCACGTAAATATATTGTCACTTCTTTAAGAAAATCTATTTTGTATTTTGTATTTTTTTTTTTTTTTTGGACCTATTGCAGGTTTTCTTTTCTTGAACTGTTTTTTGAGAATTATAATTTTTTCATTTCGATTCCTCAAAAATTTGTTTTCTTCTTGGAAGGTAGACGCGCAATATGAAATGAAAATTTAAAATATGGAAACAACGTGTCTCAAGGAAGAGATTCTTTAAATCTTATTTTGTTTCTGAAACCGCCAATTGTATTTTTTGATTCATTCTAAAATGCTTGTTATATTTCCCGATAGTTTAACTTTGCCAACAGACACAGGGACAGGGATGACAACCTCGGGATATAAGTTTTCGTTTTGGTGTTGTATTGCAACCGCACAGAGCGCAGAGTTAATAGACAGAAAATTAATAGATTTGTCTTGGAAATAAGGCAGAAAACCGCTTCGTAGCGACTTTTTTATTGCAATTTTTTATTAAATTGGCATGAAAAATGTAGTTGTGGACAAAAAATGATATGTCCGAGAACAGCGAGTTTGATGTCACGAGGCCCAAACTAGTCCGGACACGTCATTTATTCTTTCTTTCATTCATATGAACATTTTAGGACATCCTAGTGCCCAACCGCTTTTTCCATGTACGAACATATACAAATGTTTCTTTTCAAGGTACGCAATCGTGAGTCTTCTGATTCCTTATACATAAAAAACATATATGTTAGATGCTTAAATTGTTAAAATACACATAGAAATGACTAAAAATAGAAGTTTCGAGATCGATATCAGAACTCATCGTCAGTACATACATAACGGACATAGGGAAAATTAAAATAAGTGTACTTTAACCTTTTCCGGCGCAGTGTCCTTAAAAAAGGGCACCTAATTTTAATTCCAAAACTGACAAACGGCACCAAGAATATTTAACTAAAAAATTCCTATTATAATGTACATGGAAATAATCAAGTTCGTATTTTCAATTAAATTCGGTTATAAACTGCGGCGTCAGTCCTCAGTTTATAAACAGAATTACTCCGCGCCGGTAAGGGATAATGTGTATTTTAAATGTTTGTAAGAGATTGAGATATTTTGTTATGTCTATAAATGTTTCTTTGTTTTTGTGTAACGTGCACAAATTATTTTACACCCAGGAACAAAGCATTTAAAAAACATCGTAATTTATATTATATAATCTATATCAGGGGTGGCCTACTGTGACACGCTGGACACCAGTAAGATTTTATAGCAATCATTGCCTTGTCTAATCATCGAATCTCTGCGATTCACGAAGTCTGCCTTTTCTCTAAAACATTAGTGGTATACAGTTGACCACCGCTGATCAATATAATAAACAAGAAAGAAAAATCATGCGCTAATCATAGATTATGAAATACTTTCCAACACTTCCTGAATGGTTTAACAAAACTTCGTTATTTAGGGAAATAAGTTATCGAAGATAATTAACTAAACATTTTAGAAAACGCATAAAACTTTTGAAAAACTGATTTCAGCAGTTACCGCCCCTAGCAAATATGTATCTCAATTATTTTTAACAGCCCTGTATTTGATTTGTAGTTTGATATAGATACTATATAATGGGGAAATTTAGTTTAGCAAGAAACGCATAACAGTTTGTAATTTCTCTTTCAGCAATTTATGCTAATATATGGAAACATACTTGTATACTTTTGTACAACCCTGTAGTTAACATAGTACTTTTATTACACGCCACTATGTAGCTAAAATTTAATTCAAACTAAAACAATCTAAAAACAACTAAAATCACATTTCCAGAAATTATCATTTATAGACGGCCATGTATCCAATTCTTTGTGTGACCCTATATATAATTTTATCTATATTCTGCAAACATTTCTTATTAAACTAAATGCAGTTTAGCGTAAAAATGCATAACTCGTTTAAAAACCACTTTTAAGCAATTTGCACTCATATCCAGTAACCATTACGAATTCTTTTGTGTAGCCCTGTATATGAATTATAGCATTTATACACACCATATACTATGCATAAATATAGTGAAACATAAAAGCGGATAATATAATTAAAGTGCATTTCTAGCAATCATTGCTACTGTACAGTACTTCGGAAACAACATAGTAGTATAGTATCTGAAATCTTTTGTGTGTAACTGTAAATATGGGCACTTCGTATTATACATGAAATAGGTTATAGTAAACCTCAGTGGTGTATATCAATTTCATTATACATGAAATAATTTAACCCTTAAACGGAAACATTAAAATCCCGTGCACAAACAGAAACGTGCCGTCTGTGAGACAGCTAAATTAAAAAAATTGCTACAGTAGCAGTAGCCCTCAAAAGTATTTTCACAATCGTATATTATCTCTTATTTTATTTAATATAAAAATGTAAAAGAAAATATAGTCCCTATAATTGAGAACACTATGACTGCAGTTATTCAATTGTGTCCACTATGACTGCAGTTATTCAATTGTGTCAAGTTTCAACTTGTTTGCTTACATTCGGCGTCACCGAAGAAATTCGACTCCTCCTTAGCTCAAAAGTATTTTGACAGTTAGTTTGCATTTAATTGTTGAAGGTGTCAGTGGCGCCATAGCTTCGATTAGTGTTTATATTGACTTATTGTGATCAATTTTAAGGATCAGGAATGCCGAAATGCAAAAAAATATTGAAGAGATTCTAGAAAAGCCGCTATACATGCACTTAAGAAAGGCAGACTGCAAGTAGAATTAGTTCGTTCTTTTAACGTGTCTCGGCAACTTGTTATTACATAGAATAAAGTTTTTAATAAACAGAAATACATCGAAAATAAGCCTCAAAGTGGCCATCCGAAAAAAAACAACTTCCAATGTTGACTGTATTATAATGGTAAATTTTGTATAATTTTCTGTTTATAAAAACTGTTTGAAATAGCGAAATAAAAATAAATAAAAATAAAAATCATATATTATGGTTTTCCGAAAATTACAGCACCGCTCAAAAATATTTTGACAACATTATATTCTGTCTTATTTTATTTAACCCTCTGTCTACCAGAAGGGTCCAATGGACCCGACATGTATATTCAAAATATCTATTCAAACCAGAAAATTTCTTCAAAACAAACTAAATGTATAAATCAGACAATAATAAGTTAAATAAACAAATTAAATAGTTTTAAGTAAAAATTCTGGTGTAGAATGTTTTTATAAAACTTGAGTAAAATTTCCGGTAGTTCTAGGGTTAATATAAAAATGTAAAAGAAAATATATTCCCTATAATTGAGAACACTATGACTGCAGTTATTCAAATGTATCAAGTTTCAACTTGTTTGTTTACATTCGGCGCCACCGAAGAAATATTACTTCAACTTAGCTCAAAAATATTTTGACAATTAGTTTGCATTTAATTGTTGAAGGTGTCAGTGGCGCTATAGCTTCGATTAGTGTTTATATTGACTTATTGTAATTATTTTTAAATGCCGAAATGTAAAAAATATTGAAGTGGTTCTAGAAAAGCCGCTGTAAATGCACTTAAGAAAGGTAGACTGCAAGCAGAATTAGCTCGTTCGTTTAACGTGTCTCGGCAACTTGTTATTACATGGAATAAAGTTTTTAATAAAGAGATATACATCGAAAATAAGCCTCAAAGTGGCCATCCGAAAAAAAACAACTTCCAATGTTGACTGTATTATAAAAATGATATCTACAAATGATTGTCGTAAGTCCGCTGTAATAATAAAAAATTAATTGAAAGAAAATTACGGCATAGACATACACGTTTCATCAGTCAAACGACGCCTAAACCTCTATTGTTAACATGGCAGAAGACCAGCAAAAACACGTTTCTAATCTACAAAAAATATGAAGGCTAGAGTTGCATTTGTAAAACGGGATAACCCTTTCAGGGGCAAAGCAATTCCATTGCTGAAGTATTGAAATTAAGGATTTACACCAGAATTAAAAAAAAATCGGTTTACTAAGTGTGTTAAATATAGCCTTTTTTTTTTATTTATAAATAAATTTGTTTTCAAATTCCGGTGTCAATCATTAATTTCAACATATTTGCAGTGGAATTGTTTTGCCTCTGAAAGAGTAATGCCGTTTTACAAATGCAACTCTAGCCTTCTTATTCTTAGTAACAAACGAGTTTTTGCTGGTCTTCTGCCATGTAAACCATAGAGGTTTAGGCGTCGTTTATGCGTCGTTATGAAACGTGTATGTCTATGCCGTAATGTTCTTTCAATTCATTTTTTATGATTACAGCAGACTGACGACAATCACTTGTAGATATCATTTTTATAATACTGTCAACATTTTCAATTGTTTTTTTTTTCGGATGGCCACTTTGAGGCTTATTTTCGATTTATTTCTGTTTATTAAAAACTTTATTCCATGTAATAAGAATTGCGGAGACACGTTAAAAGAACGAGCTAGTTCTGCTTGCAGTCTACCTTTCTTAAATTCATTTACAGCGGCTTTTTTAGAATCACTTCAATATTTTTTACATTTCATGATCGTTAAAAATAATCGCAATAAGTTAATATAAACACTAATCGAAGCTATAGCGGTACTGGCATCTTCAGTAATTAAATACAAACTAATTATCAAAATACTTTTCAGCTAAGAAGGAGTCATATTTCTTCGGTGGCGCGGAATGTAAACAAACATGTTGGAACTTGATACATTTGAATAACTGCAGTCATAGTGTTCTCAATTATAGGGAATATATTTTCTATTACATTTTTATATTAAATAAAATAAGAGAGAATATAAGGTTGTCAAAATACTTTTGAGCGCTTCTGTATAAAATTTTAAAAGGAAAATAACTCTTAATAATTTACCAAATAGTGAACTTAAACACTTAATATTTAATAGTAATGCATTAACAGGACCAGTTGTTTAATATGACAGCATAAAAATAAATTTTGGATGTCTGAGGCAGAAAATCTTTTGAAATTACACTTTATTGTTCAAAATATAAAATTTTCGT
The DNA here is from genome assembly GCA_963932465.1 of Maratus speciosus. Lineage (NCBI taxonomy): Eukaryota > Metazoa > Arthropoda > Arachnida > Araneae > Salticidae > Maratus > Maratus speciosus. The sequence continues at coordinate 161,288,139 of OZ010794.1, forward strand.
CATAATAATTAAATAAATGCTAATAATTTTTTGTATTATGATATGTATTTATGTATACGATATGAATTAGAAAAAAATATTACGCAGTAAAATTAACAAAACATTTAATACTAAATATTGCAGCATGTTCTAAATATCTGCATTTTTTATGCATTTTTGACAATGTTGAGTCATTTTCGAGTTCAGAATTTATATATTCATCCTCTGAAATACTTTCAATATCGCTTATGTCACTTACTTCTTCATTAAACAATCTCAAAGCACTTTCTTCAGTGTTTTTTATCACTGTAGCGTACCCGCTTTGACGGCTTTTTCCTCCATATCAATAACCCAGAGCAGAAAATTACATAAACGGGAACATGCCGTCCCACAGACTGCGTTGAAAATAAAATAATTTTTCTTTCAATAACTAAAAATGCGCAGATGTTGCAAATGGGTGGGGGAGGCAGAGGACCAGTAGTGTAAGGATTAGATTGTGTGATAAGATTGGTGACGCATTAATTTTTGTGTAAAGGGTAGATATGTAGACGCAACCGTCTCACAGACGGCACGTTTCCGGTTAAGGTTTAACATAATTAAAATACGCTGTAAACAATTCCCTCCAGGCCTATATCATTATGTAACGGAATTCTTTTGTGTGGCCCTGTAAATGAATAATACCTATTCTTTGCACCGCATATTCTACAGAATACATATTTTTGTACACTTTATAAATACATATCAATTTTCTTATGTTTGAAAGCATGTAACATCATTAAAAACCATTTTAAACGATTTCTTCCCATAGTACGTAATGTAACAGAAAACTTTTGACTGTCCCTGTAAATGAACTAAACATGCTACAAACTTCATTTAAAACAGGGAACGTACTACGGTAAACGTCAATAACATCCAAAAATTTCAGGGCAATCCGAGTATATTTACGGGAGTTAGAGTGCGGAAAGACGGACAGACGGACAGACAAACCGAAGTCATAAACACTTTTCAACTTTGTTGGAAAGTGTTAAAAATAAACTAGTGGCTAGTTCCATGGGTTTTTGTAGTGTATGTCTTAGCTTATAACTACTATGTTTGTTGGCCACCGTTATTTTCGAAACATTTTCTTATCTTCAATTAATTAAATGTCTCCAATAAAATGTCACATTTTCTCGTTCTAAAATACTGGTAGTTAAAATCGTAGCATGTGACTTACACTACAAGTACTCATGGAAATAGCCTAGTATAATAAAATATTTTCGGATTCTAATGTACACTTCATAGGCACATAATCCAAAGATATTCTGTTAAATGAATGCGAATTACAGCGACCCTCTTGTAATTACACCGACCGCTATATTAAAAAAAATATATATATCACATGTGTTTTCGGCGAATCGTGCTCATTTTTCATTCGTTTCCAAAGTTCTTCCTCTGTGGGGAAAACCATAAGCATTTCGAATAAATTTTTAATACTCGAATGTTCAAATTTAAAAAAATTACAAATGTGCTGTGTTCTAGCAAATTCATCTTTGCAAGTGTACAATAAATACTGTTTTCAAGCATGAACTAAAAATCCATGAAAAGAAAATAATTTGCTATTAATAGTACTATAACTTATTAGTCTCTTATGGCAACTTGTCCATAAGCAATTGGGCATTTGGGCACAAAGCTGATGCTTTCTTCACCCAAACACAGACAAAATCATTGTTCTGCTGTAACTTATGTAGTTTGTGCAATTGTTAAGTTCTGCGCCATTGACTTCAAATTTCTAGAATGTGACGATAGCTACCTGGAAACAAATACCATCCTCGCAATCGTTGACATGACGAAAAAGCTTAAGAATATTTATTAATGTGAATTCTCTTAAAATTAATATTTTTTAGGGAATTTTGAGCATTTTTATACAAGAGACACAAAATGAGAAGAAAAATATTAAGTGAAATAAAAGTAAAAATGCCAGTAATTCCTTATGAAATTCCAGTGCTACATAATTTGTTTTACTTAAATATTTTCCCTGCAATGATGACAGATCTGCAAATTTTAAAATAATCAAAAGTGGTATTAACTTTTCATATAAAAAAAATAAAATTTCTGGATCGGAAAATATTTATATCTCTCGCTACGTAATTGTTTTATCAAAATAGCTTCAAAAATTGTGTATTTAAGAATTTTTATTCTTTTGTCACCGGTTTTTCAAAATAAAAATTTTTGTCTAATTTAATTGGGAAAATGCCCCGATTAAATAAGGCAAAATTTACAATAAAAAATAACTGATGGGAATAATCAAGGAGGATTAATTAAAAGGAAAAATGCATCCCCGAGAATATCTCGGGTTCCGCAGCGAGTGGGCTAATCCGATAAATAAGACAGGAACTTTCAGTAAGTGATTTCGAAGACATAAAAATAGCACAAAATGCCCGGTTCTGGGCTTAAAAACACTTTTGAAAAGTTAGACTAAGCACAAAAGAAATATTTCTATTAGTACACTGTTGCTATAGGCATATTTTTAGCAGACCATCATTATTAAAATGCCATTTAGCAACAGCAATCGTCTGTTTTTCGCGAACTAGAAGGAAGAAGACTTCAGAAGCAACGCATATATAAATTTCATAATATTTACTTAAAACATGCACACTTAATTTTTTTTAACCTTTTAATCTTAAATTATTTGATAACTTAAAAAAAAACAACTGCAATCAAATTTTCGTTTCGGCAAATAAAAAAAAATGCTCTGCGTAAAAAGCAACGTAAAAAGTAAAGTTTCTGGATAAAAAATAATGGCCGAGAAATATAGACAAGAAATTTCCGTGGGTGATTTTTTTTTACAAATAAATGACACAGAATGCTGGTCTTAAAAACGCTTTTACAATAATAGCATTTATAGAAAAACACAAAGTAGGACTATTTCTATCAGCATCAAACTTATGCGAGTCTTAAAACATTTTTAATTTTCCACAAACTTCGAAATTTTTATGTATCACATTTATGTTCCAACAGAACCAGTACATGATATTTTTTCTTTATTTCAACTCATTTTACAAGCAGACGGCTATCTATCGTACCGCACCCTGTATAGTAGACCTGAGCGGTGACAAAAATGGCAGCTGCCAAATGCGGTTTTTTTTTTTTTTTTTTTTTTTTTTTTTTTTTTTTAACGTAGCTACGGTTCCTCAAATATAGACACCGGTATTTTTAAAAATATTTCTATGACTCGTTTAATCTCAGAAAAATACAGCGGAAAAAACTAAAAGAAAAATGATTGGTTCGAATATTCGAGGACCTTACACACACTGAAAAACATCTGACTTCAGCAGCCGCCATTTTTTTGTTAGCGCTCAGGCCTAGTATTCAGGGGGCGGCGGCTATCGTCTACATTACGCGAACTTGATCACACTATGATTAACTAACATGGTAATAAAAAATTCTATTTGGTGATATTTAAAGTACAATTAAAAATTTATGGTGTGAATTTGTCGTCTAACGTTTAATTTTACATTGTTGAATAACTTTCTAAAAAAAAACGAACTGTAATTGAATTTTTATTTAGCCAAATAGAAAAAAAGAAACTTTAATTAGTCCTTTTAACCCTTACCGGCGCAGAGTAATTCTGTTTATAAACTGATGAACTAATAGACTGACACCGGTATTTGTAAACGAATTTATTAGAAAAAACGAAATAGCTCATTTATTTTATTTAAATATTCTTGGTGCCGTTTGTCAGTTTTGGAATTAAAATTAGGTGTTCTTTTTTAACCCCTTAACGGCCGCATTATATTACTGTTTTGAAATACAAATTGTTTATCGGCACCAATTTTTTGAAAGAGAAATAATCACCTTATTTAATGATAGGTAAAATGATACCACAATAAAGCCAATTAAACTATTTTATAAAACTGGTGAGAAGTAAACAATCTCAACAAAAGACACAGACCGAAATATCATTGGAGCTAGAATTAAGGGGTTAACCCTTTCCGGCACAGTGTGCCCGGTTCGAGATACCTAATTTTAATTCCAAACTTACGATTGACACCAAGAATATTTTAGTAAAATTTTGCTTTTACAGAGAACATTCAAAGTAACGCGTTTTTAATTTCTAAAAAAGTCGCTTTTAAATACCGGTGTCAGTCAATCATTTCATCATTCTACAACAAAAATTGCCCGTACCGGAAAGGGTTAGGGACACCTCGGCGTAAAGCGTTAAATTAACTTCTTAACTGTTTGCATGAAACTTTGTATTACATTTTGGTAAATTATAGTGGAACAAATATAATATTTTAAAAAAGAGCATGGAATGTGATTTCGAAAGGCAACATTCTCATCCAGGGTTGCATGTTTGACCTCCAATTTTTGTTCGAAATTTCCATTTCACACCGGAAACTTTGAAAGAAACTTTGTTACTTTATTTCATCGGTACATATACATAGGTGCCATCCTGAAAGTAATCTTCCGTAATACTTGCGTTAATTTGACCCTGGTTTAATACGTTTCGAACCAGAATTTCTTTTAAGAAACGAAATTAAATATGTTCCACGTAGAAAACTGCAATTGGATAAATAAGCATTCATGAAAAAAAAAATGTTTCGAAATGTGGTTAAACTGGGTCAAATTATTCCAGGCATTACGGAAGATTAGTCGAATGTTGGCAGCTATGCATATGTACCATTAAGCAAAGTACTCTTTCCGTCCCAAATTATTTGCGACATTTAGGTCGAAAGGTAGGTATAGGTAGTTGCTACATTTCAAGTGGGTTTCATAAATAATTTCGGATGCAGTTTACTAGATCGACACCATTTTGTAAGGACTCCACCATCAGTATACCATAACGATCATTTTCTTCCTAAAGAATTAACGATTCATCAGAAGGTAGTTTTCTGCGATTACTGGTAGAAGAATCCTTACAAAATGGGGCGTGGCTTAAGAGAGTCAGAACCCTGTATTTTTTAAAATAATTTAATACTTATTTAAGGAGAGACGGAGGGAATGCCTGGTAAGTAAATGTTGTTGATTGATAGTTTAGCACCCTGATATCTCTGAAAAATGTTGAAACAGAATTATAAAAGAATCAGTATTAATAATCAGTACAAAAGTAATCAAATGTAGCAACTAATTTGTGACAAAGGGAGTATAAAATAGTACTCTTTATTTTTGGTATGAACTCGAAATTTCTGAATAAAAATGGAGGCGAAAGTATGAGCCCTGATCTCGTCAGTTACCAACTGTATCAAAGGTCTGTTGACATTTCAAAAAAATTATAGAAATAGAAGGATTTCATGTATTACAATGCAAAATTCAGGAAACTTATTTTCACTCACGTAGAGTTTGTTTAGTACTTAAACATTTTTATTTGAAATATTTGCGTATAACTGCACTTTAAGCATCCAAAGCACATTAAATATTCAAATCAGTCCTAAACAAGTAAGAAAAAACATGCGTACAGCATAGATTATGAAACACTTTCCAACACTCCCTGAAAGCTTTAACGAAACTTCGTTACTTAGGGAAATAAGGTAAATAAGATAACTAAATAAACATTTAAAAATCTGACTTCAATAGTTACCGCCCATAGCCAAATATGTATTCCAATTATTTTGAACAGCCCTGTATTGGATCTGTATGTTCATATTTATACTATATAATGGGAAAATTTAATTTAGCATTTCATCTTTCAGCAATTTATACTAATAGATGGAAACATACTTGGATACTTTTGTACGGCCCTGTAGTTTACCTAGTACCTTTATTACATGCCACTATTTAGCTAAAATTGAATTCAAACTAAAACACGCATAAAACTACTGAAATTACATTTCCAGAAATTATCACCCATAGAAGGCCATGTATCCAAATCTTTGCGTGGCCCTGTATATAATTTTGTCTATATTCTACAAATATTTATTAGTACACTAAATTCAGTTCAGCGTAAAAATGCATACTTCCTTTAAAACCCACCTTTAAGGAATTCATGCGCATACTCAGTAACTTTTACTCAATTCATTTATGTAGCTCTGTATATGAACTATAGCATTTATACGCACTTTATAGTATCGTTAAATATAGTGAACAAATAGGTAAGTGTGATCACAGATCGCACAGAGGGTTTCGTTTAATATTCCTTTCAAAACACTTTATCCTTTTGAAAAATCTGTTAATTCCACATTTCGCAACCAGGGGCGCACTCTATTCTACACAAACCTCTATCAGAACGAAACTCCGTTTTATATACTATCCGTAGGGATATTAGTCGAGGGGATCGGTCGATAGCACTCGTTAGCAACTAAAATATGTAAGGCTATGACGCATAATATGAAATGGTCAAAGGGGTGTGGCAAATGTTGGAAAAGTGCTCCCAGGGTGAAAAGGGCGGAGGTTAGAAAAATTGCCTAAAATATGCAAGTTAGAGACCGGAGGAGTAAATAATATAAGACTTTTTGAAATTTTTATGATTTGCCGCGTGGTCTGAGATATTCAGCTATACGTATACAAAAATTCATGTCTCCAACTTAATGAGGGGCTCTCTTAAAAATAATTCCTTAAAATACATATGTGGTAGCTCAAAGGGTTAAACGTAAGACTTTTTCAAGATTTTATGATTTATCGCCTGGCCTCTAGTGTTCTCCTATAAGTATGCAAAATTTAAATCTCCAATTTAATAAGGGGCTTAGGTAGAAAGAATTGCTTAAAATACGCATGTGGGAGCCCAAAGGGTTAAAGCAAGATTTTTTTATTATGATTTGTCGTATGATATGTGGTGTTCAGCTATAAGTATGCAAAATTTCAAGCCTCCAACCTAGTTACGACTCACTTAGAAAAAATTATTTAAAATAAACATGTGGGAGCCCAAAGGGTTAAATGTACGACATTTTCAAAATTTTATTATTTGTCGTATAATGTGTGGTGATCAGCTATAAGTATGCAAAATTTCAAGTCTCCAACATCTATAGTTTCTGAGAACGGGCTCTGTGACAGACGGGCAGACAAACAGACAGAGGAACGAGACGAATAGGGTTTCGTCAGAAGAACGAAACCCTAAAAGAGCGCATATCATAATTTAAAATGCATTTCGAGCAATCATTACTAATATATAATAATTCGGATACAATATATTATCTGAAATCTTTTCACATACACCACAAACAATTTCCCTTATACCATTATGAACGGAATTCTTTTGTGTGGCCTTGTAAATGAATAATAACTATTCTATGCATCGTATATTCTACAGAATGTATATTTTAGTGCATTTGATAAATGCATATGAATTTTATTATGTTTGAAAGCATGTAACATCATTTAAAACCATTTTAAACGATTTTTCCCATAGGCCGTAATGTAACGGAAAACTTTTGACTGTCCCTGTAAGTGAACTAAACATGCTAGAAACTTTATTTGAAATATGGATCGTGCTATGGTAAAGGTCACAAACATCCAAAAATTTCAGAACAAAAATTTCCGACTACATTTACGAGAGTTAGAGCGCGGACAGACGGACAGAAAAACCGAAGTCATAAACATGAAAAGTGTTAAAAAAGGAAATGGTTCAAAAGAAAGTTTACACCTAAGTTACTGACAGAACAATAGCCTATACACAATGTTCTACCTTTTCACAAGCTACATGTCATCCTTAGAATTTCCAAGGAGCCTGTCACCATAATTACAGATTTGAAGTCATTAGTTATTTTTGTCCTTAGATAGAAATCCCTCTGCGATTATGCAATGAATTTTTTATATTCTTCTGTTATTAAAACTTGCGAAAATTTCTAATCTTGAAATATACAAATTATCTATAAAAAATGTCCCAATTTCGATTTTATATTATAACTGTTTAATTGAAACTATTTAAAACACACCATACATCAAATTGAAGGTAAACTAACCTATTACTTCTTACGAATGTTCAATATGGGCACGTTTACTAATACGGCACTCATCCAACCTAAAGTCCAAATCTAAATTACAGTTTGTTTAATTCCTCAACATTTTCAATTGAAATATTTGCAGCACGCAATTTATGTTCATTTTAGCTGCTACATGCCCTACTTAGAATTTACAAGGAGCGTGTCACCACTATTTGATAATTGAAGATTTTCATTAATAATTTGTTGTTCAGGACAGACATGTCTCTGCGATTATTCAAGGGACCTTTTTTTTACTCTCTTCTACCTTGACAATTAGAATGTATTGGTTTCATGAAAATTTTCAAATTCCAGTTTTCGACGGATTTACACTTTTTATGGGTCAGAGATTCCAAAAAACATGTTTTTACAAAATGTCTGTCTGTGAGTCTGTCTGTCTGTCTGTCTGTATGTGACACAGATTTTGTGGGCGCTCTATCTCAAGAACTAATGCACGGAATTTAATAAAAATTTATTTTGAGGTAGTCCCTGATATAGATTGGTGCTGATTAGTTTTTGGTGTAAATCGCCCCGCAGGTGACGCTGCTATGTAGCATTTTGCAAGATTTCCGTAAAAGCTCTATCACAAGAACTAATGCACGGATTTTTATAAAACTTCAAATTCCGTTAATCCTCAATTGGATAAATAAGTATTCATGAAAAAAAAAATGGTTCGAAATGTGGTTAAACTGGGTCAAAATATTCCAGACATTACGGAAGATTAGTCGAATGTTGGCAGCTATGCATATGTACCATTAAGCAAAGTACTCCTTCCGTCCCAAATTATTTGCGACATTTAGGTCGAAAGGTAGATATAGGTAGTTGCTACATTTCAAGTGGGTGGAGTCATAAATAATTTCGGATGCAGTTTAGTAGATCGACACCATTTTGTAAGGACTCCACCACCAGTATACCATAACGATCATTTTCTTCCTAAAGAATTAACGATTCATCAGAATGTAGTTTTCTGCGATTACTGGTAGAAGAATCCTTACAAAATGGGGCGTGGCTTAAGAGAGTCAGAACCCTGTATTTTTTAAACTAATTTTATACTTATTTAAGGAGAGACGGAGGGAATGCCTGGTAAGTAAATGTTGTTGATTGATAGTTTAGCACCCTGAAATCTCTGAAAAATGTTGGAACAAAATTATAAAAGAATCAGTATTAATAATCAGTACAAAATTAATCAAATGTAGCAACTTATTTGGGACAAAGGGAGTATAAAATAGTACTCTTTATTTTTGATATGAACTCGAAATTTCTGAATAAAAATGGAGGCCAAAGTATGAACCCTGATCTCATCGGTTACCAGCTGTGCCAAAGGTCTGTTGACATTTCAAAAAAATATAGAAATAGAAGGATTTCATGTATTACAATGCAGATTTCAGGAAACTTATTTTCACTCACGTAGAGTTTGTTTAGTACTTAAACATTTTCATTTGAAACATTTGCGTATAACAACACTTTGAGCGTCCAAATCACATTAAATATTCAAATCAGTCCTAAACAAGTAAGAAAAATCATGCGTACAGCATAGATTATGAAACACTTCCCAACACTCCCTGAAACCTTTAAAGAAACTTCGTTACTTAGGGAAATAAGGTAAATAAGATAACTAAATAAACATTTAAAAATCTGATTTCAGTAGTTACCGCCCATAGCCAAATATGTATTCCAATTATTTTGAACAGCCCTGTATTGGATCTGTATGTTGATATTTATACTATATAATGGGAAAATTTAATTTAGCATTTCATCTTTCAGCAATTTATACTAATAGATGGAAACATACTTGAATACTTTTGTACAGCCCTGTAGTTTACCTAGTACCTTTATTACATGCCACTATTTAGCTAAAATTTAATTCAAACTAAAACACGCTTAAAACTACTGAAATTACATTTTCAGAAATTCTCACCCATAGTAGGCCATGTATCCAAATTTTTGGGTGGCCCTGTATATCATTTTATCTATATTCTACGAATATTTATTAGTACACTAAATTCAGTTCAGCGTAAAAATGCATAACTCCTTTAAAACCCACCTTTAAGGAATTTATGCGCATACTCAGTAACTTTTACTCAATTCATTTATGTAGCTCTGTATATGAACTATAGCATTTATACGCACTTTATAGTATCCATAAATATAGTGAACAAATAGGTAAGTGTGATCACAGATCGCACAGAGTCTTTCGTTTAATATTCCTTTCAAAAGAATTTATCCTTTTGAAAAATCTGTTAATTCCACATTTCGCAACCAGGGGCGCACTCTATTCTACACAAACCTCTATCAGAACGAAACTCCGTTTTATATACTATCCGTAGGAATATTAGTCGAGGGGATCGGTCGATAGCACTCGAGATAAGTAGTCGCCCCCTGGCAATAAAAAGTGGAACTAAAATATGTATGGCTATGGCGCATAATATGAAATGGTCAAAGGGGTGTGGCAAATGTTGGAAAAGTGTTCCCCGGGTAAAAAGGGCGGAGGTTAGAAAAAATGCTTAAAATATGCAAGTTAGAGCTCGGAGGAGTAAATAATATAAGACTTTTTGAAAATTTTATGATTTGCCGCGTGGTCTGATATATTCAGCTGTACGTATACAAAAATTCATGTCTCCAACTTAATGAGGGGCTCTCTTAGAAATAATTGCTTAAAATACATATGTGGTAGCTCAAAGGGTTAAACGTAAGACTTTTTCAAGATTTTATGATTTGTCGCCTGGCCTCAAGTGTTCTCCTATAACATAGCTGCCAACATCTTGCGCTTTTTCAGACCACAAAACTTTTATAGTATATTTTATCTTCTTAAATCTCCGTAATGTGCCGATTAAATAAGGCCAAATTTTCTATTAAATTTTTATGGTCTGAAAAAGCGGAAGAGTTGGCAGCTATGCTATAAGTATGCAAAATTTAAATCTCCAATTTAATAAGGGGCTCAGGTGGAAAAAATTACTTAAAATACGCATGTGGGAGCCCAAAAGGTTAAAGGCACGATTTTTTTAATGATTTGTCGTATGATATGTGGTGTTCAGCTATAAGTATGCAAAGTTTCAAGCCTCCAACCTAATTAGGGACTAACTTAGAAAAAATTATTTAAAATAAACATGTGGGAGCTCAAAGGGTTAAATGTACGACTTTTTCAAACTTTTATGGTTTGTCATTTGATGTGATGTCTTCAGCTATTGGTATGCAAAATTTCACGCCTCCAACCTAATTAGGGTCTCACTTAGAAAGAATTGTTTCAAATACAAATGTGGGAGCCCAAAGGGTTAAATGTTCGACATTTTCAAAATTTTATTATTTGTCGTATAATGTGTGGTGTTCAGCTATAAGTATGCAAAATTTCAAGTCTCTAACATCTATAGTTTCTGAGAACGGGCTCTGTGACAGACGGACAGACAAACAGACAGAGGAGCGAGACGAATAGGGTTTCGTCAGAAGAACGAAACCCTAAAAGAGCGCATATCATAATTTAAAATGCATTTCGAGCAATCATTACTAATATATAATAATTCGGATACAATATATTATCTGAAATCTTTTCACATACACCACAAACAATTTCCCTTATACCAGTATGAACGGAATTCTTTTGTGTGGCCTTGTAAATGAATAATAACTATTCTATGCATCGTATATTCTACAGAATGTATATTTTAGTGCATTTGATAAATACATATGAATTTTATTATGTTTGAAAGCATGTAACATCATTTTAAACCATTTTAAACGATTTTTCCCATAGGCCGTAATGTAACGGAAAACTTTTGACTGTCCCTGTAAATGAACTAAACATGCTAGAAACTTTATTTGAAATAGGGATCGTGCTATGGTAAAGGTCACTAACATCCAAAAATTACAAAAATTTCCGACTATATTTACGAGAGTTAGATCGCGGACAGACGGACAGAAAAACCGAAGTCATAAACATGAAAAGTGTTAAAAAAGGAAATGGTTCAAAAGACAGTTTACACCTAAGTTACTGACAGAACAGTAGCCTATACACAATGTTCTTCCTTTTCACAAGCTACATGTCATCCTTAGAATTTCCAAGGAGCCTGTCACCATAATTACAGATTTGAAGTCATTAGTTATTTTTGTCCTTAGATAGAAATCCCTCTGCGATTATGCAATGAATTTTTTATATTCTTCTGTTATTAAAACTTGCGAAAATTTCTAATCTTGAAATATACAAAGTATCTATAAAAAATGTCCCAATTTCGATTTTATATTATAACTGTTTAATTGAAACTATTTAGAACACACCATACATCAAATTTAAGGTAAACGAACCTATTACTCCTTACGAATGTTCAATATGGGCACGTTTACTAATACGACAATCATCCAACCTAAAGTCCAAATCTAAAGTACAGTTTGTTTAATTCCTCAACATTTTCAATTGAAATATTTGCAGCACGCAATTTATGTTCATTTTAGCTGCTACATGCCCTACTTAGAATTTACAAGGAGCGTGTCACCACTATTTGATAATTGAAAATTTTCATTAATAATTTGTTCTTTAGGACAGACATGTCTCTGCGATTATTCAAGGGACCTTTTTTTTTTTCTCTCTTCTATCTTGACAATTAGAAAGTATTGGTTTCATGTAAATTTTCAAATTCCAGTTTTCGACGGATTTACACTTTTTATGGGTCAGAGATTCCAAAAAACATGTTTTTACAAAATGTCTGTCTGTGAGTCTGTCTGTGAGTCTGTCTGTCTGTCTGTCTGTCCGTCTGTCTGTCTGTTTGTCTGTATGTGACACAAATTTTGTGGGCGCTCTATCTCAAGAACTAATGCACGGAATTTAATAAAAATTTATATTCAGGTAGTCCCTGATATAGATTGGTGCTGATTAGTTTTTGGTGTAAATCGCCCCGCAGGTGGCGCTGCTATGTAGCATTTTGCAGGATTTCCGCAAAAGCTCTATCTCACGAACTAATGCACGGATTTTTATAAAACTTCAAATTCCGTTAATCCTCAATTGGATAAATAAGTATTCATGAAAAAAAAAAAATGGTTCGAAATGTGGTTAAACTGGGTCAAAATATTCCAGACATTACGGAAGATTAGTCGAATGTTGGCATCTATGCATATGTACCATTAAGCAAAGTACTCCTTCCGTCCCAAATTATTTGCGACATTTAGGTTGAAAGGTAGGTATAGGGAGTTGCTACATTTCAAGTGGGTGGAGTCATAAATAATTTCGGATGCAGTTTAGTAGATCGACACCATTTTGTAAGGACTCCACCACCAGTATACCATAACGACCATTTTCTTCCTAAAGAATTAACGATTCATCAGAATGTAGTTTTCTGCGATTACTGGTAGAAGAATCCTTACAAAATGGGGCGTGGCTTAAGAGAGTCAGAAACCTGTAGTTTTTAAACTAATTTAATACATATTTAAGGAGATACGGAGGGAATGCCTGGTAAGTAAATGTTGTTGATTGATAGTTTAGCACCCTGAAATCTCTGAAAAATGTTGAAACAAAATTATAAAAGAATCAGTATTAATAATCAGTACAAAAGTAATCAAATGTAGCAACTAATTTGGGACAAAGGGAGTATAAAATAGTACTCTTTATTTTTGGTATGAACTCGAAATTTCTGAATAAAAATGGAGGCCAAAGTATGAACCCTGATCTCATCAGTTACCAGCTGTGCCAAAGGTCTGTTGACATTTCAAAAAAATTATAGAAATAGAAGGATTTCATGTATTACAATGCAGATTTCAGGAAACTTATTTTCACTCACGTAGAGTTTGTTTAGTACTTAAACATTTTTATTTGAATTATTAGCGTATTTTTACGTAATGATACATTAACCTCTTAATTCTCGCTCCCGTCGTATTCTCGGGCTGTGTCCTTGACTCAAATTGTTTGATTCCCACCAGTTTAATCAAATAGTGAAATTGGCTATATTTTAGTATCGTTTTTACTGTCATTAAATAAGGAGAATAATTCTTTTTCATAAAAGTGGTGCCAATAAGCAATTTGAATTATTCAACCGTATTTTAATTCGAGCGTTAAGGGGTTAATTAAGGCGAAAAACCACGGGAATTATTTCAGAAAAGTGTTGCCAATCAGGAAATCTGAATTTAAAAAAGTCGCCCGCTGATGACACATCTCTATTGTTTTTACTAATCTACATTGTTATCTTCAGTGTGCTTCGTACAAAAAGTAAATCTGGATAATCAAATTTAAAAAAAAAATAGCATAGAAATAAAGGCAGGAAATTTTCGGTAAGTGCTTTCGTAGAAATAGCATAAAATGCAGGTCTTAAAATAATTGCAATGTTAAAATTTAATCCCTTGAAGGGCAGTGATGCATCTATGGCATCATCTAATTTTAATTTCTAATTGGCACATTGGAATCAGAAATATTTAATGAAAATTTTACTTAATAAAGTACACGAAAATATTCTTTTACTTATTTACAAATAAATTTCCTTGTAAGTACTAGTGTCATACAAAAATTTCAACATTTTACGAACACAACTAACCTGCCGCTAAAAGGGTTAACCCATTATCTACTGACGGTACTTATAAGTAGAAACTACTTTAAACTTTCATCTCATAATGAATATTAGTAATATTCTAATGGTACTTCGCAAAAACATTCTTTTGACCCACTTTATCCGGATATATGGCAAATGTGGTTCTTAGTTTGTTATTTTAGCGAGGAAGGAGGCTATATTTGAAACAGTCGATGTGTTTTGTGCAAACATTTTGTACAGATTGTCACGCTCGTCTTTTACTTGGAGCGAACACAGTAAATAATATAGAATAAGTCTACGTTTTATTCATGTGTTCATTATGATCATAGAATACAATTTGACAAGCTATTTTACGTGAACGGTGTATTTACTTGACTTAAAAGTTGAATTACTCCCTGATACTTATATGTACCGTCAGTACGCTGGGTGTTGGAGAACATTTCTTGTTTGCTTTTCACCTGTTTAGTTATTGATCGTTTTCATCTGCTTTTTCAATGTAATTACTAAAATGTAGTGTAGTAATAATTTCGCTAGTATTTCTTTTCTGGTTCATTATCATTTTTTATAGAAAATCGAAAATTTGTGGCCCTGGCTCTTTTTTGTTATGCTAGAAATGGCATATATAAATTCATATGTTGTACAAATTGGAGATACGAGAGAACATGTTATCCCTGGAATATAGACGTCACATAACTAAACAACAGCTATCAAGATCATAAAAAAAAATGTTTTTTTAACCCTTTCAGGGGCAAAATATTTTCAATGCTAAAGTGTTGAATTAAATGTTTTGCACCGAAATTTGCTAAAAAAAATATTTATAAATAAGATAAAAGCTATATTTCACATACTTATCAAATCAAAAATATTTTACCACAATTCTGGTGTCAATTGAAATACCTTGTGGGTTTTCATTTACGATATTTTAGTCACAGTGTACGGATGGTACTTTAAAGTACCACTTTAATTAATTACCTCTAATTAATTAAATTTCTCACGGGTGAGTATTGTTTTTATGTTTATCCTTTATATATCATTGTAGTAAATGATAAAAAAACACAAGAAAAAAATTGCAGTAGATAAAGGGTTAAAGTGTACGCCAAAATAGAAATATTCCTATCGGTATGAAAGTGATGCTAGAAGAAAAGCTTTTTTTTGAAATTTTCGACGAATTTCCAAATTTTGATGTAGCAAATCTACAGGTACCATAACGACAGCATCCGAACTTTTGAATTCTAGTTTTCGCATGACAGGTCTGCCACGAGGGAATGTTTTTAGTTATATCTCGCACCACTTTTTCAAAAAAAAAAATCTTTCATATGCCCTTCGCCACCATCTCCAAGAGAAATATACTGTAAAATTTTCATCCTAATGTCGGCGGCAGCATTGAACTGACCTTACTAGCAGCAAATTACCGTCCGCTTTTCGCGAACTTGTGAAAGCTTTGAGCTGAATTGCACGGTATTTGATATTAAATTTGATAACATTTATTGTACACTTAAAATTTTCTGGTATGGATTTTTTGTTTACTTTTTAATTTTAAATTATCGAATAACTTATTAAAAAACAAGTTCGATTACAGAAGTCCTCATCAGTACCTACATAACGGTCATTGCAAGAAAAAAAAATTGCTTTCATGAATATTTTAACTTTTTTAAGTGTCTGAAATATTTTGTTTTATGTATAAGAGATTTTTTGTTTTGTATCACTTTCATAACATGTTTTACGCCAAGGATCAAAGCATTTATACACCATCTTATTTTATATTTTTTAATCTTTATATTAAAAATATATATAATAAATAAGTCCAACAAATAAGAGTGAATTATATCAGCCAGGTATCGTCCGGATAGCCTAACAGGTAAGGCATTGGCACGGCACGCCAAGTATCCAGGTTCGATTCCAGGTCTGGACATTTTTCGCTCTGTTGGAATAAAGGTCAACTGTGCTACTCCAGTCTTGAATGTGATATAATAAAATATATTCGAGCTATAATATGTGCATCAATTCTCATTACATCAAATTATATTTTATTAAAAGAATGGTGTCACGCGAATTACAGCTCCCTCTGTATATACAAAATTATCATTTGTGATTCAAGCGACTCGTGCTCATTTAACTATCATATCCATGGTCATTCGTCCGTGGTGAAAATCATAAGCACTTTGAGTCAAATATTTAATAGCAAATTTTAATATTAGGAAAAAACAAAAAGTGCTCTATTACAGCAAATTCATCTTCGTCTACAACTAATACTGGGTCAAAGCATAAACTTAAAATGTAACAGAAGATGACAGTATTAAAATATGTCTATTATAGTTATAAAATAGTTATTAAATAAGAAGTGCAGGATGTTAGTCTCTAAGCGGATGCATGCTTAATAAAAAACCCCAACCAAAAAATTTTCACCTTCAACTTACGTAGTAAACAATACCATCAATTAGAGTGCCATTGAATGAAAATCTTTGAATACACCTCTACAGCTACTTGGGTAGTGGTAGCATCCTTTTAATCATTGAAATGACCAAAAAGCATCTGAATTTAAAACCAGCTTAACACTAGAGCCGCCTGAAATTTCACTCAAGTGTGATAAAAATATTTTATACCAGAATTTTTATTTTAAAAATTTAATTTATCTATTTAACTTATGTATGTGTGGTACATGCTTAACTTATTTTTAAAAGCAATTTCTGTCTGGAATCGAAATATTTTTATTTGGCACCGGTCAAAATTACCATTATGGCGGTTCTGTTGTTAAGACCGGTATTTTTAAGCATTTTTATACAAGATACAGACATTGAGAAGGAAAAACATAACATTAAGTGTAACAAAATAAAATGCCTGTAACTTATTGTGAAATCCCAGTTCTAGAAAAAATAATTTTTACCTATTTTTTTTTCTCCCTGCACTCACCACAAATATCCAAAATTTTATAAAATCTACAGTATTATCTTCAGTGTTACTTTGTACAAAAAATAATTCTGGATAGAAAAAAAGGCGAGAAATAAAGACAGGTAATTTACGGTAAATGATTTCGTAGAAATAGATCACACAAAATGCTGGTCTTAAAACGTTCATACAATGGTAAAATTTGTAGAGTTAGCCAAAATAGAAATATTCTTATCAGTATTATAGTGATGTCAGTGTAAACTCTTTTTTATCCCTCCAGCCGTGGGCGACTTTTTCAGTGGGTTACTTTTTTTTTTATTTAAGATTGTTTGATTCCCACCACTTTTTTGAAGTAGAAATAGTCACTTTATTAGGATGAGCGAAGCGAATACTCTACTAGGCTACACAAATTACATTTTGTCGTACACTTTACAAAAAAACTATTCGGTATTTTGACTTGAAATTAAACATAAAAATAAATTATGATCTGTAGATTTGCACAATATCTTTTTTTTTAACAAAAAAAAAAACTTTAAAAACTTTATTATTTTAATTAATTTATTTTACATGTTTTTCCATTACGGACTCATTTTTGCAAATAAAAAATAAAACACGTATATTTTCAGAAATAAAAATAAATTATGGAGTTACGATTTCTTTTATGAAGCTTTTAAAATACCCTTTTTTTACAGAATTTATAGCATATTTTTAATGAATTAAAATTTATGAAAATTTAATTATTTAAATTCAATTATAAAAATATTTTCCTGTGTTAAGCATTCAAATACACAATTTATTGTTATAATGGTAAATCATTTACGCAGAAGATAATTAAGCATTTTAAAAGAATTATATTATAATCTTTGTTTTTTTAATGGCAACAAAATAATTGTAAACAAATGATGATTTTTATCAGAGATAAAGAAAAAAAATAATAAAAGAACACTAGAAAACAGGAATTCTGCTTTTCAGAATTTTGTGTCGTCCCCGATGAAAAAAAAAGATATATATATATATATATATATGTATATATATATATATATATATCCAAAAACCAAACCAAAAATTCGAAACTACGCAACCGATCCAACAATAAATAAACTAAACCAAATTAAAACAACAATATATATATATATATATGCATATATATATATATATAAATTGGATATTTGTAAAATACTGAAATATTAATCGGTATGGTGTTTATTATTTCTATTTTATATCCTATAAATATTTAAATAGGTTTTATTGATTCTTCCATTTCATATTATTTGTTTATATTCTGTTTTCATTTTTAATCAATCCAATTGATTTTAATGGTTGTTTGGGCACAGGGGAAAATAATTTTTAGCTTTAGCTTATTTTTCTCACAGAAAACAACCATATTGCTTATATCATTGAATTCTGTGCCCTTGACAACGTAATTCAATATATAAGCTTTTCCATTATTTGTCGGTGTCCACTTTTTTCTTTTTCTTCCATAATAAATCTTATAATAAATTAATTGAATTTTTTTATACTTACAGCTTTAATTCATAATATTACGGTTTTTGTTGGTGGTAGGTTGAGTTTAATTAATGGTTATATATATATATATACATATATATATATATATGTATGTATGTATAGTAGACCGGGAGCCGGCAACACGGACAATCACCTCATTGAGTTCACGGATGAAATAATAGGATTAGTTAAATCTTGATTCGCATATTAAAACGCAATCTATCAGCCAAGTCATATATTGATGGAAAACACCTGAAAACCGATTTTAGCGGCTGACTCTTGGGTTTACAATTTTGCTTTCCTGCACCAAAAGGTATGAAAACATGGAGTACTGGGAGCAGGACAACAAAATGATAAACCTACGAGTCAGCCACTAAAATCGAAGTTTTAGGTATTTTCCACCAAGATATGACTTGACAGACCGATTGCATTTTAATTAATAACATAATTGCATTGTCAAGATATCTAATCCTAGAATTTCATCCGGGAACTCGTTACGGTGATTGTCTGTTCTGCCGGCTCGCGGTCTAGATATAAATAGTACAAAACATATTTCAATATGAAGACTTAAAGCACATGCTTTTAGTTTATATAAAATCACATCATTCGCATCCGCTTAAAATTTCCACATTTACGATCCATTTTTAAACAGCTACAGTAAAGTATGCATAGGACGTCACTATCGCGAAATAATGCACATATGAGCAAAAATATGGTGTCATTAAAGAAACTACACAAAAAAAAGACGTCTGTCTAATAATTCAAATGCCTTCATCATTATTAGACAAACTTAAAATTAAATATAGTTTATAATAGCTCCGTGTTTTAACAGAAATCATTCGATTATATTTTTTTAATTAGCACATGTTTTAATTAGATTTTTTTCTGTTGTTATGAGAAATTGGCAACAAAAATATATAATTACTATCTTTGAACTATTTTTCCTTTACTTTCTACAGAAATGGAGTGCTTCCGCTGCCAACATTAAGAAAATCGCTCTAAAAACTACAAAAATATTAATGTTTTAAAAATAAATGGAGATGCAGCTTTCAAACAAATTGCATTTAAAAGTACTTTTTTCCCAATACGACGGTATAAAAATTGAAAATGTTCGATGCTTAGAAGTTAAAAAAATTACTTTAGAGTATTTAATCGTACAATGATATATCTGCTTTATTTTAAGGTTGGCTTATATAACATAACGTTATTTTTTGGAGACGACACAAAATAAGCTGGGATAAAGAAATAGCACACCGAGGGGCTAATAAAATTAATCTTTAAATTCGTTACATAAAAATTTTGTAAAAATTTGCTTTGAAAATATTTATATATATTCCAGTCTTATATCATAAATAAAAAATTCCGAGGAAATTCTCTATTACATTTATAAAATTAAAATGCGCAAACAAAAAATAACGTTTTTCCTTTATAAAGATGCAAGAATAATATTAAAAAGAATATTGTTACTTTCAAATATTTATCGTATTAAATAATACTTCACGAATCCAAACAAAGCATGGCTTTTACTAGTTTAATTACAGATAAAATAAGGAGAGAATAAGCCGAATTATACGCTTTTAAAAAAAAAAGTTGTAGGAATCAAGCAATCTGAATAATAATTTTAAAAAAATAACCCACTGGTACGCGATAATAGTGATCTCCTCTATTGGGGGATTAAATTTCTACGAACATGGAAATACAGGTACCAAAACGCTGTTATTACAATTTTTGAAGGCTAGTTTTTAACTACCGATCTTAGCAGCAGACGGTTATCGTCTGCTTATCGCGAACTTAGGGAACACAGCATTTTAGAAAAAGAAAATCTCTAAATTACATTTAATAATGTTTACTGTACAATTAAAAATTTCTGGTGTGGAATTTTTGTTTGTATTTTAATTTTAAATTAGTGAATAACTTATTAAAAAATAAGGTCGATTTATTTCGGGCATAACAAACTGAAAATATTTTTACCAAAATTTTGCCATTGTGGCATATGGGAAGATTAAGTGGTTTTATAAAAATGCTACAGACCCTCAAGTGGTCAAGACAGGTAATTTTAAGTATTCTTATACAATATACCGACATTGAGAAGGGAAAACATAACATTCAGTGAAAGAAAATAAAACTGTCTGTAATTTATTATGGAATTCTGGTGATATAATAATTGTTTTTTACCTAATTCTTTTTCCCTGCACTCATGACATATATCCAAAATTTTAAGTAATCTACAGTGTTATCTTCAGTGCTACTTTGTACCAAAAATAATTATGGATTAAGAAAAAAAAAAGACGAGAAAAAAAAAAAGACTGGAAATTTTTGGTAAGGGATTTCGTAGAAATATATCACTCAATACATTGACCTGAAAACGTTTTTGTAATGGTAAAATTTAAAGAGTAAACCAAATTGAAACATTTCTATCAGTATAAAAGTGTTGCCAGTGTAAAAACTTTTTTATTCCTCCAGCCACGGGAAACTTTTTCAGTGGGTCACTTAAAAAATAATTATGATCTGTAGTTGAAAACTAGACTTCAAAACTTGTAATACTGTCGTTAAGGTACCTGTAGATTTGCTCCATCAAAATTTGCAAGATCCTATAACATTAAACCTCCAGCCGCGGGGATCGCTATTTTCGCGTTCAGTGGGCAATATTTTTTAAAAGTTCAGATGGATTTATTCACACCACTTTTTTAAAGCATATAATTCAGATTATTTTCGCATTATTTAAACTGTAATTAAATAAAGTGACTATATCTGCTTGATAAAGATGGTGGGAATGAAGCAATCATAATTTTTTTTAATGTTGCCCACTGAACGGGAAAATAGCGGTCCCCGCAGCTGGATGTTTGATGTTTCAGGATCTTGCAAATTTTGATGGAGCAAATCTACAGTTACCATCGCCAGTATTACAAATTTTCAAGTCTAGTTTTCAACTATTGATATAACTAGCAGACGACTATCGTCTGCTTTTCGCGAACTTAGAGAATACAAATTTGTAAATAAACTCATTAAAATTACTTTTAATAATGTTTAATGTACACTTATAAAATTATGGCGTGGATTTATTGATTGATTTTTAATTTTAAATTATAGAATAACACACTAAAAAAAACAAGCTCGATTTAAGATCTCCTCATCAGTACCTATATACCAGACATGAAAAGAAAGAAATATTACATTTATGAGTATTTTAACTGTTTTTAAGTGTCTGAAATATTTCCTTTTCATGCATAAATGTTTCTTTGTTTTGAATCACTTGCATAACCTGTTTAACATCAGGAAAAGAGCATTTAGACACCATCTTTTTTTACATATTTTTAATCTTTTTACTAAAAAATAAACTATAATAAAATATTTTCGGATTCTAATATACGCATCATACGCATATGATCGAATGATATTCTGTTAAACGAATGGCCTCACGCGAATTACAGCGTCCTCCTTATTTACAAAAATATCACTTGTGTTTTATGCGACCCGTGCTCATTTAACCCTTTCAGGGGCGGTGATGCCGTCACGGTATCACATAATTTTAAACCCTATTTACCACATTGGCACCAGTTTTATTGAATGAAAACTTCACTTTTATTAAATAAGCGAAAATATAGCTTTACTTGTTTACAAATAAATTTCCTTGCAAATACTGGTGTCGCCCAATTATTTCAACAGTTTACACACACAAATGCCTTGCCCCTGAAAGGGTTAACTGTCCTCTCCATGGTCACTCCTCTTTGGTGAATATCATAAGTCCTTCTAGTCAAATTTTTAATAGCAAAATGCAATAATAAGAATAAACAAAAAGGACACTTTTTAGCAAATTCATCTTCGTGTACAACTAATGTTATGTCGAAGCATAAACTAAAAATCTAGCAGAAGATCGTAGGATTAAAATATTGGTATTCAAAGTTAAGAAAATAGTTGCTTATGGAAGCATGTAAATAAGAAATAGAGCATGTTGGTTTCTAACTGGATGCAAGCTTCACACAAAATCCCAACAAAATGAACTTCGTACTTCAACTTACTTAGTAAACACTACCATTAGGTAGAGTTTCACTAAATGAAAATTTTGAATACAACTAGAGAGTTACTTGGGAACAGATAGCATCCTTGTAATCACTGAAATCACAAAAAAAGTTTCTCAATTCAAATAAAGGTTAAGACAGGTAATTTTAAGTATTTTTATAAAGGATATACACACTTAGAAGAGAAAACATAACTTTAAGTGAAAGAGAATAAAACTGCCTGTAATTTATTATGGAATTCCAGTGCTATATATATATATATATATATATTACATAATTCGTTTTCCCTGCACTTATGACATATATCCAAAATTTGACGTAATCTACAGTGTTATCTTCTGAGTTACTTTGCACAAAAAATTATTCCGGATTTAAAAAAAAATAAATAATAAAAAATAAATAAATAAATAAATAAAAAAGCCGAGAAATAAAGACAGGAAATTTTTGTGAAAGGGATTCCGTAGAAATAAATCACACAAAATTTTGGCTTTAAAAACGTTCTTGCAATGGTAAAATTTAATAAGTAAGCCAAAATAGAAATATTCCTATCAGTATCAATGTGCTGCAGTGTAAAAACTATTTTATCCCCCCAGCCGTGGGCAACTTTTATTTATTTTTTTTTTTTACTTAAGATTGTTTGATTCCCACAACTTTTTTGAAGTATAAATATTCAATTTATTTAATTACAGATTAAATAATTCGAGAATAAGGCGAATTATACGCTTTTCAAAAATGTTGTGGGAATCAAGCAATCTAAATTTCCAAAAAGTTTGCCGACTGGAACGCGAAAATAGCGTTCCCCACAGGACACGTTAACCCCTTAATTCTCGCTCCCGTGATATTCACGGGCTGTGTCTTTTATGCAGATTATTTGTTTCCACCAGTTTTAGAAAACAGTGAAATTGGCTTTATTGTGGTATCATTTTACCTGCCATTAAATAAGGTGAATATTCTTTTTTTTTTTTCAAAAAAGTGGTGCCAGTAACCAATTCGAATTTTTCAACCATAACTTAATGCGACAGTTAAGCAGTTAATGTTCCACGAACTTGCAAATTTTGATACAGCAAATCTACAGGTACCATAAAGCACAGGTACCATAAAGCAGGTATCATACTTTTTGAAGTCTATTTTTCAAATAGTGATCTTACTAGAACACGGCTATCGTCTGCTTGTTGAGAACCAACAAACTTTTTCCAATAAACTTATGTAAACTCATGGACTGTGAGTATTACATGGGCTGGGATCAGGAAAACGCAATGCTAAACCTACGAGCTAACAGGTAAAATCGGATTTTTAGGCGTTTTCCTCCAAGATATGACTTGGTAGACCGATTGCGTTTTAATATGAGAATCGAGTTTTTGCTAAATCTGGAATTTCAGCCTCCAACTCGATGAGGTTGTTGTCTCATGGTTCGTACGCCTCCTTGAATTTTGGAGACCAGAAAATTTTTCGGCAGCAGTGTTACCTTATACATAGTTGCCAACCTTTACGCTTTCTTCCTACCACTAAAATTTTCTTGTAAATATTGCCTTATTTAATGGTCGAAATCTCATGATTAAAGAAGGCGAAAATCTCTTCTATATCTTACCGGTAGCAAAAAAGCGTAAAGGTTGGCAGATATGCTTATAGAAACTCTCTTTTAAAAGAAGGGAAAATTTTGCGCGTTTAACCTAAATTTCTTATTCTATAAAAATATACTGGTAGTCTTCCTGGAGAAATAACGTTATCCGTACGAGCCATATGTCTCTGCTTCCGGCTCCCGCTCTATTTTTTTTAGCAATTCTAGGTACGATACCGCGAGAATCACTAGAAGTGAGGTTTTCAACAGATCTTACTAGCAGACGGATATCGTCTGCTTTTCGCGAACTAGAAGAGATGACAGATTCAATAGCAACACCAAATAATTACATCTAATAATACAGTAAAACCTCTTTTACCCGAAACTCTTTTTTTTTTTTTTTTTTTTTTTTTTTTTTTTTTTTTTTTTTTTTTTTTTTTAAAGAATCATATTCTTTTTGTTCAAATGGTCCTTTCCGAACTACCATTATGTATAAATATTTTCGATCCCCTTTCTTAGAGTCCCTTTGAATTTATATTGAGCTCCCGTAAGCTGCGGAGTGGAACGAAAAAAATTAGCAATTCTGAAGCTTTTGAATGTTTTGCAAAAGGTTTGCATGGTTGGAACAGCAGACAGACTGTGATACTGGTGAACCACTAATGTTAAAAAAACTCCGTAATAGATCTTCAAAGCAAAGGCAATCGAAACTGTGACAAACAAAACATTTTTTCAAACTCTTGTATGGTACTTGATTTTAAAATTAAAATTCAGGTAATTTATTATTGTTTCTATTTTGCTATTGCTTTAATTTTATTCAGAACTTGTTACCATAATAAGAATTATTGCATATATTTCTGCTTAATCTTAAAATTGAATCATTCCCGATTATCCGAAAATTTCGATTTTCCGAAAGATGGTCAGTCCCAATTACTTCGGATTATCGATGTTTTACTGTATTTGTACACTTAAAATTTTTTGTGTGGATTTTCTTTTTACCTTCTAAACATTAAATATTTGATAACTTATTAAGAAACAAATCGAATTTTCGTTTCGCCAAACAGAAAAAAGCTCTGCGTAAAAAGTACAATTTCTGGAAAAAAAATAGCCTGGAAATATAGACAGAAAATTTCCGCAAGTGATTTTTTTAGAAATAAATGACTAAAAATGCTGGTCTTAAAAACGCTTTTGCAATAAAAAAAAATATAGAAAAATCAAAAAATAAAGATATTTTTATCAGCATCAAACTGATGCGAGAGTGAAAACTTTTTTTTAAATATTTCACGAACTTCGAATTTTATATGTGGCACATCCATAATCCAACAGCGCCGGCATCAGAATTTTATTTTTTTACTTCCTAGTTTAAAAGTCATCTTACTAGCAGACAGCAATCGTCTACATTACATGAACCATATCAATTAACATGCCTCTACCAATAAATCTTAAAATAATTAAAATATATAATTATAATATATACTTAAAATAATTTAATATATAAATAATCTTAAAATTTCATAATATTTAAAGTACACATAAATATTACTGGTGTAACTTTTCTATTTCCGTTTAATTTTAAATTATTCAATACTTTTTAAAAAGGAACTGTAATTGAATTTCCATTTCGCCAAAGAGAAAAAAAAAAGCCTTAATTAGTCGTTTTGAATTAGATTTTTAACCCTTTAAGACCTGGTAAGTTTTTTTTAGAAACTGAAAGTCTTGGTAGTTAAGCCTAATTAATAGGATCCTATTTGACCGAAAAATGATATTTAAAATTTTCCTGATGCCAGGCTGTGTCAAGGGAAGATCCACACAATTGTGTGATGTAGGCTCGGCTATAAATCACAGAAAAATAGGAAAATGTATTTTCTTTTTCCTTATGATCACTTACACGATTGTGTAGGTCAGATCTTAAAGGGTTAACTGGTTGCAAGACACTTTATATTATATTATGGTAAATTGTAGTGTGAATGAATATAATATTTTGCAAAAAAAGCATTCAATGTAATTTCAAAGGACAATATTTCATCAGTTACCGCCTGTGCCAAAAATCTGTTGACATTTAAAAATTTATAAAAATAGAAAGATTCCATGTATTACAATGCAGATTCCGATAAACTTATTTTTATTGATGTAAAGTTTGTTTAGTACTTAAACATTTTAAGTTGAAACATTTGTGTATAATTGTACTTTAAGTATCCTAATCATATTAAATATTCAAATCAGTCCAAAAAAAAGGGAGATAGTTCAAAAGAAAGTTCAACTAAATTGCTGACAGAACAGTAGCGTATACGTAATTTCCTTCCTTTTTACTAGCTACATGCCATCCTTATACTTTCCAAAGAATATGTCACCACTATTACAGATTTAAAGTCTATGATTAATATTTGTTCTTAGATCTTCCTCTGCGATTTTTTTTATATTCTTCTGATATAAAACTTACGAAACTTTTTTCTCTCGAAATACAGGGTGTCCATACAAAATGTCCCAATTTCGATGGCATATTATAACTGTTTAATTGTAGCTATTTACAACAAACCATACATCAAATTGAAGATAAACTAACCTAGTTTTTCTTACGAATTCCTATTTCAATATGAGCACGCTTAGTATACGGAACTCATCCAACCTAAAGTACAACTATAAAGTACAGTTTGTTTAATACTTCAACAACCCTCGGGTCTGCCCAATTTATGTTCTTTTAACCTTCTACATGACATTCTTAAAATTTACAAGGGTGGTATTTCATGTTTGAAGTCTTTCAGATTTAATTATTATTCAGACAGACAAGTCTCTGCGATTATTCGAGGGATTTTTCTTAAATTTTTGTCCTGGTATTAAAACTTGCGGAACTTTCTAATCGATAAATGTAATAGAGCTATGCCCACCCAGTTTAGATCGTCGAATATCGTGAAACCTCTTGAATCCACCTAAAGTCCAGGCATGATATTTTCTTATTCGTCAGCATTTTTTTTTTCAGGCCAAGTCTACCTAATCTCCAGATAACTACACGTTTTATACAGACGAGGTCAACACAATTTTACTTGTTGTGATTACGCATACACGTCATTCGGTGGTTTAACACTAGAACGCCCGGAAGGAGTCGATCCGATTCCGACCATATGATTAAATGTCGTCTGGAGCCAGAAATTTTTTCATAAAATAAGTTAAATTTAAACTACTCAGATTTACGTTAAATAAATCAGTCAAATAAATTTAAATAGAAATTCTGGTGTCAAATATTTTAATGAAACTTCAGTAAAATTTCCGGGCGTTCTAGTGTTAAGGTACTCCAAACAAGTTCTCATACGAAGCTTGAACACATTCGTTGCATAACCTATTATATATTTAAGGCTGCTCACAAATCCCATCCGTTTGATCTACTTTCTGACATATTTCTCAATTCTTTTTTGTTCGGAAACACATATAATTATTAGGTCTTCTTATTCAGAAACTATGTAGTCGAATGGCATTTTAAATTTTTTGGTAAAGGCGGGAGATTCTTCAGAAAGTACTGTCAAAATGGGAGTTTTGAACAGTGTCACCGACGCGGCAGTGCGAGAAACTGGAAAAATTACATCACGTGAAATGAATTGCTTAGAACTGTATAAGTAATTAATTTATCAAAATTGGGGAACGCTATTAGATTTAAATAATTTAATGGTCAGGCATGCTAATTTTATGCCTTTACAGGGTTCGTACAGGTGCTTGAATTTCCAGACTAAGAAATTCTTCGGTATCAGCATTTTCTTATGGAAAATTTCTACTTAATTAAGGGTTTAAGCTAGTTTTATTTTTCGATTAAAAAATTCTGATATTTGGTCTTGAAAATAACGGTACCCGTACGAATCATGCTTTACGTTTAAAATTGCGTCAGAAAATTTCGTGTTCTTCAGCAGTGGTTTTTAGTATCATCTACAGTTTTATCCTGAAGTACTACCAATAACATTGTAAAATTGTTATACTTTCAATCCATTGTATAAATTTTAGAGTAAATGCAATTCTAATATTTATTTATTTGTACTGACACTAAAAATTATTATATTTATTAATTTTTGAAACTTTATAATTAATTTGTCATTTTGCTTAAGAAAAGATATTTTGTATTTTTTCAATCTATTACATATTTCTTTTCTTAAACCGTTTTGAGGATTCTAATATTGTAATTTCGATACCGCGAAAAATTGCTAATTTGTTGAAAGGAATAAGTGCAATTTTCAAGGTGGAAGAAGGTAGTGTTGAATTTTCGTTGTAGTAGCCAGAAAAGGAAATCTACCGCCACTGGATTTTGAAATTTAACAAACTAATATTTTTTTCTCTGATTTTAATAAACACATTAAATTTAATATTTCCTAGAAACATAAAATAATTAAATACTAAGAGAAAGTGCAGCTATGAATTTTCTTCCATTTCGGGGGTGTGCGTGTGTGTGTGGGGGGGGGGGGTTCCCTTTAAATCTACCATGGAAATGGTTATTTTCTAAAAGTTTATGCGTTAAAAAACTTTCTCAAATCTGTTCAAGGGCAGTGTTTAATTCAGGTTGCCGTGACACAGCTCTCCGCCCTCTCACCTTTTGATATTCAATTTAAAAAATTCTCCCATTTTTAAAGACATAAAAAAATTATAATTTCCAAGTAACTTAAAATAATTTAACAGTAAGAGGAAGATCAGTTTAAAATTTTCCGTTGGCGAGTGGGGAGAATTACACTTCACTATCCGCTATGGAAATCGTTTAGGTGTTAACAACTAAACTCAAATGGGTGGTTTAACACATTGAGTGCTACGTCACTCACCGGTGCCTGACACTGAACATTCCGTTTAGGCGGCGTCAGTTATCGATGACTGACACTTATAGATTATATAACGGGAACATTATTTCGTGGCTCAAACGGAAGGATATACAAAATAGACTTAGCATTCAAGGTGTTAAAATAGTATTGATTCAGGTGGCGGCCAGCCGCACCCCACGGATTTTAAATTTTAATGAAGAAAATTTTCTTTTTTTAAGATTTTTAAAGACATAGGGGAAAGTACCCAGTGTATGACAATATAAGCTAGATTTGTACTTCAAGATTTAATGGTAACACTGCCTTTTAACTGAGGAAAATAAGGATTGGTGGAATATATCTCTTAGATTGTTTTCTTTACAAAACTGTAGTTATTAAAAAATATATAAATGTTTTTGTAAAACAAAATTCAAAATTTAAAATATCACATCAATATACCCAGTTTTTCATAATCTGTATCCAGTGTTTGATATGCTGTATCCAGTGTTTGATAGGCATTTTAATATCTGTGGAACATTTCTGTATATTATCTATTCAAACAATTATACACATAAGTCTATACATACTGGCAGTGTCGCCTACTTTTAAATTATGGAAGCACAAAATTAGATATAAACATAAATTTAATGTAATATGATAAAACTTAAAGTACTAATACAAATATTTTAATGAAAACTCAGATATTTTCGGATCATTTATCTTCCGAATCACATTCGATTCCAAATTATTCTATGTCAGACTCAGAGTCAATATCAGTTGCATAAATGTGGCAAATAAACTGGAGCTTATCTGCATCTTTATCGCTCTAATCAATCCCAAATGCCCCCAAATGTATTTTTGGAATGCATTTGTAGTGAAATGTACTTTTACAATCATCACATTCTGCCCAACGTCTCCGAATGTTTAAAATCAATTCAGAAGAATAGCTCTTGCAGCCGATATTGCAGATCCAATCTTTTTCGTCGTCAAGCATAAGTTTCTTCTTATAGTTGTTCTCGTTGGTTTGGATAGGTCATTCTTCCGATTTACTATTATTTCTTCTTCTCGCAATCTCTTTTTCTCTTCCTTCAGTTCTTCTTGCCTTTTATTAGCTTCCCTTTTCCTTTTCTCTATAGCTTGGTATTGTTCTCCGCTAAGAACAGTTTTGGAGATTTTTGTTTAATTGTCTTCGTTAACCCTCTAATTTTGTTACAAGATATATGATATATTATGAGATCGAAATTGTACTAAAAAAACTGTTGCCATTTGTGAACTGTTGCAGTTTGAGTATTAAAATTAAGCGTTTGCAAAGTGCAAACGGCGCCCCGGAAAAGGTAAAATAAAGATACATAGCGCGACGCGAATACACCTCCAAGAATACACAATTCGCATTACAAAAAGTGTTGCAAAATGGGGTTTCACGGAAAAACGACGTATGTTTTCACCCGGGACCAGCATAATGCTGAGGACACGGAGAAATGTATATCTGAACAATGTTTTTATTGTAAACTGACGGGGAATGTAATTTTTTTGTTAGTGAAATCCGGGAAAAATTATTAAATCTTAAAAGATTTCGAAAATTGTTAAACATTTTAAATGTCATAAAACAAATTTGTGTTTTGTAAATCAGGGATGACGAACCCGTTGAGCATGGATAAACTGTCATCACTATTTCTGAAGAACAATTTATTTAATGACAGAAATTATGGAACTACAGTTTTAAAAGTATGAAAAAACAGAATATTTAAGAAATGTCGTAATTCTTATAAAACAGCTTCAAAAGGACAAACGTCTTTGGATTATGCGTGGAACTTTGTCATTTGTTTTCGAGTCTAAAGGCTGAAATGTTTATCTGCTTTCAAATATGCTTACGATGTGATGTTTCTAATCTGTTTATGCAAAACTTCATCGCCAACAGTTTCCACTAAAAGCAAGATTAAAATATGGATTTACTTTACCTGCTCAGGTTCATACTTGACGGGATCCGGTGTGTTCTTTGTTATTAGCATGACTTCGTACAAAAATTAAAATATATGGACCAAAAAAAAAAAAAAACCCCGAGAAATAAATACAGCAAATTTCGGTAAGCGATTTCGTAGAAATAGATCAATCACACAAACTGCTGGCTTTAAACACGCTTTTGGAATGATAAAATTTATGAACTGATCCCCAAACAGAAATATTTCCACCATTTTTAAAGTGACGCGCAAGTAAAAAGTGGTGTTTTTTTTCAGATTGTGAGAAACTTACTTGTTTGTCACAATTACTTGTTACACACTTACTTGTTTGTCGTGGATTTGGTTTGGAATCACAATATCTTCAGTTGAGATATATGCGTATAAAGAGCACATTAACCCTTTATCTAGTGACGTTACTTATAAGTACCACTCACTTTAAACTTTCACCCAATATTCACCCAATATTAGTAATATTACTAATATTCTAATGGTACTTTGCAAAAAGAATCTTATAACACCATTTTATCCGGATACATGGTAACAGTAGTTCTGGGTTTTGTTATTTTAGCCAGGAAGGAGGCTATCTTTAAAACAGTCGATTTGTTTTGTGCCGACATTTTGTACAGATTGTCATGATCGTCTTTTTATATCTGCAAACACGGTAAATGATATGAGGTAAGTGTTGGCTTTTATTTATAGAATATAATTAGACTAGTTATTTTAGGTGAACGGTGTATCAATTTGATTTAAAAGTTAAATTACTCTGTGGTACTTATAAGTACCGTCAGTACACTGTGTGTTGGAGAAAAACTTCTTGTTTACTTTACGTCTCTATAGTTATCCATCGTTTTTATCTGCTTTAAAATGTAATTACTAAAATGTAGTGTAGTAATAATTTTCCTAGTATTTCTTTTCTGTTTCGTTATTATTTTTTATAGAAAATCGAAAAAATTGTGACACTAGCTCTTTTTCTCACAAATAAGAAAAATGCTATATTTCACACACTTATTAAATTCAAAATATTTTATCACAATTCTGGTGCCACTTGAAATACCTTGTGTATTTTCTGTTACAATATTTTAGTTATTGTGTACTGACGGTACTTTAAAGTACCACTTTAATTAGTCACCTCTAAGGAATTAAATTTCTCACTGGTGAGTTTTTTTTTATGTTTATCCTTTAATTTTCATTGCAGTAACTGAAAAAAAATATATATATGGAAAAAATTGCAGTAGATCATAATACAGTAGATAAAGGGTTAAACTTTCAAATCGCATAGTTGTATACATACCGAAATTTGATATACCAGTATTTTTATGCAGAAATAGCTGCTTTATATATTTGCACAATTTCTACAATTTAATAAAGCAAACAGTTTTGTAAAAAAATTGCTGGTATTCGAAAAATCGGGATGTTGCAACTATGAAATCACTTTAAATATTGAAATCACAATCATAAAAAAATTGACTAAATTATTAACCTTTTTACAAGCTAAATGCCATCCTTAGAATTTACGAAGAGTATGTCACCAGTGTTTCCTAGTTTAAATTTTTCATTAAGAATTTTTCACCACGAAAAACATCTCTCTGCGATTATTAAACGAATTTTTAATATTGTTCTTCTATTAAAACTGGTGAAAATTTCCATTCGAAAACTGTAGCTGAGCCATGCGCTCCTAATCATGAGTGTCGTGAAATATTTGTATCTACCCAACCTCCAGAGTGTTTCACGTTTTAGGCAGATAAGGTCAGGGATTTTTCTCTTTTGTGTGTGCGTCTTTGGATGCTCGTCAATCGGTGGTATAAAATGTTCCATAGACGTTCCCTCACGAACCAAGCACTTATTTGTTACCTAATTTATTATTTATTAAAGACTGCTCTCAAATTTACATGAGCTACTTTCTAGCAAATTTCTGAATTCATTTTTATTCGAAAACGCATAAAATTAAAAAATGGTCTTTTTCCAAAAAATATGTAGTCGAAGGGCATTTTTTGTTTTCTTAGTAAAGTCAAGAGATCTTAAAGAAATTACTGTCAATGTGGACGTTTTGAACCGTATCATCAACGCGGCAATGTGAGAGACGGGGAAATTTTATGTCAAGAAAAAGGCTAACTTATAATTTTATAAGTAATATATTTATCAATAAATCGAAAACGCTATTCAATATCAAATCGCTTTAATAGTCAAGATTGCCACTTGCACGATAAATATTCCATCTTTTGATGTGTTTGTAGCCTTGCCAAATTGTAATAGTGCGAAAATTTCCAGGCTGGGTATCGTTCCATGTGGTTTAGACTGTAGAAAGTCAGTGCGCTATACTGATGGCCCGTGTTCGAGTCCCGGCATGGAATCTTTTCACTATGTTGCCCTTTGCGCGTTTTAAGCAATTAATTTTAAATTTCATTTTC
Organism: Maratus speciosus; assembly: GCA_963932465.1. NCBI lineage: Eukaryota > Metazoa > Arthropoda > Arachnida > Araneae > Salticidae > Maratus > Maratus speciosus. Next base: position 161,321,608 of record OZ010794.1, read on the forward strand.
ATTTCTAATATTCTGTGCAAGGCGAACGTTTCTCTCTGAAAAAAAAAAAAATCCAAGTATTAACCAACTATTATACTTGTCCTTTCAGTCTGAAATGCTTCTTCTCTTTTCCGATTATTCAACTTTGGCAATAGACGCATATAGAGAAAATGAAATTCTCAAAACTACTTTGTTTTCTGCGTTTTGGAAAAAAATAACGGATAAAGAAATATTGAAAGAAGTTTATAGATGAAGAAAAACTAAGAAAGTTTATAAAACAGAAATCCAGTTTATACAAGGTAAAATAGAAATTTTTATGTTTTAAATCTAATATAAAGGAAAGTCCCTCCATAGACCCAGTTTCTGTTTTCATTAAGAGTAAATTAAAATTAATTCTTGTGGAGATAAATTGAATTTCAATATTTTCAAAATCGACTATCTTCTTAGCCACCTTCTTCACTACCAGATGTTTGCATTTTAAAACTTATGGCTAAAAAAATGCATAATTGAAAAGAGTCTTGGTCATTTTTTTAAAATATTTACAAACAAGGTGCGCGAATATTGGACCTTTTTCTGCGAATCTGTCATTCTTGTTAAACTAGAACCATTATCCTAAATAGAGTCTAAACAATAATCATTTCAAATCCAATTTTTAATAAAGTCAGGAAAACAATAAAGTGCTACATTCTAGCTAGACAACCATTATAACTGTGCACTGATACTGAGTCCAAGCATGACTGGCCCCACCAGTGGCCGAGAGGTTCTGCTCTCGAAGCTGGTAGACGGGAGGTGCTGGGTTCGATCCCAATCGCGCCCGTCGGGCTAATCGTTCGGAGTTTTCGTGGTTTTCTTCGAGCCGTGGATCTTCCATGCGTTAATACGGATTAGGTTCCCTTAGAAAGACCCCCACGGAGGGCACTCCCCCCGGGCCTATATCCCTCGTGTAGATAATTCGCCGTCAAAAATCAACCCAACCCAACCCAAGCATGACTAAAAAACTAAGAAAAAATTATAGAATAAAATTCATGGTTTTAGAAGTTAAAATAAAGTCGCTTGTGGCAACTTGTATATGATAAATTGAGCATACTGGGCTTTAAGCGAATGCCTGCCACCGACTTGAAAATCTTGGAATGTAAAGATAGTACCATTGGAATCACTGAAATGACCAATACGCTAAAGAAAACAGATTCGTCTAAATTGAAAACATAATATTAAGGGAAAGAAAATAAAAATGTCTGTAATTTATTATGAAATTCCAATGCTATATATAACATAAATACCTGCAGTGACGACATACGTTCAAATTTTTAATTAATCTATAGTGTTATTCTATACAGGGTGTATCTGAAATGCTTCAACAAACTTAGGGGGATGATAGTACTCATCAAAACGAACAAAAAATTCAATAGAACATGGGGTAGCAAATGACGTTTAAGGGGACAAGGGACTATAACGGCTTTACCGTTATATATTCATTATTCCTCCTTTCCCCTCAAAAAATCAACTTTTAACTTTACTGGATTATTATAAATTGTCATTATTCTTCCCCCCCCCCCTTTAAATAAAATATTTAGTTTAAATTTGACATTTTAGAGTTAATTTCATATGTCTTTATTTATTCTCTCCCCCCCCCCCCCTCTCACTACTGTAAGTTTCGCTTTTACTTTTTAAAGTCTTTTCAAATGCAGACATCATTTATCTCGGTTCCTTTTTCTGTCTTTCAAATTCACACGATAGAAAAAGATCTTAACCGCAGTTATTTTCCATTGAAATAAAGTAGAAGAATAAAATACAAGTGAATCTCTTTTCGCTTTGCAGCCGACGTTATATAATGCATATTTTCCCAGCCTCTGGGCTTGCATTAGTATTCAATTCTCACCCTTGTACTTTGTCGGATACAAACCATATGCCCACTACTGACTAATTTGCAGCTGTACTTAGATCTGTAACGTGCATATAAAAATCACGTGTTCCTATTTCTTTAACCACTTTTCCTTACCGCAAGAATGTTAAGATACGTGTAACGATATAGCCGCGCCATGGCGTAAGTTGGAATTCTATGTAATACTTCGAGATGCCTCTGATTCCTTTGTCCACGCCACCAATACTCATCGCCAATTTAGTACATATGTTGCTATTCATCTCGCCAATGAGTGAGTGATTGTAATGAATATTTTACCACTACTGCCTCTGAACTTGAGTGTGACAGACCTCAGCTCGCTGCCCTTCGGGGTCGCCCCCGTCGGGCAGCCTTCCGTTTGACTTCTCCCGTCCACTGTATCATCATGGCCCTTCTTTTAAAAAGTTTCATAATAAAGAAGTAAGTCCTCGAAATACTCGTGTTGGAGTTTTTTTTCATTCATCCATGAACCTGGAAATCTCTCTAATAAATCTCCTCTATACAAATTGGCGCCGTTGCCCAGATTTTTTTCTCCAACAGTAATAAAAAAAAAAAAAAAAAAAAAAAAAAAAAAAATACGAGGAGAAGTACCGTTCCTTCCGTATCATCCTGTACCAGCGACGCGAAAAGATGTCCATAGATCTTTTTCCACGGGAGTTCCGGCTGCCCTACTCAGTGTTCGCTCGCCGATGTCAACTTCAGGGGATTTCCCTTTCTCGCTACCCCAACGGATTTGGAGAGTGCCTCTTTCTTCCGGACTTTACACTAGCCTGACGAGAAGCAAGATTTACACTGCGGTGCTCCAACGGGGTCATCGAACGAAGTCGCCTCCTCCAGCAGTTCCTTTTTCTACGAAATATCACACCTGCATCACTTGTTTCCCTGCGTAAAGTGCTGGCTTCGTACTCCAGCTCATTACGATCGAAAAAAGTCTGTCTGTACTCCAAAACAAAAACGACAGTTTCTGTTTTTTTGTGCGCGATCTTCAACCTTCATTCAAACGTGTTCGTGCTACCAGTCTGAGTGCGAAAGGTTTGTGAAAAAAAAAAGTGCCATCTGAACGTACATCCATAGTTTCCCAAAAGGGAAATGTTTTGTGAAAAGTCCTCACCTAGCTGTGGTATGAATTATCCGCACAAGTAACACAAATTTTAAACAAAGCTTTCAGTGCAACAAGTCCAGGAAATGTGCGCCGTTTCGCTTTGTTTGGTGATCTTGTCATTAATATTTCCAGTGCAAAGTGTCCAGGAATCCCACAGATTTGGTGACAACACAGTGAAATATGCTAAAAAAAAAAAGAAATATAATTTCGCGAAAGTGTCCTAGTGTTCAAGACAATTGTGAAATTTTTCCAATTATTTTTGTGTCTATGCTGATATCCACAATTTTTCAAAACAGTTCTTCAAATTCATTCAGTGTGCAATAATTAAGAGGAATAATATTTTTCCTCCTTTTAGTGGTGTGTTTCAGCAATATAAAAAAAAGAAAATTACCCTACTGATGACCATGCTTCAGTTAAAAAAAAAGAAACCACTCTGCATAAAAAAAAAGAGTGTACTAAATCACACTGCACACGGTGTGTCATCTATCATTCAACATCTTTATAGCATTCAGAGTACGAAAATAGGACGTTAATGATATTTTTGTTTTAATTTCTTTTCCGTTGCAAATTGTCACTAAAATCTTTTTAGTTTACTCTTTTTTCTTAAAAAAAAACAAGCGTTGTTTTCTCATCGCTCTGTTTTTGTACTCCAAATGAATGCTCTCTACAAAAAATGACATACTAGTTCAACGAATTCAAAGACAACACTTGTGTCACAATACTTTCTACAAAAAAAAAGAAACACAGTTTGCATGTAAGTATGAACAGGGAATGCTTTTATATTAAATTATTTACTCTAAATTGTTATAACCTTTTTTTTCTTTTTTTTTTCTTTCTTTTCAATATCAGTAAATATTATCAGTTTCTATCCATGTTATAGTTCCCTATTCATACTTGTACTTTTACCATTTGGATTTTCATAAGTTTGTTGATTAGCCAGCTTGAACGAAGAAATCACTTCTGAACTATTTTTTATAATATTTTTAACAGTGATAGCATATTAGCTCCTTATTATCTTCTTCCAAGCTGCGTTTGTTTGTTTGTTTGTTTGTTTGTTTTAAGTGCTTTTTGCAGTTAAAATGATAAAAGTATTATACTTTTATTATTTCACTTATAATGTTTTTATGCTTAAATCATGACATACTTCTCATATTTTTTTCTGCCGTGATTTTACTTAAACATGCTATGTTTTCTTTTTCGTAAAAATGATTTTTATGCATTCAAAAATCTAGAGTTTAACCCTTTTGCCCCACTGGCGTACTTTGAAAGTACACTTATTCTGCCGATAGGCAACAAAAAAAAGTTCTCTGCTCCAGGTTTTGCAGTATTTGATATTTTTTTATAAATATGTGCATATTTCGCTCACAACGTTTGCACATTTTCACTTGTGTGTGACATTTGCACAATTATTCTCAAAATATGTTGCTCGACTCTGACCTTGTTTATTTTGTTTTTGTATTTTAAACCAGTATTACAATTTAATTACCTGTTTTTTTTTATTTTATTGAATTTCGGAAACTTTAATCCAACTGGATGTTGACAGAAATTTAACTTTCAGAAATGTTGTGATTGATACACTCATATTATTTTTTACACTCCCCCCCCCTCCATGTTTTTTTTTCCTTTTGTGTATAATTTATTTATGCAACTTATTGTGTTTTATTTTATGTGCATGCATTTCATTTCTGATAACTAGAGTTTTTGCATACATACACCTTTTTGAAATACTAGTATTATTTATTTTGCATTATTTGTGTTGCTCTCTCAAAAAAAAAAAAAAAAAAAAAAAAAGAATTCCTCCTTTTTTTCCATTTTGGCTGTCAAAAAAAAGTAGACAACAGAAATTAAATAAACACGAGATAAAAAAAAAAAGGATTTTGCAGATAACAGACACTTCACCAGTTTATTTTTAAAATATGGCAGCTAATGATGAAAATACTATTTGTGACTTTAATCACCCCATTTCTGTATCTCCATGGGTAGATTATTTTGAGGAGATATTATTCAGATATTCGGATTCCATTAATATGGAAGCCACATCTATTCAAAATTCACTTAAGACCGAAAATGCTGCCTCCATGTCTGAAAATATTATAGATTTCCTTCAGAGCATTAAATTCAATTTTCATGTGCTTAAACTAAACTTTAATATTCTAAAAGATGATTATTCAAAATTAAAACAGGATAAAGATAATTTATTTCTTGTAAATCAGAAACTTATAGAGAGATTACATGAAATCACAGGCAAACAGAAAAATAAGAAGCTAACTAAATGTAGTAAGACTATGGTTGATCAGGTGGTAGATGTCAACAACAAACTCCCTCCATCTGCCCTAGATAAATCTACACAAACTATCCCCTCTTATATGTGTAAACAAGAAAAGTTACCACAACTGGAAAAAAAAAAAAAAAAACACATATCTTAGCTCCGACCTGCACGCTCAAGGTAAGCCCAATGAAAAATTTACAGATATTAGCGATTCCTCTCTAAAGTCCTTATCCCCTGCTAAACTTAATGTACCTAAGCCTAGTCGTGTCATTATTTTTAACCTCCCTGATAATTTAAATATTCCTGATATCTTGTTTGGTATCTCAGATTTAATACACATACCTGAACCTGATTTTCACTTTGTTAAAAAGTACAAGCTCCTACATATTAAGTCCTTTAATTGGATCTTTGAGCTTGCACCACAGGATGCTAGGCAATTATTAAAGCATAAGGAAATTATCATACAAAAAAAACCGTACCCTGTTAAACCATATATAAATGTTAAACGTTGTTTTAAGTGTCAGGTATACAATGATCATCTTGCAATTTCATGTTATAATGACATTAGATGCTCTGTGTGTGCTTTGCCACACATTGACCCTCAGTGTAGAAATCCTCCAAAATGCATTAATTGCATTAGAAATAATGATAGCAATAACACCAACTTTGACATTTTCCACAGTGCTTTTGCACCTTATTGTCCATCATTAAAAAAATTCATCAAGCAAATGCGAGAAAAAGTATACAACTGCAATACATTCCCATAAACATCTCATACAGCTTTCTTTAAAAAAAAAAAAAAAAAAAAAAAAAAACAATGTAACATACATTTTACATTTTTCGTTTTTATTTAACACACATTACTGTGAAGGAGTTACTATCTACAGCATTCCTTTTAAAATTTTTATTTTCCTATACATTTACATACATATGTCAGTTTTCGACAGCATTATTCATACTGATTTGATGTTTAAAATTAACTTAATTCCTTCAAGATTTTTTTTATAAACACAAGTGTACAGTGAGTTGCTTTTTCATTTGATTATTTAGCCGGCAAATAGTTAAATGAATCTCGAAATGGAACATTTGTGAAAATTGTTCTGATGCGGGTCGTCAGACATTGGGATTTTCACATTTGAGGTAGATGTTACTGAAAGAGTACACATTAATTCAACTTTAAAAAATTCATCATTACACTAGTTAAGTTTGTAGATTTATTTTTTAGAAATTTGGATATAATTTCACTTGTTAATCTTAGTTAAGTTTATTTAGTTACATTTCATCACACAAGTAGCATTTCCTGGTTACATTTTATCCTTTTTCACTTTCCTTTACTTAAAAGCACAATTTTTTTTTTGGTTTGTTTGTTTTAACTTTAGGCGATGCGTTTTTGTACTTGTGATACAATGCTCTTGGTTCCATATGTACACAATGAGTTTGTGTTCATAGTTTATACAACTGAGTTCATAGGGTATACAACTGAGTTCATAGGTTACACAACTGAGTTCATAGGTTACACAACTGAGTTCATAGTTCACTGAGTTCATAGAAAATACACTTTACAGGAGTTCATAGAAAAAAACACTTTTACACGAGTTCATAGCATTGTAAATTCTTTGTGTACTTCAGGGACCAATTGCACTATCATTTTTCTTTCATGGCAATACTCAGTTCATAGAATTTTTCCTTACACATATTAGTTCATAGTAAGTTTTTTTTTTTTTTTCTCACACATTTGAGTTCATCGCATTACTTTTACACTTTAAGTCAGTGAATTACTTGCTCATAATTTGTTCATTGAGGTACTTAGACTGCTGTGTTCACAAACATACATCTAAGTCGTTGAAATTTTCCTTTTCTTTCACTGACATACACGGTTTTAGTTTATAGTGAAATACTTTTTCTTTGATTCGTTCATTGAAATACACATTTTTTTCTTTGGTTCATAGAGATACACTTACAATTTAGTTCATTGATATTACAACTTAGTTCATTGTTATTACAACTGAGTTCATTGATATTTTGTTTGGTAAAAAAAAAAAAAAAAACATTATACACAATTGAAAATATTTTGTTTCTAAGTTTCAACGGTACACATTAGTATATTTCTTTTTTTGTTTTCATTATACCAGAACTACTTTTGACCTCACATGATATGCACAAATTAAACATGTATTAAAAGGTTAAGTTTTAACACATTCTTAATTTTTCCATTATTATTAAATTTCTTTTATGCCATGAAATTTCATGTCACCATCACTTTGTTTCACAACAAAGAATGCCCAGTTTACAGGATGCTACCCCTTCACATGCATTTTCTTTAAATTTCAAACTTATGATGTTTTTATTGTTTTCATCACACTTGTTTTGGTTTTCTACATGGACATAATTACACGTTTTCTTTTAAATTTGGAGATTAAATACAATCTCTGGTTAAGCTTCACTTAGACAATACACACGTCTAAGATATTATGTCGTTCTTGTAATAACATAACTTCACAATAACAAAAAAAACAGTTTTTGTTTCTTTGTTTGTAGCATTAGTAACCTAGTGCAGTTACACTAAATGTTTAAAACATTAGTTAAGGTCATACAATACACATACAGTTCCTATCCTGCTCGATACACTGTAAGGAATACAAAGTTAGAATTTACTTAAAAAATTGTGGTTGTTATACTTACCCGATCATGTCACCAGTCTCTCCACACACTCGGATTGTCCTTTTACATTTGATCTGTGAGATATTTATCTCAGTTTTTGTTTTATTATTTTAATTTATCCCCTCTGAAGTTTTGTTCCCGTTCAAAATTTTTGCCCTAAGGGTCCAAACTTCATTGTGTAGAGAGACAAAACCCTTGAATTGTTGTTTCAATTCAATAAACATAACTTTTTATATGATACATTGACGCATGCTCCTTTGAAGATCAATGTGATCTTTGGGGAGCAGGGACCTAGGTATCACTTGGTGTCTGGGTCTCATAACTCCCTCCCCCCCCTAGGGCTGATGTTCTAAACTGACGCCATCACACTTGTTTATTAACAAGATTAAGGGCTACACCCATTCATAGGCATGCTATATGCATCCCGTTCTTTTGTAGTCCTGTGCGCTGTGCACGAAAACCAACTTTCTACTCTTTTTATTTTTATATTTTTTCATTTAGCTTCTTTCTATTCACAGACATGCATATGTCATTTATTTTCTATTTCATTTTAAAGTAGTATCTGTGTATTTTGTTGCTTGCACTTATATTATTTTTATTTTGAGAAGATATTATAACAAGTTACTAAAAAAATATATTTACTTCTCTTATTTTGGTCATGAAAAATGCTGGTACCAGCCTCTTAACCAAATACTAAAAAGATATTTAAAAAGGATCCTGTCAAATCAAAAAATTATTATTTGCAGTTTCTGGTGACTGTAAAGACTAATGAATACCAAGAAATGAATAAAAATAAAAAGGCGCCATTTATCATGACCTGAAAAGTTTTGCTTTGTGCAAACATTTAAAGAATTGCAAGCACACAGTTATATGTTATATGTATATATATATGGAGGCTTATCTTTCTTATTATGTTATATCTGTTTTAAATACTTATATGTATGGGGTGGACAAAGTAATCTTCAAATATAAAAAAAAACTGTTCTTCAAGATTCACAGTTTTTTTTTTTTCTGGTGGTAATGGGTGATATATATAACGGCTTTACCGTTATATATTCATTATTCCTCCTTTCCCCTCAAAAAATCAACTTTTAACTTTACTGGATTATTATAAATTGTCATTATTCTTCCCCCCCCCCCCTTCAAATAAAATATTTAGTTTAAATTTGACATTTTAGAGTTAATTTCATATGTCTTTATTTATTCTCTTCCCCCCCCCCCCTCTCACTACTGTAAGTTTCGCTTTTACTTTTTAAAGTCTTTTCAAATGCAGACATCATTTATCTCGGTTCCTTTTTCTGTCTTTCAAATTCACACGATAGAAAAAGATCTTAACCGCAGTTATTTTCCATTGAAATAAAGTAGAAGAATAAAATACAAGTGAATCTCTTTTCGCTTTGCAGCCGACGTTATATAATGCATATTTTCCCAGCCTCTGGGCTTGCATTAGTATTCAATTCTCACCCTTGTACTTTGTCGGATACAAACCATATGCCCACTACTGACTAATTTGCAGCTGTACTTAGATCTGTAACGTGCATATAAAAATCACGTGTTCCTATTTCTTTAACCACTTTTCCTTACCGCAAGAATGTTAAGATACGTGTAACGATATAGCCGCGCCATGGCGTAAGTTGGAATTCTATGTAATACTTCGAGATGCCTCTGATTCCTTTGTCCACGCCACCAATACTCATCGCCAATTTAGTACATATGTTGCTATTCATCTCGCCAATGAGTGAGTGATTGTAATGAATATTTTACCACTACTGCCTCTGAACTTGAGTGTGACAGACCTCAGCTCGCTGCCCTTCGGGGTCGCCCCCGTCGGGCAGCCTTCCGTTTGACTTCTCCCGTCCACTGTATCATCATGGCCCTTCTTTTAAAAAGTTTCATAATAAAGAAGTAAGTCCTCGAAATCCTCGTGTTGGAGTTTTTTTTCATTCATCCACGAACCTGGACTCTCTAATAATAAATCTCCTCTATAGGGACCTTAAAATATTTTTTTGTTATTTTTTGTAAATTTCACCTTAAATATTATTCAAGGGTACATTATATACATTATGCCATGCATTTATCACAAAAAATAAAAATAAAAAAAATATATTTTTGAGAAAAAAAATGGAATTTTACGCGTCGTCTTAGAAATCTTCGATATGCCCCCTGCATCTTCCATATCAATGAAAATCCCCAATATTTTTTTATAAAAGTTTGGTTTATATATATAAACAAAATAGAGCATCGAATTTTATATATTTGAATTTAACGGTAAAAAAAGATAAAAATAAAAATTTTGAATTTTTTTCAAAAAAATTTAAAATTTTTCATTTTTTTTTATTTTTTGTAAATTTTATCTTAAATATTATTCAGGGGTACATTATATGCATTATGGCATGCATTTAGCAAAAAAAATTATTTTTGAGAAAAAAATGGAATTTTACGTGTCGTCTTAGAAATCTTCGAATTGCCCCCCCCCCCCCCCTGCGCATACCATATCAATGAAAATCCCCAATATTTTTTTTATAAAAGTTTGTTTTATATACATAAATAAAATAGAGCGTCAAATTTTACATATTTGAATTTAAAAGTTTTAAAAAATTGAAATTTTTTGAAATTTTTTCGAAAAAATTTCAAAAATTTTAATTTCCATTGTCCCCTTAAAGTGTGAAAATTGCAAAACTAATAAAAATATCGAAATCTCGCATGCTGCTATTCGGCAGAACTGGCTAGTAGCACGAAGCTGGTTTTCCTTTCACTTTGAGCATATCATGTCAGAAGGGTATAACAAACACTTGGAAGAAAGCCAAACAAATCTGTGAGCAGTCTTTGAGCGTGTCCGCCAATCGTTCCTCCGTAAATGTCGACTCTTTGAACAATTGTTGTATATATGTTTCTTCAGGACATCACGAGCTGTGTTGTACCTACCCTGTGCAATAAATAATTTTCCTGGGTGTATTTTTCTTGTCTCAGTCGGTTCATTTCCAGCCGCATTTTCTCGATTTTCATCCTTTAAACGTCATTTGCGACCCTCTGTGCCATTGCATTTTTTGTTCGTCTTCATGAGTACTATCATCCCTCTAAGTTTGTTGAAGCATTTCAGATACACCCTGTACTTGTCTTGGTACTAAAAAATAGGGTCCTGGGATTTAAAAAAATTTTTCCTGATTTAAAAAAAAATTCGCCGTTAAATACGAGACAGGAAATTTCGGAAAGTGATTATTTAGAAATAAATGTTACAAAATACTGGTCTTAAATTTCCTTTTGCAATGTTACATTTTACAGACAAGGCCTAAAATAGGAATATTTCAACAAGAACATAGCTGCAAACATCTTACGCTTTTTTGTTCCACAAAAAAAGAATGTAAATTTACTTTTTAAAATCTCCGTAATCTGACGGTTGAATAAGGCAAAATTTCTTTTACATTTTTGTGGTAACAAAAAGTGAAAGAGTTGGCAGCTATGACAGTTCTCGTTATTGCGGGAGTGAAAACAGTTTTAATTTTTTTACGAACTTCTAAGGTTTGACGTGCCGTAATTTCGCGCGTATCCGCCGCGGCTTAGTTAAGTCTTTCTCAGACCGGAAATTATATTGAAAAAAAGAAGTCAAATAAGTTCCACGCAGAAGCAAGTCATATTTTATCTAAAATAAATTCTGTTAGGAAATCGAATTATCTGAGGTGCGGCGGTTACGCGCGAAATACGGTAGTTCATCTACGTTATACAAGAAACGGTAAAACAATTCCTCGAATTTCCTATTTTCAACAGATATTACTCGCAGACGGCGACCGTCTACTTTACGTGAACTTGATGGAGAAAACGATACGAGTCAAAATATCAAAGAGACATATTTGATAATATATAAAGTACACTTAGAAATTTCCGGTATGAATTTCTCATTTATTTTCTAATTTTAAATTACTGGATAACTTATTATAAAAGAACAGTGATCGAATTTTCTTATAGCCAAATAGGAAAAAAACTTTGATTTGTTGCTTTAAATTAAGTGTTTAATTGTCTGCATGGTACTTTGTATTATATTATGGTAAATGCTCGTGGAATAAATGTACCATTCTGAAAAAAAACGCATTCCATGTAATTTCAAAAGATAATACTCAAAAATTTATCACAATTGAAGAATTGCACGAATTACAAAGCAGATTTCTGGAAACTTATTTTTACTAAGGTGGAGTTTGTTTGGTATTTTGGCATTTAGATTTGGAATATTTCTGTATAATTGCATTTTAAGTGTCCAAATCACATTAAATATTCAGATCAGTCCCAAAAAAGGGAGATAGTTCATTTTACAGTTAAGTTACTGGCAGAATCCTCGTATATTTGCAATTGCGGTCGTTTTTCACGGTTTACACTTAAGTTGTTATTAGCAGAATCCTTTTTTACAAGCTACAGTCCATCCTTAGCATATCCCAGGAGCATGTCACCACTATTACAGATTTGACGAGTTTCATTGATAGTTGTTCTTAGGTAGAAATAACTCTGCAATTATTCTCGGAATTTTTTATGTTCTGCTGATATTAAAACTGATAAAACTTCCAACTCTTGAAATGTAATAGAACTGTGCACACCCAGTTTAGAACATCGAACATCGTGAAATTTCTCGAATCCACCCAAATGCTAGACATGCTACATCTTTCTTATATATGTTCTTCTTCGCCAGCAAGTCTCTTTTGTGAGTACGGATACTCGTCATTGGGTTGTATAAAACATACAACACAAGTCCCCATTCGAACCCTATACACATTTTTTTTTATGTTGGGTGTTATGCATTTAAATTTGTTCTGAAATCCGAATGAGCTACTTTCTGACACATTACTCATTTTTTTCGGAAACATTTATCATTGTTAGGTGTTCTTATTCAGAAACTAAATAGTCGAATGGCTTTCTCAATTTCTTGATAAATGGAGAAGATCATTCAGAAAATACTGTCAAAGTGGTCGTTTCGAATAGAATCACCAACGCGGGAAGTGCGAGGAAGAGGGTGTACTTTATGTCACGTGAAATGAATCGCATATAACTTTAAAAGTAATTTGTTTATCAAAATTAGAAAACGCTATACGTTTCCAAATAATTTTAATAGTCAGGCGTTCAATGTTTTCCTACTTTTTTTAATTGATTTTTTTTATTTCCACCAGTTTTTTAAATAAGTGTAATTGGTTTTATTCTCGCATCATTTTATATCATATTAAATTAGGTGAATATTCCTAATTAAAAAAAGTTGTGACAATCTAACAAACTTAATATAAAAAAAGTAAACACTTATCAGAAGAACAGCCGTTTAGGGTTTAAGACAGGGGTGGCCAACTGTGGCACGTCCCACACCACTAAAATTTTACAGTAATCATTGCCTTATCTAACCATCGAATCTCTGCGATTCAAGAAGTCGAATTTTTCTGTAAAATTTTAGTGGTATCAAGCGTGCCACTGTTGGCCACCCCTGGTTTAAGAGATTAACACTGTATTCCATATTTTGGTGTGTTTAACTGGATTTAGATATTGAAATAACTTTTGTTTTAACAAGATGATCTGATAGCAGAAGGGGCACAATTTCACAAAAATTTTTTTTAGTAAAATTTGCCTCACATAAAGGCAAAACCGCTTGTATATAGTGCACAACGTAGTATTTAAAAAAGCTGGCGAAAGTTTCACTTACAATCTTTGTTTTTAACGTTAATATAGAATTCAGATTTATCTTACGAAGGAAAATCAATTAAAAGAAACATGAGACATATGTTAGATTTACTTACAGACTCTCCAAGTCTTCCGATTTCAGTGGGAGACTCCCGTTCAAATTATATATTTAGTCCAAACATTTTATTCAACGAATTGTTTATTTTACATGCCTACAACATAATAGTCCAAGAGCTGTTAAACATTTTAGGGAAGGTACTTGAGGCACCCTGAAAATTTGTGCAACACTTCTTTTGTAATGGCTGAATACAAAATCGAATGTCTGGCTGAAGGATCGTGGCCCAAAAACTGTGCCAGACACGTGTCAAGTGCCATTTTTTTACTACCCCAAAAAAAGGTATTTGAGGCACGCTGAGATTGAGACAGAATAATATTTATACTTAGAAAAAAATATTTTGAAAACGATAGACACTTTAGTCGGCCCAAAAACTGTGCCAGACACGTGTCAAGTGCCATTTTTTGACTACCCAAAAAAGGTATTTGAGGCACGCTGAGATTGAGGCAGAATAATATTCATGCTTAGAAAAAAATATTTTGAAAATGACAGGCACTTTAGTCGGCACAAAAACTGTGCCAGACACGTGTCAAGTGCCAAATGGCACTTGACACTTGCCACTCTCTGTATGTACCCTCTTCCTAAAGACACTTTAATGTTCAGCAATGTTTAATGTAGAAGTTTTTCATTTTTCGTTTTGCTTTGTTCGTATGATCCGTCGTTCACTTACCGGAAAACACTAAACAATTAGACTATCAATAGTGACGTTCAAGCTGTATCATGTTTTTCAGACGCTGATTACCGCCGATTCCTATCAGAAAATTTGAATTGAAATTTTCTCCTTATTTAAACACCTTATTTACGCAAAATTACAGTCATAATTCTGACAAAAATATATATATCATTTTTTGAGAGAAATTTTGCGTGAATAAGCCGCTAAAATAGATGCGCAATTTTCTGTTCCCAATATACGGATAAAAAACTTGATCGGATGTAAAAAAAAAAAAAAAAAAAAAAAAAAAAAAAACAATCACCATTTTGTGACAAATTTCTCAGTTACTAAACTCGCAACTAATAGACACCACACTATCTACCTGCACATTTTTATTCATAACTCCGTTATACGAGTAATATGAAAGTAATGCCATTTTTAGTAAAAAAAAATTAACTTTTTTTATATTATTGCTGAATTAATATTTTTTCTATAGCTGCAAATATCTGGCGCTTTATCGTAACAACAAAAATTTCATAGTAAATTTTAGGTCTTCGAAACGCCATAATATGCCGATTATATAAGCCAAAAAATGTATATTAAAGTTTTGTGGTAAATATTAAGCGGGAGATTTGGATGCTATGGTTTTCATATTAATTTTCTTTTCATCTAATTGGTGGGCAATCTAAAAATATATGAGGGCTGTTTTTTGTTTGACTGTAAAATAAAGACTAGTGTGAATAAAAAATTTCTTTTATAATGTGAAGTCAAGCAGAATCAAAGCTACATTTCGACATAGTCGTAATGAAGATTGATTCATTTTTCATACTGGTGGGCGAGGAGGGGGATATACTCTTCACAGACTGTTGCCGCTAACGTATTGAGATAGGTCTCCACGGCGTATTGAAGATTTTTGTTGGTGTGGAAGTGGAATGGATTGCTGTCGTCCCAGACCTGTCTTCAGATCTCGATAAAGGTTACAATTAATCGGTGCAAGCCGAACTGATAGCCCAACAGCTTCCTTCACAAATTCGATGGGATGTGTTTGATTTGTGAGAAAAGCTGTTGGGCCAGAGTCAGGCTGGCACCGATTGATTGTCACACTTTTCGAGATCTGATCCCAGGTTTGGGACGACAGCACTCCATTCCAACGAAAGTCTTCAAGACGCCTTGGTTGGTTGTGTTTATGACGACCAATTATCAACACGAGGGATATAGACACTAAGGGGGGTGCGCCCTCTGTGGGGGCTTTCTAAGGGAACCTAACCCGTATTTACGCTTGGAAAATCCAAGGTTCGAAGAAAATCACGAAAACTCCGAACGATTAGGTTGGCGGGCGCGATTGGGATCGAACCCAGCACCGCCCGTCTACCAGCTCCGAGAACAGAACCTCTCGATCACTGGTGGGGCTCAATACGCCTTGGAACCCTATCTCAATACGTTGGCGGCAACAGTCTGTGAAGAGTGTGTTCTCTTTCTCGACCACCAATATGACAAATCAATCAATCTTCATTGCGACTATGTCGAAAAGTAGATTTTATTGTACTTGACTCCAGGTTATAAAGGGATGTTATTATTCGCACTAGTCTTTATTTTACGGCCCATTGGAGGTTGAAAAAAAAGCAGCCCTTGTAGAATAACTCTTTAAAGCCTACGTGTTCCTCATTCAGTGGATTTTTTATTAACATATTCCGTATTCACACGAGATCATTAAAATGAAATTTTTGATTTATTTAACAACAGACATTTCACTAGAGTAATTTTAACACAGTTATTCTAATTGGTAAATAAATCATATTAAATGTAAATTTCCAACTTGGCGAAAAATGTAAGGACCAGGATTCGAACCAGGGATCTCCTGCCTGAAGCCACCAGTTCTCTACCATCTGAGCTATCCCAGACGAATCTGGTGGAACTTTTTCTGGTGGGTTGGCTGGGTGAAATGGGTGGTTTATATATTAAGTTTTGCACCTCGAAGCCCGATTTTCGATTTTTTTATTAGATTTTATTTTATTTAATTTTGTATGCGATTTTTAGCACTTTTTTATGTTTCGAGGCGATTTTTCCATACAAGTGAGAAGAATATGGTTTCTTTCTTTTAACCCGATATAGTAAATTTTGTTCTCTTTTCAAAAAAGTTTATTCGGAATTCGTGCAGCGATTTTTGAATTTTTAGCGTATTTTTTATGCAATTATTGAACAGCATTTAATACATTTCCATACCTATAAGGAGGTTGCCGTAGAGGGACATAGTTCTGTCGCCAAATGCAGCTAAGATTGTCGCCAACTTTGCGACCAAAATGAGTCGCCAAAAGTGTCGCCAACTTGGCGATATCTCTAATATTTCGCCAAATTCCCATAGACTTCCATTGTAAACCAATATGGATTACTTGCTTACAGAAAATCAACAAATTGAAATATTTTAATGCAACAAAAACTAATATTAACTTAAGGGATTATGTTAATTATATTTAAGGGAATCCAAGTAAATTAATCTATAATAATAAAGAAAGAAGTTTGTGTGTGAGTAAGTGAGTGAGTGAGTGTGTCGACGGTGTTCTGAAGAGACCACTGCACGTAGAGCTACAAAATTTTGGGAAAAGGTACGTCTATATATGAAGTTTTGCACCTCGAAGCCCGATTTTCGATTTTTTTTATTAGATTTTTTTAATTTAATTTTTTATGCGATTTTTAGCGTTTTTTTATGTTTCGAGGCGATTTTTCCATATAAGTGAGAAGAATATAGTTTCTTTCTTTTAACCCAATGTAGTAAATTTTGTTCTCTTTTCAAAAAAGTTTATTCGGAATTCGTGCAGCGATTTTTGAATTTTTAGCGAATTTTTTATGCAATTATTGAACAGCATTTAATGCATTTAATAAGGAGGTTACCGAAGAGGGACACAGTTCTGTCGCCAAACGCCGCCAAGTTTATGGCCAACTTGGCGGTATATCGCCAAATTTGGCGACCAAAATGAGTCGCCAAAAGTGACGCCAACTTGGCGATATCTCTAATATCTCGCCAAATTCCCATAGACTTCCATTGTAAACCAATATGGATTACTTGCTTACAGAAAATGAACAAATTGAAATATTTTAATGCAACAAAAACTAATATTAACTTAAGGAATTATATTAATTATATTTAAGGGAATCCAAGTAAATTAAATTGTGAATAAAAGTAACATGATACAATGCTTAGATTATTGTATTTTATTGATATTTTCGACGAAAGGGCTGCCAGTGGTCATTTTGGTGAAAATTATAGTTGATAAATGAATTGAAATGGCTATATCCGTTATAAAATAATGTAAACATCTCGAAATTAACTGAAAATAACTGTTATTTGTTTAATTTAAAAAAAAAAATCAAAAACCTTTTTAATGCGAGATAAAATTTATAAAATGAAAATATTTAATTTAAATATGAAAGGAATGCTTATAAAACTTAAAAAATAAATTAGTATAAAAGAAGCAGTTGATACATAATTGGCGATTTTTTGCTTCGCCAGGTTAATAAAAATGTGCCTGAAAAAACTTGAAGAAATAACATTTAAGTAACAGTCTTTTAGTCCTTCTTTTTTTAAATTCAATTTAATTATCATTTTTATGTAATTTTCCCATCGTATATCTTGCAGGAGAAAGACTTTATTTATGAGTTACATGCTATTTAATTATTACCTTGGTCGCCAAACAATGCAATTTTAAGCCACAAAGGCAGAAGCGTGAAATAAGCCAGGCGAAGGTCGCAATAATGTTTTTTAAGTATAGGCGAACATTTTGGAGTAAATCTTTATATTCAAATGTAAATTATATAAAAAAGATTTAAAATTATAACTATGTAGTCAAGTATTTAAATTTTAGTGTAAAAATGTGCCATATACACACATATTTTATAATCTTCGATAATCAAGCCACCATCAAATGTCATATTTACTATATTATTGAAAGTTTTGTTGGCACAGATATCGTATACGCCCCATGGTACATAATGGACTACAAAATGGCGTTATTTTGCCTGACATGGTAACTCGGCTATTGTTGTTTATTTATTAATAAATTGTTTATTTACTTTTATTTTCTTTTTTACAGTTATATAAACTGTTTTGTTCTATAGATATTAATTAAACTTTTTATTATTTATTGCTATTTCCTTTTAAAACAATAGAAAATAACTTTAATATATATATGTAACAGGTATTCGAAAACGATGTTTTCACCAAATTGGCGTGAAAAAAAATCGCGCCAAACCCGGTACTTATCTATGCCTAATAGTTATTTACATTATTGTGAATACTTAGTATCCGGCAACAGATTGAAGAGTATTTGGTATATTTTTAATATATGGGCTTTGGTGAGTTAGAGAAAATGGCCTTGGCGAGTGAAGTGAATTTTACGTATATTTACTGACAAACTATTTACTTTTCATATACATATAAGCATTTTTTTCAATATTTATTTTATTTATTCATATAAAGAAGAAATATTTATCTACTTTTAAATACGAACAGAAATAAATTGTGATTCTACCTGATTATCCCATAGACCAAAAAATATATCGCCAAACTATAAGATTAAATGCCAATAATGGGTGATCGTAAATGTCAAATTTACTTGGCATTAAACATTTTACACTTGTTTGTTAAGTCATCAGGTGATTTTTAATTCGATATTTACGTTTCTTCGCGATCTGCTGCAATTTTTTGACATTCCATTTTTGACCTATAATACTAAAGTAATTTCTACCTTTATTTCATTAAAGTTTATTCGGATTTCGTATATCAATTTTCGAATTTTTCGGGTATTTTGAATGTGATTTTTAGTGTAGTTTAGAGATTTTCTACCATTTTTCCACATTAGTGAAAGACGTTGATAGAAGTTGAATCAACTTTCAATCTTCGAACACAATATATATATATGTATTTTCTCTTTTCGAAATTTGCGCAGCGATTTAAAATTTTTTCGCGATATCTTATTGTGATTTTCTGAGGTTTTTCGCAATTCGTGCTGTTTTTTTTTTTTTTTTTTTTTTTTTTTTTTACCTACTCGGGCAACGCCGGGCAAGTTAGCTAGTTTAGTAATATGTTCAGAAACGGAATATTTTTAACGGTATGTTTTAATATAATACTTCATAAAAGAAACTTGGTACATAAGTTTTGATTATTACTTTAGACTTTTAACTATATAAACTTATTTTGTATTTGAGGAAAACGCGGAAAATACTTCCTAAATTTATTGTAAAAACATTCAATACTTAATTTTTTAATAAGATTTTCTATAACCAATTAAATTTTGATAAACTTTCGGCTACGTATTGTTTTTGCTAGAGCTAATTCCATGAAAACTTGTCATGTCTGTCACACAGCTAAAAATCGCTATGCTTGTTGGACACCGTTATTTTCGAAAAGTTTGCTTCGAATTACTCAACTGATTAGATATCTCCGATAAAATAAGTCACATTTTTCCATTCTAAAATACTTGTAGCCAACCAGCATAGCGATTTTCAGCTGTGTGACAGACATGACAAGTTTTCATGGAATTAGCCCTAGATTAAATACTGAATATTTCAAGAGCATTTATTCTAAAAAATAAATTACCGCATACGTTACATTTTTATGAACTCTTTAAGTGACTATTGAAATTTTATTATAAGTATAAAATAGTTTCAGAGATTTTCTTTTATTAGACTTTATTCTAGGCGAAAGTTTTTACCTTACGAGATTTTCTACAAATAGATCAAATTACTAAAAATAGTAAACCTTATTTACCGTTACAGGTAAAAAAATATGTACTACAGTGTGCTTCCAAAAAAAAATAATAATATAATATAATATTTTTCTGCAAATCCCTGAACAAACATTTTTGTTAAATGAAATCCATACACGTTCATGTATTATTTACAAATGAGTAGAAAAGTTTAGAAATAAATGTGTTTTTCTTTTTACAGATTATACATTATGTACCATTATATGAAGAAGCTTACTTTAAAAATTCCACGCATTACTCTTAGTTTATTAGATTAGAAAAGAGAAATATTATTATGAGCAACACTCATTCATTTTTAAGTTTAATTTTACCTTATCTAAGTTTTGCTGAAGAGTAATTTTGTGTATTAAACTTTATGCAAAATACCTATTTTATACAAAAAGTTTGGCGTTATAGAACTTTTTTTTTTGTTCAAAAAGAAAATATGTACTAATAAAAGATATTTTATCTCTGTCTGTGTGCCCGTGATGGCTAGCGAAATCTACCGCACGTACAAGTATGAAAATTTGTCTGATGGTAGCCCAATGTCTCTCCTAATGTACCTATGACTCTGAATTTCTAATAACTACTTGAGTTATTCATTAAAAACAGCAACGCACTCTCATCAGAAATACGCTTTTTTAAACCTCTTATTTTCGGTTGATTGGTTGTATAAAACGTCGCAAATGAAAAATACGTTTTTTTTTTTTTAATTCTTGCTTTTGGTTGGTTGGTTGTATGAAGCATTCGCTGTGGTATTACTAATAATGTGGCGTTAATTCGAAGGTATAATTAAATTTGAAGTTCTTTTTAGTAACATGCGTTGTGTAATATTTGCAATAAAACCCTCTGTTCTTTGAGGTCAGCAATTGTAAAAAAAAATAGAAATAAATGAAACTTCTTACTTGGATCGTGTCGTCTGTAAAATAAATGAAGAGGAGACTTGATAACAATATAAATTACATGTTTATTCCATCTTTTTAGAAGAGAAGAAAAAGCTTCCCGTTGGTCACCGTTCATAAATTAATTCTTGCCAGTAAAAGCATCTACTCCACTTGAAGACAGATATTTCTTTTAAAAATTAAAGTGCAGCATGAATCAAGAAATTATCAAGAAATAATTTAACCGGAGTTGTTAAAATCGTAGACATCGTTTTCGAAAAACTTTTTATCGGATTCCTCATCCATCGACGTCGGCAGACACAGACCGGAGCCAGAGCCCGCGATCTTTTTAAAACCAAAACTAAGTCATGACAACTCTCCAACAAAACATATTCTGATTTAAAATTAATGGAATTTTTAATTTATAGTAAGAATACGGGGACTTCAAAAGTTACTGAAAGAAAAGATTTAAATCTATTAGAGAATTTAAAATATTAGGTAATGTCTTAATAAACAAATCCGAAAGAAATCATTTAAAAAGCTTTATTTTTATTTGCTCCTCGCACGGCGAATAGACACACCTCCGAAATATCAACATCCATTCAATGCATATGCCATGAGAGACTTGCTCCGATGACGTCGTCACAATCGTACAAAGTTCAAAGGAGAAGCATCCTATGCCAGGCGCTGCGAACGTCAGCGAACTTGCCGATGTGCGGTCGAAACGAATCGCCCGCGCAAAAATAAATATGGATCTAAGTTTAAAGAACATCGATGTATAAGGCCAAAAGAAAATAAAACAGTAACATACTTTAAACACTGTGAGATTTCATCTCACATTCGCAGAAATAATAAATATACCGAGATAACAATGGAAATTTTGTTTTTGATGTTTCAAAAATTAATGTTTTTTAAACTAAATATGAATGTTTTATCACGATGTTTAAACACAGGCTTTGGAAATATATTTATTACTCATTAAAATTTAAAAGAATAGACAAGTGTCAATTGGCAGCACACCCTAACAACTAACTTGACAACATCGCGGGCATTTTATTTTCCCATAGGTTTTCAGTTTTTTCTCTACTTTGATTGGTTGAGAGATAATATTCGCTAACAAACAGGCTGTTTTGTTTGGTTAGTGGAAAATTAGGGTCGCGTGGTAAAAACTGATCTATTTAGAAAAGAAATATAATGTTTAAATGTGAAATAAAAGATCAGAACACTCCTTACCAGCTCTTTTACCACTAGAAATGATACTATTAATTATACTATTAATGATATTATTAATGATATTTCTTCTATTTTAGAAGCTTTTTCAATTTTTTAAAAGTATTTTTTTCATCCTGTTTTGTTCTTTTTAAATAGAGAAGAATGTTTTCAATTTATTGCACGCCTGCTTTGCGGTGCCACAAACGTAGTGACAATACCTACTCAGATCCGATTAGACACTTGAATGTCTCAGTGTATTTATTTTGTATGAAATTTTGAATGTTATGAAACACATACAAATGCTATTTGTATCTGAATGAATAAATATTTAACCCTTTAACCATCTCGATGCGTTTTTTTTTTTTTTTTTCAATCAGAAAAGGTTCGAAAATTGTTCACATTACATTCAAATCAGGCTACGTCAGTGCTGTCACTAAAGACTGTCTATATATTCAAGCACCACAATTTCAAGAAAATCAATTTTGCAGTGAATTTCTCTTGTATATGTTGTTAAAGTCTATATGGAATTTTTTGTAATTAAAATGTGGTCCGAGTTGAAATAAAAAATAGTAACCAGTAAAAAAAATGAAACCCGAGGAAATCTTGGGTTGAGCAAATTTTGCTACTTTTACGTTGCCCGCGGAAATCTTGGGTTGCGCAGCGAGAGGGTTAAGTGGCGTTGGTTTGTTTCTGAAACAGCTTAATTTTAATTCCCAAAATCCACAGTTGCACCAGAATTTTGGCAAAATATTTTCTATTTAATGTGCATGTGAAATACAGCTTTTTTCTTATTTCGAAATACACTTGTTTGTAAATTCCGGTGCCATTCTTTTATTTGAACACTTTTGCAATGAAAAAACCTTGCCCATGAAAGGGTTATACCTTTCGGGTTCTAGCGTAACACAAGATCATCACTTTTCACCATGTGAGTATTATTTTGTCTTAACAATTAGTATTATTATTATCTCCAAGTTGTAATATTAGTAACCTATTCCTAATGTATTATAAATGTGAAAATGTTTGGCTGAAGTCAGCGTCAAAACAGATGATTACTTTATACTAATTATTCATTATATTATATTAGTTTCTATGTGCAAAAATTCCATGTAAGTTCATAACATTTACATATTTTGTTTGTTTGTAATCTCTCTATTCTAAAAAAAAGTAACTACCGCTGTCACCGCCGCCGCCGCCGCCGCCGCCGCCGGTTTTGAATTTTTTGTGACCGGAGGTCTTTCTTCGTTAATATTAAAAAAACTGTTGCATACAAAAATATGAAAATTGGTAGTATTATACAGAAATGTTTGATAAACACGCTGATGTAGACAGTTTTCAAATCGAAGAGTTATTTTAAGAGATATTTAATGCTAAAGTTGGACAAAATCGTTCCATTAAAAAAGTTTTATAGGAGCAAAAACTATACATCGGAATTTAATACTTTTTAGATCATTTTATACGTTATAATTTCCCGGTGTGCAGAATTAATTTATTTTTTTAATTTGACTCATTTTTCGAGGTTTCATTTCTATTTTAAATTCAAATTTTCAGCATTTCGAGAGATATTTTTTTACTTATTTCAGAAAATTGTACTAATTTAACCTGTTGCCAAACTGTATAAACAACGGAAACAATAATGTTTGCTTCAAATTAAAAATTTATTTACACGTGACTATTATAAACAGAAAAGAAAAACTTTCAAATTAGAATTAAATAATTACGTATAAAAAGCAGGAACTTATTGAAAATTACTTCATCTATAATTACACGTGAATTTTAACAGAGAAAGGATATTGTAAAGTAATAAATTCATTAACATGCGTTAGAAGTCTTAAATAGGAGAAATTACATCACATTTACGTCACATTACACTTATTACGTAAAATGAACAAAAAATAATATTGCAAAATAGTAGTTTAAATTTAAAAATAGCGCGAGACATTTACTTGATATTTTGAGATGAACTTTTCAACTATTTTTTTTTTTTTTTTTTTTGAACAGCGCAAATAATATTTCATTTCTAATAAAAGCATTTTCACGTGAATATTAAAAAGGGAAAGAAAAGTTTGGTGAAAATTACGTCAGATTAAAAACGATATATTTAAAATGTTTTATTTAAAAGGACTTTCTTTTCGCTTTGTTAAAAAATATCGGGAGACAAAGACTCTGTTTACTTAATTCATTTTATATTAGATGATTTTGAAATGCCATTGTATCTTTTAACAGCAGATGATTTTTCCGTAAAATTCCCCAATCAAAGAGAAATGAATAGAAACCCGTTTATAGGGAGATCGCCTTTGTTTTTTTAATTATAATTCAATCTTCCAAAAAAATTCAATTAAAGCCGATCAAATTAGCGTGCTTTTAGAGACTGCAGTGTCTGAACGGGGGGTTGGCGAGCGTAGCTCGTAGGGGGCCGAGCCCCCTAGTACATAAAATAAAAGTTGTAAAGTAAAACTTCCTGCTAATAAAATGTAACAGTAGAATATCCAAATAGAAGTAGAAAATACAAGACATTTATTTTGTTGGATACATTTATTAGTGAAATTACAAAATTTTATTTTGCAGTGTAGTTTTTGTACACATTTGTGCAATATTGGTAAAATTATTTTGATAATGCACTATAAATATATCCAACAAAATAAATATTTTTGCAATATTGACCGTTTGGTTGGGGTAATTAGAGTTGGACGCAGTGATTTTTTTAAAAATTGACGTTTCGTTACAAATATTTCTAGCGTGAACCCGTTTTTTTAGCAATATTGGTAAATGAGTTTGATATCATCGATTGCAATTAAGCGTATTTTTTATTAAAAACATATACCAGAATGTTTTAATGATAAATGTTTAAGTATATAAAGAAAGCCTAAAACATAAAACTTGTTATGAACAGTGTTGCCACTCCGCTAGTTTATTTTTAGTTCAGGTTCCTTGGTTCCCACCACTTTTTGATTATACTACGAGTCGCTTTATTTTCCAACTATTTAATGTGTAATTAAAAAAAAGCGAATATTTCTGCGTGCAAAAATTTGTGGTACTCAAGAACTCTGAATTTGAAAAAAAAATATATAACGAACTAAAAACACTGGCTGTCATCGTAAAACTGATTAGAGACAGGATATTTGACGACTGAGACTTGTTATCCATTTTGCTACTGGTGCTATTTTTCTATTCTATTTATATCACTGTTTAAAGAAAAAATTGTAGTATGCACATGGTGTAAATAAAAATGTTTTTATATTGAGAAAGCAGTACGAGATGGAATAATAACAATAAAAATAACTACCAGTGGTAGCTTTGAAACAATATGTACTCACGGGTATAATTTTCCATAAACCTGCAAATTTTAATGAGGCGAAATTATGTTCTATGTGATCGGTAAAATGATTATTATATTTTAATCTAATTTCCAACTGATCTCTGAGCAGACGGCTATAGTCTGCTTCGCCCGAACTTCGAGAAACTGTGATATGATTGCAAACTTCCGCAACATTGTATTTAATAATGTTTAACCTACACTTAAAAATTTCGGGTGTGAATTTTTTGTTAATCTTTAATTTAAAATTGTAGAATAACTAATTAACCATGTTAGGGGCAAAGAACTCCTGTTTCTAAAACATTTAAATTAATGTACCAGAATTTTCAAACAAATTTATTTATATATATGAAACAGCAATGCTTCCTAAACATAATATACCGAAATAGCGTTACAAAGTTTGACTGATGTTGTGACGTTTGGAAGGAAAAATTAAGTGTTTTCATAAACGTACAGCAACACCTGATAGGTGTGATTATACACCTGAAAGGGTTAAAATTGAAATCTAAAAGAATTTTTCTTTCGCCAAATAGAAACATATTCATTTTAGTTGTTTTAAATTAACTATTTATCTCTTTCCATGACACTTTATATTATATTATGGCTAATTTTCGTGGAATATATATATATATTTTTAACGCAAGAACGTCCGGAAATTTTACCCAAGCTTCACAAAAATATTTCATACCAGAACTTTTATTTAAAATTATTTAACTGATTTATTTAATGTAATGCTGCGTGGTTTAAATTTAACTTATTTTATGAAAAAATTCTCGCTCCAATTAGCCTTCAACCTGCCAGGACGCGCGCCGGGCCTTATAGACCCAGAGTGCGTACGGTTTTTAAAATTGTCACCACTATCTTTATAAAAGAAATCTTCAACTTCTTTTACCGCAAAATTATCTCTAATTAAATAAGGTGACGATCTTTATTTGTATTTATCGGTGACAAAGTAAAAACCATTCATACCCTGGGTATGCATTCTTTCTCCCGGGTTAATCATTATTCGGGGTCGATTCTACTCCTTCTGGGCGTTCTTGTGTTAAAAAAACATATTCAATGTAATTTCAAAAGACAATATTCTCAGCATTTTCGGGATGTATTTCAAATCTGTTTACATTTCAAAAATTTACAAAAAAATAGAAGGATTCCCTGTATTACAATGCAGATTTCGGAAATCTTTTTTTTACTAAGAGAGATTTTATTGAGTACGTCAAAATATACAGTTGAAATATTTGCGTATAAAGATTACTTTTATCTGTCAAATTGAATTTTCGAACCTTTTAGAGAGCGTTCATAACGAGTATTTACATCTTAAAAGCAACCATCACACCGAATTTAAAGTTTCTAACCCAATCACTATCACAGAAATCGCAATTTTAGAACTTTTTTGCCCCTGCAGTGATGTAGGTTGTTGCACTGACATAAAATATGGTCTTTTCTTCGGAGCAGAAATGGCCACAAACATTTTTTTTAAGTTGGCTATGTAGTTTCAGACTTAACACCTCACAAACGCGCAAACATTATTAATATTATACGCTTTATAATATTATATCGATTTATAATATAAGCATAGATGTACAAATACAGAAGCCATTTATCTGTTACAAACTAAAGTTTCCGGCGTTGCTTAGAATTTCAAGAATGTTTGTTCTGAAAAATTAATTTCAAAATTTAACATAGAAAATAAAACAAACATTAAAACAAGTAAGAAAATCATACGTACAGCAAAGATTATGAAACACTTTCCAACACTCCCTGAACGCTTTAACAAAACTCCGTTACTTAGGGAAATAAGGTAAATAAGATAACTAAGTAAACATTTAAAAATCTGATTTCGGTTGTTACCACCCATAGCCAAATATGTATTCCAATTTTTTTGAACAGCCTTGTATTCTATCTGTATGTTGATATATATACTACATAATGGGGAAATTTAGTTTAGCAAGAAAATGCATAACAGGCTGAAATTCATCTTTCAGCAATTTATTCTAATAGATGGAAACATACTTGAATAATTTTGTACAGCCCTGTAGTTTACCTAGTACCTTTATTACATGCCACTATTTAGCTAAAATTTAATTCAAACTAAAACACGCTTAAAGCGACTGAAATTATATTTCCAGAAATTATCACCCATAGACGACCACGTATCCAACTCTTTGCGTGGCCCTGTATATCATTTTATCTATATTCTACAAATACTTCTTCATACACTAAATTCAGTTCAGCGTAAAAATGCATAATTCCTTTAAATCCCACCTTTAAGCAATTTATGCTCATACTCAGTAACCTTTACGAATTCATTTTTGTAGTCCTGTATATGAACTATAGCATTTATTCGCACTTTATAGTATGCATAAATATAGTGAACAAGTAGGTAAGTGTGATCACGATCGCACAGATGGTTTCGTTTAATATTCCATTCAAAACACTTTATCCATTTGAAAAATCTCTTAGTTCCACATTTCGCAACCAGGGGCGCTCTGTATTCTAAACAAACATCTATCCGAATGAAACTCCGTTTTATACACTATCCGTAGATATATTAGTCTACGAGGGGATTGGGCCGATAGCATCCGATATAAGAAAGCGCCCCTGGCGGTAAAAAATGGGGCTAAAATATGTAAGGCTATGGTGCATAATATGAAAGAATGGTCAATGGGGTGTTGGCAGAAGTTGGAAAAGTGCTCCCCGGGTGAAAAGGGCGGAGGTTAGAAAAATTGTTTAAAATACCCAAGTTAGATCCCGGAGGAGTAAATAATATAAGGCTTTTTGAAAATTTTATGATTTGCCCCGTGGTCTGAGGTATTCAGCTATACGTATGCAAAAATTCATGTCTCCAACTTAATTAGGGGCTCTCTTAGAAATAATTGCTTAAAATACATATGTGGTAGCTCAAAGGGTTAAACGTAAGACTTTCTCAAGATTTTATGATTTGTCGCCTGGTCTCAGATGTTCTGCTATAAGTATGCAAAATTTCAGATCTCCAATTTCTCAGTTAGAAAGAATTGCTTAAATTACGCATGTGGAAAACCCAAAGGGTTAAATGTACGTTTTTTTTCAAAATTTTATTATTTGTCGTATGATATGTGGTGTTCAGCTATAAGTATGCAAAATTTCACGCATCCAACCTAATTAGGTATTCACTTAGAAAGAATTGCTTAAAGTACCCATGTGGGAGCCCGAAGGGTTAAATTTACGACATTTTCAAAATTTTATAGTTTGTCATTTGATGTGGGTGTTCAGCTATAAGTATGCAAAATTTCACTCCTCCAACCTAATTAGGGCTCACTTAGAAAGAATTGTTTAAAATACATATGTGGGAGCTCAAAGGGTTAAAGGAACGACTTTTTCAAAATTTTATAGTTTGTCATTAGATGTGAGGTGTTCAGGTATAAGTACGCAAAATTTCACGCCTCCAACCTAATTAAGGCTCAGTTGGAAAGAATTGTTTAAAATACACATGTGGAGCCCAAAGGATTACATGTACGACTTTTTCAAAATTTTATGAATTGTCGTATGATGTGTGGTGTTAGCTATAAGTCTGGAAAAGTTCAAGTCTCGAACATGTATAGTTTCTGAGAACGGGCTTTGTGACAGACGGACAGAGAGACAGAGGAGCGAGATGATTAGGGTTTTGTCAGATGTACGAAACCCTAAAAAATAAAGAAAATAAGAAAAAAATGATGCTATAAAGCAAAATATTTTATTAAACATCATATAATTGTTTCTAATTTTCACACGCGAAATATAAAATATGCTTTTGGCGATTAAAAAATGCCATTGAAAGATTATCGCAAAATCTCAAATCAAAGTTTTTATGTCTTTTTTCTTTTTAATGGAATAACAAACAGATTTCTTTTCCTGTTTGATTAAATTTAAATTTTTTATGGCACTTCATTTTTACTGCGTGCGTTTTTTTTATTATTATTATTTACCACATGTGTTCAAACCAGTTGTCTACGAAAACATCTACCAGTGAAAGTGACGTACAACAAATATCTGTGACGTATGCAGATAAATTTTGCTTTTTTATCAGTTTTTTTTTATATAATTTTTAAGCGGTTTGGAACTCATTTTTCATAGTAGGTGCATTCAGTAGGCGACTCTCATAGGTACCTTCTGGTGCAATCAGAAACGAAATCCGGCAAATATTTTTTGAGTTATGCTTCACGAAAGTTTTTATTGGGGCTTTCTTTTTAGTAGGACATGGCCTTAATATCAATCGTAGCTGTAATATTGCGTTGAGTATTAGCCTTCGCTTCTCTTAGACAATTAAAATGAAATAAATGTAAAATTTTGCAAAAAAATTGTCATAAATAATTTTTAATGAATTCATTTTTAGCAACCGGGTGTGCAATAAATAATTTAAGGTAGCTGCATGTGTCCTTAGCGCTTTTCTTTTAATGTACACTGTTAAATCAACACTCAAACATTTAGTTCAATATATTCATAACATTTTTTTAGGTCATTAGGGGCGAGTTTCTATTTTTTAGAAACCTTTCATGGTTACGCGAGACAGCGTGCACTCAAGTGAACTAATTATATTTGAATTAACTTTGTTCTACATTCTAATGTTACACTTTCCTGTGTACTGACGTAGGCGTTTTAAAATATCTTCAAAATTAAGTGGAATATTTCGAAGTATGGCAAAAAATACATATTATTAATTACAAGTAACCATTTTTTTTATACCCGTGGACAATAATCACAAAATAATCACATTATCACATAGACAACGTTCGTACGGGTCCTGGAATTTCCAAACCAGAAAATTTGTTGGACCAGTATTTTCTTATAGAAAACTCCTAGCTAAATAAAGATAAATAAAATTTCGCGCGTATGAACTACATTTTTTTTGTAACAACAACAACAACAACGAAAAGATATTTCACCTGGAAAGTAACGGTACCCGTACGAACCCTGATAGAACTTCAGGTTAGTGAGTGGTCAGGGAAAAAAAGTCAAAAAGGTGTTAAATCAAACTATATAAGTAAGCGTCCACTCTTAAATGGGAGAGGTATCCGCAAGATTAAAGGCTAGGTCACACCAATCAAGGTCGCTCTCCACGTAGCAGACGGGGTTAAAATACACAAAGATGCCTAACTGTTTTCTTACTTCACATCACTGAAATTTGCAAAGTTTTTTCACCTTCATTAATAGCTGAAATGTCTCTGAGAAGGCGAAGAAAACTTCGTGGTGTGAAATGCATCAGGACGCCATAATTTTGCAATAAATATGTTAAACAAATTTCAGTTCTATGAGTCACTAATGATTTAGAAACTATGCGCAGATGGTAGATATCATGTCATATAGGACGTCACACTAAAAGCCCGCGTATGTGGATTATCACCCCGTCCAATCGTGTGGATTATCACCCCGTTAATTTACTGAGTTAATTTACGACCGATTCCAGTATTAAGTTTGTACGCTTACTTATGTCGCTTTGGTGTTAAATACCGGTAATTTGTTAAAGAGAAATTCGCCTTGTTTATTCAATTTATATTATTTGAGATATTTTCCAAAAGAAAATACTGGTACCATCCTCTTTTTTGAACGTATTTTTTCCTGGCCACTTACCATCCGGAAAGTATATCCTAGTTCAGAAAATATTGAGTATACGGGAAGCATTCTAACAATATTTCACTGGAACATTTTATGTAATAACGTTTATAGAACATGGAAATAACGGAAAATTTACTTTCCAGAAATCTAGTAGTGCCAATTAAGGTTCATTAGTGTTTCTATATAAGAAATGTAAGAAAAGCAATCATAGAAACACTGTTTATATTTCTCTTCACCTTCCTGCGTCCATTCACGGTATTTAATCCATTACTTATGTTTATTTAATTGACCATAACCACTCTTCTAGTAATCATAGGAATAAAATTAAAATACATTTAGAAACGTAAAATATTGCTGTTTCAAATAAAACTATGGAAAAATCGAAATTTTTCACAAAAGTGGCTAGTTTAATGTAGGCATAACGTAGCACTATACAGGGTGTTTCATAAAAGATGGGCAAAACTTTAAGAGGTGATAGTACACATCCAAAGAAAGAACTTTCATCAAAGAATGCATGGTCGGAAATAAAACGCAAATGTGCTGGCGCATTTGGAATCTATATTCTAGCAAGCGTTAAATCTCAAAATTGATAACGTGGTATCGGGAGAAGAACGACACTAATAGAATGCAAATGTAATATGGGAATAAAAATGTAAGAAAAAGACCGTTTATGCAAGTTTCGTCTCGATTAAGGGGACAGCGGACATCAGAAACAAATTCTTTTATTTTCAATGGATTCGTTTGAAAATTGGCAGACTTGTTAATAGCAAGCTCAAAGAGTTATATTCAAAATTAAATTTATTAAATTAATTAAATTAATTAAATTTTTCAATTTTTAAAATGACGAATAATTGTCATATTTTCAAATTTCCCATGATGATTTCTTTTGCATAAAATAAGACAATATTTACTCATGAGATACTTTTTATATATTACAATGGACGTTGGCATGACTTGTAAAAGTTCGCCGAATATATAGGCAGAAGAAAAATATATTTCGATAATTATGCTTCATTTTTCCAAAAAAAGTAGCTATATATTTTCATATTCACATAAATTTCAACATTAAAATATCCCTGAAATGCAACTTTTTATGCGAACATTTATTTATTAGTAGCAGGCTACGCCCGCTACGCTGGTCGATCTTTCCAAACGAACCTTGAGTCAAACAAACTGTGAATTTGACCTTGGATTTTAAAACAATATGGACCTTCACCAGATATATTCTTCCACAATGCTGAAAACGATGTGAACGTCATTGTAATATTCTATTACCGTTGAATTGCAGAAATTTTGAGCTATTAAGAAGCAATACTTTCAGTTGATCATTTACAGTGCATTTTAGTAGTGAAATGAGGCCATTGGACAGCAACAGGATTATTGGAGCCGTCAACAGGAATTAAAATATTCTCTAATCTGACACTATTAAATTAGATAGCATTACAATGATTACAGGTATTGACCATTGAATACGAATAATTTTGGTGCTTGTTCTTGAACTCCTGGTCTCTCAGCTTGAACATATGTGGTTTTGGTAGCTTAAATACAATCTGAATTATACGTTGTAATTCGTAATAAATGTCCTCTCTTGACAGTTCTGTTACTACTTTTTCCCTCTTTGAAATTCCAGTAGAGTAAATACCGTCAAAAATGTATTAAGATGATTGCATGTACTTTATTAAATGATTTGCAGACAAAAAGGAGTGTTTAACTTTCATTTTTAATAGGAAAGTGACGCATAAAAAATGTGTGTTTTAAAATCTGAATCATTTGAATAAAATTAAAATAATGTCATTTCCATTGCCTTTTCATTTTGCAGACCAGTTGAAATCATGTAACCGTTAACCACTAGCGGAAAAATGGCGCAGAGGCGGAGTCTATTAACACCACTAAATTTTAGTAGTATTTTGCGGCTTATCTAATGACATA
The DNA here is from genome assembly GCA_963932465.1 of Maratus speciosus. Classification (NCBI taxonomy): domain Eukaryota; kingdom Metazoa; phylum Arthropoda; class Arachnida; order Araneae; family Salticidae; genus Maratus; species Maratus speciosus. The sequence goes on from OZ010794.1 coordinate 161,354,576, forward strand.
ATTTCCGAGTTTTTATTAAGGTTAATAATACAATAAAAAATTAGCGGTGTTAATAGGCTCCTCCTCTGCGCCAATTTTTCACCACTCAGTGGTGGAAAATTGGCGCAGAGGAGGAGCCTATTGACACCACTAAATTTTAGTAGAATTTTTCTTCTTATCTAATGACAGTTTTTATTAAGATGTAGAATACCATAAAATATTAGTGGTGTCAATAGGCTCCTCCTCTGCGCCAATTTTCCACCACTGACCACTGCGTTAACCCTGGAAGAAACTCTACGACTTAGAAAAATAAACTTCATGCATTTAATAAAATATTTCTAATCATCCATGATCGACTTCATTGTGAGGGTTGAGACAAACATTAAAAGTGATGCATCAATATTGTTACACATGCACCAGAGGTAATTGCAAAACAAAATTACGCGCCAAATTACGTTCCAATAAATAATGCAGTTTTTATTGTCTCAATTATAGATATTTTACCAACAAATCTCCATTACTTAAATAGGACTGACGACGATAAATAAAGTTAGTTATACAAAATTTTTAGCAATATGCATTTTGGAGATTTATTTTGCAATATTCTAAAGAGCCTATCAACACGGAGAAATAAATAGGTTTGATATTTACATTAGCAAGTGTAAATTATTCTTCCGTCTGTTGTGTAAATAACCCAGATTATGAAAATAACTCTTAATTTATTGCTACGATTAGCTGCTAGGGTGTGCGGCAAGACTATATGCTTTATGATTATCGAAATTTCAGGTAGTTTTATCTTATGTAGGCTAAAATGTTAAGTCGACAGATATTATTACATTTGCCACCATTGGAATAATAAACTTTCCCCCCTCCATTGAAAGTATTGTTTTTTATGAGATAAAATAATCTGAGATAAAGAATAAATGATAACAAAACCTCTTTTGTTCGTTTGCTTCATGATGAAACAGAATAATTTCAGTAATAATGAAAAATCATGAATTTACTAATCGCTATGCACAAATTTCATGTAATCTTCTACAATCGGGTTCACTGTTCAGAGTCTCTTTCAAATATAAAAAGAAACATCACACGGTACAGTAAATACGCTAATTAACCTGATTACGGAAAATTAATCCAATATCTTTTTAAAAACTTTCAAAAAAGAAGAAAAGCTACGCAAAAAAAAAATAAAAATAAAAATAAAATAAAATAAAATAAAATAGAATAAAACTGAAAGAGGATGACGAATTGAAAAGATTATCAATTTTTTTTTTACAGTAAGCAATTTTTATTGTAAAATGTTTTCTTTGTGGTATTAAAAACGCATAATTGCATAAATTTTCTTAAGAATTATCTTTAGTACTTAACATTTGAAGCAGCAGACATTTATAAATGGAAAAATTGGCCGTATGTGTAAAAAAAAAAAAAAAAAAAAATGGATTATATTCGCTGATCTACGTTCAATGTTATAAACGTCGCAAGTTTGGAAAAAACAAACCATCATGTTTCTGTAGTACAATATGTGAAAAATATTTTCAATGTCTGAAATTAAAATATTTTATAATATGTGTGTGCGTGTGTGTGGGGAGTGCAGACTTTTGAACTAAAATGTAAGTATTAGCTCCATTTTTATAATTTTAACTGCTATTTATATAGTTTAAATTTGAATATAAAAAATTGCTCAAAAATGCTGTCTTACGCTTTAAAAATCGCCGGCTGATGTCAGGTTTACGCCTTTTTGGATTAAAATAAAATTGTTTGGCGACAAAAGTAAAATCTGCTAGTTTTTTCTGTAAGGGTTAGATAATAAAAAAAAGCAAATAATAAAAAATAACAAATCAAAAACAAAATTGTTACTCATTTGGAAGGTCTCCTGAAAGGGCATACTCAAAATATTTTGAAAAAGGAAATGCTAATAAAATTACTCATGTATGTAAAAAAGATCAGTCAAATGTAGTGGCAGAATCCAAGTAGAAAATATGTAAAAAAATATAATATTTTCGAGTATTTGGCGCGAAAAGACGGACGCTGCACGTTATTTGGTGAACCAAAACATTTCGTTGTCAAATGCAAGACATTGAAATGCATTTATAAATTATTTGTTAAGTATTTAAATGCCTAATACTTAACGAATTTAAACTTAAAATATGAATTAGTTTATTATTTTTTCTGTAAGCTTATATAATCTATACAAATTGCGAGTTGCTGTAGTTATTTAATTTTATATGGTGTCCTCGGCTAGATAAGTTTTAAGTGTATTTTGATTAAAAATGCTATCATTTAAAGTTTCGATATTAAGCCGTTGTTTCCATGGCAACAATAATTTTCTTTTGTTGTCTCTGACACTAACAATATCGAAGTCAAAGTGCCAATGCTCAGAATCGGACCTTAATTTTGAGTTTGAAGCAATTTTAATCCATTTAAACTTTGTTCTAAACAGCATAATTACTATCTTTAAATTTCATTATATTCACATACATGTACATGACAAAACAAAATAAAAATGTATTTATTTAAGTTAAACTTACTTAAACTAACTTCGTATGGAGATTTGAAAAAGTTTTCTTACAGAATATTTATCATAGTATTATTTCACATTTTATTGCGCGCCAACCAGCGTTTAATCGCATTTTTTTTTTCTTTTACGAAAGCAAAATCGAAGTTCTGCCGATTTTTTCTTTAATAAATTATATCCTCATGAGAAGAATATTCTATATATATATATATTTAATATTTCTAAGTATGCGCTTATGAAGAACTTCCTTGATATCATCTTATCAATTTTTCAGATGCATTTTTCTTAACCTGACGTAAAAGAAAGATAAATCGCCAAATCCTGTTTTAATTGCAATATTTCAACTGCGTAATTTTTAAAGCATTACGAACATTTCCTTTCATGTTTAAATTAAATATTTTAATTTTTAAATATTATCACTCGTCAAAACTGATTTATTTATTTTTTTTTTTTAATTTTAAATAAAATTAGTAACAGTTTTTTCTTCTTTTATTTTTCGAGGTGTAATAGCCGTTTGAATTTTTCATCAACGATAAATTTCGCCAAGAAATAAAATGATAACCTTATCGCCCAAAATAACAGAACTTTCCATCATAATTCTACAACTAATCTACGTAGAACGATGAGTTATAGCTTAAAACCTTCTCTGAAACGATATCTATCTAATAGTATAAGTTCCGTCAAAACCATGCAGTAGAGCGGAAAATATAGATGTTCGGAACGAAATTTCCGTTTGGATTTTATATATATGGTAGATATTACAGAGGATATAAAGAATGAATTTTAAAAGAATGTGATAATTAGAAATGTGCATGGAACGTTTCAAAGGTTAGAAATGTGCGAAATGTTCAATTTTGAGAAAAGTGAATTTTAAGTAAAACAAACTCTTTAAATATATGCAGTTTTTACAAATATAAAATACTATACCTCTAAAAAGAAGAGTCAGAATTGAAAAATTCTTTTTGCCTCACAGATAAATTTGAGCATCTATTTTCATAACACTCGAAAAAGAATTTTTTTTCCTCACATATCGTGATTTTGAATGTCCACTGTCACCTTAGCCCGTTCAGGACAGGCATCTTTTACACGAATTTTATTCGTTTGGCACCACTTTTTGTTAATTTTTGGAATTAACTTTGTAAATCACAAAAATGTCGTAATTAAATAAAATATATTTTACATTTCTCTTTTACCAGTATCAAACTAGAGCGTTTTAAGCACTTTATGAAGTTGCATGTATGCACACATGGTCCCGAATTGGTTAATACATAAAAGTCGCTGATCCGAGTGTGCAACTGCCAATCGCTGTAGAAAAATTTCAGAAGATGATGCCCTTGACTAATACGAAAAAGGTTATTATGGATTTTATCTACGGAACTGCAAATGGAAATGACTCAGATTTTCGACGACTATACGGAGAGCAGTTTCTGTCACTAAATCGTTATTTGTGCATTTTTACCTGGTATAACAGTACCTTTCTCTGCACCCTAGAACCTTTGCGTTTTATTTCGGACCATGCATATTTTGAGGACTGTTGGTTGTTGGGATGTGTAATATCACCTCATACAGTTTTGCCCTTCCTTTATGAAATACCCTGTATAGACCGCTGACACATTCTATTTCTTTTATTAAACTAACGTTAAAAATTCTAAATTCTGCCCAGGAATTTTGAGTAGTTATTTTCCGTTGTAGAAATGACACACGTGGTTAAAATAAAATTAAGTTAGTATTAAAATTGTTCTTGTGATAACTCGAAATTTTGAGGAACAAAACTCCGAAAAAAATGGCATAACTGTTTGCAGCTTGTATAATGTTAAGAATTTAAAAAAAAATATTCATCCTTTGGACTCTCACACAAATTTTATTTGGTCGGCTCAACTTTTTAAAAAGAAGTGTACTTCAGGTACACTATTTCAAAAATGCTCAGATTAAATAATGCAAATTATATTTTCCTTTATTACTGGTGGTCATAAAAAGTTTTTGCAAAGAAAGGTGATGTCGCCGCAGCGGTGTGCAAAGGGTTAAAATAAGTATTCCATATATTTCCAAGCCAATGGCGGGAAACACATTTTTAATAAGAGCCATTTCGTTTAGTACGGCAAAATCTTCAGATGATGTATTTGCGTAAAAGGAGCATATTAAGTATCCAAATCACAGTAAATATGAACCAGAGAAATATGAGATCAGAGGCCAACAAATTCGAAAGTGCACAAAAAAACTGTTTATGCCTAAGTGAATCTCCGGAGTATACGCAACAGCCAAACTTTTTTACAAGCTACATGACATTGTTAGAATATATAGGGATTATTAAGATTTGGAATAGTTGAATAAAATTGCTTTTTTAGGATGCAAATCTTTCTGGAATTAATTAAAGAGTTTGTTAAATTTGTATGCTTTTAAAATGGCAAAAATTTCTATTCGAAAACAATCGTAGAACTGTATGCACAAAGTCTTAATGCAATAAAAGCTATAAACAATATAATTTGTCATGTACTTTCTTAACACTAGAACGTCCGGCACTTTTATTGAACTTTCATAAAAACATTTTGACACCAGATTTTTTATTTCAAACTATTTCATTTATGTATTTAACTGAGTTTTTCTTTAATTACAATTTAACTGATTTTGCGAAACAAATTCTGGTTCGAATCTATATTTTATCATTTGGCTGGCGTCGAAATGATACCAGCTGGACGTTCTAGTATTAAATTCGTTTCATTTAAAAATGATCTTCGTCGTCTTCACAAAAAAAAAAAGTTACGGACACGGATACTTTCAGCATCAGAAAACGCTTACACAATTTTATGTTGGTTGGAATATTCACAAACTTTTCGATTTGTATACTTCAACTGAATGTTTTTTAATTAAGTGTCATTAATTGTCGACAGTAACTGAACAGTTATAATAAGATGAAATAAATGAAATAATGAAATAAAGAATGCAAGGGAGAAATGGAAATTTTTGGACTCGAACTCTCTTCCTACGCTTCCAAGCAATTAGTGGAGAAAAAACTTTACACCACTCGTTCTCAGATCGACAGTTCACTCGAAATTTTATCTGTGTTCGATCGCTGTGTATTACAGAATAAACGTTTTCGGGTTTCATCTAGCAGTTTACATTAGGCTTGTTCCACGGGTTTTTGTAGTGTAAGTCACACAGCTGATATGCTTAGTGACCACCGTTATTTTCGAAAAGTTTGCGTCACCTTATTTAATTATTGAGATAACTCCGATAAAATAAGTCACATTTTCCATTCTAAAATACTGGTAGCCAAAAATCGTAGCATATGACTTACCATACACGTACTCATGGAAATAGCCATTGAAAATTATTAAAACTTTTTTTTTATTTTACAAAAAAATAACTTTGAGTTAGTATTAATTCCTCGCAGATACCAATGAATTATACAGATTACTTCCCCTATGAATTTTTTAAATGTTGATACATTATTCGGGACTTTGCTGTGTTAAACTGGAGTTACATATTGATCTAACTGTATCCGAGTACATATAACGGGGACTAATAATCGTAGGGGAAAAACCCACAATCTTTTTATTTTCTTCTATCTTTACAAGAAGAAAATATTGGATTCGTGAATAAAATTCGACTCCCTGTTTTTGATAGATTTCTACGTTTTAAGAGGCCCTGAACACGATTTGATGGTTTTTAGAAAATGTCTGTCTGTGAGTTTGTCTGTCACTCTGTGAGTCTGTATCTGAAAAAAAAAATGTGGGGGATCTATCTCAAGAAAAATTGAACGGAACTTCACAAAACATTAGATTCAGTTAGACGTTGATATAAACTGGTGCTGATTAAGTTTTGGTGTAAATAGTTCAACAGCTATGCTGAATTTTTCACGATTTCCGCAATAGTCTCCAGAACTAATGCACGAATTTTCATCAAACTTCAGATTCTATTAGTTCCTGATATAAATTATGGTTTTTAGTTTTTGGTCTTATTCGCCTAACAGGTGACGCAGCTATGTAGAATTTGTTACGATTTCCACAATAACTGTATCTCAAAAACTATTGCGTGTTTTCTCATCAAACTACAGACTGAGTTAGAAGTTTTCATATGCTGTTGATGATTAGATTTTGGTGTAAATTACCTAACCGGTGACGTCGATATGTACAAGGTCCGGCTATTAATTTCCAGGACTCATGGAATAACTCAGAAGAAATAAAGGTTAAACACATAGCCATTTAATGTGATTCGAAGTAATCCCCATCAGCCGTAATGCACGTCTGTGCTCGGCTGTACAAATTTCGGAAAGAAGTTTTGAAGTCCTCTTTTGGAATACTCTTTAATAGTGACGTTACAGATTTCTTGATGCCTTCGACATCCTGAAATCTTGTTCCCTTCAGCGAATTTTTCAGCTTAGGAAACAGGAAAAGTCTGCGGGTGCTAGGTCTGGATTGTATGGTCGATGCTGCACCTCAACGATACCATGCTGGGCTAATAATCGCCTCATAGGCAACGCAATGTGTGGGCGGGCATTGTCATGTAGCAGCAGCCAACTCCCATTTTCTTGAAAATGAGGCCTCACTCTACGAATTCGTTTTCGAAGTCGGTCAAGAACTTCTGTGTAGAACTGTCCATTGATAGTCATGTTAGGAGGAAGAAATTCATGATGAATGAGTCCATCGCAATCGAAGAAAGCAATTAACATGACCTTGAATTTTCAACTCGAAATTTTTTCTGCCTTGGCGAACCTGGAGACCGCCATTCGGAGATTTGACGCTTGGTTTCAGGGTCATATTAATAACACCAAGACTCGTCTCCCATGACTATCCTATCCAGGAACGCAGGGTCAGCATCAGCGCTGTCGATAAGTTCGCCACATGCGTCCAGTCTCAATTCATTTTGTTCGTCCCGTAAATGGGGAGGAACGAATCTGGAAAAAATCTTGCGTTTGCCTAGGTCTTGCGTCAAAATTCGCCGAAATACCTCTTTGTCCATGTTCAGTTCATTGTCGAGTACTCGAATAGTCAATCGACGATCACATTTCACCATATCGCGAAGACTTTGAATTGCTTCCGGCGTGCGTACCGACTGCGGCCTACCAGTCTGGGGATAATCTTGGACGCTTTCGCGCCCGTCCCGAAAGCGTTTAAACCATTCCAAATGTCTTGAGCGGGATAATGCTTCCTCACCGTAAACTTGTTTTAACATTTCGTAGGTTTCCGCAGCTGTCTTGCCCAATTTTAAGCAAAATTTAATATTAATTCTTTGCTCCATTTTCACTTCGACAACAGGAATTTAAGAGCTACATTTTAATGTGTCTTTCCACGAGAACAACTAACTTCAGAATGGCGCCGAGTGCACTGCACATGCGCAAGAAAACGCTCTTCAATATGCAATCATTAGCGTTATCTTCCGGCTTTTCGTTCTCGTACAGTTACGTCAGTCCTGGAAATTAATAGCTCGACCTTGTATTAACATGTATGTGGGTTTTAATGTGAATACTTTATTGCTTAATCGAAACTGATACTCTTTAAACTGTGAATATGTATAAAAAGGTTTAACACATCACCAAACATACAGCTTAACATTCAAAATACCCAAATACAACTCGCAAAAGCTTCCCTGTGTCTTGCGTTAAAGATCACCAACCAACTCCATTGCTGAAAATCTGTAGAACAAACATATCTGACTCTCCTCCCCCTACTTCACTCTCCACGAGTCTCGCTTGAGATATCGCGTTCATTTAACCCTTGCGTCTTATATTTTCTTCCCACATGTATGAGATAGAAGAAAGTTTTGGGATTGCCACTTCCGACAAGTTTATTATTAGAATGTGTCTTTATTTAAAGCAAACTTGCTTATATAGGGCAAAGTTAAGTACTTAAGTAATAGTCGAAGTTTTCTATTGCAATACTAAATAAAATTTGTTTTAACATTAATATTCCAGAATTAAGAATTATTTCCGAAGGACAATTAATTTTAAACACACGAGGCAAGTGTTAGATTTAATTAAAAACTTACCGTATCGCCTAGTTTTAGCGTGCATTTGCCATTCAAATAAATATATTGGTAAGAGAAATATCATTCAATGATCAGTTTATTTTAAATTCTACTACATTAACGCAAAATACATTTTATGAAAGTCTATTTCTGGTTCAAAGTATACATTTTAGGGACTTACTTATTGCTCCACACATAACTTTTGATATGTACGGGAATTCTAAATGCACAAATAAAAGAAAATTTCTTAGTTATTTGGGAAAGAAAACTTGAGTAAATAATAGATAATTGTTAATGAACTAATTTTCCGAATGTCGCAGGAAGTGACTTTAATAAATATAATGGCACCAAACTCTTCATTTTTCCTACTTAAAGACTTCCTCCTTCATACATTCTGCTACAGACAGAAAAGGTAACTTGCTGACAATTTTAAAATTATACAGTAATTTAGAACTTATATATGTAAAGAAGAGCTGTAATGTTCAGGACCTACTCTTTTCTGGGCGTTGATTTTTCTGTTAATGTAACACGTTCTTTGAGTTACCAAACACAAGTAACACAAGATAGATTCAAAGCAGGTACAAGTAGGACCAGGTTTATCATCTTTTTCAGAAACCGAATCTCGGATTGAGAGCTGTTATGTCAGCAAATGCTCCCATAAAGGCCCTGTTAAGCGGGGTATGTTGCTTTATCAATGTATGGTATGAAAAAACCACGGGAAAGCTTCGCTCTTTTTATAAAAATTTACGTTATTCCTAGCAGAAGGGGCAGTTGTCGAAAAAAGAAGAAACTTTAAATTGCTCAATTAGCTATCGAATGATGTTCTGGTAAGCTTGTATGTTGCTTTGATGTTAAACTAAGCTTGGTCGTCCTGGGTGCATCCCTAACCGCAAACGGCTGAATAAAGCTCAGCAATTTTAATCTTAAAAATCGTCCAAAAATGAAGTCTGAAATTTATAAATCTTAGTCTGGAAATGAAAGTTGTCAGGGGCAAGACAGATTTAAGCTTCAGAATTAAAGTTAAGAAACAATAGCTGGGTCTTTTACTTTTAAATATTGAATATCAGTTTTCAGTGTAAATCTAAAGAAATGTTAATTTTTATCTTTTCATATATACTGAAACCTTTTTTTACAGAATAATTAGTAATTACTTCTTAAATGAGTTCTTTTTGCTGTTATTTTCATAACCTATACTATATTGATACTGAAATGATTTAAAATTTATAAACCGTTTAAAAAAAATCTCTCCTATTCGTTGATTTGTTGTAATAATAAAGTATCTAAATTACAGATCCCCTCTGCTCCAGAATACATGCTTTTAAATATTTAAACTTTGCTTTAACCCTTTAAAGGGCGGTGGTATAAAATATATCCAACCTAATTTTAATTGTGAAATGCCACATTGAGAGGTCTGAAAAGATTAATTTTATTAAATACGTAAAAATAAGCTTTTACGTATTTTGAAATACATAAGATTTTAAATTATTTGCCCATGAAAGGATTAAAAAATGTTTTAGTTCTAACTTTTATAGTGACTAAGTTGTAACAATAACTAATCTATTATCTACAACATTCCCTCCTGCGCTCAGATATATTTTTTATCCCACCTCATTTGCCCCCCTCCCTTTCCGTCCCTACGTAGACATCAGTAAAATTGTAACTTCAGTCATGTTCATTGCTTATAAAATCGTTTGATTTAACTGTAAAACTGTGTAATCGAATTAAATTTACAAATTGCACTTATAGAGGAAGGGAGAGGGAAAACATTCTTTTAAATATGTTTTTACTGTTCCACGTCTGGGTGAAGGCTCCCCAAATACAATTTACTCTACATAAGAATTAAACATTTGTATAATATTATGATTTGAGATCTCGAAAAACTCTCTTTTTATGGAGAGAAATTCAAAGTTTTACACCTTTTTAATCACACTACTTTATTAGACTTTTTTTTACCACAATTTTTTAGATCTTTTAACTGTCTGAAATAATTTCCTTTTATGTTTAAATACTTCCTCGTTTTGTGTCACTTGCATAACTTGTTTTACACCCAGTTACAAAGCATTTATACAACATTCCAATGATATTCTGTTAAAAGAATGGCCACACTCGAATTGCAGTGCCTCTGTAAATACAAAAATATCAATTCTGTTTTAGGCGACATGTGATTATTTAACTTTCCTCTCCACAGTTCCTTTCCACCAGTCTCCGTGGTGAATACCATGAACATTTCAAGTCAAACTTTTAATAGGAAAATGTTAAACTAAGCAAAAACAAAAAGTGCTATATTCTAGCAAATCCATCTTTGTATGTTTACAACTAATTCTGAGTCTAAGCATGAACTAAAAATCTAACAAAATATTATACAATTAAAATATTGGTATTAGAAGTTAAAAAATAATATTCGCTTATGGCATCCTGTAAATAAGAAATGGAGCATGCTGGCCTCTAAACGGAAGCATGTTTTATACAAAATTCCAAACAAAATATATTTTCTGCTTCAACTTACGTATTAATACTTTTGGGTCGTTCGGAAAATCGTGTCCGTTTGGGAAAACCAAATCGTATCGTTAAATTCTATCATTTAATTATTCGACATTGATTCAGATATCTAATGTCTAATAATTACCGTACATAATTTTCCGGTGCGAATTGATTTTCCCAAACAGGCAAGACTTTCCGCGCGCGCGTGCGCGAACAACCCAATCCCATTAAGTTGCCACTAAATGAAAATCTTGGTATAAGTTTTCGTGGGACAACCGGTCCATGATTTTACAGTTTGACTCTGGAGATTCTGGCAATTTAGCTGTCAAAAGCTAATATTCATATTAATTAAAATCTAAACCTTTGTAAATGTGTTCAGTTAGATTCACTCTATCAGATAGAAAATTTTAAAAATACATTTTAATACTTAAAAATGCATATATATTTTATCTTTCTTTCTCCATGGGTCCAGTTCCCCCATTAAGATATGGTACCTGGACCAGGTAGGCCTGTGTTCCACACACATATATATATATATATATATACAGGGTGTTCCGTTAAAGAGGTCCAATATAATAGGGGTAATAGAGGAGATCACACGGAGCATAAATCAGTATATAATGCCTGGCCGGATCTCAATAATTTTCAAGTTACAGCAAATAGAATGAAAAATCGGAAAATTGAAAAAGAACCCTCATTGCTAAACTATCGATAATGCTACATAAAAACGAAGCACATATTTAGAAAGAGCAGAAAAAATCCTACGAAATGACATAAGTTGTTTTAGTATATTGAGAATTAATGGCGAGTTACAAGCTCTGAAACAGTGAAAAAATACAAAATCAAATATTTAGCAAAATAGTTAATCGTTAATTCCAAAAATGCAACTCTACCTACATCAAGGAAAATGTTATAAAATTTGCTCCATTCCGAAAGCTTTCGAAGAAGCTGACAATAAACCATATCAGTTTAATTGTATGGGAGAAATCAAGCAGTTCCCTAGTTACAACTCTGTACTGTTGCACGCTCGGAAAGGGCGAAACTCCGCCCATGACGATTGTAAACACCCCGTTTTAATATCTTTCAATTATACATTTCTGATCAACCTCTATCAATACCCTTTCATTATTCAGTCTGGTCAAGTGAATGACATATTGTGCAGCTCTCGCCTTGTCTTAAAGCAAACTCCGTGACTGCTGCGTTTCCTCCATGAACTTTCAGGATGATGAAGAAGAAGTACTTTTTATGCAAATTTTCTATGTGTATAGGAAGAAAAGTGTAATAAAACAGCAGTCATCAGTGGGCGTTATGTTAAAGGGAGGCTGTTGTAAGTGGGATTGTAGTAAGTTGATGTATAATAATTATGCCGGAATACTCTAACGAAGAATATGCGGACATGCATCTGATGTACGGGCAAGCTCATGGAAAAGCATGTCTAGCACAGCGCATGCACCGTGAGCAATTTCCAAGGAGACGTTGCCCAAGTTCGAAACTCTTCATAAAAATCGATAGACGATTACGGGAGACTGGATCGTTTAATACAGCAAGCATTGATGCAGGGAAACCTCGACATGTACGAACACCTGCAATGGAAGAAGATGTTCTGAATATTTTTAAAGATAACCCCTCCACGAGTACACGAGCTGCTGCGTCTGAAGTCGGTGTTTCTCACCAAAGTGTGTGGCGTGTTCTGCGTGCAGAAAACATGCACCCCTTTCATGTGCAGCGGGTACAACTGTTATCAGTAACAGATTGTGCTCAGCGGACAGAATTCGTACGCTGGTTGCTCAATGTAACAGAAAATAATCCACAATTTCTGGAAAATATTTTATTTACTGATGAAGCAACATTTACGAGAGAGAGCGTGGTAAACGCGCACAATATGCACACATGGTCATATACAAATCCGCACACTGTTTTCCCGTCGAACGCACAACAAAAGTTCAGTGTGAACACATGGGCAGGTGTCCTCGGCGATTATCTCATAGGACCATATTTACTCCCAGATGTACTCAATGGCAGTACGTACTTGGTTTTCCTACGGGATATCTTACCGCAGTTACTGCAAAATGTGCCAGCAACATTGCGCCACAATATGTGGTTTATGCACGATGGCGCACCGGCACATTTTTTCATAGGTGTTCGCAATCACCTCAATTCAACATATCCTGGGAAATGGATTGGACGCAGTGGACCTGTTGCTTGGCCTGCACGCTCTCCAGACCTCAATCCGTTAGACTTTTTTGTTTGGGGACACCTTAAATCGCTGGTGTATGAAACGCCTGTGGATACACCGGAGGATTTACTAGCGCGAATCGTTGTCGCTGCAGGAGACATTCCCAACTCCGTCGGAGTTTTTCGGCGTGTTCGCCAATCTTTACGACGTCGCTGTCGGCTGTGCGATTCTGTTAATGGGCGCAACTTCGAACACCTATTATAATAATGTCCGTTCGTCTGCCTTCCGACATTGAACTGTGCAGCGCAGGCCAGAAGACTATGCTTCACATACGTCATAAAGTACGTGGAATGTAATTCTTTATTTGTCATTTTTCTTTTATTTTCAACACTTTTTGGCACAGTATTTTGTAAGTCACAGACTGTGGTGTACTCAAATTGTAAATTACAAAGTTTGTATGAATTAATTTAAAATTTAGTGTCTTTTTTAAATTTATAATTAATAAAATTATTATGCTATTTGTTATTATTATTTCCTATCATAAATTATGATGCACATATACATACAATAATTGTCCATGTAAAACATGTACTGAAACTTCTTGCATAGTTACAAATCGCAATATTTTTAATTATTTCCGAATTTTCACCACCAGTTTAATTTTAAAGAATTTAACTTAAGCTTTATATCAATAAAAGACCACTTTAAAATGTAGACTATTATTGTAAAGTTATTTTGGTTCATTCAACTCTTGAATAATTAAAAATGTTGCATCTCAGAAGAAGCATGATCGAAAATGTATAGTTGAGAGTAATTAAAAAGGCGGTGTTTCCAATCGTGATGGGCGGAGTTTAACCTTTGCTAGTGTCAAAGAAAGTGGAGTTGTAACTAAGAAACTGATTAATTTCTCTCACACAATTAAACCGATATGGTTCATTGTAAGCTTTTTCGAAAGTTTTCGGAATGGACCAAATTTTACTACATTTTCCTTGTTGTAGCTAGAGTTGTCTTTTTGGAATTAACGATTAACTATTTTGATGTATATTGGATTTCGTACTTTTTTCACTGTTTCAGGGCTTGTAACTCGTCAATAAATATTGCTATTTTAATACAATTGATGTCATTTTGTAGGTTTTTTTTCTGCTCTTTCTAAATATGTGCTTCGTTTTTATGTAGCATTATCGATAGTTTAGCAATGAGGGTTCTTTTTCAATTTTCCGAATTTTCATTCTATTTGCTGTAACTTGAAAACTATTGAGATCCGACCAGGCTTTATATACTGATTTATGCTCCATGTGATATCCTCTATTACCCCTATTAATATTGGACCCCTTTAACGGAACACCCTGTATATATATATATATATTTGTATTGGGTATGAGATCATATTTGAAAAATTGTAAATAACTTAAAGAAATTTAAACCAGGCAGATTATAAAAATTATATATCAACTAAAGAGCACTGTAAAGAAACCTTTGTTGTCAAGGTTTCTAGAAAAAACACCAAATGTGACATTAATAGATGTATTTATGCAATAAACGTAAGAATTAAGTAAGTATATATGTACTTTATTATAGGCGCTCAGTATAAAACTTATATGGTTATTTTAAGGAAAAAAGAATCAAGATAAATCTATCAACAAACGGGTACGTAAATACTTATGCATAGCTGCCAACTTGTACGGATTTTTAATACCACTAAAATTTAATAGTAAACTTTAGGTAATTGAATCAACAAAATTTAATAAAGTTTAAAGTTTAAATAAATCAAAAATTTCTGTTAAATTTTAGTGTTAAGAAAAATCCGTACAAGTTGGCAGCTATGCTTATATATCCCATGCTCTTATTTATTTACCTCAATGAATCTTCGATAAGTCCAATAAATCTGCAGAGAATCTAACCATGCTTTAATATCGAACAGGAATATTTTTTATTGGTTTCGATAATTTTCTAATGATGTCACTTTGTATTACGTACTCCTTTTCATCTCTATTGTAAAATTTCGAAATTTGGCAATTTCGCTTAAGAAATTTGGTTTCGTACCCGCCAACATGATTATTTTTAATGTGTATTATGTAAGTTTAAGGTATTACCTAATTTTCTTTATTGCAAGGGAAAAAACAACGGAGAAATTAATTTCCCGTATTAAGAGAAATTCAAAAGAATTATTGATAATTGTTCGAGTAACTAGATCCCACATGACCCGGTGACTCCTTATTACACCGTTCCATCTACACCATTTTTGAAACAATTATGGGGTAAATGGAACACCGGTCTTCCATTTGAAGTATGAAGAAAATATATATAGATGCCTAATAATGTTAATATATTTATAAGCCTAATCTTTTAAAAAAGATTGTTTTAAAAAAGTACTTACCGTATTTTACTAAAAATCCGAGGAAGTGCAACCAATTTGACATTGTTTGTAAGAAAATAAACCTAAATTTTCCGCAGCCTATCACAGCTAACACAGAGTTATGATTGATTTAACACAAGTTGGTTTAAGAAGTAGAAATGGGGGTGCAGTGTTGAGAAAAGCTAAAACTTAAACGACATCAATGGTTTTTTTTATAAAATAGCCCAGCATACCTTATAACTCGATAGCTACTTGGGAACAGGTAGTATCCTTGTAATCATTGAAAAAAAACCAAAAAGCTTCTCAATTCAAATACAGATTAAGACAGATAATGTTAAGTATTTTTCTACAACACACAGAAAAGAAAGCATAATATTAAATAAACAAAATAAAAATGATTGTAATTTATTATGAAATTCCAGTGTTGTGTTTTTTTTTTACTTCAGGGGTCTAAGGACTCTTAAAATTGGGAAAAAAAGAGACCATTTTCAACATTTAATATCTTACAATGTATTCGATTTTAAAACACACAATATATTGGGATGAAATACATAATTATGTTCTTTCATTTCATTTATTTAAAAAATTGCAAGATGCATAATTATTGGGTAGTTCGGAAAATCGTGTCCGTTTGGGAAAATCAATTCGTACCGGAAAATTCTGCCCGGTAATTATTAGAAATTAAATATCGGAATCGCTGTCTAATAGTTAAATGACAGAATGTGCCGGTACGAATTGATTTTCAAAAACAGACACGGCTTTCCGAACGACCCAATAGTATTTATAACGCGCTCCAATCTGTCAGATATTTGTCGAGCAGAAAATTGGTATAAGAGCCAGTGTTGCCAGACTGAGGACATTATTGCCCCAGGACTGTTGACTGTCACCACTTTTTTTATAGAGAAATATTCGTCCTATTTAAAACTATATTAAAAATCCTGAAAAATAAGGCGAATTATGCAATTTAAAAAAGTGGTGACAGTCAAATAATCTGAATGTAAAAAATCCCTAATCTGGCAACACTGATAAAAGCGTACGCGCATGATTACAAAATAAAACTTTGAACTAGAATGAATTTTTTTGCGCCTAATTATACTTAAGATTTTAATAATTATACTGAACCTAAATAAATTTGTATTTACAGAATTTTATATTTTTTATACAAAGTTGCATTTAGCAAATACAAAATTTTGAAAATATCAACTGTATAATCACCTAAAAAATTAATTTTTGAACAATAAAACTGAAATTTTCGGTTCCGTTTATACAGACTAACATGAAACATATTTTGAAGATTTCATGAATAAAAATTCAGAAGTCTTTGAGACATCCTGTGCGTTACGCCCAAATACGTCATTTGGAGAAAAATGATTTCAAATGGCCATAACCTCTGTCCTAATGGGTATTTCAAGGAAACAATTATATCACCATGTTCAGAAAAGATATAATTTTAACATCGAAAAAATTTAAAATTTCGAAAATTTTGAAGCTTTAAGAGTCTCTTAAATTTTTCCCTGCGCTGATGACATTTGTCCAATTTTTTAAGTAATCTACAATGTTATCTTCAGTGTTACTTAGTTGAAAAGTAATTTAGGATTAAACGAGAGATAAAGACAGGATAGTCGAGAGATAAAGACAGGAAATTTTCTGTAAGTGATTTTGTAGAAATAGATCACACAAAATGCTTGGCTTAAAAAAAAAAAAAAAAAAAAAGTTGCAATGTTAAAATTTAAAGAGTAAGCCAAAATAAAAATATTCCTATCAGTATCAAAGTGATGCCAAAGTAAAAAATTTTAATGTTCCAGAAACTTGCTAATTTTGATGTAGCAATTCTATAGTTACCATAACGTCGGTATCACAATTTTGGGAGTCTAGTTACAAACTGACAGGGCTGCCATAGGCTACAATTTTTTAAATTCTAACTCGCACGAGTTTGCCAACATCTGCAAGATAAATATACAATGAAAATTTATTTTAAAATTGGCGCTGCGAATGGAATACAGATACAGTTGCCTGAGGCAGTCCTGACCTAACCTGATCTTACAAGCAGACGGATACCGTCAACTTTTTCGCGAACTTTGAAATGTTCATGTAATGCTACCAGCCTCTTAAAATTACAATTAATAATGTTTAACGTACACCTAACATTTTCTGGTGTGGATATTCTATTTACGTTTTAATTTTAAATTATTGAATTATTTATTAAAAAACGAGCGAAAAAAAAGATTACTTTTTTTTAAACTGTTTTTAATTGTCTGGAATATTTTGTTTTTATGTAAAAAAAAGTTTCTTTGTTTGTGTAACTTGCATAACCTGTTTTGCACCCAGAGACAAAGTATTTATACACCATCAAATTGTATATTTCTCAATCATTATATTAATAATAAGCAAGTATAATAAAATATTTTCGGATTCTCTTATACGCATCATGCGCATAAGATCAAATCATATTATGTTAAAAGAATAGCCACAAGCGAATTACGGCCGCTCTGTATTTACAATAATATCATTTGTCTTTTAGGCGATACTGGGTGAAAGGATAAACTAAAAATATAACAGAAGTTGATAGTATTAAAATTTTGGTATTCAATCTTGAAATCATTGAAATGCCCAAAAAGCTTCTCAAATCAAATACAGATTAAGACAGGTAATTTTAAGTATTTTTCAACAAGATACAGGCATTAAGAAGAGAAAACATAGTATAAAGAGAAAGAAAATAAAAATGCCTGTAATTTAGCATGAAATTCCAGTGCAATAAAAAAATAACTCTTTTTTTCATGCACTCATTACATATATCCAAAATTTTAAGTAATCTAGTATGTTGTATTCAGTGTTACTTTGTAAAAAAGTACCTAATTCTGGATACAAAAAATACCCGATAAATAAAGACAGGAAAATTTCGGTAAGTGATTTCCAAGAAATGTATCGCACAAAATGCTGGTCTTAAACCCTTGAGGGGCAAGTAATTGTGTTTCTGTAATGTCGAATTCCCACTGGAATCTGCAAAATAAGGAAAAGCAACATTACGACATTTTTCGACCAAAGTCAGAAAAGTAAAATTTAATAAAATTTTTCTCGAGGAAAATTTCATTAATCGTAGTCGGGATAAAATATACCCCACCACCCCTCAACGGGTTAAAACGTTTTTGCATAATATTGTAAGAAATCCCCATCACAATAGATTTTAAAATGTCGAGAAACTAGCAAAGTACAATAGTTTAAGTTAGGCATTAATAAGAGAAGACATTGAAGTAATCGCATCGAAATCAGGAACCTGTAATGATGTACTGCTCGCAACTATTGACAATAGACAGCGGCACATTTTAAAAATAGGGATAAATGACAGGGAAAATTTAAAAATAAATGTCTAGCGAGAGAGAAAGACGAAAACATCAGTAACTGAATATGTTCCGGTAAGACAGATGTGTATATATTTTTTAACTATTTTAAATGTATGTTTTAGAGTATGTAATTTTTTTAAACAATTGTACACTATTTTTAGTGTATGTTAAACTGTGATATCTTACAAGGGAACCACTTTTGCTGTTGCTCGCACCTAGCATCGAGACCCAGTGCGTTTTGTAGCCCTATACATAAAAGTTAGAGAACCGAAAAAATTTCTCTGTTAAAATAATATTTTATATACTTTTTTATACTTTTAATTTTTTATTATTACATATTTATTTGTTTATTTCACACCAAAAGTGAGTTAAGTCGCCAAATATGGCGCTACAATTTTCCGCCCGCTTTATCCGAAGAGAAAATGTACAGAATATTTTACTAGAATTATATCAGATTGCGATTTTTTTTATATATAATTCATAGCATAAGAAACAAATATTACGTTTTTTTTTTTTTTTCATGCAGACGATAAATATATAAGTAATGAATATAATTCTATAAAAGCTTCGAAGATCAATGAAAACTATTTTTTAGTGAAATAATAAATAAACAAACTATTTTCTTTTGAAATCGAATGAAATAAAGTTTCGAATGTTTAAATGTATTTTAATACAGCAACGTCCTTCGGTAAAAGTAATCATAAAGTAAATTAATATTTTAAAACAACTTAGAAAAAATACTGTGGCGAAATATCTCGGACATTGCAATTTCTAGCTATTACAAATTCAGCTATGACATTTGGCTAGGGTTGCCGGAGAGCTCTACTTTTGAAAATAAACGCCAACTGTTTCCCCGCCAAAATTATGAATATAAAGTTGCAATTTTTCAAAATCAAATTCGTGCGTTTTGAAGGAATTTCAAACTTGTTTTCAATATTTTATACTTATTATTAACTAATTTTTATTTTTAAATGCTTTTCTTTAAAAAAATTCAATGTTAATAGTCCGATAAGTGGTCTCGAAAATTGCATTTTCAGAAAATTATACTGCTGTATAATCAAGAAATATTATTTTAACAGAAAAATTTTATCGATTCTCAAGCTTCATAATATAGGGCTTTAAAATGCACCAGGTCTCAATGCTAGGTGCGAGCAACACCAAAAGTGGTTCCCTTGTTAGTGTGTTTTAATGCCTATAAATAAATTGGTAGATTAAATGAAGATTAGAATTATTACTATCAGTATCAAAGTGATGCCAGTGTCGAAAACTTTTTTAATGTTTCACAAACTAGCAAATTTTGATGTAACAAACTTACAGGTACAAGAATGCTGGCATTAAAGCGTTTGAAGTCCAGTTTTCCACTATGATCTTAGTAGCAGACGGATATCGTCTGATTTTCGCGAACTTAAAAGATAAAGCATTTTCTATCAATGTATTTAAAATTACATTTAATAATATTTACTGTACACATAAAATTTTCTGGTGTGGGTATTTTTTTTTTACGTTTTAATTTTAAATTATCGAATTACTTATTAAAAAAACAAGCTCGATGACATAACTCCTCATCACTACCTACATAACGGACATGGAAAGACAAAAATATTACTTTTATGTGTATTTTAAATGGTTTTAAGAGTCTTATAACTTTATTATTTATTTATTAAGAGTATTAAACTTTCTTTGCTTTGTGTCACTTGCATAACCTGTTTTCCACACAGGAACAAAGCACTTATACACTATCGCTTTTTATATTTTGTAATCATTATATTAAAAATAAATTAGAATAAAATATTTTTGGATTCTAACATGAGTCCATAGACATACAATAGTATGATAATCTGAATAATATGTGATATTCAGTATCCTATAACACTTTCCGGCGCGGAGTAATTCTGTTTCTAAACTGATGAAATGATGGACTTATACCAGAATTTATAAACGAATTTAATAGAAAATAAACTTGCTTATTTTCACCTACGTTATAAAAGGAAAAAAAAATATTATGGGTACAAGGAAAATGAAAAGTAAGTGTCCTTTTTTAAGGGCACCGCCGCGAAAGGGTTATAGAATGTCCTCACGCGAATAACAGCGCCATCTGCATTTACAGATAAATTCTTTGTGTTTTGAGAGGACAAACATTAGGTTAAGTGAAACAAAATAAAAATCCTGTAAATTCTAGTGCTATATAAATGTTTTACTTAAATATTTTCTCTGCGCTGGTGATATATGTCCGCATTTGCAAGTAATCTGCCGTGTCATTAGCTTGCCTTCGTACAAAACGATAACTTTCTGGATCTAAAGAAAAATTAGCGGATATATAAAGACAGGAACTTTCGGTAAGTGACTTCGTAGAAATAGATCACACCAAATGCTTGTCTTAAAACTCTTTTTCAATGTTAAAATTTATAGAGTAAGACAAACTAGATATATTCTTATCAGTATCAAAGTGATGCGAGAGAAAATAAAAATTAATGTTGCACGGTGTTGCAAATTTTAATATAGCAGAGCACCCAAATGTTCAGCCATCTGCACATTAGTGTTTTCTTAGAAATATCTTCTGTTTAGATTTTTCATGCAAATTTTGCAAAAGCCAACTTCGGAAGTTAATTTTAGCGTAAATGCTGTAGAAACATAGAGTGAAATTTTCAGTTCAAACATATTGGTTTTCAATTCGCGTTCCATTTGGGAGCACTGGCAGTGTTGCCAGGGGCTACATTTCTTAAATTCAGATTACTTGATTGGCATCACTTTTTTGAAACTGAAAAAAATTCCCTTGATTTCGCCGACATTGATTTATCTTTAAATAAGGCGAATTTTACACTTGAAAAAAGCGGTGCCAATCAGGAAATCGGACTTTAAAAATGTAGCCGAATGGAAACACTGAGCTCTGATAGAGCAAATCTAGGTAGCACCGGTATGTACAATTTTTTACGCCTGGCTTTCATTTGATCTAACTGACAGACGGCTGTCGTCTGCCTTACCAGAAAGTCGGAGAAAATCTGAAACTGCCTTGTACACACTTAAAAATACCTTTAATAATCTTTAATGCACATTACAAAATTTCTGGTGTGGATTTATTTTTTAATTACGTAATAACCTATCATATACAACGTACTTATTTGATAACTTATTCAAAGACAAATCACTGTAAAATCTAAAATGTTAAAGTGATTGAATGACACCAGAATTTACGAATAAATTTATTTCCAAATAAGAAACGGGCTATATTTCCTATTCGTAATAAATGGAAAATTTTAAATCAAAATTCTGGTGCTATTGTGGCATTTGTGAATTAAAATTATGTGGTTTCAAAAATATACCACAGTTCTTGAAAGAGTTAAAAAAAAAAAAAACAACTCTAATCGAATTTTCGTTTCGCCAAGTAGAAAAAACACTGATTAGTTGTTTTTAATTAACGATTTAATTGTATGCATTGCACTTTATGTTATAATATATATAATTTTCGAGGAATACGTATAATATTAATCAAAATAATTTGGAAAGACAATAATCTCAGAATTTACCGGGTGTGCTACAAATATGTTTAACATTTCAAAAATTGATAATATCGTCGGATACCGTATATTTCTGAAGACCTATATTAACTTTCATCTCCGTAGTCATACCTCTGTGGTGAAAATCACAAGCATTTCGAGTAACATTTTTAATAGCAAAATGTAATAATAAGGAAAAAAGCTCTGTTCTAGCTCTATCTTTGTAAGTGCAACTAATACTGGGTTCATGCATAAACTAAAAATCTAACAGAAGATCATAATGTTAAAATATTGGTTATAAAAGTTAAAAAATAGTTGCTAATAGGTCGAATTTAACGTCTATTACCTCTAATATTTTCACAATTTTAGTTTCAGTAGATTCGGAAACAGATGAGGGGGAGTGGGGGACATATCTTAGCACTACATTTTTGACAATATCTCTTAAAATATAGTTCCTAAAACTAAAAGAAATGTATTTTTGAGTTCAGCATTACGAAATCTTTCACACAATACCCCATACGATATACAAAGAATCTTTTTTTGAAGAAACATAATTAGCCCCTCTACAATTTCCCTAATTATATTTGTGAATGTTTAATAATCTGTAAATATGTGGGTCAGTAGTTTGTATTACTTCCCCCAATTTGAACTTTCCACGTTCCATAGTTTATGGGTAAAACGGCTGTGACACACAGGCAGACACAGGAGAGATTTTATAATGGTTCCGTTTTTACTATTTAAGTACAGAACCCTAAAAACAAGTTCGACGTCAGAACTCCTCATCAGTACCTACATAACGGACATGGAAATGAAAAATTATTACTTTTATGTGTATTTTAACTGTTTTTACGTGTCTGAAATATTTTGTTTTTATGTAAAAGTGTTTCTTTGTTTTGTATCACTTGCATAACCTGTTTTACAGACAGGAACAAAGCATTTATACACCATCTTATTTGCTACTTTTTTCATGATTATAATAAAAAATAAACTAAAATACAATATTTTCGTATTCTAATATACGGATTATACGCATTAGATGAAATGGTATTTTGTTAAAAGAATGGTCTTTTGCGAAATACAGGGCCTTCTGTGTATACAAAAAATAGCATGTGCGTTTTAGGCGACTCGTGCTCATTTAATTTTGATCTCCGTAGTCATTCCTCCGTGGTGAAAATCATAAGCATTTCCTGACAAATTTTTAATAGCAAAATGCAATAAGATGAAAAACAAAAAGTTCTCCATTCTCGGAAACCAATCTTTGTAAGTATACAACTAATACTGGGTTCATGCTTAAACTAAAAATCTTACAGAGGAATATAGTATTAAAGTATTGGTGATAAAAATTAAAAATAGTTGCTTATGGCAACATGTAAATAAGTATTATTTAATTTTTTTTCTATTACTTCTTTTATAATTTAAATTGCTACATTAAATTTACTTAAGATATTTCAAGGTATTATTTGTTATATTGTTATTTTTATCTTAATTTTTCTTTCTTTCATGCTATAAAATTATTCTTTTCATAATTGCATCATTTGTAAATAAATAATTTCATCAAATAATATACACATATTCTGCCCTTTATACTTATTAGTATTTAAACTCTATAAGTACATAAATCTTCTATTAAATTCAAATACAAGTTCACCCTTTTATTTAAATTACAAAGTTAAGGAGTCCATCGTGTTGTCTTCCTTACGGTGCTCATAGGGCAGTCCGATAAAATAATATTTATATATTTTAAACTTTTAAGAATTGAAAAAACTAGTTTAATTAGAATTTATTTTTTTTAATATTAATAACAATAATTTCAAATTCAAATGCTAAACTAAAACAAAAGTGCTAAATAAAGCATTATGAATAATACATTGTTTAAGCATGTAACCATTCAAATGATTGATAATTTGTTTGCTAATACGTAACATTTCACAGATCACCAACAAAAATTAACAAAACAATTTAACTATAATAAACAATCTGAAGATTAACATACATTACTATTGCAGATACGTTAAATTAAATATTAGTTTTTAACTTAAAACCTTTTTTTGATTTTGAAATACTTAAATATAAAGCAAGGATCTAACCAGAACAGGCGCAACATACTTCACCATAGGTTATTATCTCAAGAAAAATTACACCCATTAAGTCCGTTAATCACTGAATAGTCACTTATAACTTCCCTTGACAGTATTCGTTGATTGCAGTGATTCCCTTAGTCGCACATTCTGGCCGCCGCGAGCAGAAACAGTCTTGATCCGAAATTCTTCAACAATAGCAACTCCGACAACCCACTCCTCATCTGAATCTTCAAATTTTTTCTAGGCTCTTTACGCTGCACCGGTGTGCCTAAATATTGGCCTCTTGGTGGTCATTTTCTGTCTCCTATGTATAGGTGCCAAGTTCGCACTAAACTTCCGTAATGCGTGGATTAATTTAACCCAGTTTAACAACGTTTCGAACCAGAAAAATTATTTGTTGAATCTTTATTTATTTAATTCCAGTTTTCTACGTGGAACTTTTTTAATTTCATCTCTGAAAAAAAATTCTGGTTCGAAATGTATTAAACCAGGGTTAAATAAATCCACATATTACGGAGGATTAGTGGCAACTTGGCACCTATGCCTATGTACTATTTACAATGGGATCTCCATTATCTCGTCATAGCTGCCAATCACCCTCCAACTATCATTGTATCTCTTTCAGGTAATCTTGATTTGAGCCGCTACAGCTCCGAGATAGCGAGAGTAAAGAGAGAAATCTCTGGGTTTTTTTTTTCCATTATATCGGCCTTTCTTGAATTCGCTGATAGCAAGGGAACTGTACAAAGCGAGACTCCTCGTTCAGGACCACAGGAATAAACCTTAAATGCGCGATTTTTTATTTTGTTTCGAAAAAATTATGTATGATTCTGATTCTCTGAATGGTTTATTATACAGGAAAAATAAAGAAAAAAATCAAAAAATTCAGAGATACGTTTTTGATATAATCTGCAATATATATATCTGCAATATAATTAAAAACTACATTCGTGTGGCTGTTTTACGCTAAAATATTACAAATTAGTAAATATTTTAATAAGTATGTCTCCAAATACATTACTTCGTATAATTATTTATTTTATAAAACTTCACCTTTAACCCTTTAATTCCCATGAAAGAACGTTCTAGATATTACGTCGTTGAGAGAATCTGCCTTTATACCAGAAAGTTTTAATGGTCAATTTCGCTTCATTTAAGTACCGAATGTCTGTTATTAATTAAATCATATATTGGTATTTTTATTTTCTGGTGTGAATTGGGTATATATGAATAAAAAAATCTATTAAATTCAAAACAGTGTTCTTTGCATATATGCAAAGCTGCTCATTAAAGGGTTAAGGAGTGAACTGCACTTTCTGAGTCAAACAAGCAAAAGTATAACTGAAGAAAAATGCAACTCCAACCTCTTTCTGTTTATTTTTAAGACGTTCCAACAAAGTTGAAAAGTGTTTATGACTTCGGTTTGTCTGTCCGTCTGTACGCGCTTTAACTCGCGTAAATATACTCGGATCGCTCTGAAATTTTTGGATGTTAGTGACCTCTACCATTGCACGAACCCTATTGCAAATGAAGTTTGTAGCATGTTTAGTCCATTTACAGGGACAGTCAAAAGTTTTCCGTTACATTACGGCCTATGGGAAAGAATCGTTTAAAATGATTTTTAATGATGTTACATGCTTTCAAAGATAATAAAATTGATACGCATTTATCAAGTGCACTAAAATATGCATTTTCAGTATAATAAGCGGACCAAAAAATAGTTATTATTTATTTACAGGGCCACACAAAAGAATTCCGTTACATAATGATATAGGGGTGGAGGGAATTTTTCCCGGCATATTTTAATTATGTTAAACTATTACATGTACAATGAAATTGATATACGTCGCTAAGGTTTACTATAACTTATTACATGGATAATACGAAATGCAGAGCATTTACAGGGACACACGAAAGATTTCAGATACTATATTGTACCAGAAGTATTGTAAAGTACCGATGATTGCTGGAAATGCATTTTTAATTATGTTATGTGCTTTTATGTTTCACTATATTTATGCATTGTATATGGTGTGTATAAATGCGGTAATTGATATACAGGGCTACTCAAAAGAATTCGTAATGGTTACTCGGTATGATTGCAAATTGCTTAAAGGTGATTTTTAAATAAGTTAGGCATTTTTTACGCTGAACTGCATTTAGTTTACTAAGGAATGTTTGTAAAACATATATAAAATGATATACAGGGTCACACAAAGAATTGGATACATGGCCGTCTATAAATGATAATTTCTGGAAATGTGATTCCGGTAGTTTTAAGCGTGTTTTACTTTGAATTAAATTTTAGCTAAATAGTGGCGTGTAATAAAGGTACTAAGTTAACTACATGGTTTTACAAAAGTGTACAAGCATGTTTCCATCTATTAGTATAAATTGCTGAAAGAGAAATTTCAACCTGTTATGCGTTTTCTTGCTAAACTAAATTTCTCCATTATATAGTATATATATCAACCTACAGATAAAATACAGGGTTGTTCAAAAGAATTCGAATACATAATTGGTATGGACGGTAAATGCTGAACTCAGTTTTTCAAATGTTTTATGTGTTTTCTAAAATGTTTACTTAGTTCCTTATTACTCATTATTACCTTATTAGTACCTTATTTCCCCTAAATAACGAAGTTTTGTTAAAGCATTCAAGAAGTGTTGGAAAGTGTTTCAGAATCTATGCTTAAGGCATGATTTTTCTTACTTGTTTATTATTAGAGACGGGAGGTGCCCTCACATTCATCAGCTTTAATTGGCTAAAGTTTTCTACGCCCCTCTCACATAAGGAGAATGTTGGAATTTTTAAGGAACGATGACACTTTCAACTTTAATAATCCACAAGATTATTCTTGACATTCGTTGCTATATTTATAACTTTTAAATCCACCTGGTTGGATTAACTAACGTCAAACCCATTCCCATCTCCCGAGTTTATTGGTTCTTGTGATTCTTACATATGCAGAAATTCATTACTTTTACTCATCCCCCATAAACAACTGTATAGGCGCATAACTGCCATCACACGAATGCCCACCACTAAGTTCCACTTTCTATCTCTTCAATGAGCATAAACAGAAAACGTAGACACCCCTATTTGTCCTAACATGGAACACACAAAAAGACAAAATGACAGGAAATTGCTGTAAATAAGTTTTATCTTATTATTCTTTCCAATTGTACATTTTCTAATATCTCTACACCTCTTGAAACACACTATAACATAGGAAATGGAGCATCTTAGCCTCTAAGCGGATGCATGCTTTATACAAAATTTCAACCAAAATGAATTTTCTGCTTCAACATTTGTAGCAAATACTACCATTAAGATGTGTGCCACTGAATAAAAATCTGGCAATGTGACGATAGCTACCTGCAAACAGGTAGCATTCTTGCAATAATTGAGATGATTAAAAAGCTTTTCTATTGAAATACAGATTGCAACAGGTAGTTTTAAGTATTTTTATATAAGACACGGAAACTTGGATGAGAAATATAAAGCATAAAGTGAAGTGAAACAAAATTAAAATGCCTGTAATTTATTATAAAATTCCAGTGCAATAGAAATTTTTGACTTTACCCGGGAGAACGTGTGCACACCAAGGGTATGAATGTTTTTTTACTTTGTCACCAATAAAAACAAATAATAAACGTCACCTTATTTAATGGGAGAGAATTGTGCGATAAAAAAAAAAGTTGAAGATTATTTTTAAAAAGTGGGTGGTAACAAATGTAAAAATCGTACGCATTCCGGGTCTATCAGGCAGAGCGCGCGTCCTCGCGGGTTAAATATTTTTCCTGTATTGATGACATTTGTCTAAAATTGTATTGTAAGTAATCTACAGATTGACTTCTTTAAAAAAATTAAATTTCTGGACCCCCACCCCCCCCCCACCAAAAAAAAAAAAAAATAGCCGAGAAGTACTTAGAATTTCCAAGAAACATGTCACCGCTTTTACAGATTTGAAATTTTTGATTAATATTTTTTCTTACACAGAATTTCCTCTGCGAATATTCTATGATTTTTTTTTAATCTTCTGGTATTAAAACTGGCGAAACCTTCTACTCCTGAATTGTAATAGTCTTGTGCACAGCAATGTTTAGAACGTCGGACATCATGAAATGTCATGAATCCATTCAAACTACAGACATGCTAAACGTTTTTTACAGATGTTCTTTTTCGTCAGCATTCGTTTCTTTTATTTTGTGACTAAGGACACACGTCATAGAGAGGTGTAAAGTGCACCACGCAAGTTTCCGTGCGAACCCTTAAGACGCTTTTTACCTAATTTAACTCTTTCAGTGGCAAAACAATTCCATTGCTAAAATGTTGAAATGAATGAATGACACCGGAATTTATGAACAAATTTACTTGCAAATCAGAAAAAGCTATATTTGACCTGCGTAATAAACGGAAAATTTTATAACTTGAATTCTAGTGCGATTGTGTCATTTGGGAATTAAAATTAAGTGGTTTCATAAATATACCACCAACCGTGAAGGAGTTAACGCTGTTCTCAAATCGAAAGGAGCTATTTTCTGAATTCATTTTTTTTTTTTTTTTTTTTTGGAAAAGCGTATAACTGTTAGGTGTTCATATTCAGAAACCATGTTGCTGAACGGCATTTTCCATTTCTTAATAATGACAGAAGATCTTGCAGAAAGTACTTCCAATGGTGGTGTTTTGAACCGAGTCAATTATGCGGCAGAGCGAAGACGGTGGAATCTTGCCATCACGTGAAATTATTCGCTTATAACTTTGTAAGTAATTTATTTATTAAAAATGGAAAACAATATTCGATTCCAAATAATTTTCATAGTCATGCGCGCTAATTTTATTCCTTTGCAATTAAAAATGTGTCAGAAAATTTTGCATTGTTCCGAGGTGATTTTGAAATTTGTGATTTTTGTACTGACACTAAAAAAATATGATATTATTTTTTTTTTTATTCTTATAAACGCATTGTCATATCTTTAAGAAAAGTTATTTTGTAGTTTTTGTACCTAATGCAGGTTTTCTTTTCTTAAACTGTTTTGAGAATTCTAATATTTTCTTTTCGATTCCTCGAAAAACTGTTAACTTTTTGGAGGGTAGACATGCAATATGAAATTAAAATTTTAAATGTGGAAACAACGTGTCTGATGGAAGGGAATCTTTAAATCTTATTTTTTCCTGAAACCGCCAATTATATATTTTGATTTAATCTGAAATTATTCTTACTTTTTCCGCGTGTTTAACTTTGCCAATCGTCACGGGGACAGGGATTACAACCTCGGGATTTAACTTTTCGTTTTAGTGTCGTAGTGCAACGGCACAGAGGGCAGAATTATGAGACGCAGAATTAATAGATTTGTCTTTGAAATAAGGCAGGATACCGCTTCGTGGTGAGTTTTGTATTGCAATTTTTTACCAATGTGGCATAAAAAAAAAATGTGACAAAAAAATTACCTGCCCGAGACCTGCGATTTTAATGTCACGAAACTCAAACTAGTCCGAACACGACATTTATTCTTTCTTTGATTCATATGAAAATTTCAGGACACTCACCCGCCCAACCGAATTTTTCAGGTATGAAAATATATAAATGTATCTTTTTAAGATACGCAAATGTGATAAGTCTGACTCCTTATACATAAAAAAATGTGTTAAACACTTAAATTCTCAAAATAGAGATGAAAATGAAAAAAAAAAAAAAATAGAAGTTCCGAGATCGATATCAGAACTCATCATCAGTACATACATAACGGAGATGAGAAAAGATAAAAAAAGTTATTTTAATTAATGTGTGTTTTAAATGTTTGTAAGTGGCTGAGATATTTTGTTTATATGTATAAATGTTACTTTGTTTTTGTGTAACGTGCATAACTGATTTTACGCATAGGAAAATGCATTTAAAAAACATCCCAATTTATAATTATATAATCTATATCATGGGTTGCCAAATTACACGCTGGACCCCATTAAAATTTTATAGTAATCATTGCCTTGTCTAATCATCGAATCTCTGCGATTCTAGAAGTCGGCATTTTCTTTGTAACGTTAGTGGCATCCGGAGTGCTACAGCTGTCCACCACTGAGCTATAAAATAAAAGATAAACTAGCTTAATAACATATTTTGGATTCTAACATACGCTTCATAGGCATACAAGCCAATGATATTCCGTTAAATGAATACGAATTACAGCGACCCTATTGTAATTACAGCGCATTCTGTATTTACAAAAACATCACATGTGTTTTCGGCGATTCGTGCTCATCTAACATTCCTGTCCATAGTTCTTCCTCTGTGGAGAAAATTATAAGCATTTCAAATAAATTTTTAATAGTAAAAAAAAAAATACAAAGTGTGCTGTATTCTAGCAAATTCATCTTTTCAAGTGTACAACAAACACTATCTGCAAGCATGAACTAAAAATCCATGAAAAGATTATACTTTGAAATTAATGGTACTGTAAGTTAGTAGTCCCTTACGGTTACTTGTACATAAGCAATTGGTCATTTGGCACAAAGCGGATGCTTGTTTCGCACAAAATCCCAGGCAAAATAAATGTTCTGCTGCAACTTATGCAATAAGTGCAATTGTTAAGTTCTGTACCATTGACTTCAAATTTCTAGAATGTGGCGATTGCTACCTGGAAACAAATAGCATCCTCGCAATCGTTGACATGGCGAAAAATCTTTAAAATGTTTATTAACTTGAATTCGCTTAAAATTAATAATTTTTAGAAAATTTTGTCAAATACAGTCCACAGGTAATTTTAAGCATTTTTTTTTTTTTTTTTTTTACAGGATACAGAAAACGAGAAGAAAAATATTACGTGAAAGAAAAATAAAAATGCCTGTAATTTCTTGTGAAATTCCAACGCTACATAATTTGTTTTATTTAAATATTTTCCCTGCAATGATGACATATCTGCAAATTTTAAAGTAATCGAAAGTGGTATTAACTTGACTTCATAAAATAAATCCAATTTCTGAAACAATATATTTTTTTTTTTTTTTTTTTTTTTTTTTTTTTTAAATCCGGAAATAAGACATGAAATTTTGGTAAGTGATTTTTAAGAAATAAAAATAGCACAAAATGCTCGGGCCCCACCAGTGGCTGAGAGGTTCTGCTCTCGAAACTGGTAGACGGGAAGTGCTGGGTTCGATCCCAATCGCGCTCGTCGGCCTAATCGTTCGGAGTTTTCTTCGAACCATGGATTTCCATGCGTTAATACGGGTTAGGATCCCTTAGAAAGAACCCCACGAAGGGCACTCCCCCTCGGGCTTATATCCCTAGTGTAGATAATCAACCAACCACAAAATGCTCGGTTCTGGTCTTAAAAACGTTTGTGCAATGTTAAAATATATAGAGTAAGCGCAAAATAGAAATATTTCTGTTAGTACAGGGTTGCTATAGGACTACTTAAAAAAATTCAGATTGCTTACTTGCCACCAGTTTATTCAAATAGTGCATACAAAATAAGCTTTGTTAAAAAAAGGAAGACAAGAGCGGTATTAGTTTTATTTACAAACTTGACAAATCTTTCACTTTTAGCCTGCAATCGAATTCAAATAAATGTATTTGGATCCGACAATTTCATTGAATCCATATATTATTTTAAATTCTACTACGTAGATACAAACCTATATAAATAGCAAATTATATAAATGCAAAATTATACAATAGCAAACATTATATGAAATGCTCTTTGTGGTTCCAAAAATCTATTTTGTCGAGTTACTGATTGAACCACACATAATTTTTAATATGGAATAAATATGCAAGTACTAAATGTTCAATAAAAAACACATTTTTACCTTGGTTATTTGGTAAAGAAAACTTAAGTAAATAACAGATCATTGCCCAGGAATTAATTTTTGAAAAAGTCTCAAAGAATAACATTAATTTAGTCTTTATTTTGAATCGCACGAAAACTCGGCATTTCTCATACACAAATGCTTCCCCCTTCATGCACACTGCAAAAGATAGAAAATGTAACAAGCTTGCATTACAATTTGAACATTATACATTGATTAAGAACGTTTATATACTTAAACCTTTTTTCAGAGTTCGTACGTGTCCTTGATATTCCAGGCTAAAAAAATCTTCGGTACCAGTATTTTCATATAGAAAAGACACGTTTAAACTAGATTTATTTTTCTATAAAAGAAAAATGCTGATATTTGGCTTTGAAAATAACGGCACGCGCACGAACCCCTTTTTTAAAGGAATAATATATTTCTTATTTAAATAAATTCTTTTTTTCTGCTATTTTAATAACTGAAATGGTATTGGTATAATAATAATTATAATTTAAAATTTATAAAACTTTTAAAAATTATCCTATACGTTGCTTTTTGGCAATAACAAATAATCTGAATTACAGCTCTCCCTTCCTATAAGAATACACATTTTGTAATTTTTAAACTTTTCTTTAAAATAGCATTGGTTCTATCTTTTATGCGACTATATAGAAACAAAAAATAATCTATCATATAATTTATTTTAGTCGCTTTTATGTGTCTGAAATATTATGATTTTATGTACAAAAGTTTGTTTGTTTTGCGTCCCTTGCATAAACTGTTTTACGCTCTGGAATAAAGCATGTATAAACCGTCTTAATTTATATTTTGTAATCTTTATGATAAAAAATAAATGAGTATAATAAAATATTTTCGTACATATCCATCATTAATATGCAGTCAATAAATACTCTGTATAAAAAATGTCCTCACGCAAATTAGAGCGTCCTCTGTATTTGCAAAAATATCATTTGTGATTTAGACGTTTCGTGCTCATTTAACTTTCATCTCCATAGTTATTCGTCCGTGGTGAAAACCATAAGCATATTCAGTCAAATCATTAGCAAAATTTAATAATTATTCAAAACCAAAAAGTGCTATATTATAGCAAATCCATCTTCGTAAGTGTACAACTGATATCGTGACCAAGCATGAAGTAGAAATCTAACAAACGATTATAACATTAAATATTGGTATTAGAAGATTTAAAAAATAGTCGCTTAAGAGTCGTTTAAAAAATAGACTTCTTCTAAATAAGAAATGGAGTATGATGGCCTCTAAGCGGATACGTGTTTTATATAATATCCCAACCAAAATGAATTTCCTGCTTCAAATTACGTTGTAAATTCCACCATTAAATAGGGTGCGACTAAATGAAAATCTTATACAACTAGATATCTCGTTGGGAACAGATAGCATCCTTGTAATCTTTGAAAAGACAAAAAAGCTTCTCAAATCAAATACTGGTTAAGACAGGTAATTCTAAGTATTTTTCTACAAGACACAGACATTGAGAAGAGAAAACATAATGTTAAATTAAACAAAATAAAAATGCCTACAATATATTATGAAATTCCAGTTCTATAGATTTATTTTTTTGCTTTTTTTTCCTGCACTGATGCAGTTTTGCATGTGGGCTACATTTATGAAATTCAGACTTCTTGATAGGCACCAGTTTTTTGAAATAGTAAAAATCATCTAAGGCAAAAACCACGGGAATTTTACCATTTCAGAAAAGTGGTACCAATCAAGAAATCTGAATTTAAAAAAAGTTGCCCACTGGGAACACTGCAATGATGAGGTATTTCCAATTGTTTTAATAATTTACAGTGTTACCTTCAGTGTTACTTCGTATAAAAAGTAATTATGGATTTCAAAAAAATAAGCCAGAATTAAAGATAGGAAATTTTAATTTTCGGTAAGTGATTTCACACAATAAGATCACACAAAATGCTGGTTTTAAAAAAGTTTTTCCAATGATAAAATTTAATCGCATAACAGCTTGCGGGGCAAGTAATTGTGTTTGTCTAATGTCGAATTCACACCGGAATCTTCTAAAACATTTATTGCAAAATTAGGAAAAGAGAGTTTACGACTTTTTTCCAAAAAAGTTAGAAAAGGAAAATTTAATAATTTTTTTCTGGTGCAAATTTTCATTATTCGTAGGTGGGATAAAATATATCCCACCGCCCCTCAAGGGGTTAAAGGTCGGTGATGCATCATGGCATCACCTACCTTTTGGCATTGCCACATTGGCACCAGAAATATTAAATGAAAATTTCACCTTTATAAATTACGCGATAATATACATTTATTTATTTAAAAATTATTTTTCTCATAAGTACTGGTGCCATTCAAATATTTCAGCATTTTACGAATACATGTACCTTGTCCGTGAAAGGGTAAAAGCATAAGCCTAAATAGAAATATTCCTATCAGTATCAAATTGAGGTCTGAGAAAAAACTTTTTTAATGTTCCACGAACTTGCAAATTTTGATAAAGCAAATATACTGATACCATAACGACGGTATCAAAACTTTTGAAATCTAGTTTTGGACAGGGCTGCCACGGATAGTTACTTTGCAATTCTAGCTCGCACCACTTTTTCAAAACAAAAATTTTTCATATACACTTTGCCGCCATATTCAAGAGAAATATACTATAAAATTTATATTTTAACACGTTCACGCTGGCGCGGTGGGTCACACTCGACTGTCTCAGAGTTGTGAAATCTCCGGCTTTTTACACACCACTACTATTTTAGAGAAATGTTGTTCCTTTAAATCGCCTAATTGTTATAATTAAATAAAACAACATTTTGTGTATTAAAATACTGGTATCCAAAAAGCCGGAGACTTGGTTGCTACGAGACAGTCGAGTGTGACCCACCGCGCAGGCGTGAACGTGTTAAAAAGTAGTGGCGCAGGAGGAATGTAAAAGTAGTCGCATATGCCAGCAGTTAACTCAGGGGTGGCCAACTGTGGCACGCCGGATACCACTAATTTTTTTAAGAAGTAGCTGACTTCTTGAATCGCGGAGATTCGATGATTAGGTAAGGCAATGATTACTATAAAATTTTAGTGGTGTTCAGCGTGCCACAGTTGGCCACCAATGAGTTAACTGATCTTACTAGCAAACGAGTATCGTTTGCTTTTCATGAACTGCGTAAAAAGTTAAAGATATTAAACTTCTTAAAATCACATTTAATAACATTTAATGTAAATTTAAAATTTTCTGGAGTACATTTTTTGTATAATTTTAAATTTTGAATTATTGAATAACTTAAAAATCAACTTCGGTTTCAGAAGTCCTTATCAATACTACATAACGGTCACGGAAAGAAAAAATATTACTTTTATGTGTATTTTAAGTGTTTTCATGTGCCTGAAATATTATCACTTTTTGTGTAAAAGTTTCTTTGTTTTGTGTCGCTTGCATAATCTGTTTTACACCCAGGAAAAAAGCATTTATACACCATCTTATTTTATATTTTTATAATCTTTATAATAAAAAATAAAATATAATAAAATATTTTCGGATTGTAGTATACGTATAATAGTCGAAAGATCAAATTATATTCTGTTAAATGAATGGCCTCACGCGAATTACAGCGCCTCCTGTATGTACAAAATTATTCTTTCTGCTTCATGCGACACGTAATCATTATTTTTCCTCTCAATAGTCATTACTCCGTGGTGAAAATCATAAGTATTTCGAGTCAGATTTATAATAACAAAACGTAATAATAAGAAAAAAAAACGAAATGTGCTCTATTCTACTAAATCTATTTTCATAAGTTTACAACTAATTGTGAGTACAAGCGTGAAATAAAAAACTCACAGACCATTACAGTATTAAAATATTGATGTTAGAATTAAAAAAAAAAAGTCTCTTATGGCAAATTGTGTTAAGATATCGAGCATCTTGGCCTCTAAGAGGATGCATGTTTCTCTCTATTCTAAAAAAAAGTAACTACCGCTGTCACCGCCTCCGCCAACGCCGGTTTTGATTTTTTTTGTGACCGGAAGCCTTTCTTCGTTAATATTAAGAAAAATAATGCATACAAAAATATGAAAATCGGTGGTTTTATACAGAAATGTTTGATAAACACGCTGATGCGGACAGTTTTCAAATCGAAGAATTATTTTAAGAGTTATTTAATGCTAAAGTTGGACAAAATCGTTCCACTAAAAAAGTTTTATAGCAGCAAAAACTATACATGGAAGTGTAATCATTTTTAGATCATTTTATGCGTTAGAATTTGCCGGAGTGCAGATTGCATTAATTTTTTTTTTATTTTGACCCATTTTTTCAGGTTGTATTTCTATTTTAAATTCAAATTTTCAGCATTTCTAGAGATATTTTTTACATATTTCAGAAAATTGTACTAATTTAAACTGTTGCCAACTGTATGAAATGCGCAAGCAATAATGTTTGCTTCAAATTAAAAATTTATTTACACGTGACTATTATAAACAGGAAAAAAACTTTCAAATTAGAATTAAATAATTACGTATAAAAAGCAGGAACTTATTAAAAATTACGTCATAAAAAGTATACACGTGAGTTTTAAAAGAGAAAGGATATTGTAAAATAATAAATTCATTAACATGCGTTAGAAGTCTTAGGAGACATTACGTCATATTTACGTCACATTATAGTTATTACATAAAATGAACACAAAATAATATTGCAAAAAAGTTTAAATTTAGAAATTGCGCTAGAAATTTATTTGATATTTTGAGAATTAATTTAAAATGTCTCATTTAACCCCTTGGGGACGAGCGGCACGTATACGTGCCGCATGAAGCTATCAGAATCCTTGTTTTTTCTCACCAGTAAAATTTTACTATAAAATTTGCCTTATTTAATCAGTGCATTTTCTGGATTCAATAAGACACAAATTTCTGTTTTTAAAAAACGGTGACAAAAGGTTAAAAATTTCGTAAAAGGCTCCCGTCCCGAAGGGGTTAAAAGAATTTTCTTTTCGCTTTGTTAAAAAATACCAGGAGACAAAGACTCTCTTTACTTAATTCCTTTTATATTAGCTTATTTTGAAATGTTGTTACACGTGTATACGTCATCAAGTTATTTTTATTTCGGCGTTATATTTGTGTTTTTATTAATATTGTACGAATTTATTTGTTCTTTCGTTATTTAAAATAAAAATTATATCAATTTGTATAATTTGGCGAGTGGTTTGGCGATTTATATAATTTGGCGAAATTGGTCGACAGATAATCAAGTAGTACCGCAGCGGATTTGGCGTTAAAATTCCCCAATCAAAGAGAAATGAATAGAAATTCCTTTATAGGGAGATCGCCACTGTTTTTTAAATTATAATTCAATCTTTCGAAATCTTTTTAAAGCCGATCAAATTAGCGTGCATTTAGAGTCTGCGGTGTCTGGACGGGGGTTGGCGAGCGTAGCTCGTAGGGGGCCGAGCCCCCTAGTAATACAAAAAAATACCAATCAAAATGAGTTTTCTTCTTCAACTTATGTAGTAAATACTACCGTTAAATTGCGCGCCACTTAATGAAAATCTCGCAATGTGACGAACGCAACATGGAAACAGATGGAACCACTGAAATGACCAAAAAGCTTCTCTATTCAAATACAGATTAAGACAGGTCATTTGGAGTAGTTTTATACAAGACAAGATATTACAACAAGACAACAAATGATAAGACAATATAGAAAACATAATATTAAGTGAAAGAAAATTAAAATGCATGTAAAATATTATGAAATTTTAGTGCAATAGATATTTGGTTATTTTCCCCTGCACTGATGACATATGTCGAAATATGAAAGGGGGTCTACAGTGTTATTAGTTTGATTTCGTACAAAAAATAAAATTTCTGTGGAAAAAAACTAGCCAAGAAATAAAGGCAGGTAATTTAGGGAAGTGATTTCGTAGATATAGATCAAACAAATTGCTGGTCTTTAAAATGATTTGCAGTGTTAAAATTTTAAGAGAAAGCTGAAATAGAAATATTTCTATCAGTCTAAGCGATGCGAGAGTAAAACCTTTTCTATTGTTGCACGAACTTGGAAATTTTCTTTGGCAAATCGTTGTAGAATAACATCATTGAGGGTTGCCACATTGGCCTCCAATTTTAATCCAAAATTAAAAATTCATGCCGGATATTTAAAAAGAAGATTTTTACTCTATATAATCAGTACATGTCTCTTATTATACAAAACATAAAATGCTATTCTGTATTTCTAGTACAACCTTGAAATTTGTAATTAGAAATAGAGGTTAAACTGGCGGCGTTATTAAAAGTCTAGTTTTCAACAGATCTTACTGACAGACGGCTACCGTCTGCTTGTCGCGAAGTTATCCATTTCAAGACCAGGGTTCGCAGAGTTTTACCACTAAATTTTAACAGTATTTTGAAAGTATTTCACAGCAGAAAAATATTGAAAAATCTGCGAATAAAGGTGGTGTTTGCGAATTATGTGTTTTAAAAATTAAATGTAAATCATCTTATCAATAATAGGGGTGTCAGAGTCCTTGGAAATTCCAAGGAGTGTGCGAACCTTGAAGACGCATGAAGTAATGACTTCTTTTGACTACATTTGATGATGTTTAATTTACACTTAAAAAATTCTGGTGTGGATTTTTTGTTTAGCTTATGGTGTGGATAATTTTATTGGCTTTCTGGTAATAATAAATCATCAAACAAACAGCTCTCCTTCCGCTCCAGAAAACACATTTTATAATCTTTAAATTTTGCTTTAACTCTTTGTTGGGCGAGCAATGTGTTTCTGTAATGTTAAATTCCCACGGACATTTAGAAAATTTTTTGTTTCAAGACAGGGAAAATGATTTTATCAACACTTTTTAAAAGTTATTAAAGTAAAACTTAAGTAAATGTTTCTGGTGCCAATCGAAATTAAAATTAAATGGGATAAAATATATCCCACTGTCCCTCAAGGTGTTATATATGATTTGGTTGTCATTTTTTTGTGACTTTGTAGCAACAATAAATAATCTATCATATAAATTATTCCCACCTAATTCAGAATTTTCTGATTATCTCCCATCTTCTTGCCCGCTCCCTTTACGTCCCTATGTAGACATTAATAAAAGTGTAAATTCAGAAATGTTTATAGCGTATAAAATTTTGTTATGTAGCTGAAAAGCAATGTAGTCAAATTAAATTTTTAAATTGCTCTTATAAGTAGGAGGAGGGTAAATTATTTTTTTTGTATGTTCTTACTATTGTACGTCTGAGTGTAGCCACCGCCGAAATACTTTTTACTCTAGAAATCGATTTAATTCAGGGATAAAATAATGATTTCAGATCTCGGAGCTGTGTTGCCAGAGGGCTACATTTGTAAAATTCATATTTCTTAATTGACACCACTTTCCTGAAATGGTAAAATTCCACTTATTTTGGCCTTAATTAATATGTCATTAACCCCTTGAGGGGCAAGGAATTACGTTTGTGAAATTCTGAATTGCCACGGAATCTTTGAAAAATTCTATTTCAAAATAAGTAAAAGCAATTTTAGGGCCTTTTTTCCACCAAAGTTAGAAAAGTAAAATTTAATAAATTTTTTCTGGTGTAGAACTTCATTAATTGTAGGGGGTATATAATATATATCGGTGCCCCTCAAGGGGTTAAAGAAGGCGAATTTAACTATTTAAAAAAAGTGGCGCCGATCATGAAATCTAAATTTTAAAAAAGTAGCCCACTGCGAACACTATCTCGGGGCGGTCTCTTTTTATAAAGACTAAATCATTTTTTTTTTAACCACCAGTATTTTCTTACGAAAATTTTTGTTTTAGATTTTTCTTGGAAAGGCGGTAGAAATCCGCTTCGTGAGTAGCATTTTATTGCAATCCTTATAGTAATCTGCTATAAAATTAATTGAAAAAATTAGTGGTAACTAAAAATGTTACCGCACCCGGGCTGGTGGTTTTTATATCACGAGATCCCAAACTATTTCAAACCCTTCATTTATTCATTCTTTAATTTAGAGGAACATTTCAGGACATCTCCCCCACCTTAAAGTATTTTGATTTTATGACAATAAACAAACGTTTCCTTTAAGATACACAAACATGATACGACCGATTACTTAAACATAGAAAGAAAATATTTCAACCACATAAACAGTTAAAATACACATAAAATAACTAAAAAGAGATGTTACAATCTCAGCTCAGAACTCCTCATCAGTAAATACAAACCCAGATACCATGAACATTAGCAGCAAGTTTGATTTTTTCTGATATTATCTTGCCGTGACAAATTTGAATTGAGAAATTCGCAGCAAATCTCCCGCAAGGTATACCATCACCCACTTGCATGAGTAGTTTGTTGTGAAACTGATGTCTAGACTGTCTTTAACCCGGGATTAAACGCGCCGGGTATGAAATACCCAGGGTGGGCACGGTTATTACATTTCTCACCACTAATTTTCGAAAAATAATCTGCAAATCATTTTAGCGCGGAATTTCTTAGCAATGTCTCCCATTATATAAAATGACGACCTTTGTTTGAATTTATTGGTGGCAAAGTATAAATCGTACATAACCCGGTTTTGAGCGAGCATTCAAGGGTTAATTCACGAAAGTGACGAAAGTACAATATCCCTCTGTTGAGAGAATAGACGATCAGCAGATACGCAGAAATTGCATAAATTTTATTTGGCTGGCACCCCTTTTTTTAAACGCTATAGTTATCAAATATCATATAAAGGCTGGAACTGTGAAGTACAAATATTACCCTAACTTGTTTACGGCGATATAATTGATGCATGCGCCTTAACGGTGCGTATTCATCAATAGACCTGATTACGTCTGTGGACCCCTTCGAACGGGTTTAACTTATAGTGTAACATTTGTGAGCAGTTACTGTGGTATGGAAAGATTATTATGCTGCAGTAAGTTTACAGTATTTTTGATTACTTGCTTGCCATTAATTTGCAATCAGTTTGATGCAGCCTGAATTTAACTTGCACGACAAGTTACCTGCAAGTTTATAGTGTGGCGAATTCTACGTGTGCGTTATCTTGCTGCAGTCGTCTGTAAGTCGTCTAAAGCAAGACGTCTGTAAAATTTCTGCAAACTAAAAATGCTATGTGGATAACGGACATGGGAAAAAAATAAAAAATAGTACAATTTTATGTATTTTAAATGTTTTTATTAGTCAAAAATACTTATTTTTCATACAGAAATGTTTATTTGTTTTGTATCACTTGCATAACCTGTTTTACACACAAGAACAAAACTTTTATTGAAAATCTTAATTTATATTATGTAATCTCTATGATAAAAAACGAACGATAAATTTTCTGCTTCAACGTATGTAGTAAATACTTCGACTATGTTGGGTGCCACTAAATAAAAATGTTACAATGTGAAGATAGCTAACTGAAACTAGCTACTTGGGAACATATAGCATTCATGCAATCATTAAAATGATCAAAAAACAATATTTATTGAAATACAGATTACGACAGGTAATTTTAAATATTTTTACTCACGACAAAGACATTGAAAAGAGAAAACATAATATTAAGTGAGACAAAATAAAAATGCCTGTAATTTATAAAGAAATTCCAGTGCTATAAAATTTTTACACGTATATTTTCCCCTGCAATAATGACACATGTCACACAATTTTTAAATAATCTACAGTGTTATCATCAGTGTTATTTAGTACAAAAAGTAAATCTGGATAAAAAAATTGCCGATAAATAAAGACGTGAAATTTTCGGTTTTTCCGTAGAAAATCAAACACAAAATGGTGGTCTTAAAAACGTTCTTGCAAAGTTAATATTTAAAGAGTAAGCCAAAATAGAAATATTCCCAACTTTATCAAAGTTAAACCAGGATACAAGCTATTTCAATGTTCCAGGCAATATTCCCTCCATTTTCTTTCAGTAAATCCAAATTCGTAACGGAAATTTAAAATGCAGTCGAGTCTCTATATAACGAAATCCATAGTTCCAGTAAAAATTTCGTTATATAGAGAAATCCTTTATATAGAGAATAGGTAAAAATTCCTATTTAATGTGTAAATTTTGAACAAAAATTATTTTTGAGGTGTTTAATTTGTTTAACTATAAATATTAACCTAATATTGTATTTCTTAATTAACCCCTTGGAGGGCGGTGGGATATATTATATCCCACCTAATTTAAACAATAGTCGAATCAGAAACTTTTATCTAAATTTTATATTTTTAACTTTGTGTTGAAAAATTGCTTTTCCTTATTTTAAAACAAAATTTATCGAATATTCCGGAGAGAATTTAATATTACAAAGACATTATTGCTTGCCCCTCAAAGGGTTAAACAGTTTCAAAAAAGAAAAAAGACATTTATTTTGAAAGCATAATAAAATTCACATAAGGAAAAATGCATTAATTTTACACGAAGAGATCTGTACTTCTTCGCTGTTTTGATTTCAAAATTGTTACACTCTCGAAAAAATGTTCGCACTTTAGCAAGGAGTGAAAAATTGTATCGGGAACATTTTCCTTCATTTGAAATCCTGTCCTTATAAGATCAAAAGAAGTGATCATTTCACTGTGTGATGGTTTTTCTCTTGTTGTACGTTTTCGTTTTCATGTTTATTGTCACTCTCACCATCATTGTTCATAGCGCTGCTTAAAATATCACTATCGGTAGGATACTGCGCAATAGTGAGATTGTCATCCACTTCCAAACTAGTATGTTGTGGCCATCACAAAACTTTCTTCTATATAAATCACGTCAACTAAATCATTTAAATAGTACAAGAAATAACAACGATTTAGCACCAATTCATATCAAAGTATATCTGAATTTGAAGTTGGATGAAGATTCGTGCATTAGTTCTTGAGATAGAGCTATAGCGGAAATTCTGAAAAAAATGTAGCATAGCAGCGCCACCTGTTGAGCGATTTACACCAAAAGTAAACAGCACTAAACGATATCAAGGTATACCTGAATCTGAAGTATGTTGAAAATCCAAGCATTAGTTCTTGAGATAAAGCTATTGCGGAAATCGCAAAAAATACAGCATAGCAGCACCACCTGTTGAGCTATTTACACCAAAAATTAAACAGCACTAATTTATACATCAATTCATGTCAAGGACTAACTAAATCTGAAGTTTGATGAAAATCCGTGCAATAGTTCTTGAGATACAGCTTTTGTGGAAATCGTAAAAAATGCAGCACAGCAGCGCCACCTGTTGGGCGATTTCCACCAAAAATTAAGCAGCACTAATTTATATCAGGGACTAACTGAATCTGAAGTTTGATGAAAATTCGTGCATTTTTTCTTGAGTTAGAGCTATTGCGATAATCATGAACAATGCAGCATACC
Organism: Maratus speciosus; assembly: GCA_963932465.1. Lineage (NCBI taxonomy): Eukaryota > Metazoa > Arthropoda > Arachnida > Araneae > Salticidae > Maratus > Maratus speciosus. Next base: position 161,398,093 of record OZ010794.1, read on the forward strand.
AGCGCCACCTGTTGGGCGATTTTCACAAAAAAGTAATCAGCACCAAACTATATCCTGGACTAACTGAATCTGAAGTTTTATGAAAATCCGTACAGTAGTTCTTGAGATACAGCTATTGAAGAAATCGTTAAAAATGCCGCATAGCAGCGCCACCTATTGGGAGATTTTCACCAAAAACTAATCAGTTCCAGTTTATGTCAAGGTCTAACTAAATATGAAGTTTTGTGAAATTTCGTGCATTAGTTCTTGAGATAGCGCGCCCACAAAATTTGTGTCACATACAGACAGACAGACGGACAGACAGACGGACGGACAGACAGACAGACAGACTCACAGACAGACATTTTGTAAAAACATGTTTTTTGGAATCTCTGACTCATAAAAGGTGTAAATCCGTCGAAAACTGGAATTCGAAAATTTTCATGAAACCAATACTTTCTTCTTGTAAAGACAGAAGAAAGTAAAAATCAGAGAGAGTATAACATTTTCTTCGACATTTCCGCATTCCTTAATTAATGTCCATTTATCTTTTAAGTTTGCTAAAGCCACATCTTTTTCGTTATCAGAATCCGCATTATTCTCCAGTTTTAAAAAAAACTGGCCTTTTTGAAGCAATTTTAAATTGTTTTTTCAGTTAGATCTAATCTCTAGGCTTTATAAAGTTCCACAACACACTTTCTAAGATTAATGATGTCTCTGGTGGAATCATTTTTTTTTTCAGTAGCTATGATCAGTTCTTTAAGAATTCTTTTTCTTATACTGCACCTTTAAATTTTTTATTTTTCTGAAGTCCATGGGCTGTAAGAAAAAAAAAAAAAAAAAACTCAGCACTGAACGATAAATCAGGAATCAGTGATGAAAAATGGATTCCATGTGATTCGGAAGCTTTTTTAAAACTGAATATATAAAGACCATTTTATGAACAAATTCGTTATATGGAGATAGATATTTCACTATATGGAGACTATTTTTAATGAGATCATGGGAAAAGGGGACCGTTCCTACTAAAAATTCGATATATAGAGTAATTCGATGTATGGAGTTTCGTTATAGAGAGACTCGACTGTAGTATTTTTTTGCTTTATTTAATGGCAAAAATTCTGCGACGTCCTAAGTACAGGTACTTTTTTTCAAATTTTCCGTGATAAATGTGAAATTTCGAAACAAAAATGAGGCCAAACTGGCAATCTTGGTTCCTGGAACCTGCAAATTTTGATGTAGAAAATCCACAGGTACCATAACCCCGTTATCGCAATCAGTGTTGCCAGTTGGGGTACTTAAAAAAAAAAAAATCATATTTTTTATTGGGACCACTTTTTTGAAATGGTAAAATGCGCCTTATTGATTGACATATTAATTAATGTTAAAACAAAGGGAATTTTACCCTTTCAAAAAAGTGTTGCCAATCAAGAAATATGAATAAAAAAAAGTAGCCTGCTGGCAACACTGATCGCAATTCTTGAAGTCTAGTTTTCAACTGTCCATTCTTACAAGCAGACGGTTATCGTCTGCTTGCCACGATACTTGGAAAGCGCAAAATTCCTAACAAACTTCATAAAATTACATTTAATAATGTTTATTGTACACTTAAAATTTTCAGGTGCGGATTTTTTGTTTGCTTTTTAATTTTAAATTATTGAATAACTTATTAAGAAAACAGTTCGATTTCAGAAGTCCTCATCAACACCAACAAAACGGACATGGAAAGAAAATATATCACTTTATGTGTATTTAAACTGTTTTTAAGTGTCGGAAATATTGTACTTTTATGTATAAAAATTTCTTTGTTTTGTGTCATTTGCATAACCTGTTTAACACCCACATAGTTGCCAACCTCCCGATTTTTTAATACCAGTAATTTTATCCAGAAATACTTGTTTTAAACAATCGCGTAATTTCTGCAATTAAATAAAGCAAACATTTTTGTAAGATTTTTCTGGTATTCAAAAAATCGGGAGTTTGCCAACTATGCACCCAGGAATAAGGCACTGATACACCTTCTTATTTTATGTTTTTTAATCTTTCTAATAAAAAAATGAACTATAATCAGGGATGTTGTTTCCTCTTTTTTGCATACAAATATTTTTTTTTAGAAAATGTAGTTCTATTAAATCACATAATCATTCCGAATAAATAAAATAACATTTTCTCTAACAAAATACTGGTGTGCAAAAAAAGCGGAAATGACATCTCTGTATAATAAAATATTTTCCGATTCTAATATACTCATCAGACACATAAGATCAAATGATATTCTGTTAAAAGAATGGCCTGACGCGACCTCAGTATTTACAAAAATATCATTTGTGATTTTGGCGACTCCTACTCATTTAACAGTCATCTACATGTTCATTCCTCCATGGTGAAAATCATAAGCTTTTCGCGTTAAATTTTAATAGCAAAATGTAATAATAAGAATAAACAAAACAGTCTCTATTCTAGAAAATCCTTCGTTGTAAGTGTACTACTAATGCTGGCCCCAAGCATAAACTAAAAATCTAACAATAAAATAAAAGGACTGTATTAACTAGTGTCGTAAAGGAATTTTCACCTTGTTGTTAATATAAAAGTTAAAAACAAGCATAAAATTACTTAAAAGGTGCCAAGATTTATACAGATGTTATTATATCCCGAGATCTTTCGAACGAACACTCAAGGGAAAAGCTTAACTTTTTCCACAAGAAGAGTCACTCTTTTTTCCCTTGAAAATAAACGAGGGTTCCTTCGAAACATCTCGGGATACAATAGCATCTTTATAAATGTTGGCACCTTTTAAGTAATTTTATGCTTGTTTTTAACTTTTTATAAAAATCTAACACAAGATCATAGTACTAAAATATTGGTGCTAAATGTTGCTACAATGGCACCAGAATTTTGGTAAAAAAATTTCGGTTTATTTTATATGCGAAATATAGCATTTCATTTTTTATCAATAAATTTGTTTTATAATTCCGGTGTCAATCATTGATTTCAACACTTTAACAATGAAATTGCTTTGGCCCTGAACGGGTTAAGATGGTTTCTAAGAAATTAAAAAATTCAATTGAATACTGAACTGAGCGTATGAAATGAGCATAAAAGTCTCAAAAACTTTCTAAATTATCATTTATTTGGAATTACTTTTAGTTCTTCTTATTAATTAAAATCTTATTTCTGTCTATTGCACTTTTATAATGAAGTTTAGTCAAACTGGGGATTTTTTTTTTTTTGTAATTTTTGAATTATTCCAAAAAGTGTTCTTCTAATAAAAAATATTCATGCAAATAACACTTGGCATATTTCAACTATTACGTGAGCAATGTCGTGGGGTTTGCTAGTTACTTATAGAGTTAAAGCGAATAATTTGACGTGATGGCATGTTTCCTCCGTCCTCGCACTGCCGCGTCTGTGATTTGGTCCAAAACGGCCCCTTTGGCAGTATTTTCTGAAACATCTGCTGTCTTCACCAAGAAATAGAGAATCTCGTTCGACTACATAGTTTCTGAATAAGAAAAGTTAACAAGTCTATGTGTTTCCGGAAAAAAAAATGAATTCAGAAAATAGTTTCTTTCGATTTGAGAACAGCATTAACTCATTCGAGGTGGGTGGTATGTTTATGAAACCATTTAATTTTAATTTCCAAATGCCACATTGGTACTATACTTTAGGTTATAAAAAATTCTGTTTATTACGTATGTCAAACATAGCTTTTTCTGATTTGCAAGTAAATTTGTTAATAATTTCCCCTGTAAATCATTCATTCATTTCAACATTTTAGCAATGGAATTCCTTTGCACCTGAAAGGGTTAAATACATAATAGATTACGTAATATGTTAACCTTTTCAACTCTGGTGTGTGCATTTCTTCATATACCCAAATGTCATATTGGCACCAGTATTTTGCAAACAAAAAAGTATGTTTATAATTCACACGAAAAAAAGAATTAATTTATTATCAAACAAATTTGGTCGAATAATCGATTGCTAATGTGACATTTGTAGATTAACCTTTTACTGATGTGGCTAAAATTTGTCACACAGCTGATGTGATGCGGTCTCTCAGACCGCTCCAATAAAATTAATAAAAAAATAACTTAAATGGTTGAATTTATTTAACCCCTTAACGCTCGAATTAAAGTACGGTTGAATAATTCAAATTGCTCATTGGCACCACTTTTATGAAAAAGAAATATTCACCTTATTTAATGACAGTAAAAACGACACCAAAATATGCCCAATTTCACTATTTTATAAAACTGGTGGGATTAAAACAAATTGAGTAAAAGACACAGCCGTGAATATGGCGGGAGCGAGAAGTAAGGGGTTAAATATTGTCCTGACAAAATCATCCTACTTCTCTTAGGAGCATGTGAATTAAATTGTATGAAAAAGTACTTTATTCATATTATTTAACCTCAGTACAGAAAAAATTAGTTTTTGTTTTCAAAATAAACGGTAGTTTGTTAATTTTGCTAATTAAATATAAAAATTAATCATGTATAATTTTTTTTTACAAATTATCGTTGGAACAAAGTATGGAAATTGAATTGCAGTGTTTATTTAAAAATAATAATATTTAACACTGCGATTATGCAAGAGTCAAAGTACATCATTATTGCAGTCAATACATGTTTTTCGTCTACATTCAATGTATACTGACTTTTGGCATAAAATGCTCTTTTAAGATGTATATTTTATATATATATATATATATATATATATATATATATATATATAAACTATTCTTTAGGTAATAAAATTTATGTTTAACTCCATCAAAAATATTTACATTTTCACCATCGGAAAGTTCAGAATTCGTATCCTGATCTCTTCCGTCAGTAAAATCTGCATCGTCAGAACCATGCATCGTCAGAGTCGGAAAATTCTTGATCTGACCCAATGTTCATAATATTTTCTACTTCCTTCCGGCTGAGGAAAGTAGAAAGTTTTCGAGGTTGCGATGACATCATATCCCAAAAAGACACTAAAGAAATGAAAAATAAATAAAGTACAACTAATGACGAGTATTGTATTACAGTTTCAAATAATCGCATAACTAATGTGATGCAGTCTGACAGACCCCAGCGTAACGAATAACACGTTTAAAGTCAATTCACAGAATTATCGCTTTACGTGTGACCTTAGCGAGCTGGTAGAAGAAGGTGCTGGTACGGGCAAGCAATATTTGCAGTTTTAAGGGGTGGGAGTGTGTATAAATGGGAGTAGCAGGGTCTGTGAGACCACATGACATCAGTTAAAGGTTGAAATTAACCCTCTGTCTACCAGAAGGGTCCAATGGACCCGACATGTATATTGAAAATATCTATTCAAACCAGAAATTTCTTCAAAACAAACTAAATGTATAAATCAGACAATAATAAGTTAAATAAACAAATTAAATAGTTTTAAGTAAAAATTCTGGTGTAGAATGTTTTTATAAAACTTGAGAAAATTTCCGGTAGTTCTAGGGTTAAGTAGGAAGAAATTCACCCATCAGAGCTCAAAGGGTATGGAAGTTCGTACGGAAACTTGCGTGGTGCACTTTACACCTACCTATGACGAGTGTCCGTAGCCGAAAAAGAAAAGAAAGAATACTGACAAATAAGAATATCTGTAAGAAACATTTAGCATGTTTGAATGGATTCATGAGATTTCACGATGTCCGACGTTTTAAACTTTGGTGTGCCTGTGCACAGTCTATTACATTTGAAGAGTAGAAGGTTTCGCCAGTTTTAGTATCCGAAGAATATAAAAAATTCATGAAATAATCGCAGAGGGAAAGAATGAATGATGTATGAAAATATGTCAGAAATAATATTAATCAACAATTTTAAATCTGTAAAAATTGGATCACGTTTCCTGGAAATTCTAAGGATGTATCATAACTACAAGATAACTACTATACGAATTGGTATGGATGCCATTCATAGTTCATTTGCTGCGACACTCTAAAGAATTCTATTATATACGGTCTACGGTGAAAAATCGTTTTCGGTGTATTTTATTTATGTTACGCTATTTCAAACATATTGATATTGATATATGTCTCAGAGGTGTACTGTATGTTTTCTATAATATAGGATGTGCAAGTATACATCATTGATATACAGGGACACATAAAATAATTCTGGTACGGTACTCTCTATGAACAATAATTGCTGGAAGTGCTTTTTCTTTTGTGGTACGCGTTGTTAACACTCCAATATTTTATGAGCATTTCGAATTTTACATAATCTAGACCAAAAATTTAATTTTATTCTATATAACTTTTCCGTAGTAGATGTCTATTTAATTGTAAATATTAAGTAAAAATTATTCATTTTTTCTTTCTGGTTTCATGCATTAAAATATTCAAAATTTAAAATCACAGGGGTCAAATAAGACCTCAGTGGTACTAGAAAAGATAAATTAATTTTTTTTTTTTAAATATTTCTTAGTGTGTACTTCTGAACATCACATACAGAGCTGCACAAAACATTGGAAGTATATTTCTGTTTATTGATGGAAATTGGAGAATTTTTTAAATGTGCTCTTATTTTCCAACCACTAGATTTTTTAAAACCAGTAGATTCTTTGAAAAATGTTCAACTTATTAAAGTACAAAAATTGTGTGATTATATAAAACTCGTATTTCTCCTTATAAATATTGGTATTATAAATATTGGTAACTTATAAATATTGGTAACTTATAAATATTGGTAACTATATGTGCTATATGTGCTAACTACATGTGCTATATGCGCTAACTATATGTGCTAACTATATGTGCTATATGCGCTAACTATATGTGCTAACTATATGTGCTATATGCGCTAACTATATGTGCTAACTATATTTGATGTTTTTTTCCCCAGGTGTGGCTACCAATTTGACAATATATTTCCCTTGTTGTCACATTATAAATATTGATATTTTATGAAATACATATTTTTTTTTCGATTTTTTTTTTTTAAACTGATTTTCTCAAAACGCACTGCATCACATTTCATGCTATAAACTGAGATTATATAGATACTACAGATGCAAAACTGGGAATTTTTGTATAATTTTCTATTTATAAAAACTGTGTGAAACTGCACAACAAATTTTGCAAAAATAAAAATAAAAAACATATCTTACGTTTATACGAATATTACCATTTTGTTATAAAAAATTCCTCTTATGTACACCTATATTATATATAAATGCCGGAAGTCTGCGTCGGGTATACCATATAAATATTTACAAAAATATGTATGAAAAATAATAAAATTCATTTAATGGCGTTATTTGTGGCGGATGTACTCAAATTCGACATTACAAGAATTTTTGGAATAAACACTTACAGCATTGCTGTATTTCAAATTAAAATAAACACATGGACTTTACTTTTAATGCTGTCGATACTGACTCGATATAAAAATAGTCGTTGGTGTCGCAGACAACAATAGGAAAGAATATTTTTTCATGGAAACAAACTACATTCTTTGATATCTAAATCTAACGACAGCGACCACAATCAATATAAATGATAATGTTTTTTTCACCAGTTTTAATGAAAAGTATTTATAGTTAATAGTTTCAATCTTCTTAAACTAGCAATTTTCTTTGGTAACTGTTGTTTTAAATGCTTATGTCTAAAATTGTAACACATTAGCACTTCGTCAGCGGTTTTCTTTTCATAAACGTCAATCTTAAAAAAGGGAGGCCCAAAGCCCTGAAACCAACTACATGTTTATAAATGTATTTGCAAAAATTAGCAGTGGCTTTAGAATATATTTTAATCTAATGATGTTTGTTCTATTGTTTTTTAGACTAATACTTATTTATCCCTTAACAGCGTGATTTATTCTTTTAAAATTGTGTTTAATATTTTTATATTAAAGGTTAGACACCAGAAATCTTAAGATAGATTTTTAATTTTATTTAGTAGCATATATTTGTAATTTTTGGAGCATTAATATTTCTATATAAATGTAGTGGTTGTAAGAACTTAATTTATGTATTAAAAATTAAATAAAAAGGTGATGGAAATTTACATCACTATGCAATTAAGGGTTGAGAGATAAAAAATATTTTTATCTCATCATAAATTAAACTGCACAAAATTAAAGAAATATATTTTTAAATACAAATCCTCATCCAGTGTTGTCGACATTGGATTTTTTTACTCAAATTATTCACCAATTTTCTCTAATATTTATCTTCGAACTGATTAGCCACAGAAATCTGACATTAAATAAAGCAGAAATTGTGAGTGGCTTACCCAGATAGCATTTTTAATTTGCAGAAAATTTGCCGCAGTCTTGCTTTGAAAACCTGCGAAGTTGCTTCAAGTTTATCATGACAAGACTGAAAGTTCACAAAAGGATTCTAGCAAAATAACGCAAACGCCGAAGTCCCCGCACTTTGAACTTGCAGCTAACTTGTCGTGCAAGATAATTTCATGCTGTATAAAATTTATTGCAAATTATCGGCAAACAAGTTATCAAAAATACTGCAAACTACTGGAAAGTAGCAATCTTTCCACGCCCAACTATCTGTTTACATCTTTCACACTATAGATTTAACCTTTTCGTACGGATCAGTAGACCTGACCGGGTCTATTGATGCGAACACACTGCCATAAACAAGTTATGGTAATATTTGTACTTTCAATTCGAGCTTTTTTTTGGTATTTTATAAGTATAGCGTTTAGAAAAAGCGGTGACAACCGAATAAAATTTCTGCAATTTCTGAGTATGAGTTGATTGTCTACTATCTCAACAGAGGAATTTTTTGCTTTTGTCACTTTCGTGAATTAACCATTTCACCGGCGACAGGTATGAGGAAACAGTGTTTTTACCTCCGACTTATCTCGGGGCAAACGGTGAAGTGGTTAAAGGCAGCCTTGTCATCATTTTCACAACAAACTACTCATGCAAGTAGGGGATGGCATACCTTGCGGGAAATTTGCTGCGTATTTCTCACTTCAAATTTGTCACGGCAAGATAATGTCAGATAAAGAATAATCAAGATAATCAAACTTTCTGCTAATGTTCATGCTATCTGGGATATATCGTCGGTACCATGTCAAACAATCCAAAGTGAAAACAGTGGGCTACATTTTAAAAATTAAGATTTCTTGATTGGCACTAATCTTTTAAGTAGTAAAATTTACCTTATTTAACCCTAGATCTACCGGGAATTTTATTCAAGTTTTAATAAAACGTTCTATACCAGAATTTTTATTTAAAACTATTTAACTTATTTATTTACATTATTATTGTCTGGTTTATATACTTAGTTTATTTTAAAGAAATTTCTGGTTTGAATGAATATTTTGTATGTACCTGTCGGGTCCAATGGACCCGTCTGGTAGACGGAGGGTTAATGACATATTGAAAAATAAATAACGGGTACCGTAATTTCGCGCGTATCCTCCGCACCTCAGATAACTCGATTTCCTACCAGAATAAATTTTAACACGTTCACGCCGGCGCCGATTTTCATATTTTTCGCTGTGAGACGGCGCTCGAATTCATATATCCCTTTATCGGGCGGCGCGGTATTGTCACTTATTCAGAAATGAGCACGCCTCTCGTATTTATTGAATTGAACTCGAATATAAGAAACAGAACTGATTGTGAATGTCTGAAAGTTCGTAAGGAGTAAGCAAATTAATAAGAGACATGATTTTATTGACAGCATATGTAGAAATTTAATATAAAATGCCTTACGATCTAAGGAAATATGGACAATATGTTATAAATTCATTTCTGTATGGTAGAACCCACGGCCTTACTCACTGATATTTTTTGAATGAAAACGAGAATTCTCGTTTCCGTCGTGAATGTATTAAGTTTATATTCATGAATTGATTTTACTAATGAATTTCAAGTATGACCCACATTTAATGCACGCCGAATATAACAAAGTCGAGTGCGACCTACCTGTAGTACATGTCTTTTATGGAGCATGCCTAAAACATCCGACCTAAAAATCGCCTTTAAACGAATTTTATGTATTTTGACACATATTTTTGTAAATATTTATATGTTATACCTAACACACACTTCTGCATTTATATATAATATAGGTATACATATGAGCAATTTTTTAAAGAAAATGGTAAGTTTAGCTGCGGTAACTGGACCCTCGAGGTAACTGGGTCATACGCTATTATATAAAAAAAAAACTGTTGATTTTTTTTAAGTTTTAGCTTTAGTGAACAATGCACCTTAATCTCTACTTTATAAAATAACGTGTGTCAACTCAATCATAACTTTTACTTTGCTGTGATAGGTTGTCAAAAATTTACGCTTCTTTTTTCTAAAACAACGTCAATATGGTTGGACTTCCTCGGCTTTTTATTAAAATACTGTAAATATTTTTATTAAACAATCTTTTTTTTTAAGATTAGGCATATAACTACATTAATAATTTTAGGTATCTAAACATATTTACTTCATGTTTCAAATGTATGCCCGGTGACCAAGTTGCCCCATAATTTTTTCAAGAATGGGTTAACTGGGACATTTATCAGGGGTAACTGGACCCTGCGGTATCCAGTTACCTCAACAGTTGTAAATAATTTTTTGGAGTTTCTCTTACTACGGGAAGTAAATTTCTCCATTGTTTTTTGCTCACAATAAAGAGAATTATAGAATACCTTGTTGAATTTACGTAAAAAAATTTTTAAAAAGCAGATTGGGTGGTATCAAACCAAATTTCTTGACCCCTTCTTGGCTGTGATGCTCTGATGCCCCAGCTAAAAATGAACTGCAGAAATTCTATAAAAAAACCGCAGTTATAAAACTGCGGTGACTTGGCCAATTCCACTACAGATTTTTTGCGGTCAATACAACCACAAAATTACTGCAGTTTATTAACCGCAGTAATTTCGCAGTTGTATTGACCACAAAAATTCTACAGAAAATTTATAGTTATATCAATATTAAAAATTCTGCAGAAATTTCACAGTTCCATTGACCGCAAAAATTCTGTAGTGGAATCGGCCAAATCACCGCAGTTTTCCAACTGCAGATTTTTTATAGTTATATCGACCTCAAAAATGTTGTAGTTTTTTTACTGAGCATCGTTTCAAATCTGGTTTCTATAACATTATATGCTCTGGAGTGAAAAATCTTTTGAAATTGAAAAGTCCTAAGTAAAAAATCTCAAACGTTTGTAGAATACATTAAGTTTATTGTGTGGCATATTTACTTTATGAAAGCAACTGCATGTCGTTGGAAATGTGTAAGTAGGAAGTTATCTGTCAAAAAGCACGCATTGCGATTGGGAGGGGGGGGAATTTTGAGGCTGCCGAATTCACAGTTGGCAAGTGTGGCTGCTTGATAGGGCTGGGCAATATGTCTAGAATAATATAAATCGGCATCTTTATATCATATCCTGATATATCGATATAGGAAAGTGCCCTCAGGGAGGCAAAGTGGTGTGCGAGCAGCGGTAAATGCATAAAATGATTAAGCAGTTACAGGCCTTTCCAACGATATGTCACATGACGACGTGTCGACAAAATGTAGAAAAGTGCACCCGGGGGGGGGCAAAATAGTGAGCAGAGTACCAGAAATGCATAAAATGATTAAGCGGTCACAGGCCTTTCCAATGATATGTCACATGACGGGTGTTGGCGAATTATAGGAAAGTGCCCCCCAGGGGGGCAAGTAGTGGGCGGAGCACTGGAAATGCATAAAATGATTAAGCGGTCACAGGCCTTTGCAATGATATGTCACATGACGGGGTGCCGGCAAAATTTAGGAAATTGCCCCCCTGGGGGGGCAGAGTTGTGGGCAGAGTACCGGAAGTGCATAAAATGATTAAGCGGTCACAGGCCTTTCCAATGACATGTCACATGACGGGTGTCAGAAAATGTAAGAAAGTGCCCCGCAGGGGGGCAAAGTGGTGGACGGAGCACTGGAAATGCATAAAATGATTAAGCGGTCACAGGCCTTTGCAATATGTCACATGACGGGGTGCCGGCAAAATTTAGGAAATTGCCGCCCCTGGGGGGCAAAGTGGTGGGCGGAGTACCGGAAGTGCATAAAATGATTAAGCGGTCACAGGCCTTTCCAATGACATGTCACATGACGGGTGTCAGAAAATGTAAGAAAGTGCCCCGCAGGGGGCAAATTGGTGGACGGAGCACTGGAAATGCATAAAATGATTAAGCGGTCACAGGCCTTTGCAACGATATGTCACATGATGGAGTGCCGGCAAAATTTAGGAAATTGCCCCCCCCCCCCTGGGGGGCAAAGTGGTGGGCGGAGTACCGGAAGTGCATAAAATGATTAAGCGGTCACAGGCCTTTCCAATGACATGTCACATTGCGGGTGTCAGCAAAATATAAGAAAGTGCCCCGCAGGGGGCAAATTGGTGGACGGAGCACTGGAAATGCATAAAATGATTAAGCGGTCACAGGCCTTTGCAACGATATTTTACATGACGGGGTGCTGGCAAAATTTAGGAAATTGCCCCCCCCCCTGGGGGACAAAGTGGTGGGCAGAGTACCGGAAGTGCATAAAATGATTAAGCGGTTACAGTCCTTTCCAATGACATGTCACATGACGGGTGTCAGCAAAATGTAGGAAAGTGCCCCCCAGGGGGGCAAAGTAGTGGACAGAGCACCAGAAATGCATAAAATGATTAAGCGGTCACAGGCCTTTGCAACGATAAGTCACATGAGGGGTGATAACAAAATTTAGAAAAATGCCCCCCCCCAGGTGTGGAAAAGGGGGAGATAGTCATTAGAGGTGCATAACATGAATAAGTAGTAAGAAATTTGCATATTACATGATCTATTGAGGAAATTCGCATATTTCGCACAATCTTTTGAAGAAATTCGCTCATTTTACACGATCCTTTGGCGAAAATCATGCATTTTACACGACCCTTTTGCGAAAATCGCGCTTTTTCCACAACCTTTCAAAGAAATTCGCATATTACACGATATTTCGCTGAAATTTGCATATTTCGCTCGAGCTTTTGAAGAAATTTGTATATTTTACACGATCTTTCGATGAAATTTGCGTATTTCTCACAATTTTTTGAAGAAATTCTTATATTTTACATGATCTTTTGGTGAAATTCACGTATTTTACACGATCTTTTAAAGAAATTCACATATTTTACAAGATTGTTTGACGAAATACAAATTCTTTCGCGATCATTTGACAAAAATCATATTTTATCGCGATTCTTTGACAACATTCGTGCTTTTTCTACGACCTTTCAAAGAAATTCGCATATTACATGATCTTTCGGCGAAATCTGCACAATCTTTTGAAGTGATTTGCATACATTACACGGCACTTTGGCAAAAATCTCCAATTTTCCACGATCTTTCGCCAAAAATCTCGCGTTTTCCATGATCTTTCGCCAAAATTCACTCATTTTCCACAATCTTTTAACAAAATTCACGTTTATTTCGCGACCATTTGACAAAAATCACATTTCTTTGCAATTCTTTAACGAAATTCGCAATCCTTCCACGAAATTCTCGTTTTTTCCACGACCTTTCAAAGATATTCGCATATTACACGATCTTTCTATGAAATTCGCACGATCTTTCGAAGAAATTCGCATATTTTACACGAACGTTTGACAAAAAGCACATTTTTTTCGCGATTCTTTGACGAAATTCAAAATCCTTCGCTAAAATTCGCAGTCTTTCCACGACCTTTCAAAGAAATTTGCATATTACATGATCTTTTGATGAAATTCGTGTATTTCACACAATCTTTTGCAGAAATTCGAATATTTTACACGATCATTTGGTGAAAATCATGTTTTTTTGCAATTCTGCGATGAAAATAGTGTCTTTTTCGTGATCCTTTAATGAAAATCGCACTTTTACCGCAATCCTTTGCCAAAAATCGTGCATTTTCCATGATCTTTTGCCAAAAATCTGGCGTTTTCCACGATCTTTCGCCAAAATTCGCTCATTTTCCACAATCTTTTAACAAAATTCACGTTTATTTTGCGATCATTCGACAAAAATAACATTTCTTTGCGATTCTTTAACGAAATTCTCGTTTTTCCCTCGACCTTTCAAAGAAGTTCGCATATTTTACAAGATCGTTTGACGAAATACGCACCTTTTTTCACGATCATTTGACAAAAATCACATTTTTTTCACGATTCTTTGATGAAATTCACAATTCTTCGCCGAAATTCGCAGTCTTTCCACGACCTTTCAAATAAATTTGCATATTTCGCACAATCTTTTGCAGAAATTTAAATATTTTACACGATTTTTTGGCAAAAATCATGTTTTTTTTCAATTCTGCGATGAAAATCGTGTCTTTTTCGTGATCCTTTAACGAAAATCGCATTTTTCTCGCAATCCTTTGCCAAAAATTGTGTATTTTCCATGATGTTTTGCGAAAAATCTCGCATTTTCCACGATCTTTCGCCAAAAGTCTCACGTTTTCCACAATCTTTTAACAAAATTCACGTTTATTTCACGACCATTTGACAAAAATCACATTTCTTTGCAATTCTTTAACGAAATTCGCAATCCTTCGACGAAATTCTCGTTTTTTCCATGACCTTTCAAAGATATTCGCATATTACACGATCTTTCGAAGAAATTCGCATATTTTACATGAACATTTGACAAAAGGCACATTTTTTTCGCGATTCTTTGACGAAATTCAAAATCCTTCGCTAAAATTCGCAGTCTTTCCACGACCTTTCAAAGAAATTTGCATATTACATGATCTTTTGATGAAATTCGTGTATTTCACACAATCTTTTGCAGAAATTCGAATATTTTACACGATCCTTTGGTGAAAATCATGTTTTTTTTGCAATTCTGCGATGAAAATAGTGTCTTTTTCGTGATCCTTTAATGAAAATCGCACTTTTACCGCAATCCTTTGCCAAAAATCGTGCATTTTCCATGATCTTTTGTTAAAAATCTGGCGTTTTAGACGATCTTTCGCCAAAATTCGCTCATTTTCCACAACCTTTTAACAAAATTCACGTTTATTTCGCGATCATTCGACAAAAATCACATTTCTTTGCGATTCTTTAACGAAATTCTCGTTTTTCCCACGACCTTTCAAAGAAGTTCGCATATTTTACAAGATCGTTTGACGAAATACGCACCTTTTTCACGATCATTTGACAAAAATCACATTTTTTTCGCGATTCTTTGATGAAATTCACAATTCTTCGCCGAAATTCGCAGTCTTTCCACGACCTTTCAAAGAAATTTGCATATTTCGCACAATCTTTTGCAGAAATTCGAATATTTTACACGATTTTTTGGCAAAAATCATGTTTTTTTTTCAATTCTGCGATGAAAATCGTGTCTTTTTCGTGATCCTTTAACGAAAATCGCATTTTTCTCACAATCCTTTGCAAACATTGTGCATTTTCCCTGATCTTTTGCCAAAAATCTCGCATTTTCCACGATCTTTCGCCAAAAATCTCACGTTTTCCACAATCTTTTAACAAAATTCACGTTTTTTTTTCCCGATCATTTGACAAAAATCACATTTTTTGTGATTCTTTAACGAAATTCGCAATCTTTCAATGAAATTCACGGTTTTCCCATGACCTTTCAAAGAAATTCGCATATTACACGATCTTTTGATGAAATTCGCATGATCTTTCAAAGAAATTCGCATATTTTACACGATCGTTTGACGAAATACGCACCTTTTTTCGCAATCATTTGACAAAAATCACATTTTTTTTCGCAATTCTTTGACAAAATTTGCGATCCTTTGCCGAAATTTACAGTTTTTCCACGACCTTTCAAAGAAATTTGCATATTACACGATCTTTTGACGAAATTCGTGTATTTTGCACAATCTTTTGAAGAAATTGACATATTTTGCATGATCATTGGCGAAAATAGTGTTTTTTCACAATTCTTTGATGAAAATCGTGTCTTTTTCATGATCCTTTAACGAAAATCGCATCTCTCGCCAAAAAATCTCACATTTTCCATGATCTTTCGCCAAAATTCGCTCATCTTGCACGATATTTAGTAAAATTCACGTTTTTTTGCGACCATTGATAAAAACCACATTTTTTTGCGATTCTTTGACGAAATTCGTCTTTTTTCCACGACCTTTCAGACAAATTCGCATATTACACGATCGCATCATGTTTCATTTTTTCTCCAACATTTTTTAGAAAATATTTGTAAATTCCCTGACTTTTCCTAGATATTTTGAAATTTCCCTGACTGTCCATGACACTGGGAACACAGTAAATATAAAAAATATAATCATTGAAATAGCCCTTAGTCTCAGAACACAAAACAAAAGTAAAAACATTAAAAAAAATCAGAAATATTATGCAAATTACTTATAAATAAAAGAAATACTTTTTTGACGGGCATAAAGTAAACACCACCCATATGTACTGATTTAAGACATATAAGCAAAAGAAAATTACATAAAATAAAATTTATATGCACTTAGCAAAACACACCAAGCTGCTATGCTTTATTAAACAATTATCAACCAATTATGTTCTTAAAAAGAAAATAAATCACTTACCGGTGAAATGGTAATCCAACTTTAAATCAATAAGCTGTAATACGATAATAATAAGCGATAAATGTAATATACAGGGTTCGTTGATATATATCAATGGATATATATCATGATATATATCTTGATATATATCCGATATTTATTTTTAAAATATCAAGATTTTTGATATTTTCGATATTTTCAAATTCTTGATATTTATTTACAAAATATCAAGATGTTTGATATTTTGTATATTGATATTTATTTTTAACATATCAATGTGTAAGATAATTTTGATATTTTCTTCAGTCAAAACAAGTGTAAATGAAATTTTCAACTGTTATTGACTGTGCCATTCTGTAGATAAAAAACTTTTGTGTCTGGCAGTGACTTTTTTAGGCAAAGAATACAAGAAGAATTTTTTACATATATCTTTTCTAAGCTGTAAGTTTGAAACTTTTATTTTTAAATGTAGAACTAATAATTATGAGAGACAATTAATTCAGAACAACCATTGAAAGAGAAACTGTAATTTAGATAATCATTTATATACAGCATTATTAGAAAAGAGTCTTCTGATTTTGGTTTAATTGAGTCTAAACTGTATACTCTCGCAAACGCTGTATATGTGTTCTGTGCATGTCAAAAACGAATTTTTAAATATTTTCCATATTATGAGATAAGAAAAAATGGTTCTTAACTGTGCCGTAAAGAAAGAATAATCTATAATTGCGTTTCATATATACATTTTATTTCACAAGCAGTAAATTGAATATACGCTCATACGTGTGAAATGCGTATGTATTTTCATCCGGAACATAATTCTGCTCAAACTTTTTATGAAAATCCGAAGAACCCGATTAGCAAAAAACTTAAATCTGACCCCTAAGAATTATTGTAGAGCAGTCAGGGTTCGTTGATATATATCCATTGATATATATCAATGGATATATAACAATATATAAGTATTTTTCATGGCACATGCATTTTAAAATTTAAAATAGGAGAAAACATGGTGGCCAAATAATAATAATGGGAAAGAGAAATCCCGCTATCAAAGAAGTATGTTATGAAGGGGAATAAAAATAGTTACTTAAAATGGATAAAATATTTTCATATAGTACTACAGGTTTGGGAATAAACAATAAGACAAGCTTACATTTATGTTAAAATCCTTCAATAATAATAAAAAAAAAACTATTTTGTATTTAAAATTTTATTTTATAAAATATAAAACTTTCCCGTTACTTGATACAAATCCTATAATTTATATAGATATGCAAAATGTATGCAAATATATGCAAATTTATCTGTTTTCAATTATCATTAGTTTTTGTTAATTTAGAACACCTTCAATTTTGTTCTAAGTAAAAAAAAAAAAAAAAAAAAAAGAGAGAGGGAGAGAGAAATGCATTTTAGAATACTGTCGTTTAAGGTTTTATGTTAATAACAATATGTTTTAGTTTCTAATTTATATTATGCTTGAAAATATTCATTATCCGCAGTATGTTAACTATTTTGAAAATATCGGATATATAACAAAAATATCGGATATATATCAAAATATCGGATATTTTTGATATTTTCGAAAATATCATGATATTTACGAACCCTGGTAATATATCTTTATTTGGCACAGATGTCATATACACTCCATATTGGCACGATTTTTTTCTGACGCCAATGTCATATAAGCACCGGGTACTTAACTGGTGCCAAAGTGTCATTATTTTGCTTGATATGGTAAACCGGATATAGATGATATGGTAACGAGGTTTGGTTGGTGTTATGGTAACATCTGTGCCGAATATTTTTACGGGTGCAGTGACATGCTTTTTTTTTTAAACTGCCAAAATGCACTCTTACCAGAGTTTCTTTAGGCAGTTTAGGGCGGGGTGGGGGCATACTGCACACCACCTGCCCTTTGGTTGATTTGATTTGATTATCGGAGCCTAAGCTCGATTATGAGGTTTTCAGCTTCGCTTCACTTGGCGGCTTTTTACCTCTAATGATCCAAAATTGCTAATACAGTTCTCTATAAACAGCTCTTTCAGTAGACGTTACATTCACAGAAGAGAACTTGTTTTTATTGGGATTAAATTCCAGGAAGAACTCCCCTTCATCAGAATTCATCGCACTGTCAGCAGACAGATCTAATCGCTGATAGAGTTGAGCTTGCTCTGTGCGAAACTTTCAGCATTCTGGAAGGTAGTGGTCAGTGGTTTCCAAGACTTGACACTCTGAGCAGAGGTATGAATTCCATAGGCCAAAACAATGAAGTTGTGCCATGGTAGGCAACGAGCGGTTCTGTATGCCCTTTGGTTTAAAAAACAACGTTCGAAATCCTTGGTGGTCCGCTGGTCCGAGACCACCAAAAATGCAATCGACCACTAATTTGAAAAATTTAGTGGTCTGCAGGACCAGTAACTTCCCCCCCCCCCTTTCTCACAGGTAAACTTAACTTACCCGTCCCCTAGAAAACCACAACCAAACACAAATCGCACAATAATTTAAAAAAAATTGCTTTAAATCTCAGTCATTTGAAATAAATAATCAGAGAAATAAAACATCTAATTAATAATTTTATAGTTTTTCGTTATGCATACTGTTTATTTAATTTTTAGTAAATTATAATTTTACTATGCTGAAAATTTTGGATGGCTGTAAAGGAAGTTTGGTTTATATTCTAAGAGGGGGGGGGGAAGGTCACTCAAGGGTTAAAGGGACTTAACCCGTTAGTAGTCGCGCGTTGGTCTTTTCCCCGCCCGAAATTCGTTATCTTCCTGTAACTCATTTCCCGTTAAAGTTACGATAGCGAAATTCCGTGTAGCTGACCTTGAGTGTTCACACTCTTGTGTAGTAAAATTGCAAGTCATTCCTGCTATTTCTTAGCATTTTATCGCATTCTTAAGTTTCAATCGGTCTAAACGACCGCGTTGCGACCACTTGCGTCAGTTGAATTTTCCCCCTCGTGTTCATCCTTTCCCATTCCCGCGAAATCTGTGGGGGAAAGTTTCTTCGAAGTACGGACTCTCTGCCTGTTGTTATTTCGTCTTTCTTTCTGCTATTATACCCGTTCATAGAGTTTTTTTTTACTTTTAGAATGTGACATAAAATTGTTTTATTATATTAGTTGTGAAGTCAGTTCGCACAAAAAACTGAAGGATGGTCACTTACATTTTTTTTTTTCATTGTCAAATATTGCGCGAATAAATTCTCAAATTGATAATCGTTTAAATATGGAAAAAAATGGAAATTCATCATCATTATTTGAAAGAACTTGCTTTCCATTTATTACCGGAACGTATAAATGAAAGAAAACAGACAATACCACTGCCAAACCATTAAAAAAAAGAAAAGATAATTTTGTGGGAATCAGTAAAAAAATTGCCGTATCTGCAAAATCTGAAACGTATCGTTTTTTACAATAAAACAAATTCGAAAGATAAAACAATTTTCTCAGAAATGTAGTATGTATATCTGCGAAGAACATACATATAATTTATTTGTACAATAAGAAAAATAATGAGAATTTTATAATGTAGGTTAGAAATTACGCAAATAAAAATCTCTTTTGGATAATTCAGTGAATGTTTATACTATGATTTCAAAAAAAATACTTTAAGTATTTTTCTAAAATTTATCTATTGTTAAATTTTCATACTGTAAGTAAAAACACATTTTTTTTAATAATGCCGCAGAAAATGTTTTTTTATTATTATTATTATCATTGAAATCCAATAGAGGCTTGGGGACGGTATCTGATAAATTTAAATTTGTTGTCCTTCATCAATTGTTCAAACTATTTTTCAGAATAAGGTTTTCCAGAATATGAGAGAAAATTCATTTAAATTAAATTATTGCTGCATATTTATAATTTCGGAGAAAATTTTCTTATTGTTTTTATTATTTTAATGAATGTTATTATAAAACAATAAATTATAACATTAATACCTTATTATGAAATGTACAATTGAATATTTATTTTAATTAAATAGTTGCTGTAAAATACATCCCTATTAAGAGGAACCTTTCAGTCATTCTATTAATTAAAATAATTTATCCATCTTAGGATTTAAGTCTACAATTTCAAATGTATTTAAATTAAATATATAATTTCGATAACTTATTTATTATTTGCTTTATATAAGCGAAGTTCGTATCCAGAGTTTTTATTCAAGGACGCTGCTCTCACCCTGAAATAAGTAGAAAAACTACAAATCGTGCATTTTCATTAGAAAAATACATTTAATCACAAAATCTCGCGAGCCCCTCCCCCCCCCTCCTCTCCCCCTCATACACACATAGACACCCCACAAAATAAATAAATAAATAAAACGTAGTTGCAACATTTACATTTATAATTTCGAAGTTAAGTATTTTTTACCTTTTTCTTTATTATATATATATATATATATAATTATACATTTTTAATAATATTTGGTCTATGTGGTGTTTGTGATTTCATAATTATTGGTCATTTTCATTATTTTTCAATGGTATTATTGTACAGAAAGTTTATATATATACATATATATATATATATATATATATATATATATATATATATATATATTGTCTTTAATTGTTTATTGCATCAAATTTGATGGTTTTTCATATGTTTTAAATGAATTAATCGTCCGCAATATGCTGGTGAATTAGTGGTATTGTATTTGATTTTCTGTTGCATGTCATAGGTTCCATTTTTACTTTCAGTTTAATTGTTCAGTTTAATGTCAGTGTAATGTATTGATGCTAAATTTATTAATAAATACCCCTATCACGAATTTAGATTCATATTCGTAAATGTTTTCCTACTAATTATTGATTCATAGTAACATCAGAAATTCAATCAAATCATTTACTATTTACTTTTAAGTATTTGTGCAAAACGAAGAAAGAGTTATAAAAACATTTATCTAGATGCCAACTGAATATATACTTAAGCGAAATAAATAATTGCTGTAGAAAGTTGTAAAATGAATAATTGCTGTAATCTTTTAAAGTTCAGTCAATATTTCCCCCCTACGTTATCCGTTTTCGATCATCTGATAACACCGGCAAGTTTCCCCTTCGTTTTCGGCCTGCTAGTAACGGCGGCAAATGGACCGAACGCGACTACTAACGTTCTAAAAAATGTCGCGACTACTCTCGGGTTAATAGAATTTTATGTAGCGGGCCAGTGATGATAACTGCAGACCAGTAAATTCTCATGCTTACTGGTCCTTGGGGCCAGTGACTTTTTTTATCAATTCTACAGCTGTAAAATATCACCCTTCTTGTCCCACATCCAAAAAAATTTGCATGCACATTGTTTTAATTGTGGTTGCCATGCACATTGTTTTAAATAAATTATATATCTAAGTTAAAAACATTTCATTGTTTAAAACCAGCAGCACTACTTGAAAATTTATATATTAAAAAAAAAAAAAAAAACGAACAATACACAAAAACTGCAACTAATCAATAAAAAACTTAAATTGATTCTGAATTACTCAACTAGCTTCTAGTTAACTAGAAAAAAAAACTGCACATCTATTATTCTTTTGAAAAAAGCAAATAATAATAATGATAATATCTTGAAACTACAAAATTCTCCTCCGAAATATTTGTATTCGTAAGACTTCGTTTTATTTTCTATTGTTGTCTCTATTCGATTTGTTTTAAAAAAGGGGGCCTATTTTTTGGAAGTATACGAGTCCTTTGCTAAAATTATGTACCGAGCTAGATCTCCCTTTTTGAATCTGCAGGCATGGTCTCAGAGTCCTTTCAAAGAGACAAATCTAGCTCGGTACATAATTTTAGCAATCTTGTGGTTATGGACATTCATTTAAAAAACAATAATTAACGCGGAAGTATTACAAGAGCAAAAAGGGCTATAAAAATTAAGAGGAACGATCAAGCGTAGCATAAGAAAAAGTGAGCGGGAATGGAGTCACATGTATTGTAAACAATCGCCGGATATCGACAGTTGAGTTGAGGAGTTCTTCTGCTGCCGGGATACAGATAAATTTACGCTGTTAGCGAAATGAGATTGACCAATCAGAAAACTTGCTTCCTTAAAGAAGGGAAAAGTTCCCGAAATACAAGCTTCTGATTGGTCGATCTCGTTTCACTAACAGCGCAAAATCTATCTGTATCCCGAAAAGAATTTAGAATAAAAAAATTATTTAAATGATATTAATTATTATATAATATTAATAATTATTAATTATAAATATTTATTATCAATTATTTAAATTATATTATATTATTTATATTATGTAATATATAATTAATATTATATATTAATATTATATTATGTATTATTAATAATTATTAATTATAAATAATTATTATTAATTATTTAAATTATATTATATTATTTATATTACGTAATATAAAATTAATATTATATATTAAAATTATATGATTTATATGTTAATAAATATCAATAATTATTATTTATTTATTAATTATTATATTAATAATTTAAATAATAAATAATTTTTTAGAGTCAGAAATGCAGCCTCAGCTGCATAAACAATAATCAAATGTTCCAATGTAAATTTAAAATAAAATATTTAATAAGAATTATTTTTTTCATTCGTTTTTATGAAGTAGAAATAATTTTCATGCAAACTGGAAGTCATCTCTTTTCGGGGAGAAGGGCAAATTGAGCATTTAGTAAATCCGGGTCCGGGTGTGCTATGAAAAAGAAGAAAGGGGGATGTGATGCCTTCTCCCTGGATTTTGAAATTAAAGTAAAAAAAAAATTCTTCTTTTGAAAAACATAGTAGAATTTATTCTTTTCAAGTAAGTAAAAAAAAAAAAAAAAAAAAAAAAAAAAGGAAGCGTTTTTCCGTTTAGGGGAGGAGGGTCACATAGGAGAGCAATTACCCCTGCCTAGATTTTCAATTCAGTAACTAATTTTATTTTCTTAATTTGAAAAACATAATAAAATTAATTCTTTGCCAGTGATTAAAAAAAAAAAACAAAAACATAAACCAATAACTTTCCGTTAGGAGGAGGGGGGGGGGGGGCATGTCATATGACAGTCATTTGTTCCTCCCTGGATTTAAAAATATAAGTACCTAATTTTTTTTCACCGATTTTGAAATAGTGAAAAAAATTTTAATTCGAGTGATTTAAATTAAAAGAGGAATAAAAAAGTTTCAGTTGAGGGAGCGGTATAGGAGGCCCATTGCCCTTCCGTGGATTTTGAAATTGTACAAACTAAATTTCTTTTTTCGAGTAACTTAAAAAAAAAAAAAGGAACCAAGAAATTTCAGTTTAGGGGAAGGTGGCACAGGAGACCAACTGCCCCTCCCTAGATATTTCAATTTAAGTAACCCAATTTTTTTTTCTCCTGCTATGAAAAATCTAGTATAATTTATTCTTTGGGAGTAACTTAAAAATTAAGGTAACCAAAAATTTTTCGTTAGAAGGGGGGAGCCTAGGTGAGTGTCATTGCCGCTGGATTTTGAAATATATATATATAACTGAATTTTCTTTTTCTCCGATTTTGAAAATAGTAAATTTTATTTATACGCAGAAACTTAAAATATATAATAGACGGACAGTATAGCAGAAATATCAGTTGCCTGGGGGTGGGGAGGGGGGGATAAGAGAAAAGCCATTTCCCTTCCCTGGATTTTGAAATTTAAGTAATTAAATTTTCTTTTTTTCTTTCTTTTTTTATGAAATGCGAAGTTCATTCTTTTTCAACATTTTAAAATGAAAGAAATAAAAAAAATTCCGTTAAGGAGGGTGGGGGGGATGGAAGGACCATGCCAATCCCTGAAGTCTGAAATTTAATTAATGGAATTATATTATTTTCTCCGATTTTGAAAAATATAGTAAAATTTATTTATTCCGCATAGCTTAAAATTAAACAGAAACTAAGAATTTTTCTGTTGGGGGAGAGATTCCCCTCCCCCTATATCTCACTCTTAGTATTTAATTTCGGTCGAGTTTTTTTTATGTTTATGTATTTAAACTTTATCATAAAGTCAGGTTAAAAACTGTGTAATTTTTTGTGGGGGGGGGGGGGGAGGGAGATGTAGCCCGAGTTTATCGGCATCCCCCTCCCGGATTTCGACATTTAGTTTTAACTAAATATTTTCTTTTTCTCTGATTAACACATAATAAAATTTATACTTTTCGACGAAGTTAAATAATTAAACACTAAGAGAAAGACGGGAAACTGGTAAAATTAAAGAGATGAAATTACTTCAATACTGCTGTATTACTACAGACGCAAAATCTCATTATTTTAAAAGTTTATGATGACTTCACTTAAACTATAGTATTTTTGAGGTTAATAGCACAGAGAATTTTTGAAATAAAGGACCACAAAATTACGCCACATTAGCCGCAGAATTTCTAAAGTATTTTTATAGTCGAGATTGCACTACAGAAAATCTATAGTTGACTATAGAAAAACATAAAAAATACTCCACTTCTGTAGAAAAACTGCAGTTCATTTTTAGCTGGGGCATCACATAATTTTAATCCCTAATTGCCACATGCACCGGAATTTTATAATGAAAATTTCACCTTTATTAAGTACGCGAAAATATACTTTTACTTGTTTACAAATAGATTCTCTTGTAAATACAGGTGTCAATAAATTATTTCAATATTTTACGAAGCAAGTCCCTTGCCCCTGAAAGCCAGATAGCCAAAACTTGAAATTGTACGATACATACAGATAAAGTACTTAAGTACTTACGTAACCGTTTGTTCATAGATTTACCATGCTAATTTCCCCTTAAAATACCCATGTGACTTTTATACTTATTACCTATACTAAAGTACATAAGTACTTAATTTTTATGTTTTTGGTATAAATAAATCTAATATTTTCACTTTTAGTGCTTTTTAGACACATTGACAGCAAAGGTTTCCCTTACAACGCTCTTTAGTTGATATATAATTTATATGATCTGCCTGGTTTAATTTTTTTAAAGTTGTTTACACTTTTTCAAACAGTAACTGATATCCCATATTAAAAAAAAATAATAATAATAATAATAAACGCGTGTGGAACGTAGACCCTCCTAGTCCACTTACCCCATTTTTAAGGGGCAACTGGACCCAAGAGGAAACAAAGATGAACTATGCATATTTTATGATTTTTAAATATTAAAATGTAATTTTCAGCATTTCGGTCTGATAAATGGAACCTAACTGAACACATTTACAGAAGTTCAGACTTTGATTCAAATGAACATTAGCTTTTTGAAGCTGAATTGTCAGAAGCTCCAGAGTTACATTGTAAAATCATGCCACAGTTGCCCCAACTAAGATTAA
The DNA here is from genome assembly GCA_963932465.1 of Maratus speciosus. Classification (NCBI taxonomy): domain Eukaryota; kingdom Metazoa; phylum Arthropoda; class Arachnida; order Araneae; family Salticidae; genus Maratus; species Maratus speciosus. Next base: position 161,423,838 of record OZ010794.1, read on the forward strand.
TCTTCGTATAAACATAAATATGATTTTTATTTTTGAAAATTTTTTATCGCTATTTCACACAGTTTTTATAAACAGAAAATCATACGAAAATTTCCAGTTAAGCATATTTGATACCTATATAATCTCAGTTAATGGTTGAGTAGTTTTTTAGAAAATCAGTTTAAAAAAAAATTCACAAAAACATTTTAATCTCATAAAATATCAATATCTATAAAGTGATAATACGGAAAATATATTCTCAAATAGGTAGCGACATCTGGGGGAAAATCAGGATATTTGCTTGAAAGGCATGTTTCCAATGCTTATCCGGCTATGCCCTTTGAGCATACTAAGTACTATATGATAAATAAACTTATAGTTCATATATCCCCTTCAGGGGCAAGCAAAAAAGTCTCTAAATATTGAATTCTGACCGGAATAATCGAAAAAAATTATTTTTAAATAAAGAAAAGCAATTTTGCAGCGACTTTCCTCGTAAGTTAAAAATATAATATTTAGTTAAAATTTTCTGGTGAGAATCTTATTTAAATTAGGTGGGATATATTTTATTCCACCGACCTTCAAGGGGATATAAGCCCACGCAAAAAAATGAGATTTGTTTTCTTCAGGGATTCGATGAAATCGAGTTTTCAAATTTGTTATGGGTTTTACAAATTGTTTATTTAGACGTCTTATTTCACCTATGTGATATCTGGTGAACTTATTTTAGCCAGAGCTGGCGTGCCGTTGGTCACGTGACACGCGGGCGCGAAAGAGAAGGAGTTAGACTTTGTTTGAGAGAAGTAGATGTAGATGCAAGCCTGTGTGCTTGGCGGGTTTCTAAGAAACCAAAAGATCGTTATAAAATTGTTTTCAGGTGCTACGGGCACGGGAAAATAAGAAATTTAATAGTATAGTAAAGTTAAGATAAGGTGTGTAAGGTAAATATGGAAGGAGGGTTGTGTACCCATGTGAAATTTATACTTATTTGTACATAGTTGTGTCATCATTTGTGTTGTCATCGTTTATGTCTCCGTTCAGTACTGTGTTAATAAACAATTATTTGTCATAAACAAGGAATTTTCTTTCTGGAAGTGGTAGCCTGTATATACGAAAGTCGTTAAAGACGTCACAACCTTATTTAATTGCAAAGTTTTATTATAGAATTTTCAATGTGTTGGAATGTGTTTCATAATCTCTGCTTAACGCATGATTTTACGTTCTTGTTTAGGGCTTATTCAAATATTTAATGCGATTTGAATAGTTAAAGTGCAACTAAAAATACTTAAAATGCAATACTTCAACTGAAAATTTTGAAGTACTAAACCAAAAATTTTAGTTTCCCAAAATCTGCATTGTAATACATGGAATATTTCTATTTTTTGTAAATTTTTTGAAATGTTAACTGAACTGTTGCATATCCGGTAAAATTCTGAGAATATTGTCTTTTGAAATTACACTGTAGGAATCTTTTCAAAATATTATATTTATTCCATGAAAGGTACGTTAATATAATGCAAAGTGTCATACAAACAGTTAAATAGTTAATTTAAAACAACTAATGAAGGTTTGTTTTTTTATATGGCGAAACGAAAATTCGAGTACAGTTTTTTTATAATAAGTTATCCATTAATTTAAAATTAAACGGTAAACGAAAAATTCACACCAGAAATTTCTAAGTGTACTTTAAATATTGATAAAGTTAGTGTCGTTGTACTTATTATATGACGTTGGAATTTTCAATCGTGTTCAAGTCAAGTAGACTATAACTGTCTGCTAGTCAGATTGGTATAAAACTTAGTAATTCAAGATATTGCGACTTCGGATTTCGAAGTTAATGGAAGATAGATGTGCTGCATTATAATTTAGAAGTTCGTGGAATATGAACACTCTAAGCGTCCCAATTGTGCTTTTCCGTCACGTAATCCTTGTATTCAAGGCCTGAATACAAATTGAAATTAATGTTATTTTTTTGCAGTCCATAAGATAAATAAATATCTAAGGTAATCATAAACAAATTCTCATGCAAATATTTTCACAGCTTTTATTTTATGAATCATTAAATGTATATAATAAATTCCATAGAACGTTTATAGGGTTTTAAAGTAGTATTTACACTCGTAAATCGATACTCATAAACAAATTCCTATTTTGGGCGTTCTGTGTAAATTTTAATATTTCAAAATCTTCTGTAATCCATTAATTGTCACGACCCCCTTAAGTGTAGAATTAAAAAAATCAAATTAAAATACAGTCAAACCTCGTTATGCTGCCATTACCCGTTCGAGTAATGTTAGGCGCTATAACGAGTTTTGCTGTATATCGAATTAGATAGCAATAAAACTTAATGTTGATACTATCATACTAATATTATTATTATTATTATAAAAATAAATATCATAATGCATTTTTATTAAATTATCCCATAATATATAATATATATAATTAATATAATATAATTAATACTGCTTGATTCAAAATTATCTAATTAATGTGTGAAATTAACCTCTTTATATAATCAATTTTAGAAGTAGATAATTATGCACATAACAAACACACACAAACATCAAATCTCACATTGAATTTATTTTACAGGGAAATATTTTAATATGCTAGTTTTTATACAACTAAATGATTGTTCATTATTTTTTTTTATCAGTTGCATGTTTTTCTTAAAAAAAAAATTCTTATTTTCCCAATGCATTTCTTCATAATATGTAATATGCGGCGTTTCAGCTTCTTCAGATTCGCTGTCAGATGAAGTTGAATTTTGATTTTGATTGGCAACAATTTCTTCGATTGTCAATTCAAACATTGAAATTTTGAAACACTTTAGTCCATATTAATGTACACTATTGCCGATAGAGGATGCTGAATATCTGCTATTTGTGTTTTTCATCCTGTAGTTATTAAAGAGCTGTACTGTTTTGTTTTTTAGTAGATCCTTCATATTTAATCAATCCAGACCGTTTCTAGCAGTTAACAATAATTTTGCATGAAATTCCATCGCATGTTTTTTTTTTTATATATATCAGGCGAATAGAATCATTTAAAAGATTGAAGAAAAATAATCTTAATTTTTTTTTTAATGATAAGGCGCTAGTGATACTTTTGATAATGAGCTTTGAATGAGTTTATTACACCTGCATCCAAAGTTTTTAAAAATCCAGTACAGTCAGGAGGTGAAATTTCAATGAGGATATTGCTCATTGGGTATGCTATGTGAAAAGGGGCATTATCCAAAATCATTAAGATATGGCGTTTGCTTCTTTTCATTTTTAAGTTGAGATTCACTAACAGTTTTTGAAATAATGCTGCAGTCATCCAGGTTTTCTTGTTATTCTCATAATGTACATAAAAAGCAGGATTAAAATTTTTAAAAAGTCTTGGATTAGCTGATTTTCCAATCACTATCATAGTTCTTTTATCAGATCCATCGCCGTTCGTACAGAACACAAGAAACACAAACTGTAAAAAAGCCACTTTTATCCATATTCTAAACGTCCTCCGGTTTATATTATAGAATCCGCGCACTCAGTTATTTTTACGACCATTTAACACAGGGGTGTCAAACTGTGGCCCGCCAAATACCACTAAAATTTTAAAGAAATTGTCTACAACTTGAATCACAGAAATTCGACGATTAGATAAGACAAAGATAACTATAAAATTTTAGTGGTATCCGGCGGGCCACAGTTTGACACCCCTGATTTAACACAATATCTTCATCACCACTTCGTACGTACTGCGAGTACCCTCGTCGTTTTTTAAATCTCTTTAACCAGCCACTATTGCAGGGTTGGAGAACCTTTTTATAGCCACGTGCCAATTTTTTTTTCCAAAAATGTTTTACATGACCTTGACATGCCTACAAATTTAGTCGATTTAAAAATCACTTATGAAGATTAAAAAAAGGGGGTAACATACAAGTTAGGTATTACAGTATAATAATCATAAAGACAATTAAATTTTAGAAATTAAAAAAAAAACTGTGTGATTGTGTTGTTGCACCTTGGAAGAAAAATAAATTAATATCAGGTTCATACTCAGTTAATTTCAACAGAATGCAAACTGAACTGGATTTATCTGATAAGTGCTCTTTTTTTGTTTATTCAGAAAATAATATCCTTGCGGTCATAAATAAATGAAAAAATATTAAAAGGGCAAACGTCAGTTTCTCTGAAATTAATTTCTGAGTTCTCATAATTTTATCATTGGTACTGCAATAATGTGGTAATTCACCGCACTTTAAAAAAACAAGATCAGATCATCTGAAGTTTGTGCATTTTCGGCAGTTATCCTGTGCAGTATATAATGAATTAGAGCCTCAAGCGACTCCGTGCCAAAATAATTTTTTTGGCATGCCACTTTTGGCATGCGTGTCATAGGTTTACCGTCCCTGCACTACTGTATGCGGAATCTGTGATATTCATTTGCTGGCCAAGGACGTTTGCCTGCTCTCTGATGATGTCTCCGTTTATGGTAGCATTTTCAGCACTCATTTGTTGTAGCCATGTGGAAAGTACATCCTCTAAGTCTTCATGTTGCGCTGTTTTCAGCTTTGTTTTACATTTGACTGCAGATCGTTGGTGTTAATCCATTTTTCTGTATTCATCAAAATGCCTCCGATGCAGCGTCTGATAACAGGCCTTTTCCAGAATGTGGAAAAATGATTGGAGATGTGCAGCTGTGATGCATTCACATTTGTTTGTTTATATTCACAAATTTCCCGCTTTTCCAAAATTGATAAAACTGCTCTTTTCGCCATAATAAGTTCAAATAAAGAGACAGGATATTTTACAGATTTAGCTGGTGAAATCTTCGAGGTTGCAATAAATGCCCGACCGAATGGCAGATTTTGCTTTGCACGCCTTTTCTCTTTTATAGAAATCGACATAAAGTGGGCGCAGAAGTTCTTTTCTGCATTGTTCACACCTGAGAGAGGAGAGTCCCTTTCGGCCAATGGCGTTCCACGCTTTCCCAATCCAGAAGAGCTTCGGGTCAAGTGATTCGCCAGTCGGAATCAGAACCTTCACTTGCTCGGCAATGCAGCGCCCAGTAGTTTTCTTCTCCCAATGACCTGCAGAATGGGTGGCAGATGTTGAGAACAATACGATTTCTTTGCCCGTTAATAAAGTTTGAATTGAGCTTGAAAACATCTACCTGCAGGAAAAGGAGGTGCCCTATGAAATTCTAACTAAAAATTTTAATACAAAGAGAGTTATGCAAAAAAAATACAGCAATTTCTAGATTTTTTTTTGTTTTTTTTTGTTTTTTTTTTGTTTTGCTATATTGAGTTGGCGTTTTAACGGATGCATTACATTTAAATTCCTATTTGGCAGATTTGTTCATAGACACTACTGGCGGTTAAACGGAATTGGCGTTATTTTGAGATGGCACTAAATCGGGGTTTGACTGTAATAATATATATACTAGCTGTTTAATCCGTTCAACGCACGGGAGTTCATGAATTTAAATCTAAATAAAAATTAAAAATAACAATTCGATTTAGAAATGTCTTTCTACTAATGAGCATTTTTTTAATGAAATTTAATTTGTCATGTTATTATGGCAGCAGACGATAAAACGATATCTTTGGAATAAGGGAATAAATAGAATAAAAAGCTTTGTTGATTTTTGCGATAAAATGTTTGTCTTTATTTTTCGAAAAAAAAAATGTAAAAATTAAGCGCAATTTAATAATCTTCTAATTATTTGCATGTGAGGTAAAAGAATTGTCGTAATACCCGCTGGTACTTTTTGGTATTGCAGCGTGTTGTACGTAATATGTATATCGCGAACTATTTGCATGTGAGGTAAAAGAATTGTCGTAATACCCGCTACAACATTTTACTATTGCAGCGTGGCATACGTAGTATGATATCTCCCACATTGTTAAAGAACACCTTCGATTACGGGCGGAAGATAAAAAAAAGGACTTTATTGTGAATTTTTAATTGTTGGCAGCTGCTATAACGAAAAATATTATAATTTGATAAGAATGTTAAATTGGTGGTTTTTCATTAACTAAAAGTTAACTATAAATTATTTTGATTCCGGATTGCTTTAGTTGCATCGGACGTGTTTTAATACGCATGTACAAAACATTTCACAATTCTGGCTTCCAAACTGTGGGTTTGTATAGCTTAACAGTTTAATTCCATGAAAACTTGTCATGTCTGTCACACAGCTGAAAATCGCTATGCTTGTTGGCCACCGTTATTTTCGAAAAGTTTGCTTCGAGTCATTCAATAGATCAGATATCTCTGATGAAATATATCACATTTTTTTCCGTTCTAAAATACTGGTAGCCAACAAGCATAGTGATTTTCAGCTGTGTGACATACATGACAAGTTTTCATGGAATTTGCCTACAGACAAACAGGCAAATTTTCATTTTTATATATTAGATTAGTGGTATCAGCATTTCTTTACAGTAAACAATGTTAAAAGAAAAGCCTAATCTCCGATTAAAATTTCTTGCTAAACTTTTTTTAGATCGACTTTCATGTACTATTTATTGAATATTATTGGTGGCAGCGTTATAGGAGATTGTACGCCAAAAGAAAGTCAAACTTATGTACTTCTGAATGATAAAGTCTGTGGAAATCACACCATTTTGTATAATTTCTATAAAAAGCTAGTATTTTCTGAAAGAAAAGAGGTTAATGATTTAAAATATGACGACGCTTTCAACAGGTTAGTTTTTCCTACGGGATAATACATGTCGAGATGAAAAAAAAAATCACTTCATGATCTTTAAAACATGAAATCGCTTCATGAAATCTGATATTATTGTACATTTAGATAAACATTGAAACATTAATTTTATTAAATACTAAATTTCAAGTAAGGAATTGTATTTAAAATATAAGCTAAAATTGCATTTTGAAATTAAGCGCCTTTTGATGCAAAACGTTATTTCTGAAAAGTATATGGTTATTTTAAGGGGTCTCAGGACTCTTAAAATTGGAAAAAATGAAAAAATTGAGCCATTTTCGACATTTAATATATTAAAATGTATTTGATTTTAAGACACAACTTTAATTGGAATAAAATATATAAGTATGTTCTTTCATTTCATGTATTTAAAAATATATAAGATGCAGAATTAGCATTTACAGGGCGCTCCAAACTGTTAGGCATTTTTCGAGCAAAAATATCGGCATAACAGCTTACGCGCAGGATTACAAAATAAGTGTTGCAACTAGAATGAAAATTTTGGTACCTACTTATACTTCAGATTATAATAATTACCCTGAAACTAAATAAATTTGTATTTAAAGCTTTTTATATTTTTAATACAAATATGCATTTAGCTAACGCAAAATTAAGAAAATTTCAACAGTATAATCACCTAAAAAAATATTGTTTTGTACAATAAAAAGGAAATTTTAGGTTCAGTTTATACAGACTAACATGAAACATATGTTTTGAAAATTTTATAAAAATATATTCATAAATTTTTGAGATATCGTGCGCGTTATGCACAAAAACGTCATTTGGAGAAAAATACCTTTAAAGTTTTCGAAACGACGCTTCAGCTATTGAACGTGTATAATTCTAAAAGCCATAACATCTGTTCTAATAGGAATTTTACGCCAACTTTTACGCTTTCTTCGTAACAGTAAAATTTTATAGTAAATACTGGCTTATTTAATCGTCGAAATCTCACGATTAAAGAAGGTGAAAATCTCTATTAAATTTTAGTGGTAGCAAAAAAGCGTAAAGGTTGGCAGCTATGAACGTGTATAAATGTAAAAGCCATAACTTCAGTTCTAATAGTAATTTTGAGGAAACAATTATATCAAAATATTCAGAAAAAATAAGAGTTTAACATCTAAAAAAATTAAAATTTCGAAAATTTCAAAGCTTTAACAGTCCTGAGACCACTTAAGATTTCGAAGCTGGTGAAATGAAAATGACATCACTTTCCCGAAATAAAAATAAATATATATTAATATTTTCTGATTAAAATGAATGCTTTTCATGAAAATATATTACATTATTTATACCCGATACGAGGCAAACGAAAAAGACAGGCTACGCGGTGCATCCCAAGTGTATTTTTTTACAGACCGCTAGAGTGACGTAATGCTCTTTTCATATACCTGCATTGGTGCATTCCAGCATCACGTGATTCCAGTGGTCTGTAAAAAAAGGTACGTGGAATGCACCTCGGTAGCCTGTATTTTTCGTTAGCCTCGTACCCCATAATACTTTTACTAAAATCTCCTTTATGAAACGTTTAATCAGCCAACATTTAAAATTAATTAATGAAAATATAATATGCTTTTTTAAAATTTAATTCGTATGAATAAGGGACAATAACTATCCTCTTCCACGCGCGGAAGATATATTTATATCCTTGGTTGTAAATCTCAATATACTGACAGATAATTTTTGCTTTTTATTTGTGTCCGTGGAATAAATTCATTCATGAAGCTTCAATGTGTGGATTTTTTTAAGGTTTTGCCAAATGTACATTATTTTTCTATTTTAAAGAGAAAATAGCCTCAAAAAATATATTAATCGATTTATTTCCCCTTTTTTCCCACAAAAAATGTCTTCTCCCGATAATCATAAAGCGAATTTTGAACGAAAACTCTCATTTGTGTGTAACTTATTATATTCACACTCTTTAATCAGTATTAGTATAATTTTATTAGTTCAGTTTAAATGTGACGTCATTATTTATCCATTTTCATTAGTTACTGATATTCATGCTCCTTGTATTTTTAACGTATACTTGAAAACGCCTGTTTTATTTCAAATATGACATCATATTTTTCTCAGCGAAATATTTTCTAAATAATATAAATCTTTTTTTTTTATAATTATTCCTTCTAATTATTACGCCACTTTTGACAGAAAACCTCTTACTAACGTAACTGATATACATTATGTCTTATTAGACAAACATTATTTCTTACGAAATAAAAAAAATTGGTATACGATATTGATTTTTGAAAATACTTTGAATACATTTTTTTAAATATTATATTTATTTCCCATACATTGGTGATAATAAAATGAAATGTGCCATACAAACAATTAAATATATAATTTTAAACATCTAATCAACTCTTTTTTTGCATTTGGTGAAAAATAGGATATATTTCTTTTTTTATGAGTTATTTAACCCTTTCCGGCACAGTGTGCCCTGGTCGGGATACCTAATTTTAATGCCAAACTTACGAACGGCACCAAGAATATTTTAGTAAAATTTTGCTTTTACAAAGATTAGTTAAAATAACATCCTTTTTAATAAACTTCTAAAAAAGTCGTTTTAAAATTCCGGTGTAAGTCAATCATTTCATCATTTTACAACAAAAATTGCCCGTGCTGGAAAGGGTTAATAATTTAAAATTAAAAGGTAAACAAACATTTTCACTGGAAAATTCTAAGTGCGAATTAAGTATAAAAAAAATACAATTTTTCCGCAATTTCTCGATGACGAAGCAATCAGTCCCAGTTCGCGGTAAGCAGACGACTTCCGTCCGCTTGTAAGTTCAGATGAAAACTAACTTTGAAAGAAATGTGATACCGCGCCTGTCAAGTTTCACATTCAAATGATCAAAAAACCAATCATATGTTAACGCTTTTAGGGACAAGGTACTTCTTTTCTTAAAAGGCTGAAGTGAGTGTACGACACCAGGATTTTCAAACCAATTTATTTCAAAATAAGCAAAAGCTTTTGTTCACGTACTTTATAAAAGGTAAATTTTCATTCCACTATTCTGGTGCCAATGTGGTCCTTAGCAGTAACAATTCGGTGATAAAAACATGAACTACCGCCCTTGAAAGGGTTAAAGAAATGAGAATACTGCACTTACAGAGATTCAAAATTAGACAACAGTTACAAAACTTCTTTAACCCTCCGTCTACCAGACGGGTCCATTGGACCCGACAGGTACATACAAAATATTCATTCAAACCAGAAATTTCTTTAAAATAAACTAAGTATATAAACCAGACAAAAATAAGGTAAATAAATAAGTTAAATAGTTTTAAATAAAAATTCTGGTGTAGAACGTTTTATTAAAACTTGAATAAAATTCCCGGTAGATCTAGGGTTAAACTGTTTCGCCCGAGTGCTGCTGGGGCGAAAAGAGTTTGCTATATTCGATACTAAAAGCTTTTGGAAACCACTTAATTTTAACTGTAATATTTGGTTTGTTAAATGGCATACCTTTATCGATTATACAAAGCCACATATTTAAGTAAAAAAAAATGTGGTCCCGCGTCCTTATTTTTAATTTATTGTGTAAAAAAAAAGAAACAATGAAGGGTTTAAAATTCTATCGCATTCTTTAATACTTTTGAAAGCAAATTGGCAGTAATAAGGCTTACTGGAAGTTTCCCTGTTACACAATCATTCTTATAATTACTTTTTATGCTAAAATGTTTTATTCTTTTGTCATTCACCAATTATTATTTTTTTTTGTTGTTAATTTAAAATTATACGTTCCAAAATATTTTTACAATGGTTGGTAAAGGATTGTCATAGTCAGAGGTGTAAAAATCTAGATGCCAGCTGGCAGCCTCCCACTACTAAGTTTTATAAGTTATCTTCACTTAAATTTTATTAGCATTTCTACAAAAAATTACACGAAATATTAGACGAAAAAAAAAAAACGAATAAAATTTAGTGGTGATGGACTGCCCGCTAGCAACTAGATTTTTACACCCCTGGTCACAGACATTTCCCCAGCGTAGTTTAAAATATTGATAATTAATTAAAAATACATACATGCATGGTTTATACAAAATTCCAAATGAAAAATTAATTTTCTGCTTCAACGTATGTAGTAAATACTACCATTAAGTTGGATGCCACTAAATGAAAATCTTGCAATGTGACGATAGCTACATGGAAAAAAGGTTCATTCTTGCAATCACTGAAATGATCAAAAAGCTTCTCTATTGAAATACAGACGGTACAGGTAACTACAGGTAATTTTAAGTATTTTTATAAGACACAGAAACTAAGAAGAGAAATAGAAAACATAATATTAACCCTTTAAGGGACAATGTACAACTATTTGCCAAATGCTGAAATGAGTGACTGACATCATAATTCACAAATTTATTTCGAAATAAGCAAAAACTTTTTTCCACGTACTTAATAAAAAAATTACTATAAAATTACTGTAAAGAATTTAATTCTACAAAGATATTTACATTTCAAGTGCAGTCAGAGAATGATTTTATTAAATATGTCCTTTGATTAGTTCAAGGTTCGCACACTACTTCTAATTTTTTAGGTGTCTCCCAACATTATTTTTGAAATTAAATGTTACACTTAATATTTCAATCTCAAAATTAGCAACGGCCATGCATAAGCAAAGCATACATTTTTTTTCAGGTACGTAGGTTGCTATTTAGAAATGCCGAAAAATGTTATTTAAGAATTTTAGTGGAACTGCAAGCTAGGGTTGAAATTTTTTTCTCTATTTTTGTATTTAGAATTCTCTAATTCATCCTGAACAATATGATAGAAGTATGCTCCTCCCATGCAATCATGAATTATCTGTAACTAAATAAAACAAAAATACATATTAGTATCTTCTCGTATCAATTCAAAATTTCAGAATAGGACAAAGAGGTCAAATCGCCAACTCTGCTCTGGGCAGGATTTGATAGTTTGGCCTTTTCTTAAATACAGAATTCTTACCAAAAAAGAAAATGTGTCCTTTATTTAATGGAAGATTTTCGCAGAGTTGCCAGTTTGGTCAGCATGTTCACTCATAAAGTTCAGATTCACACAAGAAAATACAATCGGTATTTTCGAGATTACTGAAAATACGAATTCTTTTTCAAAACATTCCGGTAAAATTCGGAATTTTGGGATGAAAATGGAGGCTAAACTGCAAACCTGGATATTCTGTAATATAAAGTAATTATTTTTCTTTCGTAATTTCCTGTACCAATTCGGATTATCAGAATTAAAGAAAAGGCCAAACTGGCAACGTTTGCTCTGAGCACTCTGTCAGATTTTTTTTTTTTTAATGACAGCAGACATTTCACATCCCTAATCTGCTTTCCCTGAACCTAAACTGATTATACATAACAACCAAGTACAATGGAACAATGGAACAATGAGAGCAGCTGAATGGATTACCTAGTTGCGTTGCAACTTTACATCCAGTAGATAGGTGATTGTGTTGCAAGGGCTGTAGGGAGCCTTAAAAAATAATGTTTAGACGTGGCTGGTAGCCACAAAAGTTAAATATACTTTTAAGAAAAAGAAAAGACTAACAAAATGTCCTTTTTAATAAATATGATTTACAAAAACCTTCTAAGTTTACTGGTTTTCATTTCATTATTCTTCACAGAAATAGTTTTTTCATATTTGCTGATTTGATTTAGCATATTTTAGATAATCACAGCTCTTTTTAGAATGCCATCACATATTTTCGCGTTGATTCGGGTATATTTGACAACCTATCCGACTTTGTTTTATATTCAAAGTACCTACAAGAAAAATAATAGTTTACACCAAACATCAAAACGCTATGTGAAAGGCAAATTATCGACCACGCAGATGTTATATCATCGCATGTCACTTACATTTTAACAAAACGAAAAACATATGTAATGTTTTCATTAAAAATACTTGAATTCAAATTTGTTGAGTTAAGAACAATACTTTGATATTAACTTCATGCGATAAATTGTGATGATGTATAAAACTGATAATTTAAATGAAAAATCTTGAAGTTACTCGCTTTATTTCTGTATAAAATATAAAATGAAGTTAAAAAAAATGCTTCACACTGCACCAATAATTTAAAAGTGTTTATTGTTAGTGCGTAAAGCATTCTTAACGCAAGTACAGGAAGCTAACGCCTTTGTGGGTTATTTATAAAAATATCGAAAAGAAATTCCAAGTTGTCCCAAGAAAGCTTGAATAGTTATTTTTAGGTATCGCAACTATAGATATTTCGTGAGCAAATTAAGAAAAAGCATTGCACTAAAAATTTTCTGGTGTGAGCTCCAAACCTCTGAACAAAAATCAGGCAGGTTTGGCAACACTATTTGGAACCTCATCCTATATAATGCTAACACATTCAGGAACGGGAAACGATAATTCTCGTTTTCATTCAAAAAACATCATTATACTACCTTACAGAAAATGTATTTATCTCGTGTTAAGCATATTTTTTTTAGATTGTAAGACATTTTATATTAAAGTCGTACATTGAAAGATATTAACCGATACATAAACTTGGGAAACATATCTTGAACACCGATTTACAAAAGACTTTCAGAAAAGGGAGGAGCTTCTACTGCACAGATTTGATAAAAATTGCCTAACGGCAATGTATTAATACGAAACTTTTTTTAAAAGGTTTATTAAAAAAAACAAATGAACAAAAAAAGAAAACAACAACTATGGTTACTCAGAAGCAAAGGGGAAATTTTATCAGTTCTGTAGGTTAACCCACTGGTGTTGCACTCACGCAACGGTCAAAATAAATGGACATATTTAAGTTATTTTCATACCCACCACTATTTTTGAATTAAAAAATTGGCCTTACCTATATACATAAAATTTTAAGATCATGTAAATAAAAAATTATCTTTTAGAGTCTGTGGCGGAAAGTAATGTTTATCTAAAAAAGTTGAAATTTTCAACCCTATAGTTTTATCGGTTAATGGGTCAGTAACCTTGCTGTAACGTGTATATTCAAGAACTGATTTTAAAAAAATGAAGATTAATGGGAATTCTAACATAAAGACTAGGACTTCCCTCAGAGGGATTAGTCTGAGCGATATTGCTGAGAACATAGATTTAATAATAACATGTGGAAGCAAAGAAAATGAGATGCTATCTTTAATTGTCCGTATACTGCGATAAATTGAAATGATAAAAATAAACGAATCGTAGAATTACAAAATATTATATATGAATTCGAATACACTATACACTGTTTAAAAAAATGGGAAATCAAACCATTCAAGACAGCCATGCATGGATATAAAATTGAAAGTACGCAATATATTAAAAGTAAAATAGAAAATGAAACACTAAATTACTTATATCGGAATTTTAACTGTATAAAATTATGTCAAGAGCATAATCAGACGCTCCGCACCAATCTGAGTAACTTTAAATGACAAATATATGATGGTTAAAAAGAATGGACTATGCTTTATATGGTGTGTGCTACCCCGGAACAGTAATATTGTACAATATCTGTTTTCCACGGATGCAATGAGGTCGTCGATAACATTTAAGGAATTCTCTCCCCAAAATCTGATATAGTATCAACGTACCAAATACATCAACAGTGGCATGCAATGCTTCGTTAGAGTGTGTTTTAGATATGCTCGATCGGATTTAAATGATGAGTGTATACTGGCTACTACATAAGCTGTATTGTTTTGTTTTCAAACATATTCTGCACAAGTTGAGCTGTATTTAGCATGCATTAAATAAAAGAAATCGGCAATGATTACAACATAAAGTATGACACAAGATCTGAATCTATCGTCTGCATAACTTTTGAGCTGTCAAAGTGTCATTTGAAGTAATTTACAAATCCACACATATTTATTCAGGAAATCATACAAGCTAACACAAGCCAATATGAACCCGATTATAAAATTTCACCAGAATAAGTTAATATATAAAAAATATACTAATGATAATTGAGAATATGACCTTATGATAAAATGTCTAGAAAAATGAATCGGATAAAAAAATTCATATCACATTTAAAATGGCACTTCCCTCTGTTAGTGGCCTTGGCGAGAGAGAGAAAAGCCTAGAGAAGGAACACTTTAATAAGTACTTTCGGGCAACCTACTCACTGTTTCATACAGGTCTTTATTCAATATTTACACAATTTATTTAATGCTAGGTGGGTATCTATCAGTTTTGTTGCATTTAAATTGCATGTTTTGCGGAGGAAATGCAGCATTATGAAATATTTAAAGTTGCTGTACCTAATAATTCCAAATTAATGGTAATTGAGATCGCTTTCCGTTAATTTCATCTTTTTAAATTTTAAATTTTTTTGAAACCATTCATAGAGACAATTGTATATTTTAAAACTAACCCGAAGAAAAATTTCAAGATTTTGGGCTCAGCAGTAACACAGAAATAGAAAATTTTCGAATTTTTTTTGTTTCTGCGCTGTTTTACATAGCGACATTTTTGGAAATTGTTCTATTGCGAGAATTTACGTCATGATAAATACAGCCATGTCAATTTTCATGTTTATATTCCTAACAATTCCATGTACTTCGTTACTTAGATCATCTTTAGATCTTTTTCCGCTTTGTTTAGTCTTTCTATGTTTTAGAATTCGTTCAACAACGTACATTTACATCTTATTAATTACTACCATGCCAAAGTTCTAGTTTCTAACCCCAACAGTATCCCAAAAATTTCAGTATTCCAAATAAATCATAGTTTAGAACCTTTCTAGAAATTTTTACGTTTATCCGTCAAATTGAACCTTTTGGAGAGCGTTCATTACGAGTATTTACATCTTAAAAGTAACTACCGCACCAAATTTAAAGTTTCTAACCCTATCAATGTCGCAGAAATCACAATTTTAGAACTTTTTTGCTCCTGCAGCGATGTAGGTTCTTGCACTGACATAAAATAGTCTTTTTTCGGAGCAGAGATGGCCACCGACATTTTTTTTAAGTTGGCTATGTAGTTTCAGAGCTAACACCTCACAAACGTACAAGCATTAATAATATTATATACTTTATAATATTATAACGCTTTATAATATTAGCATTAGATGTACAGATACAAAAGTCTTTTATCTGTTACAAACTAAAGTGCCGGCGTTGCAAAAACTATATTTACTATATATTAGATGTACAGATACAAATGTCTTTTATCTGTTACAAACTAAAGTGCCGGCGTTGCCCATAATTTGAAGGATGTTTGTTCTGAAAAATCAATTTCAAAATTTAACATACAGCACAAAACAAACATTAAAAAAAGCAGTCGCAATGTTGTATGAATGAATCATATGAAAACGCTATATAAAAATGTATAAATGTATATAACAGACGCAAAAGAATGCAGCTATAAATGAACTTATTTTAATTTATAATTGGATCAATAATGATAAAATGCGCCAATGTTTCCCTAATCGGGTTTTTATCATGATTCAATACATTTTTCACACTCATATGACGTTATACTATATCCACCACGTCCTTTATATTTCCAATATGACGTAATGTTTTCCTCTTTCACGTGGAAACATTGAAATAGAAAAGTTATGAAGTTATATTCACTTTCATTTAAATTCGTCAAACTATTTATTTCATTTTCATTTTTCACGTGAATATCTTACAATAGAAAAGTTATGTCGTAATATTCACCTTTTTTTTAAATTCGGCAAAATATTTATTTCATTTTCATTTTTCACGTGGAAATCTTGCAGTAGAAAATTAATTGTTGTAGTAATAATTTTATTGTGTTTTTTAATTGTTGGCAACTTCTATAACGAAAAATGTTTAAATTTGATAAGAAATTGCTGCTAAATTTGTGTTTTTTTATTAATTAAAAATTAACTATAAATTATTTCGATTCCGGATTACTTTAGTTGCCTCGGACATGTTTTAATACACATGTACGTATCTTTTCACAATTTTGGCTTCCAAATTGAGGATTTTTATAGAATTACAAACAGACAGATAGACAAGTTTTCATTTTTATATATCTCTGTATTCTAAAAAAAGTAACTAACTCTGTCACCGCCGCCGCCGCCGGTTTTGAATTTTATGTGACCGGAGGTCTTTCTTCGTTAATATTAAGAAAACTACTGCATACAAAAATATAAAAATTGGTGATATTATAGCGAAATGTTTGATCAACACGCTAAGGCATACAGTTTTCAAATCGAAGGATTATTTAAAGAGATATTTAATGCTAAATTTGGACAAAATCGTTCCATTAAAAAAAAAAAAAAATTATAGGAGAAAAAGCTATACATGGGAATTTAATCATTTTAGATCATTTTATTCAATAGAAGATCCCGGTGTGCAGATTCCATTAATTGTTTTAATTTGACTCATTTTTTGAGGTTTTATTTCTATTTTAAATTCAAATATTCAGCATTTCGACAGATATTTTTTACATATTTTAGAAAATGGTATTAATTTAAACTGTTGCCAACTGTATAAACAGCGCAAACAATAATGTTTGCTTCAAATAAAAAAAAAATATTTACACGTTACTATTATAAACAGAAAAAAACCCCTTCAAATTAGAATTAAATAATTAGGTATAAAAAGCAGGCACTTGTTGGAAATTACGCCATTAAAACTATATTTACATGTGAATTCTAAAAGAGAAAGGATATTATAAAATCAATTCATTAACATGCGTCAGAAGTCTGAAATAGAAGAAATTACGTCACATTACACGTATTATGCAAAATGAACAAAAAATAGTATTGCAAAACAGTTTAAATTTAAAAATTGCGCGAAACAAAATATTAGAGGTTAAATATTAGATTTTTTCAAAATTTTATTATTTGTCGTTTGATGTGAGGTCTTCAGCTATAAGTATACAAAATTTCATGTCTCCAACTTAATTAGGGGCTGAGTTAGAAAATTTGTTTAGGATACACACGTTAGAGCCTAGATGGTTAAATATTAGACATTTTTCTAAATTTTATTATTTGTCGTTTTATGTGAGGTGTTCAGCTATAAGTATGCAAAATTGCATGTCTCTAACTTAATTAGGGGCTGAGTTAGAAGAATTGCTTAAAATACACAAGTTAGAGCCCAGAGGGTTAAATATTAGACTTTTTCAAAATTTTATTATTTGTCGTTTGATGTGAGGAGTTCAGCTATAAGTATGCAAAATGCCATGTCTCAAACTTAATTAGGGGCTGAGTTAGAAAAATTGCTTAAAATACAGAAGTTAGAGACCGGAGGGTTAAATATGACTTTTTCAAAATTTTATTGATTTATCGTGTTATCGCAAGTGTTCAGCTATAAGTATGCAAACTTTCATGTCTCCAACTTAATTAGGGGCTGAGTTAGAAAAATTGCTTAAAATACACAAGTTAGAGTCCAGAGGGTTAAATATTAGACTTTTTTCAAAATTTTATTATTTGTCGTTTGATGTGAGGTGTTCAGCTATAAGTATGCAAAATTTCATGTCTCCAACTTAATTAGAGCCTGGGTTAGAAAAATTGCTTAAAATACACAAGTTAGACCCCAGAGGGTTAAATATTAGACTTTTTCAAAATGTTATTCTTTGTCGTTTGATGTGAGGTGTTCAGCTATAAGTATGCAAAATTTCATGCCCCCAACTTAATTAGGGGCTGAGTTCGAAAAATTGCTTAAAATACACAAGTTAGAGCCCAGAGGGTTAAATATCAGACCTTTTTCAAAATTTTATTATTTGTAGTTTGATGTGAGGTGTTCAGCTATAAGTATGCAAAATGTCATGTCTCCAACTTAATTAGGGACTGAGTTAGAAAAATTGCTTAAAATACAGAAGTTAGAGACCGTAGGGTTAAATATGACTTTTTCAAAATTTTATGATTTAGCGTGTTATTGCAAGTGTTCAGCTATAAGTATGAAAACTTTCATGTCTCCAACTTAATTAGGGGCTGAAGAATAATCTTCATATATTCCACGAAATTTCACGTTATCACGATTCAAGATATTTTTATTGGGAGAGCATAGTTTGTAGAATTTACGATTCGTTTTAAATCGTATTTGGGAGAGCTAAGTTCAAGAATTCACGATCTGTTTTTAAATAATATTAATGTAAACAAACATATTTCACAACTGAAAATGGCGCAGGTGTTGTTCAGTATAAAATAGCAAAAGATGATTAAAAACTTTGTTAATTTTATATTTACACTTTTAATATGTACAATATTTACAACGAAAACATTTGAATAATATTTGTTATTCCTCACTAGGAATTCCAGATAATTTCTTTTATATGTTCAAGAATATTTATTTCTCCCTTTTCGGAAGATCAAGAAATACACAGCCAACATGCTGCTTTCGAGATTCACATTCACAAAACTAAAAAAGAAACAAGAAAGAAAAAATGTTTTTAATATCAATTCTCTAGTCAGACCACGTGATCTGGTATCACCGGCGCCTAATCAGTCTGGCTGAGAAAAGAAGGGGTTTGCGAAATTTCACAAACTTCCCCCCCGATGAACAAGGGTTCATGAAAATGGGGATTCAAAATAATTAAAGTAGAAATAAAATTATTCTAAAAAATTATCAGTTACACTAAACAATACAATACAAATCAAAATATATACTTACATACTGGACTTCAAATAAAAACTATCTAAAACAATTTAAAATATTTGCGAACAAGTTTCTGCTACTAAAAATAGAAAGAACAATTTAAATCTATACAACCTTTTCTGGAATATTCAATACAAAAAAATAAACTAAAAATTAGAAATATTATCAAACAAGAAACATTTTTTTTTTTTTTTAAGTGAAAAAAATAAAAAGGTTTTTTTTAAGTCAATAAACAAAAGAGTTCAAGATTTTTTTTTTTAAGTCGAATGTCAGTGAGAGTTTTTGAGTCTCTAATAATATCAGAGTTTTTTTTTTTTCAGTCTCTGCCCACAAATACCCAACTTCTAGAATGTTCTTGATACATGTTCATATGCATAAGAATCACATCATATATTTCAAAGTCAGAAGTTTTATTCTGGTCCGTGTAGTGAGCAGATTGTAAGTTGAGAAGATACTCATTTTTCAAGCGCTTCCAAAAATGATTCAGAAGAGTCTCGCGCAAACGGAAGCGTTTCACTAAGGATTCCTTGGTTGCAGGTAAACACAAGATATGCTTTAGAGTTGCTATAACTAGTTGACCAGGGCTAACACTAAAGTTCTTGGAGATTGCACATTTGTTTAGAACTGATTTTATGCATTGTCTGGATCTTAAAATCCAAATTTTTTCACAAGTTGATACTAATGTATGGGACACTCCTGAATGAAAAACCTTTTCATGTGCATCTTTCACGATTAATTCAGTCAAATTATGTTTTGCAGGAATCACAAAGGGATGTTTTTCATAAAATGAGGAATCATACTTTTGTAACAGTCCTCGTACGAATAGCAAACCTTCATCTGACAACATAGGAATTAACTGTAGAAGATTCAATTCTTTAGGGATACTCTGGCTACATTTCATGGATTTTACAACTTCAGGGAAACTTTCTTCCTGCATTAGCTTAAACCAAAAATTTTCAACATGTAAAATTTTCTGAGCTGATAATTCTGAAAAATCTCTTTTCTCTATCTTTAATTTTATATTAGAAATAAATCTAAATAGCCAAGCAGTTACTCGATACAATTTCTTTAGGGAGCTATACTTTTCAAGAATAAAAATGGGAATTTCATCAGATTTATTTGTTTGAACAACACAAGAGATGGTGCCTGCTTTTTTATACTTCTCTTCAGAAACATCAGGTAATCGAAACGCAGCAATTTTAACACTAGGCCACTGATTTTCAGGCAAGAAAAGAAATTCAGGAACATACACATTAGTGTTAGCATCAGGAAAAACATGCAATTGGAGATGCTCCTTTTCCATGACCAGGTTGCTACAATAGTGTCGGGGAATTTTCAAGTGTGTGAGATCAGGGATTTCTGAAAGCCAATTTTGCCAATTATTTTCTAGTTCACCAGAAACAAAAGGGGCAATAAATCCGGCTGAATCAAAGAACATAGCTGCAATTTTCAAAACGTTCCGTTTTGTACAAGAATCATTGCTTAAATTTCCTAACAATGGTCGTAATTCTAGTCCTAATTTATCTTCTGTATTGTTCCAGATCAATCTTAAAATTTTCAAGGAAGTGTTTGGGGGTTCGAAACTCGAAACAGGAATGTTTTCATCATCTAAAACATTAGAATTCAAGTTAGGGACATGATACAAACATTCGTTTAATGATAGAGAATCACCATATTTGGAAGAAGCATCATAGACTATGCGCATTTTGGTTGTAGTTTTGTCGTCACGGATAACAGGTCTGTTGGGCATGTAATAGGAATTATTAAAATGTTTGTCGATGCACAATTCTATCACACCCTCATTAAACTGCTCTAGCAAAATGGAGTTATATTCTTTAAATAAAGAATCGTTTTTCAATAATTTATTTTCTAAACTAGAAAACCGCTTCTTTGCTACTTCAAGATTATTTCCAAGCAATTCACGAGAATTTTTCCACAATAATTTTGTTTCATAATGCCCATTTACGAATTTTAAATTTTCTTTAAATTCTTTTATTACCTCATGATCGGTAATGTTCTTTTCATTGCTTTCAGCAATGCCAATTGATTCAAGATCCCAAAATGCTTTAAGCTGAGTATTCATATTTTCAACAGAAACACGCAAACAAGCTACTTCTTTTTTATTCGACTCTATCTGCCCTTGCACCGTTTTTTTATAAGTTGTGCCAAGCGAATAAATTTAGTAAGAGTGCCAATGCCTCTTATATGACGCATTGGTCCGTTAAGTGTTAAATTAAAAGTATAAAATTAATTTAAAATATACAAATTTACAATAGCAATACACACCGATGGAATGTAAACAATTGTACCACCAACAAATACCCTACCGTTCCTGAAATCAAATTACAAATATTAAATCACAGTCAAATATACGGCATTGATATTTGCTTTCATCAAGTAGAGAAAAATCGAGTTAGCTGAAAATTGGTATGTGATACGTAATTTTAACTTTATATATATAAAAAAAAATCAATGCAGGCCTGCGTAAGTTTTCTTTAGGATAGAAATTTCTCTGCGATCATTCAAGGGATTTTTATATTTTTCTGCTATTGAAACTGGCAAAAATGTCTCCTCGTGAAATGAAGTCGAAGTGTTTAGAGTTTAGAACATCGAACATTATGAAAACTGTTGAATCCACCCAAACTCCAAACATTCTGAATGTTTCTTTATGTTCTTATTCGACAACATTTTTTTTTTGTGTGGCTACGGACACTCGGCTTCCGAAACTCCCGACAGCTGCACGTTTCATACAGATGAGGTCAACAAAATTTTATCTTTCGCCACTGCGGACACTGGTCGTTCGGTGGGGTGTGCAGTGCTCGATGCAAGTTCCCATACGACACATTAACCCATTAATGTCGGTTGGTACGAAAATCTGCCATTTAAGTAATATGAAAATTTTAAACATGAAAACCAGTATTTTAGTAAGGAAATTTTCACATTACTTAATCTCAAACTTTGAGAGATCAGATAAGTTAAATTTACAGTATGGGAAAACTGGTGTCAACTGGTACTTAGGTATTAAAAGTGTGCAAAAGAAACTCGTCATTAATGGGTTAAATCTATCCTGTATTTAAGGCTGTTCTGAAATTCAAATGAGCTACTTTCTGGCACATTTCAGGGTTACCAGATCGGCGTCTACTTTTATGTAAAAAAAACGCGGATGAACACCAGAAAATGCAAAAAGTATTTTCAGACTTATTTAATGTTAAGACTTTTCTTGATTACTTAATGTACAAATTCTTCTTCAAAAAGTCCCAGTCTGAAATAGAAATTTCGGGATTAAAATTGAGGCCAAACTGGCAACCATGGCGCATTTCTGAATTCATTTGAATTCGAAAACGCATAAAACTGGATAATGTTCTTATTCTGAAACTATGTAGTGGGATGGTATTTTTCTCATTTATCTGCTAAAAGTAGAAGATTTTGTATGAAATAACTGTCAATGTGGGTGTTTTCAACCATATTACCAACACGGCAGAGTGAGGAGGAGAAAAATTTGATGTCACGTAAAAGGACTAGCTTGTGAATTTATAAGAACATTATATATATGTAAATCAAAAACGCTATTTGATTTCAAATCGCTTAAATAGACAGGCTTGTCATTAGTATGTATTTAGGTTAAAAAATGAGCCAAAAAATTTTGCACTTCTGAGCAGCAATTTTACTACAACCTAAAGTACTTTTCAACAGATTTTATTCTAATATTGTTTAGTTCTTAAAGTGTTATTTCAATGTATTCTATAAATTTATTTCAATACATTCTATAAATTTTAAAGTACAACATTTCTAATATAATATATACGTTTCTACAGACATAAAAAATATGATATTAATATTCAAATTCTTATGTTGAATTTTTCATTTCCATAACCTATTCAGGACGGGTTGTGCGTCCGGTATTTGCCCATATTGTTTTATTCTTTTGCAACTCAGAATATGTTAGCCTTAAACTTTGTCTTGCCATATTGTAGAATCCTTTGAATTTTTGGAAAACATAGCTTAAAATAATATACATATTTCCTGCGATTAGAAATTTCAATGTGATAAAATGGCGCCTGTACGGATGTGGTTAAGAGCATTTATTTTGTAATTTTTTGGACGTATTACAGTTTTTCTTATCGTAAACTCCTTTGAGGATTCTGTCATTGTATATTAAAAAACGCTCTTGAAGGAACTGGTGCAACTTTCAAATTAAAAATAAAAATAGATACAGAAAGTTCCACAAGGGAAAATAATCGGTAAATATTATTTGTCTGTTTTTCTTTTGAAATCGACAATTATATTTGTCCATTCATTCTAAAATGCTTCTTCTGTTTTCCGATTTTTTAACTTTGTCAATAGACGCATAAAGAAGAACGAAATTCCCAAAAGAATTTTGTTATCTGCGTTTGTCTAAAAATAAGGGAAAAGGAAATGTACAAACAAGTGTATTCCTGAATTAAAAAAATACATAAAAAGAATTTTTTGTATAAAATTTAATATAAATGGAATTCCTTCCAGACACATAGATTCTGTTTTCATTAAAACTAAACTTAAATTTAAAATTAAACCCATATCATTTAAAAATTGTTATTCTTTCTGAAATTGTTCTGCATTCAGTATATTTTAAAGTAAATGCAGTTTTAATGCTGGCCAGCATTATAAAGCATATAATACCATGGAAATCTAGCAGACAAATCAACACATAGCGATAACTCGCCTATTTTTGTTGCTGGTACTAGAATGAGTTTTGACCTGGGTAGTGCGAAGATGGGGGAATCTTGTCATCACCTGCAATGAATCGCTTAAAACTTTGTGAGTTATTTTTTTATAAAAAATGGAAAAGGTATTCGATTCTAAATAATTTTAATTGTCATGGGTGCTCATTTTAATCTTAATTTAATCAACATTTCAAAATGAGTTATAAAATAAGTCATAAAATTTTGCGTTGTTCAGAAGTAATTTTGAAAACAACTTTTAGTTCTACCCTGTAGTTCTATTCATATCATTGAAAATTGTTATTATTTGAATGCGTTATATACATTTTAAAGTAAATGCAGTTATAATATGTATATTTCTGTACTACACTAAAAACATTACTTTGGGATTCTTATAAATAATTTGTTATATCTTTAAGAAACGTTATTTTATAATTTTTGGACATATTACACGTTTTATTTTCTTAAACTGTTTTGAGAATTCTAATATTGCCATTTCGATACCTTTAAAAATTGCTAAATGTTTGGAGGCCAGACGTGCGCAGTTTTCAAATTAAATTTCAAAATATGAAAAGAAAATTTATTACGGAAATGTTAAGGAAAAGTTTCTCAAGGGAAAAAAAAAACAGCAGAAGCCATCCAGATGCCGAATATCCACGCCTACCTCTACCAAATAACGAAGATTATCTTTTTTTCTGTTCGGAAGAGGAGGGGCATGTTTACACATCAAAATATTAAAAAAAACGCAGGTTAATTAATTAGAATGGACTGAATGGATAAAATAAAAACACAAATAGAAATCTAATTCAATATATTTCTGTTAATTTGCATGCCTAAAGCATATAAAGCACTTTTGCCATCGAAACAACCTCCATTGATAGTTTTCGACAAACACCATTCCAGCTAAGGCGACTCACTTTGGCAACGAAATCTTTGGCCCATCACATTTCATGATTAGAAAACATGGTTGAGAAAATAAAATATGTATCGGACACAGTTTGCTGGATTACACCGTCATCTACAAAGATTCGGAAAAAAAAATTAAAACCAAAAGTTGCGCATTTTCCCCCGTAGAATCCGAATCTGAAATAAAAAATGGGGATTATCATTTACAATTTCAAAGTTGGAACGCCTCTGACCTCCAGGTGGTCGGGATGAGGTGTCAACTTTGGTATCAAGGAATAGCTTTTAAAAAAATATTTAACACGTATTTTTTTGTTTTTCAATCTTATATGAATTTCTTGATTTATTCGACCGTTTCCAAACTTTTCGGACACTTTGTATTTTGTCACATTTGATATTTTATTTTAATAATTTATAAATAATTAAACAATTTTCTACACCGTCCCTCCCCTATGAAAATTAAAGCGTCGTCTTTCCCAGAAATAATCAAGAAAGCTTAAAAAGTTTAATTAATTTTTAAATGAAAAAGTTTAAAACGTCAAAATTTTTCAATTGTTTAAAATTATTAATTTTAAAATTGTGAAAAAAATGTTAAATTGAAAACTATTTTAAATTGTAATAAATTATTACGCTTATAAGAATTATTGAAGAAGTGTCTGCCCTACTTGATATTTTGGAGTTACAGTAACTAATCAATCATCAAAATATATAACTCCACCCCTAATGAAATTTACGCTACTTCCCCATCCTTTGCTCAGACAACATAAACAGTTTTTATATCTTTTTCTTTAAATATTTTGTTCTATAGTAATAATTTTAAAAAACTGTACACCAGCATAAGCCTCCTAAATTAGATGATATTAAAAAAAAAAAAAAAAAAAAAAACAGCAGAAGCCATCAAAACGCAGAATATCTGCACACTCGGCTCCCAAATTATGAAGATTATCCTTTTTCACGGGAGGGAAGGTGTATATTTACACGTTAAAAAAATCAAAATATGCAGGTTATTATTTTGAAATGATTGACTGGATAAAAAAAATATGCAAATACAGTACTAATTTAATATAATTTTTATGGAAAAAGCATATAAAACGTCATCGAAACAACCACCACTGATGGTTTTCGAGAAACACTATTCCCGCAAAAGACGGCTACTTTGACGATGAAAGCTCTGTCCAATCAGATTTCGAGATGTCAAAACCTGGTTGGGAAAACCAAAATATGTATCTGTTTTATTTGCTCGATTACACAGTGATCAACGAATATTAGAAAAAAATATTAAATACAAAAGTTACGTATTTTTGTTCGTAGAATCCGAATCTGCAATAAAAAATGTGGTGTTATCATTCAAGATTTCAAATTTGGACCACCTCGGACCCCCGGGGGGTCGGTTGCGAGGGTCAAATTTGGTATCTCTGAGTAGCTTTTTTAAAATATTTAACACGTATATTTTCGTTTTTCAATCTGCTTTGTATTTCTCGAGTTATTAAACCGTTTTCAGACTTTTCGGACACCCTGTATATCAATTTCAATATGTTTGAAATAGTATAACCAGGGCCTGATTACCAACGGGGCACATTCCCACCAGTAAAAAGAAACAGAACATTTTGCCTCATTCATGACAGAAATTTCACATGCATACGGCGTTTAGATAAGGAGAACATTTCTGTTAAAATTCATTGGTGTCAGTGTTCCCCGTTGGTAATCAGGCCCTGAGTGTAACATAAATAAAATACACCGAAAACGATTTTTTCCCGCAGACCGAATGTGATGGAATTCGTTTAAGTGTCCCTGTAAATTAACTATGAGTGCTATCTATACCATATCGTATAGTAGGTATATTGTAGTTAAGTTTCAACCTTAGAATTTCCAAGAAACATGTCACCACCAGGCTCGGACTGGCCCGCCGGCCCATCGGCCCGAGGGCCGGTGCGCCTTCGCCCAGGGAAAACGTCTCGCCCCTAAGTGCTTAAGCGGCCCCAATATATTTTCACTTGTTGTACACGTACATTCTGATTAGTGTACTAAATTTAGAGAATTTGTTTAGGGATAATCATCAATTAATTGATAGCACAAGAGAGGTATTTCTTTATTATCACAAATAAAGATATATCGTAGCAATTTCAGGACGGAAACCAAACGGACATATTTGATTGCGATTGAAAGCGAAAATATGCACACAACGAGTGCTTTAGTAGCCATTGCGCCCTGGACGAAATTTTTTTAATCGCTTCTTTACATGATATATTTTACATTTTAACCAGTATTTTGCAAATTTTCAGTCCTCTTCTTTGAGTATTCCGCGACCACTTTCCTTATAGCCGCCCCTGAATCCACATATAATCGTGCTTTTTGAAAGCAACTTGACAGAAAAAAAGAGAGACTATCAGAAGGCAAAAAACTTTTTGTATGGATTTTATTTTTGATTGGAAAACATGATTTTTTCTTTTCGGGGAATACAAAGTTGATGATGCTTTTGGATTGCAATCCTGCAAGCTGTGGGATCTCGCGGACAGCGGTTTCACATTCACAAAATCTGCCATCATTTTTGGATAGTAATCTCGCGCATAATTTAGGAGTAATCAGTGAAAAAACATAATATATACAGGGTGTTCCGTTAAAGGGGTCCAATATTAATAGGGGTAATAGAGGAGATCACATGGAGCATAAATCAGTATATAAAGCCTGGTCGGATCTCAATAGTTTTCAAGTTACAGCAAATAGAATGAAAATTCGGAAAATTGTAAAAGAACCCTCATTGCTAAACTATCGATAATGCTACATAAAAACGAAGCACATATTTAGAAAGAGCAGAATAAATCCTACAAAATGACATCAATTGTATTAAAATAGCAATATTTATTGACGAGTTACAAGCCCTGAAACAGTGAAAAAAGTACGAATCCAATATACATCAAAATAGTTAATCGTTAATTCCAAAAAGACACCTCTAGCTACAACAAGGAAAATGTAGTAAAATTTGGTCCATTCCGAAAACTTTCGAAAAAGCTTACAATGAACCATATCGGTCTAATTGTGTGAGAGAAATTAATCAGTTTCTTAGTTACAACTCCGCTTTCTTTGACAGTAGCAAAGGTTAAACTCCGCCCATCACGATTGGAAACACCGCCTTTTTAATTACTCTCAACTATACATTTTCGATCATGCTTCTTCTGAGATGCAACATTTTTAATTATTCAAGAGTTGAATGAACCAAAATAACTTTACAATAATAGTCTACATTTTAAAGTGGTCTTTTATTGATATAAAGCTTAAGTTAAATTCTTTAAAATTAAACTGGTGGTGAAAATTCTGAAATAATTAAAAATATTGCGATTTGTAACTATGCAAGAAGTTTCAGTACATGTTTTACATGGACAATTATTGTATGTATATGTGCATCATAATTTATGATAGGAAATAATAATAACAAATAGCATAATAATTTTATTAATTATAAATTTAAAAAAGACACTAAATTTTAAATTAATTCATACAAACTTTGTAATTTACAATTTGAGTACACCACAGTCTGTGACTTACAAAATACTGTGCCAAAAAGTGTTGAAAATAAAAGAAAAATGACAAATAAAGAATTACATTCCACGTACTTTATGACATATGTGAAGCATAGTCTTCTGGCCTGCGCTGCACAGTTCAATGTCGGAAGGCAGACGAACGGACATTATTATAATAGGTGTTCGAGGTTGCGCTCATTAACAGAATCGCACAGCCGACAGCGACGTCGTAAAGATTGGCGAACACGCCGAAAAACTCCGACGGAGTTGGGAATGTCTCCTGCAGCGACAACGATTCGCGCTAGTAAATCCTCCGGTGTATCCACAGGCGTTTCATACACCAGCGATTTAAGGTGTCCCCAAACAAAAAAGTCTAACGGATTGAGGTCTGGAGAGCGTGCAGGCCAAGCAACAGGTCCACTGCGTCCAATCCATTTCCCAGGATATGTTGAATTGAGGTGATTGCGAACACCTATGAAAAAATGTGCCGGTGCGCCATCGTGCATAAACCACATATTGTGGCGCAATGTTGCTGGCACATTTTGCAGTAACTGCGGTAAGATATCCCGTAGGAAAACCAAGTACGTACTGCCATTGAGTACATCTGGGAGTAAATATGGTCCTATGAGATAATCGCCGAGGACACCTGCCCATATGTTCACACTGAACTTTTGTTGTGCGTTCGACGGGAAAACAGTGTGCGGATTTGTATATGACCATGTGTGCATATTGTGCGTGTTTACCACGCCCTCTCTCGTAAATGTTGCTTCATCAGTAAATAAAATATTTTCCAGAAATTGTGGATTATTTTCTGTTACATTAAGAAGCCAGCGTACGAATTCTGTCCGCTGAGCACAATCTGTTACTGATAACAGTTGTACCCGCTGCACATGAAAGGGGTGCATGTTTTCTGCACGCAGAACACGCCACACACTTTGGTGAGAAACACCGACTTCAGACGCAGCAGCTCGTGTACTCGTGGAGGGGTTATCTTTAAAAATATTCATTACATCTTCTTCCATTGCAGGTGTTCGTACATGTCGAGGTTTCCCTGCATCAATGCTTGCTGTATTAAACGATCCAGTTTCCCGTAATCGTCTATCGATTTTTATAAAGAGTTTCGAACTTGGGCAACGTCTCCTTGGAAATTGCTCACGGTACATGTGCTGTGCTAGACATGCATTTCCATGAGCTTGCCCGTACATCAGATGCATGTCCGCATATTCTTCGTTAGAGTATTCCGGCATAATTATTATACATCAACTTACTACAATCCCACTTACAACAGCCTCCCTTTAACATAACGCCCACTGATGAATGCTGTTTTATTACACTTTTCTTCCTATACACATAGAAAATTTGCATAAAAAGTACTTCTTCTTCATCATCCTGAAAGTTCATGGAGGAAACGCAGCAGTCACGGAGTTTGCTTTAAGACAAGGCGAGAGCTGCACAATATGTCATTCACTTGACCAGACTGAATAATGAAAGGGTATTAATAGAGGTTGATCAGAAATGTATAATTGAAAGATATTAAAACGGGGTGTTTACAATCGTCATGGGCGGAGTTTCGCCCTTTCCGAGCGTGCAACAGTACAGAGTTGTAACTAGGGAACTGCTTGATTTCTCCCATACAATTAAACTGATATGGTTTATTGTCAGCTTCTTCGAAAGCTTTCGGAATGGACCAAATTTTATAACATTTTCCTTGATGTAGGTAGAGTTGCATTTTTGGAATTAACGATTAACTATTTTGCTAAATATTTGATTTTGTATTTTTTCACTGTTTCAGAGCTTGTAACTCGCCATTAATTCTCAATATTCTAAAACAACTTATGTCGTTTCGTAGGATTTTTTCTGCTCTTTCTAAATATGTGCTTCGTTTTTATGTAGCATATAGTTTAGCAATGAGGGTTTTTTTACAAATTTCCGATTTTTCATTCTATTTGCTGTAACTTGAAAATTATTGAGATCCGGCCAGGCATTATATACTGATTTATGCTCCGTGTGATCTCCTCTATTACCCCTATTAATATTGGACCCCTTTAACGGAACACCCTGTATATATATTTATATATGTGCCGAAATGAGAACCTCCTCCTTTTTTTTGAGGTCGGTTATAAAATACTGGCTATGTATCCTGCATGAATACAATCCCTGGGGCACTACACTCAAGTACGGAAACTTAAATATTTCCCTTGATATCTAACAATGATAAAAGTTTTGCAAATCATGGGAACAGTGTACTGAGAATATTAAACTTACTAAATTGTTTTAGCGATTTTAGACTAACAAAGAAATTTTTTAGGGTGTACATTTTCTGTAGAAACTTTTTCACATCGTGATATCACTTCAGCTCTTTATGGACGCATAATAGTAATTTTTTAAGAATAAAAAATACCAAATATTTTCACAAGGAAGTATTATATTTCAGCATCCCAATGCCCTATAATACGTGGTACTCTTATAAAAAAAACAAAAGAAGCCGGAGATTTAGTTTTCAAAATTTCTATTTCCAAACGGAAAGTACATTTTTGTTCTAAACACAAATATTTTTTAAACGAAGTTTGCATGCTCAATGTTTCTTGTGTGTGTTGAAGGAGATATCTGCACATACCACATTAAAAAATGTTACTTGGTTAATAATATTAATATTAATAAAACGGTAGATAATAAAAAATAATTTCTCTCAGATTGTAACAGAAATTGAATTTATGATATTTTAAACTGGCTTGATAACTAATTCATATTACTTTAAAGAAATGTATTAAAAAAATAAGTTGTAGCCCTTAGCAGCACCGCAGCAACTCTATTTGGCGCTTGATGCAAAAAATCGTGTTAGTTTTTCTAAGGATCTTTAGTGCATCAATGGTGGGAGTGGGAAAAAATGTGGTTTACAACTTACAAATTCTCCTAAAAATAATCGTAAAGACATATGTAGGTACCAATCGACTGAAAAAAATATCTAGTAGTTATTATTATGTATAAATTATGTTTCCGAAGTCGTATACTTATTAAGGATTGTACCAACTTTTAATTTTCAAGCAATAACACTCATTTTTGACACCTTATTTGAGTTTCTTGGGTCGAGACAGCCCGGAAAAAGGCATAGTTTTTATACATTATCTTAAATATTGATATTGTTAGAAGGGTTTGAATTTGAGGTTGTTAAAGATAAATCTATTTCAGAAACTTAATTTTTAACTTCATAAAAATTATCTGATTGATTTTTTATTAATTCATTAGGGATATAGTGAATAGACCCAAACTTATTCCAGACTTTTTTTCGATTCAAAAACTTTTCTTAATTAAAAATTAACAAAGTCATATTAAATATATATATATATATATATTATAGAGCAAACCACAATTGTTAAAAGCATTGATGCGTACAGCTCATTTGAATAATTAGTTTTCGAGATATAGAGAAATTTTTTCCTATTCATAATTTAAGGGGGCCGTATTCAGTTATCAAAGGAGCCAAAAAACATCGCAGACACTTACCAGAAATATTTTGTATAATTTTGTTTAATGTAAAGTAAGTTTTTAATAAATTATTACTCCTGTAAAATTTTACTGGGGACTAATTGAAAGTTTTTGGTACTTTTTCTTTAAGATCTTCAATTTATTTTCCGAAATTTAAGAATAAATCCCTAACACATTTTGTTTTATAACCGTATTAAGATTTAAGAAAAGCATATAAGCTATATCTCTTTCCTGGCTATCAAGGAACTCAAACAGGGTGTCAAAAGTGGATGTTACCATTTGAAAAATGAATGTTCGTGTATTTTTTAATACGTAGACGGCCTCCAAAGCAAAATTTATTAAAATCATTTAATAGTAAATATTATTTCTAATCAATTGGAATCCTATGTCTTTTTTATACCGTGATTTTCAGAAAAATTGGTAGGGGCGATCATTTTTTTTTTCTGCGAAGTGTTTATCGATAGAAGAAATTAAGAAAGCTCTAGTCTTGATATCAGTAATCTACTACTGTGTTCAACTTGCTGGAGCTTTTAGATGTTATATGATGTGTTTTAAAAAAATTAGTAGTATTCTGTAGGATTGATGGAACTTTAAACATGCACGGAGAATATAACGAAGTCTTTTATCTCGTTGAAGATATAATTTAAGCCATTATCATTTACTTGGTGCTATGCGAGTGTGTTAATCTTTGTCAAGCCAGATACAACACAAACAAGTAAAATTGACTTGAGTTCGTTAAAATTTTTGCGCCCTCTGAAAATCCAAGGTCTGCGCCCTTTACACTGGCCCAGTCCGACCCTGGTCACCACTTATACATATTTGAAATTTTTGATTAATATGTTTTCTTAAATAGAATTTCCCCTGCGATAATTCTATTAATTTTTTATATGCTTCTGATATTAAAACTGGCGAAACTTTCTACTCTTCAATTGAAATAGACCTGTAAACACCTAAGTTTAGAATGTCGGGCATCGTGACATCTCATAAATCCATTCAAACTAAATCCATGCTAAATGTTTCTTACAGATGTTCTTATTCATCAGCATTCTTTCTTTTCTTTTGTGACTACGGACACTCGTCATAGGGAGGTGTAAAGTAGGAAGTGCACCACGCATTTTCCCATACGAACCCTTAAAACATTTTAAAACTTATCTATTATGCATTTAACCCTTTCACGGCAAAGCACTTGCATTGCTAAAATGTTGAAATGAATGAATAACACCAAAATTTATGAACATTTTTTCTTACAAATCAGAAAAAGCTATATTTCACATACGTAACAAACGGTACATTTTACAACTTAAATTCTAGTGCGACTGCGGCATTTGGGAATTAAAATTAAATGGTTTCATAAACATTCCACCAATCTTAAATGAGTTAACCCTCTCGCTGCGCAACCCGAGATCTTCTCGGGCATGCATTTTTCCGTCTAATTAATCCTCCTTGATTATTCCAACCAGTTATTATTATTTTTTTTCGTAAATTTTGCCTTATTTATTCGGAGCATTTTCCCGATTAAATTAGACAAAAATGTTTATTAAAAAAAAAAAAAAATCGGTTGCAAAAGAAGCTATTTTAATTAATTTGAAGCAATTTTCATAAAACAATTACCCAGCGAGAGGGTTAATGCTGTTCTCAAATCGAAAGGAACTACTTCTGACATAATTTTGGTTTTCGGAAAAGCATATAATTGTTATGTGTTCTTACTCAGAAACTATGTAGTCGAACGGCATTTTCTAATTATTGGTAAAGACAGATCTTTCAAAAAAATGCTTAAATTGAGCGTTTTGAACAGTGTTGCCAGATTTGGGACTTTTTTCTTCCCAGATTGTTGATTGTCACCGCTTTATTGAAATAGAAATATTCAGCCTACTTAAAAATAGATTAAAAATTCTGAAAAATAAGTGAATTATACTATTTAAAAAATGTGGTGATAGTCAAATAATTTGAATTAAAAAATTCCCCAATCTGGCAACACTGGTTTTGAACCAAATCCAGTGTTGCCAGATTGGGGACTTTTTTGCCCACAGATTGATGATTGTCACCGCTTTTTTGAAATAGAAATATTCAACTTACTTAAAAATAGATTAAATTCTGAAAAAAATAAGACGAATTATACTATTTTATAAAAAGTGGTGACAGTCAAATAATCTGAATTAAAAAAGTCCCCAATCTGGCAACACTGACCAAATCACCTATGCGGCATTGTGAGAACGGGGGAATCTTGTCCTCACGTGAAATTATTTGCTTATAACTTTATTAGTAATTTATTTATAAAAAATGGAAAACCCTATTCGAGTCAAAGTAATTTTCATATTCAAGCGCGCTAATTTAATCTATGGAATTTAAAAATGAGTGAGAAATTATGTCAGAAAATTTTGCGTTGTTCAGAAGAGAAATTGAAATTTGTAATTTTTGTACTGACACTAAAAAAATATGATATTTATTTTTTATTAACCATTTGGAAAAATGGTTATTGTCCTCGTCAGAGTAGGAAATCAAAAGCATATCTGAAGCTTTTTATTGGTTGAATCCGCATTTTATTCGTTTTCTGGTTGGTCTATACAGTAATCTGTATTCCACTTTACTTTCAACAGAGATTGATATTTCTGTTGTCACTATGACAAAAAAGTAATAAAAAATACAAAAAAAATAACTCAGAAACAAATTGAGATACAGCTTTCAAACAAATTGCATTTAAAAGTAATTTTCTCTATATGATGGTGTAAAAAGTAATATTGTGGGACGTTTAGAAGTTTAAAAATGAAATTTCATTTACAATTGGTCGTCAGATTTCTTGGAAATCTGACGATGAAACAGCCTTTTCCCGATCAGCCAATGAAATGCTTGGATAATACGTAAGTTTCAGGAAATCTGAGGAGTCGCAGGTGATTTTTGTCGCTTGCAATTTTTACGTGTAATAACACTATTAATATTTAATTCATGGCGTACGTAATGTATGATCAACTACGTGCGATTTTTGATGTTTTAAATTTTAGTCTTTGAAAAAATCATTTTCCAAATGGTCGTTGTAATTTGTTAAATTGCATTTTCTTGTTTCTTTTTTTTAATTCTTATGAATGCATTGCCATTTGTTTAAGAAGAGCTATTTTGAATTTTCTTTGGACCTATTGCAGGTTTTCCTTTCTTAAACTGTTTTGAGAATTCAAATATTTTCATTTCGATTCCTCGAAAAATTGTTAACTTCTTGGAGGGTAGACGTGCAATATGAAATTAAAATTTAAAATATGGAAACAACGTGTCTCAAGGAAATCTTATTTTCTTTCAAATACCGCCAATTATATTTTTTGTTTCAGCCTGAAATGCTTGTTATGTTGTCCGATTGTTTAATTTTGCAAATGGAACAGGAATGACAACCTCGGGATATATGTTTTTGTTTTGGTGTTGTATTGCAACCGCATAGAGGGCAGATTTAATAGAGGCAGAATTAATACATTTATCTTGGAAATAAGGCAAGAAACTGCTCGTGGTGTGTTTTGTATTGATATTTTTTTAGTAATCTACCATAAAAATAATTAGTTATCCGCAAAAATGACCTGCTATTTTGATGTCACGAGGCTTAAAATAATCCGGACACATCATTTATTCTTTCTTGGATTCATATTATATTTTAGGACACCCACCCACCCCACCGACTTTTCCGAGTACGAAAATACATAAATATTTCTTTTTAAGATACGCAAACATGATGCGTTTGATTCCTTGTACATAAAAATATATATTTTAGAAGCTTAACCCTTAAATGAGCGATTTTTTATTTTGTTTCGGAAAAAAATATATATGATTCTCCGAAAAGTTTATTAAACAGGAAACATAATGAAAAAAATCAGATATACATTTTTCATATAATACGTCAATCTTTTCTTCTTTTGCCCATCTGCAATACAAACAAAAATTACTGTCGTGTGGCTGTTTTACGCTAAAATATTTAATAAGCGTATCTCCAAATAACTTATTTTATATAATAATTTATTTTATAAAATTTAACCTTTAACACTTCATTTCCCATGATTGAATACGTTCTAGAAATTACGTAGTTCCGGGAATCTGTCTTTTCCCTGGAAAGTTTCAGTGGTTAATTTTGCTTTATTTAAATACTGAATGTATGTTATTAATAAACCAGATATTGCTTGTTACATTTCCTGGTGTGAATTAGGTACATGTGAATATATATATATATATATATATATTAAATCCAAAACATTGTTGTTTGCATAAATGCAAAGCTGCGCACTAAAGGATTAAACTGTTAAAATAACATAAAAATGACTAAAAATAGAAGTTGCGAGCTCCATTTCCGAACTCATCGTCAGTACATAAATAACGGACATGGGGAAAACAAAAAAGGGGTACTTTAATGTGTATTATTTTAAATGTTTTTAAGTGTCTGAGATATTTTGTTTATGGGTATAAATGTTTCTTTTTTTGTGTGTACCGTGCATAATATATTTACACCCAGGAAAATAGCATTTAAAAACATCATTTTTTTTTTTTTTTTTTTTTTTTTATATATAATCTATATCAGGAGTACCCAACTGTGACACGCTGGTCACCACTAAAATTTTACAATAACCACTACCTTCTCCAATCATCGAATCTCTCCGATTCAAGAAGTCGGCTTTTTCTCTAAATCATTGGTGGTATACGGCGTGCCACTGTTGCCCACCTCTGATCTATATAATAAAAAATAAACTAATATAATAAAATATTTTCGAATTCTAACATATGCTTCATAGACATACAATCCAATGATATTCTGTTTAATGAATGCGAATTACAGCGGCCCTCTTGTAATAACACCGCCCTCTGAATTTACAAAATTATCACATGTGTTTTCGGCGAACTGTGCGCATCTAACATTCCTTCCCATAGGTCTTCCTCTGTGTTCAAAACCATAAGCATTTCGAATACATTTTTAATTGTCAAATGTTCAAATAAAAAAAAATACAAAAATGTATTGTACTCTACCAAATTCATCTTTGAAAGTGTACAATAAACAGTGACTGCAAGCATAAACTAAATCAGGTTTCGTACGCTTCAAGGACTCTTACCAGAATTTTTGTAAAGTAATATTTACTTATTTAATGAAAACGAACTCTACCTTCAGATGTAGTGACTAGTACTTTACAAAATTTCTGGTACTAAAACACCTTAAATCCTCTGAATCCCCTGATGCGTACGAACCCTGTAAAACTCCATGAAAAGATTATATTTTGAAATTAATGGTACTATAAGTTAATAGTTTCTTATGGCAACTTGTACATAAGCAATTGGGCATTTGGGAACAAAGTAGATGCTTGCTTCTCGCAAAATCCAATACAAAATAAATGCTGTGCTGTAACTTATGTAGTAAAAGTAATTGTTAAGTTCTGTGCCATTGACTTCAAATTTCTAGAATGTGACGATACCTACCTGGAAACAAATAGCATCCTTACTATTTGTTTCTAGGTAACGATGAAGGTTGACTTGCATTTACTACTGTTTTAGCAGTTTTAGCTGAGTCGCCAATTTATCCAGCCATATTATATCCATTTATCCATATTATAGCGATCCAGGTTCCTTGTGTAGAATAAAGAATTTACGTTAATAAGGTACGTTGTTTATGCTCCTCATCATGCAAAGTAGATGAGGGTCGTTGACATGATTAAATAGCGTAAGAATATTTATTAACGTGAATTCTTTATTCTACACAAGGAACCTGGATCGCTATAATATGTATAAATGTATATAATATGGTTGGATAAATTGGCGATTCAGCTAAAACAGTCCTCCAAACCTCAAGGAACACACGACTAATATATACGGGGCAATTGGATTCTACAATTCGTGCATTCTCAAAAAGCTCTGTCGTTAGCTGAATCGACAATTATCGAAGCGATCCAGGTTCCTGCTGATTATTCTATTCTAGTTAAACCGTGATTTTAACTGTTTTTTCGTTTGTTGGGGAATTTTCTATTTTGTGACTCTGTTCGTTTACTGATGAAACGTTTATGTAAATTGAATTATATTTTAATTGTTTTTAATAAAATTTTATATGTGTATGTCTGCAGTTATGTAAATTGTGTTAATTATTAAGTTATCCAGACGTAATTATGTATGTATTTTTAAAAGTTTCTTTGTTTTGTATCACTTGCATAATCTGTTTTACACTCAAATACAAAACTTTTATTCAAAATCTTAATTTATATTATGCAATTTCTATAATAAAAAACGAACGAGTGCAATAAAATATTTAAGGATTTAAACATACGCATACGATCAAATGATATTATGTTAAAAAAATGGCCTCCGCAAATCACAGTGTCCCCTGTATTTACAAAATATCATGGGATTTTTAGGCGACTCGTGCTCATTTAACTTTCATCTGCAAAGTTCTTTCTCCGTGGTGAGATCCATAAGCAATTCAAGTCAAATTTTTAATACCAAAATATAATAATAAGAATAAGCAAAAAGTGCTATATTCTAGCAAATATATCTTTGTAAGTTTAGTTTACAAATTATTGTGAGTGTAAGCATGAACTCAAAATATCACAGAAGATTATAGTGTTAAAATATTGGCGTTGGAATTTTAAAAAATTGTCGCTTATGGAAATTTGCAACTATAAAATTCAGCATTTTGGCTTCTAAGCGGCTGCAAATGCTTTATGCAAAATCAGAACCAAAATAAATATTTTGCTTCAACTTATGCAGTAAATAGTATCACTAAGTTGGGTGCCACTAAATGAAAATCTTGCAAGGTGCAGGCAGCAACCTGGAAACATTTAGCATCCATGCAATCATTGAAATGATCAAAAAGCTTCTCAATTCAAATAAGGATTAAGACAGGTAATTTTAATTATTTTTATACACGACACAGACATTGAGAAGAGAAAACGTAATATTAAGTGAAACAAAATAAAAAGGTCCGTAATTTATAAAGAAATTCCAGTGCTATAATTTTTTCACTTAAATTTTCCCCTGCACTGATGACACATGTCCAAATATTTAGGGAATGTACATTGTAATCTTCAGTGTTACTTTGTACAAAAATTCAAATTTCTGGATAAAAAAAAATGCAGATAAATAAAGACATGAAATTTTCGGTAAGTGATTTCGACGAAACAGATCACACAAAATGCTGGTCCTAAAAACGTTTTTGCAATGTTAAAATATAAAGCGTAAGCTAAAACAGCAATACTCTGATCATTATCAAAGTGATGCCAGAGTAAAAACT
Source organism: Maratus speciosus (assembly GCA_963932465.1). NCBI lineage: Eukaryota > Metazoa > Arthropoda > Arachnida > Araneae > Salticidae > Maratus > Maratus speciosus. The sequence continues at coordinate 161,462,927 of OZ010794.1, forward strand.
TTTTTAATGTTCCAGGCAATGTTGCCAGTTTGACCTCCATTTTCAACCAGTAAATCCAAAGTAGCACCAGAAATTTTAAATAGTATGTTTGGTTTATTTCCCGAGAAAAATTCTGCTACAGTACCAGTCAAAGCGATATAAGTAAGCGTGCAAACTTAATGCTGGAATCGGGCGTAAATTAATACAGTTGCGCCATCTTGTGGACGGGGTGATAATTCACATACGCGGGAATTTAGTGAGGTGCGTATTTTCTAAATCTTTATTCTCTTATGGTAATGAATTTTGTTTGCCACATTTAATGTAAAATAAGGCGTAGCGAGGGGGCATCTAGATGCGCCACGAAGGTTTTTTCGCGCTATCATACACACTTCAGTTATTAATCAAGGTGATAGAAACTTTACAATTTTAGTGGTATCAGTAAGAAAACAATTAAGTAACTACCTGTAATTCACACTCCATCCGCTACGTGGCGCATGACCTTGATTGATGTGATCTCGCTTTTAATCTTGCGGTTACTTCTTCCATTTAAGATAGGACGCTTACTTATACCGCTTTGGTACCAATACGGATACTTCTTTCAATTTTTCCGATACAAATGAGAAATTCCGAAACAAAATTGCAGGTCAAACTGGCAAACCTGGTTACAGGTACTTGCCAATTTGTTCGTAGCATATCTGCAGGTAACACAACGCGTTACCACAATTTTGGAAGCAAAGTTTTCAACTGTCTGTCACTAGCAGACGGTTATCGTCTGCTTTTCTCGAAATTGGAAATTGTGAAATTTGCAGTAACATCCATGAAATTACAATTAATAATGTTTATTATACACTTAAAAATGTCTGGTGTAGATTTTTTGTTTACTTTTTTATTTTAAATTATTGAATAACTCGATTTAAGAATTGCTCATTAGTACCGACATGGAAATAAAAAAAAAGATTACTTTATATGTATTTGAACTGTTTTTAAGTGTCGAGAATATTTTGTTTTTATGTATGGAAGATTCTTTATTTTGCGCGACTTGCTTAACTTGCTTTACTCCTAGGAAAAAAAGCATTTATTCACAATCCTATTTTATATTTTTAAATATTTTTTAATAAGAAATAAACGAGCATAATAAAATATTTTCGGAATCTAATATACGCATCATATGCATAAGATGAAATGATATTCCAAGGTTCGTACGAGTACCGTTATTTTAAAGGCGAGATATCAGTATTTTCTTATAAAAAATAAATCAAGTTCAAACGTGCGAAATTTCGCCTTATTTCAGGAAAGATTATTTATAACAAAATACAGGTATCGAAGAATTTTGTAGTCTGGAAATTCCAGGATCTGTACGAACCCTGTATTCTGTTAAAATAATGGCCTCACACGAATTACAGCGTCTTCTGTATTTACGAAATATTTGTGTTTCAGGGGACTTGTGCTCATTTAACCCTCCGTCTACCAGACGGGTCCATTGGACCCGACAGGTACATACAAAATATTCATTCAAACCAGAAATTTCTTTAAAATAAACTAAGTATATAAACCAGACAAAAATAAGGTAAATAAATAAGTTAAATAGTTTTAAATAAAAATTCTGGTGTAGAACGTTTTATTAAAACTTGAATAAAATTCCCGGTAGATCTAGGGTTAACTTTCCTATCCATAGTCATTCATCTGTGGTGAAAATCATAAGCATTTCGAGTCAAATTTTTAATTGCAAAATGTAATAAAATGAAAAAAAAGAGTGCTCTGTTCTAGAAAATTCATCTTTGCCAGTATACCACTAATACAGGGCACAATCATGAAATACAAATCTTACAGAATATTATAGTATTTAAATATTTGTGTTAAAAAACATATATATTTGCTTGTGGCAACATGTAAATAAGACATGGAGCATTTTGGCTCTAAGCGGATGCATGCTTTATAGAAAATACCAACCAAAGTGAAATTTCTGCTTCAACTTATGTAGTAAATACTACCATTAAGATGTAAAGAAATGAACTTCTATGTTTTCAGATGATGGGGGAAGAAGTCTTCCTAAAGAAAAACTGGATACACCCAGGTACATAGAAAGACTAGTAGACATTTTTCTCACGCTCTAGGACATTGTAAGTGATGATGGATTAGCACTTAGGACGTAGCACGCCCTGATAAAGGACATGAGATACGCTAAGGGTTCGGAGTATAAACCACCCTGTTTAGGTCTCGCAAAGGAATTCGCTAATGCCTAAAGGCATTGACAGAGATGGATGTTGGAAGTTTTCTCACGGGATCTGTGAAAGTGACCACTTTTTCGGAGAAAAAGAGAGGAGGGTATCAGTTTGGAGTCGGCAACTGGAGTGTGCGTTTGCTCGCACGAACGAGGAAAAAACAGATTTTTTCCCGGGCTGAAGGCAGGAGAGGTGCCGAGAAAATTGAGCGAAGCGCTCGGAACTTGTGTAGGACGGCGAGAGACCGTCTCGTAAAATCCACCCGACCAACGAGCTCGCTGCTGAATGAGATGTTCTAGAGTAAACTGTTTTACCAATTTGAATCTACAAGGACTTAGTGTTTTATATAATCATATAAGTCAACGACCTACGCATTTAATTTATTATTTTGTGTTGTGTTCTACGTAATCAAGATTTTAAAATAAAACTTTTGATTAATTTTCCATGGTAGAGAGTTTCGTTCCTCATAGCTACCGTTCAATTAAATTGACCGGGGAGCAATTCTTAACAAAGATAATACTATTAAGTTGAATGACACTAAATGAAAATCTCCCATTGCGACGATAACTACCTGGAAATATATAGCATTCATGCAATCATATAAATGAAAAAAAAAAGCTTCTCTATTGAAATACAGATTACGACAGGCAATTTTAAATATTTTTATACAAGATCACACAAACTCAGAATAGAAACAGAAAACGTAATTTTTATTGAAATAAAATAAAAATCCCTGTTAAAATTTATTATGAACTTCTAGTATAAAAGAATTTTTTTACATAACTTCTTCAAGGGCTGTGGTTCATTTTTGGACCACCTAATTTTAAAACCTTAATACGACATTGCCACCAGAATTTTGATTTGTAAAATTTTGTTTTATTAAGGGGTCTTGTACCTTTTAAACGCGTCGAAAATTAAAGAAAAACTTCAAAGTTTGAATTAGTCCATCTTCAAAGCCTTTTTATGTATAAACATGAAATTTTGGATATTGATTAAACAGATTGTGCTTTGTAATATGCTTTCATTAGAAATTTATTAACCCTTTACAGAATTTGTGTATAGTTGAAATCAAAATAGCTCTTTTTTTACCCCATAAGTCATTGCGTACATGATATCTTGAGAAAGTATGTATGGATTGGCATGAAATTTGGTAAATATACTAAACATATATGTGTGTTTAAAATAATCTACTCTTAGGCTAAAATTATTTCATTAACTATATAAAAAATATATTTTTGTAAAAAAAAAAATAAAAATTTTGTATTTTTAATGAATAAAAATAGTCATAACTAAAAATATTACCATTGTAAATACTTAAAAGCAGATCATTTTAAACACACATATTTTTTTAGTATATTTACCAAATTTTATGACAATCTAAACGTACTGTCTCAAGATATCATGCGCGCAATGACTTGTGGGGTAAAAAAAAGAGCTACTTTGATTTCAACAATACACAAATTCTGCAAAGGGTTAATAAATTTCTCTTGGTAGTATATTACAAAGCATAATCTGTTTAATCAATATCCAAAATTTCATGTTTATACATAAAAAGGTTTTGAAGATAAACTAATTCAAACTTTGAAGTTTTTCGTTAAATTCCGTCGCGTTTAAAATGTACAAGACCCCTTAAGTACATTAAGAAAAGCTTTAAGTTATTTTCAAATACGTTTGTTTGTAAATTCCGTTGCCAAACATTCATTTCAATATTTACTAATAGAAGTGCCTTGCCATTGAAATAGTAATATATTTTCACTGCAATGACGACATATGTCAAAATTTGTAAGTAATCTACAGTGTTAATAGCTTTATTTCGTACAGAAATTAAATTTTTTGGATAATTTTATGCATTTTTATACACGACACAGACATTGAGAATTTTATGTAAATATTAAGTAAAACAAAATAAAAAAAGCCTGTAATTTATGAAGAAATTCCAGTGCTATAATTTTTTTCACTTAAATTTTAACCTGCTCTGATGACACATGTCCAAATGTTTAGGTAATCTACAGTATTATCTTCAGTGTTATTTCGTACAAAAAATAATTCTGGGTTTAATTAAAAAAAAAAAATGCCGATAAATGAAGACATGAAACTTTCGGTAAGTGACTTCGTATAACAGATCACACAAAATGCTGGTCTTAAAAACGTATACCCAATGTTAAAATGTAAATATTAACCCTTTAGTGCGCAGCTTTGCATATATGCAAAAAAGAGTCTTTTGTATTTAATAGATTTTTTTTAATTCGTATATACCTAATTCACACCAGAAAATTAAAATAGCAATATCTGATTTCATTAATAACAGACATTCCGTATTTAAATAAAGCGAAATTAACCTTTGAAATTTTCTTGTGTAAAGTCAGATTCTCTGAACTACGTAATTTCTAGAACGTATGAGATCATGGGGATTAAAGGCTTAAAGGCTAAGTTTTATACAATAAATAACTATATAAAATAAGATACTTGCAGACATATTTATTAAAATATTTACTAATTTGCAATATTTTAGCGTAAAACAGCCACAAGAAATTAGTTTTTACTTATATTGCAGATGGGAAACATAAGAAAAGATTGGCGTATTACATAAAAAAATGCATCTGTGATTTTTTTTTCATTATTTTTTCTTGCGTAACAAACCTTTCAGAGAATCATACATATTTTTTTCGAAACAAAATAAAAAATCACGCATTTAACGGTTAAGATAAAATGGTGATATTCCTATCATAATCAAAGTGATGCCAGAGTAAAGAATTTTTTAATGTTCTAGGCAATGTTGCCACTTTTTCCTCCATTTTTAATCAATAAATCCAAATTCACACTTGAAATTTAAAATAGTATTTTACTGCTTTATTTTATGCCAAAAATTCTGCGATTGTATAAGTATGGATAATTCTTGCAAATTTTCCGACATAAATGCAAAATTTCGAAACAAAAATGGAGCCCAAACTGGTTCCAGGAACTTGCAAATTTTGATGTAGCAAATCTACAGGTACCATAACGCGTTACCAAAATTTTGGAAGCCTAGTTTTCAACTGTATGGTCTTACTAGCAGACGTATAGCGTCTGCTTTTCCCGAATATTCCCGAACATTGCGACATTTATGAGAATTTGTATAAAATTACAAATAATAATATTTATTCTACGCTTAAAAAATTCTGGTGTGGAACTTTTGTTTACTTTTTAATTTTAAATTATTGAATAACTTATTAACACGTTCACTGCCGCAAAAAGTAAGAAAAATAATGGAGAGAAAGTAATAAAATAAAGCCACGAATATTAATGTTACGAGTATCCTCGTAGCATGGCAGTCAGCGTGTTAAGAAATAAGCTTGATTTAAGAAGTCCACATTAGTACCTAACTAACGGACATGGAAAGAAAGAAAATATTACTTTATGTGTATTTTATCTGTTTTTCAGTGCCGGAAATTTTTTTTTTTATGTATGAAAGTTTCTTTATTTTGTGTGACTTGCATAACCTGTTTTACATAAAGAAGCAAAGCCTTTATTCAACATACTATTTTATATTTTTTAATCTTTTTAATAAGAAATAAACAAGCGTAATAAAATATTTTCGGAATCTAATATACGCATCATACGCAATAGATGAAATTATATTCTGTTAAAAGAATTGTCTCACGCAAATTACAGTGCCTTCTGTATTTACAAAAAGAAAAAAAAAAAAAAAAACGTTTGTGTTTCAGAGAGCGAGTGCTCATTTAACTTTCATCGCCATAGTCTTTCATCCGTGGTGAAAATCATAAGCATTTCTAGTCAAATTTTTAATAGCAGAACAAAAAATGCTCATTTACCAAATCCATCTTTGTCAGTGTACAACTAATACAAGGCCCAAGCATGAAATAAAAATCAATTGTGTTTCAGAGGAGTAGTTCTCATTTAACTTTCATCGTCATAGTCGTTCATAGTTGTGAAAATCATAACCATTTCTAGTACAATTTTTAATAGCAAAAACAAAAATTGATCTATTCTACCAAATCCATGTTTTTCAGAGTACAACTAATACAGGATCCAAGCATGAAATAAAAATCTAACACAAGATTGTAGTATTAAAATATTGGTGTTAAAAAGTAAAAAAAAATGGTAGTGGAAACATGTAAATAAGAAATGAAGCATCTTGGAGTTTAAGCGGATTCATGCTTTATAGAAAATCCCAACCAAAATGAATATTCTGCCTCAACTTATGTAGTAAATACTACCATTAAGATGAGTGCCACTAAATGAAAATATAGCATTGCGACGATTGACACCTGGAAACATATAGCTTTCTTGCAATCACTGAAATGAACAAAAAAACTTTTATATTGAAATGCAGATTACGACATGTAATTTTAAATATTTTTATAAAAGATTACACAAACTTAGAAGAGAAACAGAAACCGTAATATTAAGTGAAACAAAATGAAAATGGCTGTAATTTATTATGAAATTCCAGAGCAAAAGAATTTTTTTACTTAACCTCTTCAGTGGCCGTTGTTCATTTTTAGACCACCTAATATTAATCCCTAAATAGGGCATTGCCACCAGAATTTTCGTTTGAAAATTTTCGTTTTATAAGTACCCGAAGAAAAGCTTTAACTTATTTTCAAATAAGTTTGTTTGTAAAATCCTGTGTCAATCATTCATTTCTGTATTTTACTAATTGAAGTGCCCCATCCCTGAAAGAATTAAATATTTTCACTGCGCTGATAACATATGTCCAATTTTTTAAGTAATCTACAGTGTTAATAGCTTGACTTCGTACAGAAATTTAAATTTCTGGTTTAATAAAAAAGTAGCCGGGAAATACAGACAAGAAATTTCGGTAAGTGATTTCGTAGAAACTGTTTGTCTGTAAACTGTAAACTGTCGGTATACTGTAAGTAAAACAGTTGGTCTTAAAAACGCTTTTGCAAAGTTAAAATTTATAGATTAAGCCGGAAATAGAAATATTCTTAACAGCACCGACGTGATGAGATAGTAAAAACTTTTTTTAATTTTCCACGAACTTGATGTTGTAAATCTAGGTTTAATCCTTCTGGTATCACATAATTGTTTGAAGTCTGGTTTTCAATTGATGTTACGAGCAGACGGATATCCTCTGCTTTTCGCGAACTTATCGAAAAGAGATGTCCAGCATTAATTTCTTTAAATTACATTTAACCCTTTGGACTCCGGCGTCTCTTAAACAAATTTTATTCGGTCGGAACCACTTTTTAAAAAGAAGTTTTCTTCAAGTACATAATTTCAAAAATGATTGAATAAGGTAAATTTAGTTTTCCTTCATTACTTGTGTCAAAAACGAATTTTGCAAAGGAAGATGATGTCGCCGCAGCGGCGACAACGGACTGCAGATAGTTAATTACGTTTAATGTTTATTTCCAAAATTTCTGGTGTGGATTTTTTATTTCCCTTTTAATTTTAAATTGTTGAATAACTTGCAGAGATGAAATTTCCGTTTTTTTTTTTTCCGCACACCATTATTTTCTTAGAAAAAAATGTTGTTCTTGTAAATCCTAAAAAAAAGAGTTCAGATTAAATGAAATAACAATTTTTCAAACAAAAAATCTATGTGGTAAAAAGCGGAAATCTCATTCCTGAATTTATTAAAACAACACCAAAGAGAAGAAAAGGCCTGATTTGTTAATTAACTATTTAATTGTTTACATGGTACTTTATGTTATAATATAATTTATTTTCGTAGAATATGTATCATATTTTGAGAAAATATAATCAAAATAATTTCGAAAGGCAATATTATCAGCATTTATTGGATGTACCAGAAGTCTGTTAACATGTCAAAAATTGTTAGCAATCGAAATATTCTATATATTTCCATGCAGGTTGCGGGGAACTTATTTCTACCAAGGGAGATTTTGTTTAGTGCGACAAAATATTCATGTGAAATATATGCGTATAAAAGGCAATTTAAGCATAGAAATCTCATTAGCACTAGAAAGATGAGAAATTCTACTCAAATTTTATAAAACTATCTTACACCAGAATGTTTATTTAAAATTATTTAACTTATTCATTTAGTGTTTTTCGTTTTTCGTATCTTTTAAACTTATTTTATAAAAACATTTCTGGTTGAAGGTAGATATATTCAGTTGGTAAAGGCCAATATGGCCCCTTACAGTCATTCTAGTGTTGAATACTCAAATCAGAATACTGAAAAGTGCTTAAATTCAGAAGAATATTTACACATACGTGTTTAACAGATACCTTGTATATACGTAATGTATGTACTTTTTACCAGCTAAATGTTATCATTAGAATTTCCAAGGAGTGTGTCACCACTATTTCACTTTAGAAGTCATTCATTAATAATTGTTCATCAGAATAGATATCTCTCTGCGATTATTCAAGGCATTTTGTATATCGTTCTTCTATTAAAACTGGAAAAAACCTCTATTCGAAAAATGTAGCACAGGTATGCACTCCTAGCTTTGAAAGCCATGTGTGGCATGAAATCCCTTGTACCTGAAACAAATTCCAGACAGCTCCACTTATCATACAGATGAAATCAGCAAGATTTTATTTTTGGTGACTACAGACACTCGACATTCGGTAATGTAAAGCGCTCCATACAACATCTCATCGAAACCTGCAAATGTTTGTTAAATATAACATATATTTAAGACTGTTCTCAAATTTAAATAATCTATTTCTGGAACGTTTCTGAATTCATTTTTATTCGAAAACGCATAAAATTGGAAAATGGTCTTATTCAGAAAATATGTAGTCGAATGTCGTTTTCCATTTTTTTACGAAAGGCACACTATCTTTATTAATTAACTGTCAAAGTGGGCGTTTTAAATCATATCATGAGTGGTCGTACTTGTCCTGAAATTTTACGACCGGGAAATTATTCGGTACCAGTATTTTCTTATGAAAAAATCTCTTCAGGTATCTGACTACGTTGAAAATGCAATTTTCGACCAAAATTGTCAAATCTATTTTATTTTATTTTATTAAAGACCAACTTTTTACCTTTCTAAAACTGTATTTGTTTTTATTGTACGATAAATAGATCCGGAGTTATAACGGTTTTAAAACTACTCGACAGCTGTCACTCAAACCGGAAGTGCTGTTTAAAGGGCTTTAAAATTTAAAATTTTTAAATTTTTAAATTGCTTTTAAAGGGTCGTATGTTTGGAGAAATTTCGTGATTTTGGATGCATTTATTTAATAATAAGAAATGTAAATAATATGCTCCATGAAATTTAGATGTATATTACTGTAAATTCTTGTAGTAAAACATAAATCTGAACTTTAAATGCATTTTTTGGAAAATGTAATTTTCGTTGAAAATTCCAATCGCAAAACATGATTTATCAAAAAGTTATTGGAATATCACTGTGAAATTTAAAATATATGTTATTTACACTATTGTGAAGGCAATGAACTAAATATTTAAATTTAGAATAAATATTTTTTTGTTTTATGGATGTTTTTGTGGAATGACATCGATGAATTTTATGAAAATTAACATGTAAACAGGCGCGATATGCTATAAGTTTTGAAATACTTAAAGAATCTCTTAGATTTTAGTTCATTGCCTTCACCAATATCATAAATATGAAGTGTAAAAAGGAAATTAAGATACATACAGTAGAGTTTCCTTTAGAGAGTTTTGCGTTTCGGGCCAAATTTCGTTAAATTTTACTATAAATTCCTCCATTTACCAAAATTTTATCAATGAATGAAATATTTTTTACTTTTTTTCACATTTTCTAGTCCTAATCTTAGTAAAAATAAGTTTAAAAAATAATTAAATAGCTTTTTTGGAAAAAGTTGTATATAAGGCGAAATTTCGCGCATTTAACCTAGATTTTTTTTTTCTATAAACAAATAGTGATATATTGTCCTGAAAAAACCCTTAAGCGTACGACCGCTGTATCACGAACGAGACAGCGTCAGAAGGAGGGACATATGATGTCTTGTAAAAAGGCGAGCTTTTAACTTTATAATTTATGTCTCAGTAAATAGAAAAAGCTACTCGATTTCAAATCGCTTCAATTGTCAGAAGAAATTACATCGGAAAACTTCTCACCAACCTACTTTTTTATAGATTTCATTCTAAAATTTCTATTACTTCAATGCATTCAATAAATTTTGAAGTATAGCAATTCTAATATACATGATGAATCTAAAATTATGGGACAAGCTTTGAGGGGTGAAAGAACTCACTAAAACAAACAATTACCCTATAGGAATATATGACCGGATGTGTCACGTTCAGGTACAAACAACAGGGGGACAAATTGGCATTTTTTAAATTTCAAAATTCCTCTTTCATACCTGAAAATTCCTATATTATTCTTTTCTTTATTTAAGACAGACATTGCGTGATTACACGCAGAAAAAAATTGCTTGAAAATTTCCGGTGTGAAATCGAAATTTTTGAATAAATAAATAAAAAAAACTCCATTTCTATTACTTTTTATGTATTTCCTGTGTTTGACATACATACCATCTTTGTGTTTTTCTTAATTCAAAAAATTCCATTCACACCGGAAAATTTCAAAGAAGAATATTTTCTGTCTGTAATCGTGAAATGTCGATCTCAAATAAAGAAAAGAATAGTATAGGAATTTTCTCGTGTGAATGAGAAATTTTGAATAAAAAAAAAGCGCCAAAATTGGCCCCCTGGTGTTTGTACCTCAACGCGTTACTTCCGGTCATATATTCATATACAATAATTGTTTGTTATAGAGAGCTCTACCAATCCTCAAATTTTGTCTAATGATTTTAGACTCACCCTGTAAATACATTTGTACTCGCATTATGAATATATGATATTTCATAATTTTTAAATCCTTGTATTCATTTTTTTAATTCCATCAACCGCTTCAGAACGGGTGGGAGAAATATCGCCAGCTGTCCTTCGTAAATGCTCTGTGATACGACGAATTTCGTATTGCTTATTTCACCATTCTTATTGGCGGATAATTCTGTCATTAGATAAGGTGAAAATATTACTTTAAAATACTGGCGTTTAGAGAACATGAAGCACCGATTTTCGAGGGAAACTTTGAATCTCTAGCTGGGACTTATCCGTCCCATATAGGCTTCATATTGTTTGTTCTTTTACTACCAGATTATATCAGTCGTAAAATTTGCATATCCAAATCATAAAATACTTTGAATGTATTTTCGGGATATAAAACTAAAAATGATACACAGAATTTCTGAAATTAGAAGGTTAAATGTGGTTAAATGATGACCGTCCATAAGGTGTTAAGGACATTTACTTTTTTTATTTTTGAGACGTTTTACAGTTTTTCTTATGCTAAATTGTTTTGATGATTCTAATATTGTGTAATCCATTTCTAAAAAAAGAATGCTCTTGAAGGAGACGGTGCAGTTTTCGAATTACAATTCAAAATATGGAAAGAAAGTTCCAAAAGAAAAGAGAATAGGTAAACCTTATATGTCTATTTTTCTTCTGTAACCGGTTATTATATTTAATTTTTCAGTCTGAAATGCCTGTTCTGTTGTCCGATTGTTTAACTTTGTCAATAGACGCATACAGAGAAATCTAAATGCTCAAACGTATTTTACTTTCCTGTGTTTTGGATAAAAGTAAAGGAAAGGGAAATGTTCAAAAAAGTTAATACATGACGAAAAAAAGAATAGTTTATAAAAAAGAAATCCAGTATAAAGAAGGTAAAATTGACATTTTTATGTTTAAAATTCTTACAAATGAAATTTCTTCTAGGCACTTAGTTTCTGTTTACATTAATACTAGACTAAAAGCATTTCCTGCGGGGATTAATCTAATTTGAATAAATTCGAAACAGACCATGTTGTTAGTTGTTGCCTATCAGCGGTTAGCATGTTTAACACTGATTGAGAAATAACAATAATAAAGATTTACATAATTGAACAGATGCCTAGTTATTTTTTTAAACACGTACAAGTTCAGCGCACGAATTTTGGACGTTTCTTGCTAATCTAGCATTTTTTTTTTTTTTTTTTTTTTTTTTTTTTTTTTTTTTTTGTTATCTGGAAAAATTAACAAAAGTAGCGTAAAAACAATAAGCATTTCAATTCCAAATTTCAACAGAAAAATTTCAAAATGAGAAGATAAAAGTGTTTTATTCCACCCAATCCATCTTTTAAACTGTGCACGGAATCCAATATGACTTAAAATCTAAGAAAACATCATAGAATGAAATTAGCGGTTTTAGAAGTTAAATAATAGTCACTTGCGGCGACCCGTATAAGATAAATTGATTGCGTTGGTATCTAAGTGGATGTACGTTCTATAAAAAATCTCAACCAAAATGAGTTTTTTGCTTTAACCTATGTAGTAAATACTACCGCTAAGTTGGTGCCACGAACTTGAAAAACTTGTAATGTAACGACAGCTACATGGAAAAGGATACCATCCTTGCGATAGTTGAACGACCAGAAAGCTTAAAAATATATATTCGACTAAATAGAAAAATCAATATTAAGTGTAAAAAAATGAAATGACTGTAATTAATTATGAAATTCCAGTGTTATATATATATATATTTAAATAAATACCTACACTGATGACATATGTCCGAATTTTGGCATAATCTACAGTAGTATTTCTATGAGTTTCAATGTGATGCGAAAGTAAACACTTTTTTTAATTTCCAAGAACTAATAAATTTTGGTGTAGCACGTCTCAATTCTAAAAACAGCGCTATCACAATCATTCGAATTACTAGCATTCGACTAACCGTAGAAGCAGGCAGTGTTGCCAGTGGGCTACTTTTTTTTATTCAGATTTCTTGATCGACACCACTTTTCTGAAAAGGTAAAATTCCATATGTTTTCACCTTAACCCCTTGGGGACAAGTGACCGGTATACGTGCCGCGTAAGGTGATCAGAATCCACGATTATTCTCACAAGTAAATTTTAATTGTAGATTTTCCTCATTTAATCCGAGCATTTTCACGATTCCATTATGGATAAATTTCTGTTTTGAAAAATCGGTGAAAACGATTAAAAATTCTGCAAAAGACCCTCCTCCCGAAGGTGTAATTAGTATGTCATTAAATAAAGCGAAATTTACTATTTCAAAAAAGCGTGGCCAATCAAAAAATCGGAATTAAAAAAAAAGTAGGCCTCTGGCGGAAGGCGACTATCGCCTGCTTTACCTGAACTTCACCGATATATAATACAGTTGCAGGAAATCTAAAATTTGTATTTAATAATATTGAAAGTTCACTTAGAATTTTTTGGTGTGAATTTTTCGTTTACTGTTTAATTTTAAATTACTAAATAATAAAAAATAACTGTAATCCAATTTTCGTTTCTGAAAATAGAAGAAAAACATTGATTATATATTTAATTAATTATTTAATTATTTGTCTGACTATTTATATTATGTTATGGTTATTCTTCGTTCAATGAATATAATAATTTGAAAAAGCGTATTCAATGCAATTTTAAAAGACAATATTCTGAGCATTAACAGGTTGCACAGTCGTGGAAATATAAAAAGTAAACACCCCCTTCTAACTCCTCAACAAATTATCGTAGAAGAAAGTTACTGATACCGAACGATTGGAAATAACGTCTACTTTTAAATGATGTATATAAAATTTCCTCAGGGGGCCATCTACATATTAAAACGAACCCAAACTTTATTTTTTTTTATCGCAATACATTTCAAAGATATTTCAAATGTTCGGTTTAAACTATGCTTTTACAACAAATTGCAAGTCATTTGAATGACAAGTTTTTGAATTATAAACATTCAAAATTTAGTTTTACTAATGTTAAATTACATTTTCATACTTTTATTAATATCTCCTGAAAATACGCTCCTAATGTGCTAATTTTTTGTGTAGCAATAATGCTAAAATAACCCCCAAAAATACGTTGATTTTGCAATTTTTATAGTTTTATAACATGAATTATGAAATTAATATTCGAAAAATTTATGAATTGCAGCCTACAATTTTTTTGAGGGATTTAGATTTATTAAGTCCTTTTTTATGGAAATCCAAAGTTTCACATTTTTCTTCGAAAAAGTTTTCAAATTATGCTTAAAAAACGGCAAAATGATGACTTATTGGGCCGCCTATTATAGAAGTGACTAGATATTTTAAAATTTTTTCTGCTATCCTGTCTTTAAATTCAGATTTCTTCATTGGCACCACTTTTTTGAAACAGTAAATTTCCCTTTGTTTTCGCCTTCATTAATATGTCATTAAATAAGTCGCATTTTACCATTTTAAAAAAGCGGTGCAAATCAAGAGTCTGATTTTTTTAAAAGTAGCCCATCTGGCATACCTGCTTGAGTGGCGCTTCAAATGCCTTGATCAAGAAAGGGGCTCTCTCGGTCAGCAATCGAGTACCGAAATTCAATTTGGATACAGCCCCCAAAATAGGCTCGTTTTAAAATAATTAATTTCTTGGAAACCTATCGTAGTAATTGCATAATTCTTTAGGCTTATTGAAGGGTGTAGAGATCATTTATACTGTCTGAATTGTGTACTGCTATAGAAAAAAAAGCAAAGTTATGGTTCGTTTTAACATGTGGACGGCTCCCTACGCAAATTTTATATACATCATTTAAAAGTAGACATTATAACCATTCGTCCCAATTTCATTGGAATATTATAACAGTTTAATTTATAATATTTACAATAAATCATACATCCAATGGAAGGTAAACTAACCTAGTTTTTCTTACAATTGTTTAATATGCGCACCTTAGTTATACTGCATACATCCAACCTAAAGTCCAATTCTTGCCACACTTCGGTTAACAAGTCCGGAGTAATTGAACCAGAAACTCCAATTCTGTTTCTCAACTCTGGCAAATCATTACGTAGCTGATGAACGTAAGACACATTTTTTTTATAAAGCCTCCATGGAAAAAATCGCGTCTCTAACGGTTTCTAAAGCTTCAGCTCAACAATAATACTTTACGGCCAGGAATCACCATTTTGCGTATGTGGCACAGCAAGCGCGAAAATAACAAAGCAGTACTCACGCTTCCGCTTTTCCAACACTATTTGAGTTATTCTTTATTTGTACACCTGCAACCAACACTCAAACTGGCTACCAACCAAACTATCCAATATGAAAACAATGTTGCCAGTGGTCTACTTTTTTCAAATTCAGATTTCTTGACTGACACACTGGCACCACTATTATGATATGGTAAAATTCCTTTTGTTTTCGCTTTAATTAACGTGTCATTAAATGAGGCGAATTTTACAATAAAGAAAAGTTGTGACAATCAAGAAATCTGAATTTTTTAAAAAGTAACCCACTGGCTACTTTTTTTTTAAATTCAGCCCTCTGTTTTCAAATTGGATAGTTTGACATGGTGCCGACGATATGTTCAAAATTTCGCAGGGTTCGTACACATCAAGGAATTCAGGTGACGTTATGTGTTTTAGTACCAGAAATTTCATACAGTACTGGTCGCTATATCTGAAGATAGAATATATTTCATTAAATAAGTCAAATATTGCATTACAAAAATTCTGATAAAAGGTACTTGAAAGTCCTCGAAACGTACGAATCCTGATTTAAAGTATTCTACACTGTAATTAACTTGATTTTGTACAAAAATAAAATTTCTGGATCAAAACATTTTTTCTTTGCTATACCAGAAATAAACCGATGAAATTTCGGTAAGTGATTTTGTAGAATTACTCTCACAAAATAGTAGTTTTTACATTATTCTATTAAAACTTATAAACAACACACAAAATAGAAGTATTTCTATCAGTGTCAAAGTGATGCAAGAGTAAAAATTGTTACAATTTTATACATGAACTAATAAATATTGATCAAGCACATCTGTACTCTACAATCGCCGGTGACATATTTCCATTGCGCATTTTCATTTTATCTTACTAGCAAACAGGTTATCGTCTGCCTTGCCTGAACGTAGAAAGAAATTCATCGTCACGCAGTACCCTGTTATCGTATTTAATAATGTTCGACATACACTTAGAAAATTCTGGTATGAATTTTTCTTTTTCCGTTTAATATTAAATTACTGAATAACTTATTAAAAAAGAACCATACTCGAATTTTCGTTTCGCCTAGTCCAGGGGTGTCCAACTGTGGCCGCCGGATACCACTAAAATTTTAAAAAAACTAGTTGCTTAGCAACCCGTTGTGTTGCTTTTGAATTGCATGAGACAATCAATATTTTTGCGAAAAATGAAATCTTAATTTTATTGTAAATTTAGAAAGCCATTACAATATTAATTTTATTAAACACAATATTTCAAATAATAAGTTATAGTTACAATTTAAGTCAAAAGCTTTCCCAATAAAAATGCACATATATTATAACTTTATTTGCCTAGAGCTTTTCGCTCTTCCAAGATTTTGCTTCGAATTTAGGAGTTGGTAGAAAAGATGTCATTTGGGACTTCTCATACAAAAATGAATTTGTTTGGACGAATTTATTCAGAAGCATTTTATATTTATGAATTAAAGTAAATATTTAGAGAATTATTTTTTTTCTCGCTAAAACATTTCATTTTTAATGTCCGCTTCTGAAATGTTTTATTAGCCATCTTAAGGGAATAGTTGAAAATCTACTTTTCGACTTTAAATTAAATGAAAATAACGTACGATGTTTTTTTTTTCTTTTGACGTCAACAGAATTTATCTCAATATTCTAGTCGAGAGTCGAATTTGTGTTTCTAAAATAAGCGGATTCCTGAAGCTTGAACATGCGTCAGTTTGTATTTCGTGAAATGTTCTTGAAAACTACAATAATGTTTTCACTATTTATTCAAATAAACGTTAATTTGAATTTAAAAATGATTTCAAACAATGATACCTAATAATCCGTGTCATTTTCCATTTTCTTTCTTTCATCCACAAAAATGGAGCAATTTTATTTTCCATCATTACACAAATGTCATTAAAAATAACGTAAAAAATTTTATCTCAAAAACTAATCAAATTTTAAAATTCTACGACCACTTTTCACATCCTCGGTCCCACGTGGATACCTGGCTTTAATTTGATCACCCAACATTCCATATTCTAGGAGGAACAGCTGTGAAATACAAACGGATTGTGACTTTTTAATATAATAGATTGATGAAGTTTTAATTTCGCTATAAAAATTAGTCAGGGACAAATGCTGAATTATTTATATTATTTTAACTGCAAATGGCTTATTTCGTAATGGAGCCTGTACGCAATGGATATAGATTAAAACACATTATACTTGAAAATTATTTAAAAAGACATAATAAATAAATAAATTAAGATAAACTTTTCAAGCAAATTGGATTTGAAAGTAGATTTTTTCCCTATATAACGGGTGTAGAAATTGAAGATGCGCGATGTTTAGAAATTCAAAAAATTGCAGTAGTAAAGACTGCAAAACCGACATTTAATCGTCAAGCGTTGACATTCTCAAAATGACGCCAGCCTTACGCACAGACATATTTTTCCTTTATAATATAGATAGATTTTCAAACGTATTCCGTTTGTCAGCTAAAACTTTGCATGTGAAAATGTATTCTTTTGGCTTGAGGTTCTTATTTCAGTACCGCGAAGTACAAATTCCAGAAACTGATGTCTTTTAGATGTATTCGTGTAAAAATATATAGTTTTATCAAAAAAAAAAAAAGATTGTTTCTTTAAATATGGCACTTACTGAAGCATTACGCCAAGTGTCTCAAATTCGGTATCAGCCGAATGAAAATATATTGTGACATTAGCTTTATGAGCGAAAATGTTTTTTTAAATAGTGACGTCATTTTCTGTTCAGACTTAAAATAAAGTTATTTTTAATTGTAATGAGTAAATGGTATCATTAAGGATAAATAAACCCCAATATTTCTTTTTTTCTGCAACAGTGGAAATAATACGATTGCTACCATTTTGATGAAATTTCAAAAAAAACTTTTCAAATTAAATTAAAAATATAAAAGTGGAAATATTTAGAAAAATAGCTAATGCGAGGACATCTACAAATGAACAGCTTTCATTTAAAAAAAAAAAAAAAGAATTATTAGCAACATTGGTACAGTAAAAAGTTCAGGGAAGATGTCTAAAAAAGCTATCTTGTGTTTTCAATGTATAGATTATTTTTCCTCTTTTACTTTAACAGTTGCCTAGCAACTCTATTTCAAACAAATTATATTTAAAAGCACATATTTTTCCCAATTCGTCTCTAAATATTTAAATTGTTCAATTACATATATGTTAAATACGTGCTTTTTTATACATTATTCTTTTATTTATTTATTGATGAAGCTTTAATTTTATTCTAAAAAATTAGCGGGAAAGAAATTCTGAACTTTTTTATGTACAAATCGTTTATTAATATTTCGCAATGGAGCTGGCGCGGCAAAATCATTTAATTGACAAATAAAAGCGAAATAAAGCCAAAACGCACTGGGTTTTATAACAGACGATAGATATTCTTGACATAGCACGTATTTTAATTTCAATTTTTTTTTGTTTTTATGAGAAAATGGCAACAAAAAGGTACAGCAATCTACTATTTTCATTTCCACCCCTTTAGTTTCAACATGACTTTCAACAGAAATGGAGTCCGTCAGCTGCCACAATTACAAAAAAAGTAATAAAAACTACAAAAAAATTAATGTCTTAAAATTAAATTGAGATAGAGATTTCAAACAAATTGCATTTAAAAGAGCATTTTTTTCCTTATACGGCGGTGTAAAAAATTAAATTGTGCGATGTTTAGAAGTATAAAAATTTGCAGTAGAGAAAATTACAAAACCAAAATTTTATTTCAAATTTCAAAGTGTTGCCATTCGCAAAATGACGTATGCGTTACGCACAGATATGTTTGTCCTTTATAATATAGATAGTCGACAAGTTGAGTCGCAGCAATTCAACGATTAGATAAGGCAAAGATATCTGTAAAATGTTAGTGGTATCCGGCGGGCCACAGTTGGACACCCGTGGCCTAGTCGAAAAAAAAAACCCTTGATTAGTTGTTTTAAATTAACTATTTAATTATTAGCATGCCACTTTACATTAAATTATGGTTAATTTTCGCAGAATAAATATAATATTTTGAGCAAACGCATTATATATAATTTCAAAAGACATTGTTCTCAGCATTTACCGGATGTACCATAAATCTGTTATATTTTCCAAAATTTATAAAAATATAAAAATCCAATATGTTACAATGCAGATTTCGGGAAACTTATGTTTACTAAGTTAGAGCTTGTTTATTACTTCAACATTTTCACATGAAATATATGTATGTTGTAATTTCAAATTAAGTATTCATATCACATTAACCCCTTAAAGGTCGCATTAAATTCCAGTTTAGAAATTCAATTTGCTTACTGGCGCCACTTTTTTGAAACAGAAATATCAACCCTATTTAATGACAGTTAAAATGATACCATAATAAAGCTAATTACACTAGTTTATAAAACTGGTGGGAATCAAGCAAATCTGAATAAATCTAAAAAAAGACACAGCCCGTGAATATGACGGGAGCGAGAATTAAGGGGTTAAACATTCAAATCAGTCCTAATAAAGAGAGATAGTTCAGAAGACGGTGTACAAACAAGTAACTGATTGAACACTCGTGTACACTCAAATTCTGTCCTTTTAACTAGCTACATGTCATCCTTAGAATTTTCAAAAAGCCTGTCACCATTTTTACACATTTGACGTCTTTGATTAATACTTGTTCTTAGATAGAAATCGCTCTGCGATTAGGCAAAGATTTTTTTATATTCTTCTCATATTAAAACAGACGAATCTTTCTACTCTTGAAATGTATACACTGTGTCCATAACACAATGTCCTCTTTTCATTGGTATACTAGGACTTCCCTCAGAGGGATTAGTCTGAGTGATATTGGTGAGAACATAGATTTAATAATAACATGTGGAAGCAAAGAAAAGGAGATGTTATCTTTAATTGTCCATATACTGCGATAAATTGAAAGGATGAAAATAAACGAATTGTAAAATTACAAAATCTTACATATAAATTCGTATACACTGTTTTAAAAAACGGTAAAGCAAGTCATGCAAGACATACATGCATGGATATAAAATTGAAAGTATGCAATATATTAAAAGTAAAATATAAAATGAAACACTAAATTATCTTATATCGGAATTGTAACTGTATAAAATGATTTCAAGAGCATAATCAGACGCTCCGCACCAAATTGAGTAACTTTAAATGGCAAATATATGATGACTGAAAAGAATAGAGTATACTTTATATGGTTTGTGCTCTCCCAGAATAATTAATATTGTAAAATATGTGTTTTCCATGGATTCAATAAGGTTGTCGATATGAATTAAGGAATTTTCTCTTCAATATCTGGTGTAGTATCAAAGTACTGAACACATCAACAGTGGCATGAGTCGCATGCAATGAGTTGTTAGAGTGTGTTTTACACATGCTCGATCGGATTTAAATGATTTGTGTATGCTGACCACTACATACGTTGTATTTTTCGTTTTCAAACATATTCTGCACAAATTGAGCTGTATTTAGCACGTATTAATAAAAGAAATCGGAAGTGATTGCTGCATAAAGTACTACACAAGATCTGAATATATCGTCTGTATTAGCTTTGAGCTGTCAAAGTGTCAATTGAAGTAATTTATAATTCCATACATATTTTTTCAGCAAATCATGCAAGCTAAAATACGCCAATATGACCCCGATTATGAAATTTCACCAGAATACGTTAATATATAAAAAATATAATAATGGTAATTGAGAATATGACCTTATGATAAAATGTCTAGAAAAATGAATCAGAAAAAAAAAGAAATTCATATCAAATTTAAAATGGCACTTCCCTATGTTAGTGACTTTGGCGAGAGAGAGAAATGCCTAGAGAAGGAGCACTTTAACAAGTACTTTCGAGCACTCTACCCACTGTTTCATACAGGTCTTTATTCAATATTTACACAATTTATTTAATGTTAGGTGGGTATCAATCCGTTTTGTTGCATTAAATTGCATGTTTTGTGGAGGTAATGCAGCATTATGAAATATTTAAAGTTTCTATACACAATAATTCCAAATTAATGGTAATTGAGAAAGCTTTCCGTACATTTCATCTTTTTAAATTTTAATTTTTTTAGAAACCATTCATTGAGACAATTTTATATTTTAAAACTAACCCGAAGCAAATTTTCTAAGCAAAATCTAAGAAAAAATTACAGAATAAAATTAGTGGTATTTGAAGTTTTAAAGAAAATTTCGTTTGTGGCACCCTGTATATGATAAATTGAGCAGCGGGCTCTTTTGGGCACCCCTGTTTTGGCTCCCTTAAAAATGATCCAATTCACGAACATTTTTTTTTCTAACAACTTCTTAGGCTCTCCAGCTACTACATGAACGACAAAAAAAAAAATTGCAGACTTCAGCTACCACCGATTTTGAATATTAATCGTCTTTGTGGTCTCTGTTGCAGCTTCTTTAAAAACTGTCCTATTCTATTGCAATTTTCTTTAACATAGTTTTAGCGTCTTCTAGCTACTTTGAAACCCCTAATTTTTTTTCTTATACACAACTACATTCCAGTTAAGACCCTGGCCCCCAGGGCCCGGTCTTTCTTTATATCTCAGCTACCACTTTTTTCGAACATTAATCTCCTTTTTCAGAATCAACTTACGTCTACTTACTACAGCCGTAAATTAAAAATCGTGTTACTTTAAAGGTAACTTTAGATAAGGGATTTCACCCGTTTATTAAAAATCGTGTTAATGCTAAAAGTAATTCATGAAATTTACAAGGTGAGGAAGCATCTTCCACCCCTTGGTGGCGCGTTATTTCCTGTGGTTTAAGAGCCCAATTTTAACGGAATTTGCTTCCTTCAACTTAGATTACAATTCAGCTACATTCTGTATTATGGAATTTTATCTTAGACTTTAGTTACCAACTTTTTTTAATATTAATGGTACATTCTTTTTTTTTTCTTTGATTCTGTGTGCTTGATTCCTACGAGGTCTGGCTCACTCAACTTGGTTTTCGATTGTCTCCGGCACGTGCGGGCACTTCCGGTACATGCTGCCATAGGTAGTGGGGATCTAGATTACAGGTTCGTTCGGAAAGAAGTTTGATGGGAACACACTAGACGCTGCGGAAGGCAATGGGGCCTCCGAAATTAGGTTCATTTAAAAGAATTTCCAAAGATAAAAAATCATACAAACTTAAGTTTTGTTTAAGGTTATTATTTACAAACCCCGGGTTACGTCGGGCGGGTCTGCTAGTATTTTTATAAAACTTGACTCAAATTTCCGATAGTCCTTGTGTTAAGACAGATACTTACAAAAGTTTAGACACTGGTGATTTTTAACCTTTAAATAAAAAATACGAACACTTTGGTTATACAAATGACTGTACTTATTTTTAAATATATTTTAAACATTTTAGGACAAAAATGATGGTTTTAATGTAGGATATTATTTAATTTAACTGAAAAAAGTGAAATTTGCATATAGCAAAAGTTTAGACACTTTTGTGATTTTTTGGCACTTGTTCACGGAAAAACGCATATTTCAAACTTATGACGTCACATGCATGAAGTATTTAAGTGCACCTCGCGATAGCATCGGTTAGTGAAGATGCCGCGAGCAAGAAATTTTCAGTCAGATGAGGTAATTAAAGCATGAAAGCTGAAATCGAAAGGAAAAACTGTTGTAGAAATTTCAGCTACTTTGAATCGGCCAAAGAAGTCTGTCTATTAACACTAGAACGGCGGCGAGGGGTCATTTTGACCCTTGCCGAATGAATACATGTCGATTCGAAGCAGAAATTGTTTTATAATATAAGATTAATATATGCTGCACAAAAATAACTTAAATAAATAAGTTAAATAGTTTTTAGTAAAAATTCTGATGTGAAATATTTTTATAAAATTTGAGTAAAATTTCCCGCCGTTCTAGTGTTAAGTACTGTCTAAGGTCGACTCTTTTAAATCAAAACATAGATCTGGAAGGACTCGTGTGGCCAGAAAACGAGGTTATAGAAGGATCCATAAACTGACATCTAGACAAATGATGACTGCTAATCGCATTAAAAGTGTGTCAGAGCTTTCTGTGTCAACGGATACTTTCGTAGATGCATTAAAGAAAGATGTACATTAGTTTACATGAAAATGATAAAACAACCAGCCTTGAAATCTCACAACAAACGAAGTTATTAGAAAATATGAAATTGCTTATTGTACGTACATTATAAAAGAAAAATTTTAATTAAATATTCTTGTCACTTTTGGAATTAAAATTAGGTGGCCTTTGCCCTCGAAAGGGTTGATGATTTGGGCTTCGCTTTGTTTTAATTCTCAAGTATCTCTGGGGTTTATCAATGGTCGCCAAGATGCGTAAGACTACATACATACATTGGAAAACAATTTAGAGCCATTTGTTGAGCTTTTACCTCTTCCAAAGTATATATTTGATCAATATATTGCGCTATTCATGTTGCATACAAATAAAAAAATTGGTTTAACTCTCAAAATATTACTATTTTTGAAAAGGCCGCGTGTAGCCCTGATCTGAACCAAATCGAAAACTTTTGTGGCATCATATCTCATACGGTTTATGGGTAAAACCAATTTTCTTTGTGTTTTTCAAGATTATTTTTCGTCATTTTTTATTATCTAGATTTTAGTAAATAACAATAATATTGTTTAAATATATATTTAAGCTGCACAAAATTAGCATCCGCACAGAAAAAAATCAATTTTACAATTAAAATACAACCTTGCAAAGTCATATCTAGTGTGAAAAATGTAACTTCTGTTACTGGACAGTATTTGCTTAATTTATGATACAAATATTTCAGAAAATAATATAACTTTTATATATCACTTTAGCAAAAATGTCCTTTAGTTCAAAATAATAGTTTTAGAAAGATGAATAATAAATAATAAAATTTAATTACCATTACACGTGTAATTTTATCTCGTTTAGAAAAAAAAAACTAAGTTGAAGTTCCTAATTACCACTTATTTTAGTTTTGAAAAAAAAAAATTTTTTTTTAATTGTATTTAAAGTACATAACATATTCTTTGTTTTAAATACATTTGGTTTATTATCAGTTTACAATTATTAAAAAGAAATAGAAAAATTCTTCAAGTAACAGAGGTTACATTCAGTAACATATGCTAAATCCTGTAACAGAGGTTACAAAAATTTACAATCTGGGATAAAATGTAACCTCTGTTCCAGTAACAGAGGCTAAATCCAGTAACAGAGGTTACAAAAATTTACAATCTGGGATAAAATGTAACCTCTGTTATTGGCATCTAACATCTGTTACCAAAAGTTTTAACAGAGGTTACATTTAAGCAAAAAAAAAAAAAAAAAAATCTTAAACAATAATATTCTAAAAAATAACTATGTTATTTATATAAACTTATTTTACTTAGCGTTTTGTGATTTAAAGAGAAATTTTATTTTTAAAACAATATTTAAAACTAAAATTGGAGTAACAGAAGTTACAAAGGGAAAACACACACACCTTAGAACTTCATAATACTGCTCTATACTCTAAACATGTGACAGACAAAGTGAAAACGGCACTTGACTTCTATTCTAGAAAGTTCTTTGAGCAATACAGATTAGTAGCGCCCTTTGTTGCACAAAATTTTTATTATTTATTCTGCTAAATATAAATAAAGTAACAGAGGTTTCATTATCATGGACAAATGTTAAATTAAACTTATGCAGTTACAAAATATATATCTTAATTCATTAATACAAATTTATTAATCTGCTATATGTGTTATATAAATAAAAACAGATAAATATTGTGGTGTTCATAATGTTTAGAATTGTAGTCTGTTTAAAGTTGCATAGCTGCCAACTTGTACGGATTTTTCTTACCACTAAAATTTAATAGAAAAGTTTGATTTATTTAAACGTTAAATCTGCTTGAACTTCGGTAATTCAATTAGCTAAAATTCACTGTAAAATTTTAGTGGTATGAAAAATCCGTACAAGTTGGCAGCTATGAAGTTGTCTCTCTAGTCTTTTGGACAGCTAATTTTCATAGCTAAGAATAGATAAAGTGCATAAATTGGGCAATAAATACAACAAAATTGGCAAGAGCATATTTCATACCAGTTAAGAATAGTTTTTTCTAAAAGATGGCTTTAAAAAATTGGAATTTATTTCTATATTAGATGAAAAAAAATAAAGTTTTGGACATGAAAAGCACATGTATTTTTGGTTTGACCCTTATGCAATTTTTTAACAATACTTCTCTCTAAATGAACTTCGATCAGATGTTGAACGTGTTTGGTGCGAAATAGACCCCCAAGTGATGCAGGATTTAGTTTATTCGATGGGAACTCACATTTTTGCATTAATAGCAGACAATATAGGTGCAGTTCGATTATAATTTATGGATATTTTTCTGTTAACAGACAAATTGTCTATACTTTTGCAACAATGCTAAATTTGTTTTTTTGTCATTATGTATTATGTAAAGTGTATAAATTAAAATTTATTGTTTGTGTAAAAGATAAGTCCCCAGTAATATATGAC
The DNA here is from genome assembly GCA_963932465.1 of Maratus speciosus. Taxonomy (NCBI): domain Eukaryota; kingdom Metazoa; phylum Arthropoda; class Arachnida; order Araneae; family Salticidae; genus Maratus; species Maratus speciosus. Next base: position 161,488,627 of record OZ010794.1, read on the forward strand.
AGTTGAATTACAACAATTCGTTACATTCTTCTCAGCAGAGAAGCATAATCGATCATTGTCTAAACTTTTGCTGAGCACCGTATAAGTATTTTTATACAACACACAGAAATTGAGAAGAGAAAACATAATATTAAGTAAAATAAAATAAAAATGCCTGGAAATGCCAGTCCTATATATATATATATATATATATATATATATATATATATATATATATATTACTTGAATATTTTCTCTGAACTGATGCCATATATCCACATTTGTAAGTAATCTGCCGTCTCAATAGCTTGATTTCGTACAAAAATTACAATCTCTTGATAGAAAAAAATAGCCGATAAATAAAGTCGGATATTTTTTGTAAGTAATTTTGTAGAAAGAGATCACATAAAACGCTGAGTCATAAAAACTCTTTTGTAATGTTAAAATTTATAGAGTAAGCCAAAATAGAAAAAAATATTCCTCTCAGTATCAAACTAATGCGGTAGTGAAATTTTTTTAATGTTGCAGGAACTTGCAAATTTTGATATAGCAGAGGTCCCAAATGGACGGCCAACTGAACATCAATATTTTCTTACAAACATTTCCTTTTTAGATTTAATTCTAGCGCAAATGCTGTAGAAATCTACCATGAAATAAATATTCTGTTAAAAAAATATTGGTGTTCATTTCTCGGGCCATTTGGGATCCCTGACATTGGAAATTATAGCTAGATTCCACAGCGTTAGCATTTCATTTTTTTAGCCTAGTTTTCGACAGATCATACTAGCAGACGACGGCTACGTCTGCTTTTCGCGAACTTTGGAAAAAAACTCAGTCCTCGTACGCACGTAATGAAGTTACATTTAATAATGTTTAATGTACATTTAAAAATTGCTGGTGTGGGTTTATTTTAAAATTATTTGATAGCTCATTATACCGAATGACCTAAAAGTTTGTTAAAACTTTAAAAACTCGTAAAAAAGGAAGAAATTAGGATAAAGGAGTGCTATTTGCAAGAAAGGGAGCACAAGGTAATTGGATTTTGTTTTACAGCAATACAAAATTTAGTTAAAAATCACGTGTAGAAGGCGCTGACGACACAAAACACAATGAACAGAACATAAATATGCTCCATTCATTTGTTCCTCCAATAACTAATGTTCACATGACCTCCAGAACATTCTATGATGCAACTTTTGTCTCGTTCATTGTGTTTCGGGGCGTCAGCGCTCTCTGCATGTGATTTATTTGACTAATTTGTTTTTGCTACTAAGGAACATCCGACTACTTTGGGATCCCTCTTTATGCAAACTGCACTCCTTTATCATGCCTTAATTTTTTTTGAGTTTTTAAATTTTTAACGAACTTTGGCTCTCCCGGTATATGAATTACTATGTACATAAAAAATACGTTATTTAATATTTCTTTTAATTCTTATATTAATTATTTCATTTTCTTTACCGCTTCAGGATGGATGCTACAAGTGTTGCCATTTGTCCCGCGTAAATTAGAGATCCAAATTCTCTGGACACCACTAATTTCTTACAGTCTATATGCCCATCTTTAATCGCAGATAAATCTGCCATTAGATAAGGCGAAGAACAGTACATTAAAAACTGGTGGGTCTAGAGCATTTGGAGCACATATTTACGAGTGACACCTTACAACTGAATGGGGGACACATGTGTGTGTCCAAAAACCGACTGATGATTTTAAAATTCAATAATTTGCAAACGGTGACAGATATAAAAAAAATGCTTTCAGGAGGATTAAATATTATGTCAGGAGTTTGTTTACTGTGATTCTTTCTTTATTCCAGTTTGAATTTCAAACAATAGATGGCTGTGAGAGCAATATGTTCTCTGTCCAGACCCGATTTTTGTATGGAACTAGTAATAAAGAGGAACTGACATATCCTTAAAAAAGAGAAGTTTCAACTGCAACCGCTTTCGCAGGGGTTGATTACCTCCGGTGTAAACAACCACCAGTAAATTTATATAGAAATTGTCTCTTTATATAAACACCTTACTAACGCAAAATGCCAGTCGTAAATACAGCCAGAAACAGATTTTCATTTTTACTGGTGACTAATTACTTTGGCGGAGTCAGGCCCTGCATTTTCGCCATATTTTGAAAACCATTGAAATAAACTGACTGTTTTACAAGGCAAAACTGACACCAGTAGAAGCAAATAGAAAATTTTACCTTATTTGTGAGAAAATGTTTCCATGATTAAGACGCTTAAATAATGCGAAATTTTTAATTTAATTTTACTAGTGGGTAGTTTGCCACGGCGGTAATCGTAAATTGTTGTTCCTACAGTAGCGCTCAAAAATATTTTGACAACCTTATATTCTCTCTTATTTTATTTAATATAAAAATGTAAAAGAAAATATATTCCTTATAATTGAGAAAACTATGACTCCAGTTATTCAAATGTATCATGTTTCAACTTGTTTGTTTACATTCGGCGCCACCGAAGAAATATGACTCCTCTTCAGCTCAAAAGTATTTTGACAATTAGTTTACATTTAATTGTAGAAGGTGTCAGTGGCGCTATAGCTTCGATTAGTGTTTATATCGACTTATTGTGATTATTTTTAAATGCCGAAATGTAAAAAAATATTGAAGTGATTCTAGAAAAGCTGCTGTAAATGCACTTAAGAAAGGTAGACTGCAAGCAGAATTAGCTCGTTCTTTTAACGGGTCTCGGCAACTTGTTATAACATGGAATAAAGTTTTTAATAAACAGAAATACATCGCAAATAAGCCTCAAAGTGGCCATCCGAAAAAAAAAAACAACTTACAATGTTGACTGTATTCTAAAAATGATATCTACAATTGATTGTCGTAAGTCCTCTGTAATAATAAAAAATGAATTGAAGAAAATTACGGCATAGAAATACACGTTTCATCAGTCAAACGACGCCTAAACCTCTATGGTTTACATGGCAGAAGACCAGCAAAAACACGTTTGTTATCTACAAAGAATAGGAAGGCTAGAGTCACATTATTAAAACGGCATAACCCTTTCAGGGGCAAAGTAATTCCATTCCTAAAGTGTTGAAATTAATGATTGACACCGGAATTTTGGTTGAAAATATTCGGTTTATTATGTGTGTGAAATATAGCTTTTTCTTACTTACAAATAATTTTTTTTTCATTTAATTGTTGAAGGTGTCAGTGGTTGATGTATTTCTGTTTATCAAAAACTTTATTCCATGTAATATAAAGTTTCTGAGACCCGTTAAAAGAACGAGCTAATTCTGCTTGCTGTCTACCTTTCTTAAGTGCATTTACAGCGGCTTTTCTAGAATCACTCCAATATTTTTTACTTTTGGCATTTAAAAATAATCACAATAAGTCGATATAAACACCAATCGAAGCTATAGCGCCACTAACACCTTCAACAATTAAATGCAAACTAATTGTCAAAATACTTTTGAGCTAAGGAGGAGTCATATTTCTTCGGTGGCGCCGAATGTAAACAATCAAGTTTCAACTTGATACATTTGAATAACTGCATAGCTGCCAACTTGTACGGATTTTTCTTGCCACTAAAATTTAAAAGATAATGTTGCCTAATTGAATCTCCGAAAACTAGCGATTTTTAATGATTCAGTATTTCAAAAATTTCTTTTACATTTTAGTGGTAGGAAAAATCCGTACAAGTTGGCAGCTATGTAAGTGCAGTCATAGTGTTGTTCTCAGTTAAAAGGAATATATTTTATTTTACATTTTTATATTAAACAAAATAAGAGAGAATATAAGGTTGTCAAAATACTTTTGAGCGCTACTCTATTTAAATAAAGCAGTCGCCATCTTCTGACAACATCCTCCGTTACTTCACTTGAGACGGGTAGACAGCACGCTATATGTCTCCTCTTTATTCATAACTCCTTTGATTTGTGGTACTTCGGGATCCATTTAATAAATTTTAATCTCTTTTTTCGGATGGAAGAAGAGAGAGGCCGAAAAATCGAGCCTGGATTTAGCAGTTATTGCTTGCAGCGCCATCTATCGATGCTATTTGTAACTAAAACTGTGAATCGCAGCATACAAACTCCTCACATCTTCCATAACACCCCTGCAAGAATTTTTTAAATATTTGTCACCATTTACAAGTTATAATTTTTAACCCCTTAATTCTCGCTCCCGTCAATATCTCGGACCGAGGTGTCGTTCGTTATTTATCGTGCTCGTCATATTCTCGGGCTGGAGATTTAATTGCTGGAAAAAACTTCTGAAACCAGAAAAAATGAACTGGAATTTCCATTTGAAGTCTTTGAATATTAACACTATGGTTTGATTTGTACGCTCTATAATTTGCCATAGATTTGTAATATTTTTGTCATTTTGATATGGATTCTGATGAAACAAGCCTTTCAGATGATAACTGGAATATTAGCCCCTTCACGGTCGCTTAATATTTGAAAAAAAACCATCAAAATTGTACCTATTTTTTTATTACAGAAATTGAATAATTATATGGTTTCTAAATAAAATATGCAATTAGTTTATTTTTAACGCGAAAAAACAATATTTTATAGCCATATTCATATTTGTATAAAAGCCATCATGCGAGAATTATGTGTCTTAACCTCTTAAGCTCCGCACCCGATAAATGTAGGCTACTATCTTTTAATTCAGATTGTTTGACTCCCACCAGTTTTTTTTTTTTTTTTTTTTTTTTTTTTTTAAATAGTGTAAATGGCTTTATTTTCTCATCGTTTTATCTGTCGTAAACTACGGTGGTGGGAATCAAACAATCTTAATAATAAAAAATTGTAACCTACGTTTATCGGAGGCGGAGCTTAAGAGGTTAAGACACATAATTCTCGCATGATGGCTTTTATACAAATATGAATATGGCTATAAAATATTGTTTTTTCGTCTTCAAAATAAACTAATTGCATATTTTATTTAGAAACCTTAAAATTATTCAATTTTTGTAATAAAAAAAAAAATAGGTACACTTTTGATGTTTTTTTTCAAATATTAAGCGACCGTGAAGGGGTTAAAATCATCGGTCATTTTTGGGACACCCGGTATAATCTTCCCTATTGTTCTATTTCTTTGATAACAGAACACATTAGTCGTAAACTTTCGCATTGCAATTCATAAAATCCTTTTAATATACCTTTGGAAAATAAAGGCAGATTTCCTGGGATTAGAACATTTAATCTTGTAAAATAACGCCCTACCTTATAATGTTAACAAAATCTATTTTGTATTATTCTGCACGTATTGGAGGTTTTTTTTTGTCCTAAACTCTTTTGAGAATACTGATATTGTATATTGGGATCCTATCAATAACATTCCGGATCGAGAGGTGCAGGTTTCATATTAAAATTCAAAAAATGGGAAGAAAATTCCACAAGGAAGAGAATCGGTAAATCTTATTTGAGTATTTTACTTTTGAAACCGGCTATTATGTTCGTCTTTTCAATCTGAAATCCTTGTTCTGTTTTCTGATTGTTTAACTTTGTCAATATACGTATCTATGGAAATCGAAAGTCTCAAATGTATTTGGTTTTCTGTGTTTTAGATAAAAGTAAGCGAAAAGGAAATGTTTAAACACATTTTTATGTAAAGAAAGAAAAAAATGTTTATAAAACACAGTTCATAGAGTTTATAAACAGGTAAAATTTAAGTTTTTAGTTTTTAAATCCAATAAAAATGAAATTTCTTTTCAGACACCTAGTTTCTGTTTTCATTAAAGCTGAAAAAATGAATTCATGTCGAAATAAATTGAATTTGAATAATTTCAAGATCAAAAATCTTCTTAATCGTTGACTAACAGTGGTGTGCATACTTGACACTCATTGATAAAAAGAAATACATAATTGAACACAAGCTTGGACATATTTTTTAATATCCACAAACGCAGTGCACTAATTTTCGACTTAAAAATTAATGTAAACATAATCGCAATAATTGTGTGACAGGAAAATTAATATTACCAATACGCCTTCGTAAGTCATAAAAAATACAATAATATTTTAATTAAGTTCCATATTCGTTTTTGAATTTTCCATATCTTTGCGCGGTTCATTTTATTTATTTTAGATATTGTTCTCTTTCGGATCATTTGAATTTAATTACAGTATGAAATCTATCTGCATGCGTTTTGACAATCAAAGGATTCTCATATTGATTAATTTAGGTATTTCTTTATTAAATTAAAATAACATTAGGAACAGTTTTATCGCATTTTTTCAAACGTAATTTTTATACTTCGTTACTAATTTCGTTATAGATTTATCTTATAAATGTGGCCCGAATCCAGTTCGTGGTGAGCTTTTTATTGCAATTATTTTAGTATTCGTTCATAAAAATAAAATAAAGAAAATAATGGTGGCTATAAAAGTGGCCGCTCCGAGGTCTGTGATTTTGATGTCACGAAGATAGATAAAAAAAAAGAAAATACTAATTTTATGTTAATTTGAACTGTTTTTAAATGTCTGAAATATTTTATTTTTATGTATAAATATTGTTTTGTTTTATGTCACTTGCATAACTTGCACCAAGGAACAAATCATAACACCATCTTAAAATATATTATGTAATCGCTGTAATGTTAAATAAACTAATATTATAAAATATTTTCGGTTTCTAACATACCCTTCATACGCATACAATCCAATGATATTCTGTTAAAAGAATGGCCTCACGCAAATTGCAACGCCCTCTGTATATACAAAAGTATATAAAAATTTATTCCTCCATAAACATTTCGAGAAAATTTTTAAATGGTAAATGTTAAAGTAAGAAAATAGAAAGGGGCTGCATTCTAGGAAATTGATTTTTGTAAGCGTAGAACAAATACTAACTCCACAAGCATGAAATAAAAATCTAAAAATAGATTACAGTATGGAATTAGTGGCATAAGAAGTTTTAAATCATAGTCGCTTTTGGCAACTTCAACTATACATAAGAAATGAAGCACGTTGCGCTTTCATCGGATGCATCTTTTACATTTATACAAACTCCCAAACGAATTGAATTTTCTATTTCAACTTATGTAGTAAAGTATTAGATACCACGTTGTATTAGATATCACTAAATGAATATCTTTGAATGTGACGATAGCTTCCTGGAAACAGATAGCATCCTTACAGTCACTGAAATGACAAGAAAGCTTTTCTACTGAAAAACTGATTAACCCATTAACCTCCAAAGCTATAATGTTGGAACGTTTAACTTTTTAGCTGACCGTTGTTTCCCACCACAAATTCTGTAAGCTAATTTTCACTTTATATGATCTTAAAATTTTATGTCTTTAAGTAAAGCTAATTTTTTAATTCAAAACTAGTATGTACATGAATTAAATATGTGCCTTTCAAGAGGAAAAGCATTCAAATCACATTAAATATTCAAATTACAGTCTTTAAAAGGGAATTGAATCGAAAAAAAAATAATTTAGTCCTAAGTTATTGACAGAAGCACCATTGAGGCGTTACTATTGACGCGTATACCCAATTTCCGTCCGTTTTACCAGCGACATGTTATCATTAGTATTTCGAAGAATCATGTCACCACTATTACAGATTTGAAGTCTTTCATAATTAATTGTTCTTCGTGATAGACATATCTCTGGTATTATTCAAGAAATCATTTTTATTGTTCAGCAACTATAACTGCCATTTCTATCGAGAAATGTAGCGGAACTATGCACTCCCATTTTTGGAAATCATGATCCTCGTGAAATCCCTTGGATCTACCTAAACCCCAAACAGCTACTCGTTTCATACAAATGACCTCTTTTTACTTAACTCATGGCAACCACTATATTTGTACAGAAATATTGATCCTGTAAAAATTAGAAAAATATGCTACTAAATAAAGATAAAAATCTATCTTAAAATTTCTGATATCGAATCCTTAATATAAGACTGAAAAACGCAATTTTAAAAGAATAATTCATGCATTTAGCGGTTAAGTTTTTACATATATTTATAAAATAAGGTATTGAGATTCATACTTAATAAAATTTAGAAATTTGCGGTATTTTGGTTATGACAGAAGTTTTTACTCGTATTGCAGATGTGCAATATAAGAAAGGCATTTTATAAGGACGTTTTTTAAAAAAGTGAAAGAACGTCTTATAAGGAAAATGTATCTCGAATTTTTATCATGATTTTCCATAATCTTAAAAACGCTTTTGGAATGTTAAAATATTATTGACTGAGCCCGAAATAGAATTAATCCCTATCGGTATCAAAGTGATTAATAGCGAGTATCAGTGTCAAAGTTGCAAGTTTAGCCTACATATATATATTTAAATTAAGGGTTCATTCCACAAATAAGGAATAGTATTTTATACATTATTAAATAAGATACATTTAGCTATTACGTATAGTAAAAATTCTTCTTTCTTAATTGCCGGTATGAATTCAAAATTTCGGATTGAAATTGGACGCCAAATTGGAAACCCTGAACTCGAAGGTAATTTTTTTTTTGTTTTTTCCACAAACTTGCAAATTTTGGCTTAGCAATTTTAGGTACAAAACCGCCGAATCACAATTATTTTGAAGTGTAAGGTTAATGTCAGACGAACTTCTGTTTTCATCCTTTTTTTCCTTCTTGCAGCCTTCGTACACTTTCGCTAGCATGTGTTTCTTTTCCACGTTGAAAAAAAGCGTGCAAATAAACGTTCGTCTAAGTTTTCAACTCATCTTACGAACAGACTATCGTCTGCTTTTCGCGAACTGGACCAAATAAGAGATGCGCAACGATTACAGCATAATTACATTAAATAATATTCATTGTACATTTAAAAATTTTTAGTGTAGATTGTTTTTTTTTTTTTTTTTTTACGTTTTAATCTTAAGTTATTTGACAACATATTACAAAACAACTTTCATGAAATTTTCGTTTCGCCAAATAGAAAAAAAAAAGCTCCGATGAATTATGAATTAAAATGAAAAAAAAAATATGATGAAAAAATTAATATTATTAAAATGATTATTTAATTGCTTGAATGGCACTTTATGTTATAATATAAATAATTTCCTAGGAATATATATAATATTTTGATTAAAAAAAAATACATTCAAAATAATTTCAAAACACAATATTATTTATATTTACCAAATGGGACATAAGATTCTTAAAATTTCAAAAATTGATGAACATGAAAGCTTTTCATGTATTTCAGTGCAGAATGTGGGAAACTTATTTTTACTCTTGTTGATTTTTTTTTTGTATGAAAAAAATCTTCAATTGAAATATATGCGTATAAAGAACCCATTTAGCATTTAAATGACATAGTTACCAACCTCCCGAATTTTTTAAAATTTATATTTTTATGCAGAAATGGTTGCTTTACACAATCGCACAATTCATACAATTTAATAAAGCAGACAGTTTTGTAAGAAATTCCTGATATTTGGAAAATCAGGATGTTGCCACCTATGGAATCCCTTTAAATGTTGAAATCACAATCTTAAAAACGTGCTTAAATTACTAACAGTATTCTCGTACATACGTCATGTGCGTCCCTTTTTACAAGCTAAATGCAATCCATAGAATTTTTCAAATCTAATTTTTAATAAAGTGAGGAAAACCACAAAGTGCTACATTCTAGCTAAACAACCATTATAACTGTGCATTAATATTGAGTACAAGCCTGACTAAAAATTTAAGAAAAAAATTATAGAACTAAATCATTAAAATAATTAAAGTTTTAGAAGTTCAAAAATAGTCGCTTGTGGCAAATTGTATATGATAAATTGAGCGTGTTGGGCTTTAAACTGTTGCATGCTTTATACAATATCGCAACTAAAATAAGTTTTCTGCTCTAACGTATGTAGTCAATACTACTGGTAAGTTGGATACCACAGACTTGGGAATCTTAGAATGTAAAGATTGTATCATTGCAATCGTTGAATTGATCAATAAGTTTAAGAAGAGCAATTCGCCAAAATTCGCCGTTATATTAACCCCTTAATTCTAGCTCCCGTGATATTCACGGGCTGTGTCCTTTATTCAGATTGTTTGATTCCCACCAGTTTTATAAAATAGTATAATTGGCTTTACTATGGTATCGTTTTACCTGTCATTAAATATGGTGAATATTTATTTTTCAAAAAGGTGGTACCAATAAGCAATTTGAATTTTCAAACCGCAATTTAATGCGACCGTTAAGGGGTTAAGTGAAACGAAATAAAAATGCCTGCAATTTATTATGAAATTCCAATGCTATATATAACATAAATACCTGCAGTGACTACATACGTTAATTTTTTTAAATTAATCTACAGTGTTATTATATACAGGGTGTATCTGAAATGCTTCAAAACACTTAAGGGAATGATAGTACTCATCAAGACGAACAAAAAATGCAATAGAACATGGGATCGCAAATGACGTTTAAAGGTTGAAAATCCCAAAACTATTAAAAATATCGAAATCTCGCATGCTGCATTTCTGCAGAACTGGCTAGTAGCACGATGCTTGTTTTCCTTTCGCTTTGTGCATATCCGGTCAGAAAGAGATAAAAAAAAACTTGGAAGAAAGCCAAACAAATCTGTGAGCAGGAATCCACGTATGCAGGACTTCCTAAGACTTCGAGCGTGTCCACCAGTCGTTCCTCCTCAGATGTCCTCTTCTTAATAATGTCCGCTGTCAACACTTTGAACAATTGTTGCAAAATATTTTTTTCTGGGCATCACGAGATGGGGTTGTATCGGTTCTGTTCAATAAATAATTTTATGTGGTGCTTATTTCTTGTCTCCGTTTGTCCATTTCCAGACGCATGTTCTCGATTTTCATCTTTTAAACGTCATTTGCGACCCTGTGTTCCATAGCATTTTTTGTCCATCTTCATTATTACAATCATCCCTCTAACAAGGGAACTACTTTTGGTGTTGCTCGTACCTAGCATTGAGAACTGGTGCATTTTAAAGCCCTATATTATGAAGTTTGAGAATTGATAAAATTTTTCTGTTAAAATCATATTTCTTGATTATATAGAAGCATAACTTTCTGAAAATGCAATTTTTGGGACCACTTATCGGACTATTAACATTGAATTTTTTTAAAGAAAAGCATTTAAAAATAAAAATTAGTTAATAATAAGTATAAAATATTGAAAAAAAATTTGAAAATTCCTTCAAAAACCCACGAATTTGATTTTGAAAAATTGCAACTTTATATTCATATTTTTGGCGGGGAAACATTTGGCGTTTATTTTCAAAAGTAGAGCTTTCCGCCAACCCTAGCCAAATGTCATAGCTGAATTTGTAATAGCTAGAAATTGCAATGTCCGACGTCCGACCTATTTCGCCACAGTCATTTTTCTAAATTGTGTCAAAATATTAATCTACTTTATGATTACTTTTACCGAAGGAACCTTTAATACAGCAACATTTCATTTTAAACATTCCAAACTTTATTTCATTCGATTTCAAAAGAGAATAGTTTGCTTATTTTGTATTTCACTAAAAAATAGTTTTGAATGATCTTCGAAGCTTTTATAGAATTATATTTATTACTTATATATTTATCGTCTGCATAGAAAAAAAAATAAAAACCTAATATTTGTTTCTTATGCTATCAATTATAATAAAACAAAATCGCAATCTGATATATTTCTAGTAATATGTTCTGTACGTTTTCTCTTTGGATAAAGCGGGTGGGAAAATTGTAGCGCCATATTTGGCGACTTAACTCATTTTTGGCGTGAAATAAACAAATAAATACGTAATAATAAAAAATTAAAAGTATAAAAGATTATATAAAATATTATTTTAACAGAGAAATTTTTCCACTTCTCTAACTTTTATGCATAGGGCTACAAAACGCACCAGGTCTCGATGTTAGGTGCGAGCAACACCAAAAGTGGTTCCCTTGTAAGTTTGATGAAGCATTTCGGATACACCCTCTACTTGTCTTGGTACTAAAAAATAAAATTTCTGATTTAAAAAAAATCGCCGCAAAATATACATGAGAAGTTTTGGAAAGCGATTCTTTAGAAATAAATGTCTGAAAATTCTGGTCTTAAATTTGCTTTTGCAATGTTACATTTTACAGCTAAAGCCCAAAGTAGGAATATTTCTACATAGTACATAGCTGCATATATATTACGCTTTTTGTACCACAAAAAATTCAATGTAAATTTATATTTTAAAATCACCGTAATCTGACGGTTAAATAAGGAAAAAGATTCTATCACATTTTTGAGGTAACAAAAAGTTTAAGTGTTGGCAGCTATGGCAATATCAAAGTGAATGCGGGAGTAATTACTTTCAAAGCGATACAAGTAAGCGACCTGTCTTAAATGGGAGAGGTAACCGCAAGACCAAAGTCCACATCAATCAAGGTCGCACGCCACGTAGCGTACGAGATAAACTACAGAAAGATGCCTAAATGTTTTCTTCTTTATGGATAATCTATTAATTGCACATCTATGAAATAACTGCGCAAGCGCAAACGTCGTGTTTTCATTTGTTTGTAGAATTTATATTCTGACAGTAATAGAATATTGTCTCCCAGTGGCGTGGTCGGTAGCGACAGCTGCTCCCACGGCGTGGGCCCGGGTTCGAATCTCGGGTAAGACATGGATGTAATTGTGAATGTCCCATTGTAGTAATATAATATATGTAATGGAAAAATAAAAATTGTTGTGACTTGTTGTTGTTTCTGTATAATAAGGATCATTTGAGGCGACAGCCATAGTAGCTATAGGCCCCAAAGCATTCCACTTCGGTGGAATTCAAATGTCAATGTCAAATAGAATATTGTATTAATGTTTATTCGTGTTTTGACTTATTTATTTATAGTTTATTATTTAAATATAATCAGTTCTTTTTAGAACTAATATTATTTGGTAAAATGGCAAAATGTTGGCCATGGAATAGTTTTAGTTTTCGAAATTGTATAAACATTATTTTTTATTATAGAATTCAAATCTGTTCCTTTCCAAAGAGTAAAACAAGTTAGTTACGTATTTTAACTTTAATTTATTAAAAAAGATGAAATATTATTTAATATATATTATCAAACGTTGTTGATTTAAATACGCTCAATTTTATTTCTTTTCTTTAAATTAAATGAAAAATGACGCATAAAAATTAGTAAGTCGTAAATGTGTAAATATTAAATTTTGTAGTCTTATTTTTTACTCAATTTTTGATGTGCTAAAGTTATAAAAAATGATTTACATGGTTGTATTCCCGATGAGAATACAATCTTTATGAATGTTTAGAATATGTATAGAATTTAATTATAAATAAAATAGTCAATTTTAAGTCCTTTTTTTTCGCTTATAGAACGCAAACTATAAGTTTCCAATATTCTCTTAATCGCAATGCAATCATCTGATTTAACTAACAAATATTTCATTCATTTAATTTAAAACTCATTTCATTTTATATTCGGAATAATTTTAATTTAAAATGCTTGCATTAAATGCTGTACTATTAAACGACCAAGTGTTGTTCATTTATTTGTTTAAATATTTTGTGAGTCTAGACAATAACTTCAAAAGTTTTCCTAAAATCGCCAGATTAGATTTTTTTTTTAAATCAAAGCCATTTAGAGAATCCTTGTTAAAAATTCAATTACGGATTTCAGATTGTTACTTACTCGCAGAAGATGAATCTTGTTTGTCAGATTTATTGCAAAATATTCTTGTTACTGCTTGTTTTGATAAAAATATGTGTATTTAAAAAAAAGTCGCAATGTCATTGTAGCTTAAAGGCAAAAGGCAGTAATGCTTTCGTAGCATTAGTGCTTCTCTCCCGAAATTGACATGATATTGCGACTATTTTTCTTTTTTTTAATGTACATAATTTTATCAAAACAAACTGTCATAAAAATATTTTGCAATAAATCTGGTAAAAAAGATTTATCTTCCATAACTGAGTAAAGATTCAGAAAATATGTGCAAGAGATGCGCATTTATTAGATATTCTGTCATATATGACGTCATACTTAAATCCCGCGTATTTGCATTATTCACCTCGTCCACCAGATGGCGCAGCTATATCAATATACTCCAGATTTCAGTATTGACATTGTAGGCTTAATATATATGCATTTTTATAACTTTTTAAAATATTTTTTAACTACCTAAAACATTTTGATGTATCGGTTTGTGTTGCACGAGAGTCGGTACAATTTTTTTTCTTATTTTCCTGTTTTCAACAGATGTTACTAGCAGACGGAAACCACCTACTTTTCGCGAATTTAATGAATCCACAACCTTCCAGGGAATTACAATAACATTATATTTAATAATATTGAAAGTATACTAAAAAATTTCTGGTGTGGATTTTTAATTTACTTTCTAATTTTAAATTACAGAACATCTTAATAAAAAAAAAAAAACTGTAATCGAATTTTCGTATCGCCAAATATAAAAATATACATTGATTAGTTGTTTTAAATTAACTGTTTAATTGTTTGCATCGTACTTTATAGTATATTATGGCTAATATTCGTGGGATAAATGTAACATTTTGGAAAAACGCATCAATGCAATTTCAAAAGATCCCAGCACTTACCGGATGTGCCACAAACCTCTTAAGATTTCAAAAAAATATAAGAATTGAAGGATTCTACAACTTACAAAGCAGATTTCTGGAAAGCTATTTTTGCTAAGGTAGAGTTTGTTTAGTACTTTAACATTTTCAGTTGAAATATTTGTGTATAATTGCATTTTAAGTATCCAAATCACTTTACATATTCAAATCAGGCCTACAAAAATAAGATAGTTCATAAGACGCTTTACAGCTAAGTTACTGACAAAACCCTCGTATATCCGCAATAGACGTCATTTTTCGCGGTTTACTCTTAAGATGTTATTCGCAGAATCCTCCTGTATACGCAATTTCCGTCCTTTTAGTAAGCTACATGTCATCCTTAGCATTTCCCAGGAGCATATCACCACTATTACAGATTTGAAGACTTTGATTGATAGTTGTTCTTAGATAGAAATCCCTCTGCAATTATTCGTGGAATTTTTATAGATTCTGCTGAAATTAACACTAGAATCCCCGAAAGGAGTCAATCCGACTATATGATTGTATGTCAACTGCAACCAGAAATTCTATCATAAATTAAGTTAAATTTAAAACACGCATGTTAACGTTAAATAAATCAGTCAAATAAATTTAAATAAAAATTCTGGTGTCAAATATTTTTATGAAACTTAAGTAAAATTTCCGGGCGCTCCAGTGTTAAAACTAGCAAAACTTTCTACTTTTGAAATGTAATAGAACCGTGCACACCCAGTTTAGAACGTCGAACATCGTAAAATCTCTTGAATCCACCCAAACTCAGACATGCTACATATTTCTTGCACATGTTCTTCTGCGTCAGAAATTCTTTTTTTGTGAGTACCGACACTCATCATTGGTGGTATAAAACGTTCCCCCTATTCACATTTTTCATCTAGTGTAATATGCATTTAAATCTGTTCTCAAATCCGATTGAGCTACTTTAGACACATTTCTGAATTCATTTTTCTTCGGAAATATTTATAATTGTTAGGTGTTCTTATTCCGAAACTAAAGAGTCGAACGACATTTTCAATTTTTTGATAAACGGAGAAGATCAATCTGAAAATACTGACAAATTGGACGTTTCGAAAAGAACCATCGATGCGGGAAATGCCAGGAAGAGGGGGAAATTGATGTCAAGTAAAGTGAATCGCTTATAACTTTAAAAGTAATTGGAAAATAGTATTAGATTCCAAATAATTTTAATAGTCAGGCGCTCTAATTTTTTTCCTACTTTTTTTAATTAAATTGTTTTCCACCAGTTTTTTTTAATAGTGTAATTGGCTTTATCCTAGCATCATTTTATATCCCATTAAATTAGAGAATATTCCTACGTCAAAAAAAGTCGTGGCAATCCAATAATCTTTATTTATTAAAACAGTAACCTACACTTATCAGATGCGATGATTAGGGGTTAAGAGATTAACGCATTATTATTATTATTATTATTATTATTATTATTATTATTTTAGTTATCATTATTATTATTTTAGTGTGTTTAACAGGAACTAGATATTGAAATAACTTTTGTTTTAACATAGGGTATGATAGCCGAAGTGGAACAATTTCACAAAATTTTCTTTTTAGTAAAATTTATCTTTTTTTAAAAGCAAAACCGCTTGTATAGAGCACAAAGTACTATTTCAAAAAAACTGGCGCAGTTTTCTCTTGCAATCGTTGTTTTTATGTTAATATACACATAATTCATATTACCTTACGAAGGAAAATCAATTAAAAGAAACATGAGACATCCCATCAGTAAATTTGTATTGAAATTTTCTTTCTATTTACGCCTTATTTATGCAGAATTACAGTCATAATTATGGCAAAAATATATATCCATTTTTTAGTGTGGATGATTACGCAGCATGTAGTCAGGTCCTGCATTTCCGTCGTATTGTTACAATCTGAAAAACTTATGGTCAGTGTCAGTAAAAGTGATTACAATTACCGAGAAAAATTCCACCAGTAAAAACGAATCTACCTTTTCATCATATTTGTTAGAGAAATTTTGCATGAATAAGCCTCTAAATTAAGGCGAAATTTTCTGATCCTAATGTTCTGGTAATAAACTGTTGATGGGTTGTAAAAAAAAAAAAAAAAAACAATTTTGTGACAAACTTTGTTATTACACTTGCTACTGGTAGACTACACCATGAGTCTGCTCTTTTTTATTCCTAACTCCATTATACGGATAATATGAAAGTTATGCCATTTTGCTTTGTGGTAAATAAAATCGGAAGAGCTCGATTCTATGGTTTTCTTATTAATTTTCCTTGCATCCAATTGGTGGACAATCTAAAAATACAGATTAACCCTTAAAAGCCAAAGTGTTCACGAAACAGTGATTTTTTATTCACATAGTCTGTATTCACATCAAAAATTTAAAATTGAATTTTTTGATTTATTTTATAACATGCTAGCAGACTCGCCCGGTTTTGCCCTGGGTTTGTAACTAATAACCGTAAACAAAACTTAAGTTAGTATGATTTTATATCTTTGGAAATTCTTTTAAATGAACCTAATTTCGGAGGCCCCATTGCCTTCCGCAGCGTCTAATGTGGTCCCATCAAACTTCTTTCCGAACGAAACTGTAATCTAGATCCCCACTACCTACGGCATCATTTACCGGAAGTGCCCGCACGTGCCGGAGACAATCGAAAACCAAGTTGAGTGAGCCAAACCTCGTAGAAATGAAGCCCACAGAAAGAAGAAGAAAAAAAAAAAGAATACGCCATTCATATTAGAAAATGTTGGTAACTAAAGTCTGAGATAAAATTTCATAATACAGGAAGTAGCTGAATTGTAATCTAAGATGAAGGAAGCAAATCTCGTTGAAATTGGGCCCTTAAACTCGAGGAAATAACGCGCCAACGTGGAAGATGCCTTCTCACCTTGTAAATTTCATGAATTACTGTTAGAATTAACACGATATTTAATAAACAGATGAAATCCCTTATCTAAAGTTACCTTTAAAGTAACGCGATTTTTAATTTACGGCTGTAGTGAGTAAACGTATGTTGATGCTGAAAAAGGAGATAAATGTTTGAAAAAAGTGGTAGCTGAGGTATAAAGAAAGACCGGGCCCAGGGGTTCAGGGTATTAACTGGAATGTAGTTGGGTATAAGAAAATTTTTTAGGGATGTTAAAGTAGCTGGAAGACGCAGAACAATGTTAAAGAAAATTGCAATAGAATAGGACAATTTTTAAAGAAGCTGCAACAGAGGCCCCAGAGATGATTAATATTCAAAATTGGTGGTAGCTGAAGTCTGCAAATTTTTTAGTCGTTCAAGTAGTAGCTGGAGAACCTAAGAAGTTGTTAGGAAACAAAAGTTCGTAAATCGGACCATTTTTAAAGGAGCTTTAACAGGGAGCCCAAAAGGGCCCAACTGATAGTTGAGAGCAGGGCCCTAACACGAAAACATATTCAAATGTTTTAGTACTTAGAGTTTTAGATCTTTATTAGTCAAAATTAATCATAGGGTACGAAATAATCATTAGAATAATATTTTAAAGAAATGTACAAAAATGAGGTAAATGCTTAAAAGGGGGGGCCAAGAGCCTCAATAAGGGTGTTGGTCTAGGAGGAAGAATCCAAGACTGAATTTCAAAATTATGCAATGGGGAGGTGAGAAAATTAGTGTGTAAAAAATTCATAGCACAAAAAAAGTTCAAGGGGCCCCGGATCGGGTCGTACAGCACCCTTAGGTGCCCCAGGATTTTAACTGGAATATATAAACTGGAGAATAACTAAATGGAAAAATGGTTCAAAATATGAAGATCGGATTAAGTGGGGGCAATTTATCAATAATTTATGGTGCAAAAGCTTCAACGGGCCTTGTACCGGGCCCCAAGGTGGAAGGGACTTAAGTGGCATGTAGTTTGGTATAAATACACTTTTTAGTAGCTTCTAATGTAATCTGAGGACGCTAGAACTATCGTAAAGAAAATTGCAAGGAATTCGGATTAGTTTTAAAGAAGTTGCACCAAGGGCCCCAAGAACACGATTTATATTCAAAACTAGTGGTAGATGAAGTCTGAAATATTTTTTTTTGTCGTTCATGTAATAGATGGAGAACCTAAGATGTTGGCCCGAAAGGGGCCAACAGATAGTTTAGAACAGGGCCTTAACATGAAAACATGTTACAGCGTTTTAGTACTTAGCGTTTGAACATCGATTAGTCGAGATTAAGCATAGGGTATGAATTAATCTTTAGAATATAATTTAAAAGAAATGTGCAAAAAATTGGGGAAATGCTTAAAAAAGGGCCCTAGGTCCCCAATAAAAATATGTGAGTGTTGGTCTAAGGAGAAGAGTTCAAGACTCAACTTTAAAAGTACGCACTGCGAAGGTGAGAATATTAGGGTGTGACAAACGCATGGCAAACCAAAAATTTAAGGGGCCCTGGACCAGGCCCTACGGGACCTTTAGACCGGCCTATGGTTTTAAATGGAATGTAAAAACGGGAGCATAACTAAATGGAAAAATTATCCCAAAAATGAAGATCGGATAAAAAGGAAGCAATTTATTAACCATTTAGGGCACTAAAACTTCAAGGGGCCCTGCTTCGGGCCCCTTGCAAGGGTGCCAGGGTCTTAACTGAAATGTAGTGATGGGGTAGAAACTCAATGAAGACTTCACCCCCCAAAAACGAAGAAGATCGGATAGAAAAGAGGCATGCCATTAACAATTTAGTGCACTAAAACTTCAAGGGGCCCTGTACTGGGCCCCTTGACAGGGTTCCAGTGCCTTAACTGAAATGGTGAAATGGGGTCGAAACTGAAAGGAGAATTCACCCCAAAAACGAAGAAGATCGGATAGAAAAAAGGCATGTTATTAAAAATTTAGCGCACTAAAACTTCAAGGGGCCCTGTACCGGGCTCCTTGCAAGGGTGCCAGGTTCTTAACTGAAATATAGAAATGGGGCAGAAACTGAAAGAAGGATTCACCACAAAACGAAGAAGATCGGATAGAAAAGAGGCATGTTATTAACGTTTTAGTACATTAATATTGAAAGAGGCCCAGGGGCCCTGGCCCTTAAAAAATTAAAAATCCGAGCCTCAGATGTATCAGGACCTGTTTTGGACTAATCACACCTGAATTGTCCGACTTCTACGTGCGGTAGTTTTCGCTAGCCATCGCACACACACAGACAGACACATAGACAAATTTGTTCTTTTATTAGCATAGATATTTCGTTATTAAAATAACCGAAATTTACTATTTAAAGATTTTTCTGGTATGAATTCCGATTCTCTGAATTACCAATTTCTAGAACGAATAAAAATGTACTATTTTGTCTTAACAATTAGTGTTATTATTATCTCAAAGTTGTAATATTAGTAACCTAATCCTATATTATAAACGTGAAAATGTTTGGCTGAAGTCAGGGTCAAAACGGATGATCAAATGCCTTTTTACTCATTATTCATCATATTATTTTCTTCAATGTGCAGACATTTTATTTAAGTTCATAACATTTAAATATTTTGTTTGTTTGTAATACATAAAATAAAAGTTGTAAAAGTAAACTTTACTGCTAATAAAATATAACAGTAGAATATCCGATTTTGTTTGTAATACTATGGTATTTCAAAGAAAAGAATATCTGAAAATTGACATTGCAGTAATATTAGGCACAGCAATGTCAACCTTATACAAAGTATACTTCATGCAAAACTTCAGGAGTGATTGCGTTTTCGGTATAATAAATATTCATAAAATTAAATAATTATTTTGTTAGGTTCATTAATAATGAAATTACAAAATTTTTATTTTGTTGTATATATTTAACCCGGGATAACGCGCGCATAATCAGGGTATGAATGGTTTTTACATTGACACCAATAAATACAAATAAAGAGCGTCACCTTATTTAATTGGAGATAATTTTGCGATAAAAAAAATTGAAGATTACTTTTATTAAGATAGTGGTGAGTACAAAACCGTACCCACCCTGGGTCTATCAGGCCCGGCGCGCGTCCTCGCGTGTTAATAGTGAAATCACAAAATTTTGTTTTGCACAATTTAGTTTTTGCACAAATTTTCGCAATATTGCAATATTTTGCAATTTGACTATTAATATATTAAACAAAATACATATTTTTGTAATATATGCGGTTTGGTGGGGATAAATAAAATCATTTGCAGTGTTTTTCCAGAAGTGACGTATGGTTACAAATATTTACAGCGTGAACGCAATTTTTTACCAATATTGATATTACCATTCGAGTATTATCGATTGGGATTAAGCGAATTTCCTATTAATATATATATACGAGAATTTCTTAATGATAGATGTTTAACCCATTAACGCTCGAATTAAATTACGGTTAACAAATTCAATTTGCTTATTGGCACCACTTTTATGAAAAAGAAATATTCACCTTATTTCATGACAGGAAAAACGACACTAAAATATAGCCAATTTCACTATTTTATAAAACTGGTGGGAATCAAACAATTTGAGTAAAAGACACAGCCCGAGAATATGACGGGAGCGAGAATTAAAGGGTTAAATAGTTGTCTTCGTACAATCGACAGAGGTATGCCATTTAACAAATCAAATATTACTGTTAAAATTAAGTGGTATCTAAAAGCTTTTAGTTTCGAATATAGCAAACTCTTTTCGCCCCAGCGGCGCTCGGGCGAAGCAGTTAACTCTTTCAGGGACAAGGAATTTATGCTCAAAATAAGTTCAAATAATTAATTCGCACCGTAATTTACGAAGAAATGTATTTGAAAATAATGAAAATCTTTTCTTCACGTTTATTATGAGATCGAATTTGTACTAAAAATTTACTGGTGCCATTTGTCAGTTTGGGCATTAAAGTTAAGCGTTTGCAGACTGCAAACGGCGCCCCTCAAGGGGTTGTGGTTAATTAAGTTTTATATGTGTTGTCTAATTTTGCATATCTGTAAGTGCAGTTTTCTCATTTCTTTAACCCTTTCAAGGGCGGTAGTTCCTTTTTTATCAATTAATTTTAATTGTTAAATACCACATTGGCACCAGAATAATGGAATCAAAATGTACCTTTTATTAACCCTAGAACTACCGAAAATTTTACTCAAGTTTTATAAAAATATTGCACATCAGAATTCTTATTTAAAACTATGGAACTTATTTACTTAACTCATTATTGTCTGGTTTACACATTTAGTTTATTTTAAAGAAATTTCTGGTTAGAATAAATATTTCGAATGTACCCATCGGGCCCATTGGACCCTTCTGGTAGACGGAGGGTTAAGAACGTAAACAAAAGCTTTTGCTTACTTTGAAATAAATTGGCTTGTAAATTCTGGTGTGGAACACTCATTTCAGTCTTTTAAGAATAGAAGCATAGATTTCATCGGGAATGCATCTTTCCGTCTAATTAACCCTCCTTGATCATTCCCACTAATTATTTTTTATCGTAAATTTGCCTTATCTAATCGGAACATTTTCCCGATTAAATCAGAAGAAAATTTTTGTTTTGAATAACCGGTGGCGAAAGAATAAAAATTCTTAAAAGACCCTCGTCGAGAAGGAGTTAAATACGCAATTTTTTAAGCGATTTTGGTAAAAGAATTATGCAGCAAGAGGGTTAATCTATTTCTCTTATTAACCCTTTCAGGGGCAAGGTTCTTCTATTCGTAAAATGTTGAAATAATTTAGTGACACCAGTATTTACGAGAAAATTTATTTGTAAAGAAGTAAAAGTGTATGTTCGCGTACTTAAAAAAGGTGACACTTTCATTATAAAATTCTGGTGCCAATGTGGCAATTACGGAAAATTATGTGATGCCGTCACGGCATCACCGGCCTTCAAGGGGTTAAATATTTGTGTTATATAGATTTCAATTTACATTTCAACATAAAAACAAAGTGTCATTAAAGAATGTTTTCCAGTTAGATTTTCATAGATTTTTTTTCAATGAGACTTTTTTGGGCTGTTAAAAAAAAAAAAAAAAAAGGCTTAATATGAAAGAAATCTAATAGTTTTAACACTTTTTACAATTTGTGGTCGAGTGTCGGCAAATAGCCGCCGAAACTTTATATGCATGATTAAATTTTTATATTCTATTTGCACCACTATATTTATTTCAACAGTGCATATCTTTAGTAAATTTATTTTGCACATAATGTCAAAGTGGAAGTAAAAATGTCTATTAAAAAAAGTGGTACCTAGAATAAATTCGTGTAGGAAATGCATGTGCCTAGGAGGTGTATTACAACAGAAAAAACTTAAGTATTATTAAAAAAAAATGTAGAGTTAGTATTAAAAAAAAACTAAAAATGGTATATAATTTAAAAAACAACACAACTGTTTTTATATAAAGATAGATTACCATAAAAGTATTTAAAAAGTATCCTTATATTTTTAATAATGATTTCTTTCAGAAAATGAATGGAATCTTTGAAATAGAAATCGTTAACTTTAAGAAAAAATTCACCAATTTCGATTTTTAAGTAGTAGACCCTAATTTTTAAACGTGGAGTTTTTCCGATCGAATAAACCCGCAAATGTACATATTTATGCATTTTTTTGTACCAAGTCTTCAATGAGTTAGAATAACTGAAAAATTGAGTATGATAATGTTAGCTTTAGGCGGCAAACTTTAATTTATATTGATGTACCAGTTGCTTCAAAAGTTAGGTGTGAGTGTAAAACGCGATAAAAAAGATTTATGGGCCGGTGAGACATGCGGTTTACAGATGAATAATCATCGTGCTACGGGATTTTGTATGACACCAAACAAAACATTAGCTCAATGGGATAATTCTATATTGTTCACACAACGCAAGATTTAGATTTTTGTGACAATGCGGCGGGTTCTCGGAACCTCACTACTGCCAAAGTAAACTTTCACCAGCAAAAACAAATATCTCTTTTATGCGATAATTATAACTGAAATTCTGAATTAATAATGTCTTTAACACGTTCACGCCGGCGTGCATCATCGGTGGGTAACGCTTGACTGCCCCATCGGGCGGCGTGCATCACCGGTGGGTCACGCTTGACTGTCGCATCGGGCGGCGTGCATCACCGGTGCATCACAATCCACTGTTAAATAGAAGGTGTGCACTACAGGTGGGTCACAAACGACTATGCTAGAGACGGCTTGCACTACAGGTGGGTCTCACTTGAATATTCGAAAATTCATTAGAAAAACTATTTAATATTATAAACTTTTTACATTTACGACGGGAAACGAGAGTTCTCGTTTTCATTCAAAGATAGCATTGACTAAGGGCGTGGCTTCTACTTTACGGAAAATGCAGTTATATCATGTTGTCCATATTTCTTTAGATTTTAAGACATTTTATATTAAATTCGTACATATGCACTCTGTGAAAAAATGTCTTTAAGTAACCCGTTAATAGTCGCGCGTTGGTCTTTTCCCCGCCCGAAGTTCGTTATCTTCCTGTAACTCATTTCCCGTTAAAGTTACGATAGCCAAATTCCGTGTAGCTGACCTTGAGTGTTCACACTCTTGTGTAGTAAAATTGCAAGTCATCCCTGCTATTTCTTAGCCTTTTATCGCAATCTTAAGTTTCAATCGGTCTAAATGACCGCGTTGCGACCACTTACGTTAGTTGAATTTTCCCCCCTCGTGTTCATCCTTTCCCATTTCCGCGAAATCTGTGGGGAAGGTTTCTTCGAAGTACGGACTCTCTGTCTGTTGTTATTTCGTCTTTCTTTCCTTCTACTACTTTATTCGTTCAAAGAGTACTTTTTTTACTTTTAGAATGTTACTTAAAATTGTTTTATTATATTAGTTGTGTAGTCAGTTCGCACAAACAAATGATGGATGGTCACTTACATTTTTTTTTCATTGTCAAATATTGCGGGAATAAATTCTCAAATCGATAATTATTTAAATATGAAAAAAAGGGAAATTCATCATCATTATTTGGAAGAACTTGCTTTCCATTTATTACCCGAACATATAAATGAAAGAAAACAGACAATAACACTGCAAAACCATTAAAAAAAAAAAGAAGAGAATTTTGTGGGAATCAGTAAAAAAAATTGCCGTATATCTAAAATCTGAAAAGTATCGTTTTTGTACAATAAAACAAATTCGAAAGATAAAACAATCTTCTCAGAAATGTAGTGTGTATATTTGCGAAGAACATACATATAATTAATTTGTACAATAAGAAAAATAATGAGAATTTTATAATGTAGGTTAGAAATTACGCAAATAAAAATCTCTTTTGGATACAGTGAATGTTTATACTATGATTTAAAAAAAAATATTTTAAGTATTTTTATAAAATTTATCTATTTTTAAATTTTCATACTGTAAGTAAAAACACATTTTTTTTTTAGCAATGCCGCAGAAATTATTATTGAAATCCAATAGAGGCTTGGGGACAGTATCTAACAAATTTAAATTTGTTGTCCTTCATCAATTGTTCAAACTATTTTTCAGAATAATGTTTTCCAGAATTTAAATTATATTATTTCTGCATATTTATAGTTTCGGAGAAAATTTTCTTATTGTTTTTATTAATTTAATGAACGTTATTATAAAACAATAAATTATAACATTAATACCTTATTATGAAATATACAATTGAATATTCATTTTAATTAAATAGTTTCTGTAAAATACATCCCTATTAAGATGAACCTTTCAGTGATTCTATTAATTAAAATAATTTATCTATCTTAGGATTTAAATTTACAATTGCAAATATATTTAAATTAAATATATAATTCCAATAACTTATTTATTATTTAATTTATATGAGCGAAATTCGTATCGAGAGTTTTTATTCAAGGGCGCTGCTCCCACCCTGAAATAAGTAAGAAAACTACAAATCGTGCATTTTCATTTGAAAAATGGATTTAATCACAAAATCTCGAGAGCCTTCCCCCCCCCCTCCTCTTCCCCCTAATACACACACAGACACCCCACAAAATAAATAAATAAATAAAACGTAGTTACAACATTTACATTTATAATTTCGAAGTTAAGTATTTTTTACCTTTTTCTTTATATATATATATATATATATATATATATATATATATATATATATAATTATACATTTTTAATAATATTTGGTTTATGTGGTATTTGTGATTTCATAACTATTGGTCATTTTCCTTATTTTTCAATGGTATTATTGTACAGAAAGTTTATATATATATATATATTGTCTTTAATTGTTTATGGCATCAAATTTGATGGTTTTTCATATGTTTTAAATGAATTAATCGTCCGCAATATGCTGGTGAATTAGTGGTATTGTATTTGATTTTCTGTTGCATGTCATAGGTTCCATTTTTATTTTCAGTTTAATTGTTCAATTTAATGTCAGTGTAATATATTGATGCTAAATTTATTAATTTTATTTTATTAAATGGGTATAGAGTGCCGGAGTATCAAAAAAATCTACCTGACTGATTCTGTCCTTCAAAAAATAAATAAATAAATAAATAAATAAATAAATAAATAAATAAATAAATAAAAATACCCTATCATGAATTTAGATTCATATTAGTAAATGTTTTCCTACTAATTATTGATTCATAGTAACATCAGAAATTCAATCAAATCATTTACTATTTACTTTTCAGAATTTATGCAAAACGAAGAAAGAGTTCTTAAAAACATTTATCTAGATGCCAACTGAATATGTACTTAAGCGAAATAAGTAATTGCTGTAAAAGGCTGTAAAATGAATAATTGCTGTAATCTTTTAAAGTTCAGTCAATATTTTCACCCTACGTTATCCGTTTTCGATCATCTGATAACACCGGCAAGTTTCCCCTTCGTTTTCGGCCTGCTGGTAACGGCGGCAAATGGCCCGAACGCGACTACTAACGTTCTAAAAAATGTCGCGACTACTCTCGGGTTAAGTAATTTGTTTTGTACTCCTTTAGAAATTTCAGACATTCACAATCAACTCTGCTTGTTATATTCAAGTTAAATTTAATAAATATGAGATGGGCGTTTCATAACACACAGTTTCTGAATACGCTAAAGTACCGCGCCGCCAGATGAAGCAAAACATGAATTCGAGCGCCGCCTCACAGCGAAAAACATGAATGTAGGCGCCGGCGTGAACGTGTTAAATAAGCAGAAAAATTATATTATAATTTAGTGGTGGAGCTGTGTCTTGGCGATAATGAGCCACTGCGGTTACAGTTGAGCCTTCACCATTTTGGGCATATATCATCGGTACCATGTCAAACTATCCAATATGAAAACAGTGTTGTCAATGGATTCATTTTTTTAAATTCAGCTTTCTTGATTGGCACCACCTTTCTGAAATGGTAAAATTCCCCTTGTTTTCGGCTTAACAAATTTATCGTTAAATAAGGCAAATTTTACTATTACAAAAAGTGGCGCCAATCAAGAAATCTGAATTAAAAAAAAAAAAAAAAACTAGCTCACTGGCAACACTGTTTCCACATTAGACATTTGGACATGGTACCTACGATATATCAGTTCATCATAGTACCGTGTATTTAAATGGGTAACATATCTAAAAAGCCGGAGATTTGACAACTCAGTTTTTTCATCTACCATATTGATGACGCTTATAAGCAATGTTTTCCACAAGTAATAAAAGAGCTTTTCGTCTAATACTGTTGATAAAAATATTAAACAAAATTACTGAAAGCAATTTCTTACTATAAAGAGATTTACATTACAAGTGCCGTCACAGAATTCTTATATTATATATGGTTTTTGATTTCTTGAAAGTGCGGAATTCTTATTTTCAAGGTGTCTGCATCATTAATTCTGATTTGAAAAGCTACATTTGATATTTCAATCGCTTCATCCATCGTCTTGCTTAATCGTAACATATATATTTTTTTTTTGTCTGGTTTAGGTGAAAAATGTTATTAATGGATTTTGGTAAAACTGTACTCTAGTGTTGCAAATTTGTTCTCCCCTTTTTTATTTAGAAATTCTGAATTCATACTGGAAAATACGGAAGAAGTGTTTCCCTCATGAAATCACAAATTGTCTATAACTGCATAAAGTAAAAATAACTATTGGTAACGTGTCGTATAAATTCAGAATTTCCAATTAAGAGAAGGATATTAAATTGATAACCTTGCTGTATGCGGGATTTGTTAGTGTGGACCTTTTCTTGAAATGTTCAGAATAATTTATAAAATAAGAATTATCACCAGAAAAATTGAAATAAATTGTGTACTTTAATAAATGAAATATATTTTTGAAAGTATGTATCTTTCTTTCGTAATTTTCGGCATGAATTCCGATTTCTCTAATTAAAGAGAAGGCAACCCTGTCTATTAGCATCCTCTTAAATTCTTCCATTTTATTGACAGCAGAAACTTCTCATCTTTAAACCGCTTTCCTGCTTTCTTAGAATCTAACTCGACATTATAGAAAATTGATTTACGTGTAATAAATATGATTCATAAAACCTTGTTAAGTTTACTGTTTCACAATTCATTTATTATTCATAGAAATTGCTTTTCACATATTTGTTGATTCAAATAAGAATACTTTACATAATCACAATTATTTTTAGAATGTATCACTTATTTTAACATTTGATAACTTGAGTAGGGAGACTAGGGATGATTGACCCACTTTTTACAAAATTATTTTTTATTTTTTAAATATTGAACGTATAATAAAGTTTTATATATCATTTTATTCGTTATACAATTAGTTATGAAAATAAAATTGCTACATAAGTGTAATATACAAGAAATGTGAAAAATGATTGATTTTAATGATGAGAAAATAATGGGTCAAGCCTCCCCACATATGGAAGGCTTGACCCACTTTGGTTTTTATTGAAATATTTGTGAAGGAAAATAAAATCAGTTTAAAAAAAAGCAAAAGTAACTTTATGCTACATATTTTAATTATTATAAAAAATATTTTTGAAAATATGATTCTTAAACAAACCTGTTTGTACGCAATCTCAAAACAGAAGAGAAAGCATCTGTTGTAAGCAGGATTTTTTCTGGGCAGGTATAATTGTACAGCGGGGAAAATGAAATTTTAACATTTAAGACAGAATTTCATTAGAAACCGCTTCCGTTTTCATATGGTTTCACATATTATTGTATCCAGATTTAGAAGACGCTGTCCCGCGTTTTTTTTTTTTTTTTTTTTTTTTTTTTTTTTGTCTCTTTGTCCTACTTTTTGGACACTCGACCTGACAACTCTAATTGCAACATAGTCTGGCTTCATCTCACTGTATGCATCTTCGTAAAAATTGTCTACATACCTTCCTAAAGTTTTTCGATCAATACTATGTTCTTTTGCAGCCGCATGGGCGATTATCATTAACAACTTTTAACCCTTTCAGGGGCAAGGTACTTATATTCGTAAAATGTTGAAATAATTTAATGACACCAGTATTTACAAGAGAATTTATTTTTAAACAAATAAAAGTACATTTTCGCGTACTTAAAAAAGGTGAAATTTTCATTATAAATTTCCGGTGCCAATGTGGCAATTAGGGATTAAAATTATGTGATGCCGTCATGACATCACTGACCTTCAAGGGGTTAACACTTTCAGAGGTTAATTAGTACTGTCAGTACTTGAAATAAATGTCTGGCACCGCAATTTACGAAGAAATGTATTGAGGGAATTTGAGCTAAAGAAATTGACAATACAATTCGAGATAGACTCTCAGAAGGATGCAGAAATATTACGTCCAAGAACGGCAACAGGTAAAAATTTTGATTTATTGAAGTTACTTAATCGTTTTGACAGTGAAAATTCTGATATTTCTATGTTTTTAACATTATACGAAAGACAAGTATCTCAAATGAAAATAGACAAGGGTGAATGGATTTCATATCTATTAAGTTTAATACCGTTAGAAATAGCTAGCATAATTACAAGAGAAAAGGAACTGGATGAATTTGAGCTAAAGAAATTGACAATACAATTCGAGATAGACTCTCAGAAGGATGCAGAAATATTACGTCCAAGAACGGCAACAGGTAAAAATTTTGATTTATTGAAGTTACTTAATCGTTTTGACAGTGAAAATTCTGATATTTCTATGTTTTTAACATTATACGAAAGACAAGTATCTCAAATGAAAATAGACAAGGGTGAATGGATTTCATATCTATTAAGTTTAATACCGTTAGAAATAGCTAGCATAATTACAAGAGAAAAGGAACTGGATGAATTTGAGCTAAAGAAATTGACAATACAATTCGAGATAGACTCTCAGAAGGATGCAGAAATATTACGTCCAAGAACGGCAACAGGTAAAAATTTTGATTTATTGAAGTTACTTAATCGTTTTGACAGTGAAAATTCTGATATTTCTATGTTTTTAACATTATACGAAAGACAAGTATCTCAAATGAAAATAGACAAGGGTGAATGGATTTCATATCTATTAAGTTTAATACCGTTAGAAATAGCTAGCATAATTACAAGAGAAAAGGAACTGGATGTAAATGATTACGAATATATAAAAAAAATATTGTTGAAAAGATTCAAAATGTAGCCGGAAGAATTTAGACAGAGGTTCATGACTCATAAAAAGGAGCCAACAGATAATTGGCGCGATTTTGGTTTTCAGTTAAGAACGTACTTTAATGAGTGGATAAGGATAGAGAAGACAGATGTCAGTATAATTCTTTTCGTAAAGAAATTATAAATGAATTAGCATGTATCCAATAATTTAAATGTTGTGCGTCATATGATACGTCATTTTATGTAGTGTCCGTTGTACAATATTATATGTGTAAATTGAAACCATTTCAAATGTGAAATTTAAAGAATAAGTATCTAACCATATGGACAAGATTTGAAAACACGTTCCGTTGGGTCACCGGACTGTCAGGATGACCGAATGTAGGATTGTAAATATTCTCAACAGCGCATCTTGACTAACTCAAGGGTTTATTTAATGAATATGCACTCTTAGATGAAATAAAAAGTACAACACGGGGAGCGTAGAAAAAAGCTAAAAATGTGTGGCAACGGTTTGATAAAATAATAAGAAAATTGAAGAAATGTTTATGTTTTGGAAAGTTCTATAGATATTCAGCAATGGGGGTTTTTAAAGCAAGGCTCAGGGAAGCTCTTGCAAAATGTACGATGTTATTTTGAATATTAATCTGCATGTTTGGTAATACATTAAACCTTTTTATACCTATTCACAGATTGTAGAGCATTAGTTTCGATTAAGCATTATTAAACATATTATTCCACATACATATTAAATGGAAAAGATTCTAGCAAAATTCTGGTGCAACAGTTGTGTTTGGGATTTAAAATTAAGTCATTTCCTAACTATACCACTACCCCTGAAAGTGTTTAAAATGCTGTTTTCACACTTTCTGGTCTTTTCCATGTCTCTATTTACTTATTGAAAGTAATTTATAAATGGAAAAAAGTTCCTATCAATTTTCCCATTTATATTTCATTATTTTTTTTTCTTACGGCGGATACTATAGCAATTTTTCACATCTTTCTTTAATCAGTTTTAAACGTTTTTTTTTTTTCATCACCCAATTTTACTGTAACTTTACAGAATAAATTTACATTATTGTTCCTATTAACCTTCTTATTAACCTCTATTAACCTTTCATTATGCACAGTGTATAATAAAAATATTTAAAAACCACTTAAGGCTGTTCTTAACTGCACTGATCAACAAGCGCAAAACATTTTTACACATTTACAAATTCATTTTTTTAACAGAAAGATATAAAATTGGAAACCCTGGTCATGGAAGCGATTTGGAATTAAACTGTTTTTTCCATTTTTTGATCAATCCATTACCTATTGAGTTAGAAGCGTTTTGGATCACGTGACAAACCATTTTTTCGTCCGCTCTTGAGTGCTTTTTCTTCCTTCGCGCGGAAATTCTGTTCAAAACGCCTGCTTTGACACACTTTTCTGAAAGATCTATTGCGTTTGCAAAAAAATGGAGAAAACATCTCGATGACGTAGTTTCTGAACAACAACACCAGCCAGTTTCATGCATTTCCGAACAAAAATAAATTAAAACTTATGTCAGAAAGTTGCCCTTTTGGATTTGAGAAAACCCTTAATTAAGGGAGCCTTGAGCATCTGGTCGACCCTCCCTCAAATGACTAGGTAAAGCCTCCCCGCATAGCCCTTTTCTAAGGAAAAGCACATTGCCACGTTAAGCTTAACTTACTGTACAATTTTTATGCCTGACATTAAAGCTCTATATTTCTGCATTACTTAAAACCTCCTTACTTAAATTTCTATGATATGTTGTATCTAATCTTATAAATATATAAAAAACACAACTTTTATGTTGTAAAGGCCTAACAATTGATTTTTTCAGCTCCTATTTCAATAATCTGTATGAGACAAAGACTGTTGTTTAAGCATTCCAGTAGCTTTGGTTCACAACTGCTGATAAACCTCTGAAATCATTTTAGATATGAAAACTGACGCGTGGGTCAAGCGTCCCATGCGGTCAACACTACATAGTCTCACCTATAAATAACTACCTATCCGAAATCCAAAGCATCAAATGAGAAAAATAAAATTGACACCAAACGTCAAATCTCTTTGTGAAAACAAAATTACTAAGCAACACAGATGTTAACTCAGCGTATGTCACTTACATTTTAATAGAATGAAACAAATATATATGTTTATTGTTTTGATAAAAAATACCTCGTTAAATTCGAGTGATTCAGTTGAGTTCAGAATACATTGATATTAAGATAATGTGAATAGCTCTGAAACATTTAAAAAATATATTTAATACCAGAATTTTTATTTAATTAGCCCTTTTCCAATGTATCTTTTAAACTTATTTTATAAAAAAAATCCGGTTCGAACCAAAATATATCCATATTGTTGTGGCCAAAATGGTCCCTCGCTGTCATTCTAGTGTTAAACGGGTAATGTAAATGTGAAATCTTTAAGTTACTCACTTTATTTCTGTATAAAGCATAATTAAGAAAAAAAGGCTTCACACTGCACCAGATCTACAAGTTTTAAAGTTGTTAGTGCTATTCAGATAAAAACATTCTTAACGCTATTATAGGCGCTATCCCTATCATTAATTAATTCTAAGCTGACCCAAGAAAGTTCGAATAGTTATTTTGAGATATTTTAAGTATTTTTACACAAGATACAGACATTGAGAAGGGAAAACATAACATTAAGTGGAACAAAATAAAACCGTATGTAATTTATTATGATATTCCAGTGCTATAAAAAAAATTAAATATTTTTTTCTTTACATTCATCACATATATCCAAAATTTTAAGTAATCTACAAAATTATCTTCTATGTTACTTTATACAAAAAATAATACTGGATAAAAAAAAAAGCCGAGATATAAAGATAGGGAATTTTCAGTAAGTGATTTCGTAGAAATAGGCTCTCAAAATATTGGTGTTAAAACGTTTTTGCAATGGTAAAATTTAAAGAGTAAGCCAAAATAGAAATATTTTTATCAGTATCAAAGTGATGCCAGTGTAAAAACTTTTTTTTTATCCCGCTATCCGGGGCCGACTTTTTTAGTTGGTTACTTTTTCAAAATTAAGATTGTATGATTCCACCCGTTTTTTCTGAATTTGAAATAGTCACTTTACTTAATTACAGATTAAATAATGCGAGAATAAGCCAAATTATATGCTTTTAAAAAACTGGTGGAAAGCAAGAAATCTGAATAATAATAAAAAAAAAAAAAAAATAGCCCAACTGGTTCGGAAATAGCGTTCCCTGCGGCTGGAGGTTTAATGTCCCACGAACATCCACAAGTAGGGGAGCGAGGGGATGAATGGGACATTCTTATTTTTTTCATGCAATAAACATTTATTTTAAATTGCTTCCTATCCCCATATAAGACTCTACCACAAAGTGCTTCAGAACTAAAAGTAGGACCACATTGCTGTTTTCATTTTCCTTCAAAGTTGCATTTTCTGAAATCTCTGCTTAAAAGTAAGATTTTTTTTTTACATTTGAAGTTGTGAAATATCTTATACAATATGAAAAATTAAGCTATGTTGTAGTTATTTATTTTAAGCTTCAATATCGATAATTAAAATGAATGAATGGTAACCATTGTGACAAAATAATTTTTGAGGCAAAATGGCTCAAAGGAATATACGCATCATGGGGATGATTGGGACATTTCAAATACGGATGAACGGGACATTCTCATTCATCCCTAGAGATGTTGAAAATTTTATTTATTAACTAAATAGTATTATATAGGTTGATAAATTAATAATTTACGTTAATTAATAGTATTAAATAGTATTATATGAGTTGTTATTGTTTAAAATTTCTGAGTGTTATTTATTGTATTGTAATAATTATTAATGGATTATCAAAAAATTGGTACTAAAACTTAATCAAAATAGATAAAATTGTTAAAAAAATAGTAGATATTTATTGATCAAATGGGGGAAATTATAATGAATTTTGAAATGTTGCACAAATAAATCCCCACCCCTGACATACTGGGTCGATCGGAAAATCGTGTGGTGTTGGGAAAATCCATTCGCACCGGAAAATTCGATCACTTAATTATTAGTTATTGATTCCGATATCTAATGTCTAATAATTACCGGGCAGAATTTTCCGGTGCGAATTGATTTTCCAAACACGATACGACTTTCCCATCGACCCAATAATTTCCGTTCTGCATGTTTCTAAGATACATTTAATTAATATTAATTAATAAGTTATGATTAAAAATTATTAGCTATGCCATATTTAAAAGACATTTTGCACTTTCATTTCAAATCTAAAATGCCTCATAAGTGGGAAAATAGAACAGATTGATAGCCGAAGTCTGCATTAAAAGTTAAAACAGCAATAAAAGAGTTATTGAAAAAAAAAAAAAAAAAAAAAAAAAAACGTATCGATTCGTGCTGTATCATATATTACAAATATAATTACATATAAGGTTATAATTATAAAATTTATTTTGGTAAAATTGAATACAGGGAGAAAAACCCTTGTGTCCCATCCATCCCTATTAGTGTCCCATTCATCCCTGCTGTGGGGATGATTGGGACAGGGAGAAACGTTTTTTTTTTTTATTTCATTATATATTTCTGAATAAACCATAATCTAGAATAAATATTTTTCATATATGTTGTCAAATACCTAATGTATGACATGTGATATATAATATTGATAATGACTTAAATAAAAAAATAAAAAATAAAAAAAAAAATATTTTTGTAAAAATGTCCCATTTATCACCCATCTCCCCTACCTTAACGTTAGCATTACTGTTTTTGAAGATTAGTTTTCAGCTACTGATCTTACTAGCAAACGGATATCGTCTGCTTGTCGCGAACTTAAAGAACAAACGAATATTACGTGAACCGCTTAAAATTACATTTAATAATGTTTACTGTGCACTTAAAAATTTCTGGTTTGAAAGTTTTGTTTGCATTTTAATTTTAAATTATTGAATAACTTATTATTTATATATAATTTTAAATTACTTTTCTGTGTATTTTAACTGTTTTTAAGTCTCTGAAATATTTTGTTTCCATGTATAAATGTTTCTTTCTTTTTCATCACTTATATCACCCGTTTAATACCCAGGAACAAAGTATTTATACACCATTTTATTTTATATTTTTAAATCTTTTTAATAAAAAATAAACTATAATAAACTATTTTTTGGTTTCTAATATACGCATCATACGCATAAGATCGAATGATATTCTGTTAAAAGAATGGCCTCGCCCGAATTACAGCCCCCTCTGTATTTACAAAAATATCGTTTGTGTTTTAGGCGTCTCGTCATTATTTAACTTTCATCTCCATAGTCATTCCTTCTTGGTTAAAATCATAAGCATTTCGAGTCAATTTTTTAATAGCAAAATGTAATTAAAAAAAAGAAACAAAAAGTGTTCTAGTTTATCAAATTCATCTTCGTGTACAACTAACAGTGGGTCCAAGAATAAACTAGAATCTAACAGAAGATCATAGTATCAATATATTGGTATTAAAAGTTATAAAAAAGTTCCTTATGGCAACTTGTAAATAAGAAATGGTGCTGGTTGGCTTCAAAGCGAATAAATGCTTTATACAAAATCTCAACAAAAATGAATTTTATGCTTTAACTTATGCCGTAAATGCTACTATTACGTAGGATGTGGTGCCACTAAATGAAAATCATTAAATGTGATGATAGCTACCTGGAAATAGATAGCATCCTTACAATCACTGAAATAACCATAAATCTTGTCTATTTAAGTACAGATGAAAGGTATGTTTTTTTTAATACAAGACAAAGAAATTGAGAATTGAAAACATAATATTAATTAAAACAAAAAAAAAATGGCTGGAGTTCATTAGGTAATGTTAGTGCTATATAAATTCATTATTTAAATATCGTCGGTACCATGTCAAACCATCTAATGGGCAATTCCACATAACATGGGAACTATAGTGTAGACCCTTGAGGGGCGGAGAAATGTACTTTGTCCCACCTAATTTTAATCAAGATTTGCACCAGAAACATTTAATTAAAATTTATATTTCTAACTTTTGGGGGAATTTTTTGTAATGTGAGTGACAGTACCAAATTAGGGTCAGCATACCACCTGTTAATTTAAAAAATTATTACATTGTTATTCTTAGTTTCTCATTGTGCCCCAGATATCTATGAAGATCTTTTTTAAAAGCAAATGTGATATTTCTACGATTTATATAGAATTTACTTTTGGAACAATGTGCCAAATGGTAACGTGAGTCACATGGAATTGCCCTAATATGAAAACAGTGTTGCCAGAGGGATACTTTTTTTTAAATTCAGGATTCTTGATTGGAACCACTTTTCTGAAATGGTAAAATTACCCGTTTTTCGTCTTTTTTAATATGTCATTAAATAAGTTAAATAAAGTGAATTTTGCTATTTCAAAAAAGTAGTTCCAATCACGAAATATGAAAATTAAAAAAAAGTAGCCTACTGTCAACAATGTTTTCATATTGGATTGTCTGGCATGGTACCGGCGATATTATTCTGGCACTAATGACAAATGTCCAAACTTATGAGTAATTTACAGTGTTATTATATTGACTTCATGCAAAAGAGAAAATTTCTGGATCAAACAAACAAAACCGAAAAATAAAGCCTGGAAATTTTGTTAAGCGATTTCGTAGAAATTGATCAAAGAAAATGTTGGTCTTAAAAAATCTTGCAATGTTGCAATTTAAAGAGTAACCCCGAAATAGAAATATACCTATAAATATAAAAATAATGCTAGTGTAATACCTTTTTTTTTTTTTTTACAAATTTTGATGCAGGTACCAAACGCCGATTATTTTCACATTTAGTTTTCAGTTTACCTTACTAGCAGACGGCCATCGTCTGCTTCTGGAGATCTTCACATAATGAAGAAATTCTTTTCAAACGTATTAATATTACATTTAATAATGTTTAATGTCCTCTTAAAAATGTTCTGTTTCTTTTTTATATTTTAATTTTAAATATAACTTATTAAAAAAAGAAGTATAAGCTAGTTTTCTTTGCGCCGAATAGAGAAAGCCCTTATTAGGTGTTTCAGATTAACTATTTAATTGTTTATATGGCACTTTATGCTATAACATAACTAGCTTTTGTGGAATATATGTAACGTTTCAAAAAAAAAAAATAATAACAATTGCGAAAGAAAAGAATCTCAGCATTTACCGGATGTGTCACAAATGAGTTAACATTTTAAAAACCGATAGAAACCATATATTTCAATGCAGGATGCGGGAAACTTATTTTTACTGAAGGAGATTGTTTTTACTACGACAAAATCGTCAGTTGAAATATTGGGTATAAAGAGTAATTTATGCATCCAAAACACATTAAATATGAATCAAAGTAACATAAGATCAAAGTCCAGCAAGTAGGAGGGAGCATAAACAATTTTTATTGCCTGACTTATAAGCGTTACTCTAGAGTATATGCATTTGCCGTCTTTTTAAGGGAACAGTTTAAATCTTCAACATTTGTGTTTTTTTTTAAATATGGTTCAAATTGTGTATTTTTAAAAACCGTTGATACTTTTCTAAATATTCATATTTTTGCCCATTTTTTTTAAATATTTTCAAATGTGTATTACGCAAAACTGCGCATGGATTATTATACACATCTAATATTAGATTTAATATATTGTTTTTACTGATATATATAATGTAAAGCGATGAAATCTAACATATGTTCATATACTTTAAAAAAAAAAAAAAAAAAAAAAAAAAAACCTTGAAGGCTAATTCCATGCTCGGATTTTACAATTATATAATAAAGAACATGCACCAAAAAAGTTTAAATATCTATCTCAAATACAAAAGAAGCCTTATCAATTGTAAAACATGAAAATGAATGATATATGAACATAAAGAAAAAAGCATTTAATTTTAAAGTTCTAATTTGTGTGGGTAATTGCGCTCGGTTTATTAACAAAACGTATAATAACTCGCGATATAATTGCCGTATGGATAAAATGTGGTGTCCAAATAATCACAATTAAACAGAATTTCATTTAATATTAGACTG